>CM057343.1:11212500-12412500 GCA_030015575.1 Agapanthus africanus | reverse complement strand
CTAATAAGACGAAGAAGATGCTAAAGATGCTTCAGAAAGAGCCCAGGATGGAATGGGAAGGACAGAAGAAGCCTACCAGTCCAGCTGCCAATGCAGCTCCATCAGGCTCAAAATCCAAGAAGCTCAAGAAGAAGAAAAGTGCAGCTCGGCGCGAAAAACTGTCTGCAGGGAGATCGACCATTCAAAAATATATCGATTCCCTTGAAGAATATGAACAAAAGGAAAGAACATTGATTCAATTGAATGAGTTCTTCCCTGTACAAGCGGCTGAAACTCTTGAGGAGTTAGAAGAAGACTCCAATGGAGAGATCCCAGTAGTGACCTGCTACGCCATCCATCTTGGCAGCGACTCGGAAGAGGAGCTCTATTTTGCCGAAGAGGACGAAGAGCTCGCCACAACGGCCAATCAAATCCAGCTCAGAAGCGGCAGGGCTCTACCGCCAAATCAAGGCAACGCCCCAAAGGGGAAAGAAAAACAAGTCGCTAATGAAGAAGATGGCAGAGAACCGGCTGATGAAAACATAAGTCCTTCCTCGGTGGACTATAACGTCTTGGCACATCTCCGGAAGCTTCCGTCTCTCCTGAGCATCTACGACGCCTTGGTTTTATCTAAGGAGCTTAGAGATGTTCTCATCCATGCTCTACAAAACCCCGAGCGGTATCAGGCTCACTTCGCGGAAATTAATATGAAAGAAGCTCAGCACGCTTTGCATGCCGCCGCAGTCACATTTAAGGATGAAGACTTGCTACTGGGAACAGCTGAGCACAATAGGCCGCTTTACGTGACCGGGTACAGCGAGGGAGATCGAATTAATCGCATATTGATTGATCCGGGGTCCTCAGTGAACATCATGAACTTGCGAACTCTGAAGAGTTTGTCAATGGATGTCCGACACCTATCAAGAGAAAGGATTGTCATTCAAGGCTTCAACCAAAATTGCCAGCAAGTTCTGGGGTCTATAGCTTTGCCAATCAAATTAGGGGATCTGCAAACTGAAGCTAAGATATACGTGATCGACGCAGACACGTCTTATAAGATTCTCTTGGGGCGGCCGTGGCTCCACGATTACGGCATCATTCCGTCAACTCTCCATCAATGTATGAAGTATACTAAAAATGGCGAAGAAAGACGCATTGACGGAGACATCCAGCCGTTCGGTGTGCATGAAGTCCGCTATGAAGATTCTCGGTACTTTATGAACCACCAAAATGCTAAGCCACAACTGACTGAGGATAGACCGGCTCCAAGACTCAAAAGCAAATCTGCGCCGGCTGTCACTTTTAAAAGCAAAGACGCCCAAGTGCGCCTGCATTTCGGCAACGACACTGATGAGTCCGACGCTGGAAGCCCGTCCTTCCGTAAAACTCGCCCTCGTTTCGGCAGCGATACGGACGAATCTGTTACTGAAGGCCCATCTAGCAGCAAAGTCCGCCCTCATCTCGGCAGTGACACTGAAGAGTAAGAAGAAGAGGACCTGCCGTGCAACAGCTGTGCAGATTGGACCCCCATGCAGCAAGCGAAACTATGAGAGACCTTCGAAGTCGCAGAAGGGTCCCTGGCCATCACAAGGGTGCCGGAACGGATGTGCAAAGAGCTCGATGCATTGTCAGTCTCTACCGTGGACCAGCTGAAAACTTTCTACGTGCCCGGGAGGAAAAATGGACAGAAGAGCATCCTGTTTTACAGGTCAAACCCCGTTGTGCACCCGGACAATCTTTCTGTCACGTGCCTTCCCTATGAGAGAGGCATAAGAGCCGTCCTCAATCCCAGATACTATGCGCCCGAGATGCGAGAATACTTTAAGAAGTGCGGATGCCGGTTGTACCAAACGGAGTCCGAAGCAAAGTTTTACGAAGGGCTATGGTATCCGCCCCAGGTCCGAGCACTCATCGATGGACGAATTCCAGATAGACGGGGCATAGGCTACATTCAACCTGATTCCAAAGCGTGCTACATGATCCATGTTGGTAAGGCCAGCGAAAGATCAAATGATGATGACGAGATAGCCGAGCCAGAAGAAGCTCCTCAAGAGCTCGAAGATGGCGGACAAGCAACCTTTGATGAGCTAACCGAGATTGACTTAGGAACGCCCGATAATCCAAGGCCGACCTACATCAGCTCACTCTTGTCGGAGGAAATGAGAGAGCAGATAAGTGCCCTGCTGCGTGAGTTCGTCGACTGCTTCGCGTGGACATACAAAGAAATGCCTGGCCTTTCCCCTGAAGTGGCCGTACATAAGTTGGCTATATCTCCTGATGCTAAGCCAGTCAAACAAGCTCCTCGAAGAATGAGAAGGGAACTAGAAGAAAAGGTCATCGAGGAAACTAAGAAGCTCATCGATGCCGGCTTCATCAGGGAAGAGAAATATGCGGATTGGATCGCATGCATAGTCCCAGTGAAGAAGAAAAATGGGCAGATCCGAGTTTGTGTCGATTTCAGGGACCTCAACAAGGCATGTCCTAAAGACGACTTCCCGCTACCGGTCATGGAAATGATGGTCGATGACACCTCAAATTACGAGCTGTTCACCTTTATAGATGGCTCGTCTGGATACAATCAGATCAAGATGTCGCCTGAGGATGAGAAGCATACAGCATTTCGAACCCCGATCGGAATATACTGCTACAAAGTGATGCCGTTCGGGCTGAAGAACGCGGGCGCTACATATCAAAGGGCAATGACTAATATCTTTGATGACCTAATCCATAAAGTCGTCGAATGCTATGTTGATGATCTGGTCGTCAAAACTGAAGCCAAACCCGACCACATCCAAGATCTTAGGACCGTTCTCACCAGACTGAGGGAATACGATCTGAAGATGAATCCTCTAAAGTGTGCTTTTGGCGTGTCATCGGGAAAATTCCTGGGCTTTATAGTCCGGCACCGAGGGATCGAAATTGATCCATCAAAGATAAAGGCCATCATGGAGATGCCCCCTCCAAAGAGTCTGACGCAGCTGAGATCTTTCCAAGGCAAGCTTGCTTATATACGGAGGTTTATCTCAAATTTGTCGGGGAGATGTAGGCCCTTCTCAAAGCTCATGAAGAAAGGAGCTCCTTTCATCTGGGATGCCGAATGTCAAGCGGCGTTCGAAAGCATCAAACAATACTTGTTGCACCCTCCAGTGCTGGCCGCTCCCATTCCAAATAAACCGCTGATTCTCTACACTGCCGCGCTGGATAAGTCACTCGATGCGCTCCTTGCCCAGAATAACGAGGAGGGAAAAGAAAATGCCCTTTACTACCTCAGTCGAACTCTAGTCGGGGCGGAACACAACTACTCCCCAATCGAAAAACAATGTCTGGCTCTAATATTTGCTGTGAAGAAGCTGAGGCACTATTTGCTCGCTCATCGGGTTATGCTGATCTCCAAGGTCGACCCGCTCAAACACTTGATGACCAAAGCAAGCCTAGCCGGCAGAATGGCAAGATGGGCTGTCATGCTACTTGAGTTTGACATAGTTTATACTCCTCAGAAAGCAGTAAAAGGGCAAGCTCTTGCAGACTTTCTCGCTGCTCATCCCATACCAGAAGGATCGCCGCTAAATTGTGAGTTACCCGACGAACAAGTGCTGCACCTCGAGGAAGACAAGCCATATTGGGAGCTCTACTTCGACGGGGCCTCATCAATAAGGAGCTCCGGCAGATCAAACGTCCCGGAGATAAAAGCAGGGATAGGATTGGTGTTTATCACACCATCAATGGGAACCTTACGGCGTTCTTTCGCTCTCACCGAGCCTCGGACAAACAATGAAGCTGAGTATGAAGCTCCGATAGCTGGTTTGGAGCTCGCCATAGAAATGGAAATCCTTCGGCTACGGGTTTACGGTGACTCCCAGCTTGTCGTCAACCAAGTAAGCGGCACCTATAAGATATACAAACCCGAGTTAGCTCGGTATAGAAGCCGGGTGGTGGAACTCATGAAACGGTTCACCCACATTGAACTAACAAGAGTCCCTAGAGCATTGAACGGAAAAGCCGACATACTTGCTCGCCTAGCCAAGGAGCTGGCTGATCCTGACTTGGACGAAATTCTGATCACAGTCAGGAGTCGACAAATTCTACCCCCAGTCTCTCTACGAGAAGAGGAAAGCGCGGAACAGGAGAGCAGTCCTGCCGAAGAAGCTTCGATCATCTAAGACGAGCCCGATTGGAGAGAACCCTTCATAGAGTACCTCCGATACGACAAGCTGCCCGAAGAAAAATCTATGAGGATTCAGCTGAAGAAAAGAGTTCTCCGATACGTGTTTGTAAATGACACGTTATACCGCAGGTCATATGACCAACTCTGGCTCAGGTGCCTGTCATCGGCCGAAGCCCAAAAGGTCATGAAAGATGTTCACTCGGGCGTTTGCGGTGCTCACCAATCTGGCCCCAAGATGCGACTTCAAATCAAACGGCTTGGGTATTACTGGCCCACCATGATACGGGATTGCGGAGAGCATGCAAAGAAATGTCAGGTCTGCCAAATCCATGGTGATTTCATTCACAAGCATCCCAATCCGTTGCATCCTACGGTGGCGTCGTGGCCCCTTCGAAGTCTGGGGCACCGACATTGTTGGCCCAATTGATCCTCCGTCATCCAAAGGCCACCGGTTCATACTGGCCGCGACAGACTACTTCTCCAGATGGGCTGAAGCTGTCCCGCTAAAAGAAGTCAAGACAAAAGATATTCTGACATTCTTCCAGCATAATATTCTATACCGCTTCGGTACACCAAGAAGAATCATTTCTGACAACGGGCCTTCTTTCAAGAGCTTCAATGTCTCAAGGTTCGCTACTCAGCACAAAATAGACTGGAGATATTCCTCCATCTATAATCCAAGAGCCAATGGGCTCGCCGAAGCCTTCAATAAGACTCTATGCAAGCTCCTGAGGAAAAATGCTTCAGCCAACAAGAGGGACTGGAATCTCAAGCTTCACGAGGCGCTTTAGGCATATCGTACCACGCACCGTACTCCAACCCAGTCCACTCCATACTCATTGCTCTTCGGAGTGGAGGCGGTCCTCCCCCTCGAAGTCAAAGTTCCAAGCTTAAGAATGGCCGTTCAGCATGAGTTGACGGAGGAGGAAAACATGCTCCTTCGACTGGATGAACTCGATGCCCTCGAAGAAAAGAGGCTCGCGGTGCAGCAAAGTCTGGAGCTATACCGAGCCCAAATGTCACGGGCCTATGACAAGATAACCCGTCTCCGCGCTTTCAAGAAAGGTGAATTGGTGTTGGTCCTCAAAAGACCGATCATCCCCAATCGACATGCCAAGGGAAAATTCGAGCCAAACTGGGAAGGACCATACGTCATCGAGAAAGTGTTTGACGGAGGATCCTACCAACTAATAAGCGCCGAGGGAGAAAGGCCCATGCCACCCATCAATGGCCGATATCTCAAGAAATACTACACGTGAATGCCCCAAGTCGCAGGCGAATTGAGCACATCAGCCCTACGGTCTGGATCATACATCCTGCAAAACCATATACAATCCACGGGCATAAATGACCCCTATCTCTCCCAAATCCTGCCGGTGTGACTACTTTTAAAGTCCCACCAGCGGCAAAGAAAAAAGAAAAAAAAAAGAAGAAAGAAGAAGAAAGAAAGAAGAAGAAAAGAAAAATAAAAGAAATAAAAAATAATAATAATTAAAAAATAATAATAAACGGTATGTCCACAAGCAAAACGGGCACGGATGAAAACCCGAAAGGGCTCCGTGAGTAAAAACAGCAGGACTACCGGCGGGTCTGTGAAAACCCGAAAGGGCGCAAACTCGTGAAAGAAGATGAAAAACACTTGCAAAGTCCCCTCGACCTTGTGAGGAGAAAACCCTACGTGAGATCCTTATGACTCACAAAGGAGCAAAACACTTAGGAATCCTCATGATTCTTAAGGAGAAAATACACCTGCGGGATCCTTACGACTCGTAGGGAGAAAATGCTTTTATGGGACCCTCACGGCCTATAAAATTGAAAAGCCTTAGGTGACAGGAACCCAAACCTGTCTCCTAAGCCATCCTTCCCCGACGGGCAACGGCAAATGATGAGTCGCTCCTGGCATTTCGCTTCAGTGTTAGCGGTGCTGATGCCGACCAAAAACCCAAATCCCAAGTCCTCCCAAGGCAAATGATGAGTTGCTCCTGGCATTATTCCAGTGCAGCAATGCTGATGCCAAACAAAACCCAAATTCAAAGTCCTCTCAATGGCGAATGATGAGTCGCCCCTGGTAGCATATTCCAGTGCAGCGATGCAGACGCCAACCAAATTCCAAATCCCATACCCCAACGGCGAATGATGAGTCGCTCCTGGTATCATATTCCAGTGCAGCGATGCAGACGCCGACAAAGTCCCGAAATTTTTCCGGCCCTACGGTCTGGATCATACATCCTACAAAACCGTATACAATCCACGGGCGTAAAACAATCTCAATCGCTCCCAAGTCCTACCGGTGAGACCACATTCAAAGTCCAAAAAAAAAAAAAATCCTCCCGGGGGAAATGATGAGTTGCTCGTGGCATTGTTCCGGTGTAGCAATGCAGATGCCAAACAAAGACCAAAATCCCAAAGTCCTCTCAATGACGGATGATGATTCGCTCCTGGTACCATATTCCAGTATAGCGATGCTGACGTCAACCCAAATCAAAATCATCAAGTCAACTTCCACTCCGACACCGCAGAAAGCGGAGCAAGGCAGAATCCAATCTCGACACCGTAAGAAGCGGAGCGAGTCAAGTCTACCCCTGACACTGCAAGGAGCAGAGCAAGTCAAATCAAGCACCGACCGTCCAAGTCGCAAAAAGGGCAGAACCGACCGTCCAAGTCGCAAAAAGGGCAGCACCGACCGTCCAAGTCGCTAAAAGGGCAGCACCGACCGTCCAAGTCGCAAAAAGGGCAGCACCGACCGTCCAAGTCGCAAAAAGGGCAGCACCGACCGTCCAAGTCGCTAAAAGGGCAGAACCGACCGTCCAAGTCGCAAAAAGGGCAGAACCGACCGTCCAAGTCGCAAAAAGGGCAGAACCGACCGTCCAAGTCGCTAAAAGGGCAGCACCGACCGTCCAAGTCGCAAAAAGGGCAGAACCGACCGTCCAAGTCGCAAAAAGGGCAGCACCGACCGTCCAAGTCGCTAAAAGGGCAGAACCGACCGTCCAAGTCGCTAAAAGGGCAGAACCGACCGTCCAAGTCGCAAAAATGGCAGAACCGACCGTCCAAGTCGCAAAAAGGGCAGAACCGACCGTCCAAGTCGCAAAAAGGGCAAAACCGACCGTCCAAGTCACAAAAAGGGCAGCACCGACCGTCCAAGTCGCTAAAAAGGCAGAACCGACCGTCCAAGTCGCTAAAAGGGCAGAACCAACCGCCCAAGTCGTAAAAAGGGCAGAACCGACCGCCCAAGTCACTAAAAGGGCAGAACCGACCGTCCAAGTCGCAAAAAGGGCAGCACCGACCGTCCAAGTCGCTAAAAGGGCAGCACCGACCGTCCAAGTCGCTAAAAGGGCAGAACCGACCGTCCAAGTCGCAAAAAGGGCAGAACCGACCGTCCAAGTCGCAAAAAGGGCAGAACCGACCGTCCAAGTCGCAAAAAGGGCAGCACCGACCGTCCAAGTCGCTAAAAGGGCAGCACCGACCGTCCAAGTCGCAAAAAGGGCAGAACCGACCGTCCAAGTCGCAAAAAGGGCAGAACCGACCGTCCAAGTCGCTAAAAGGGCAGAACCGACCGTCCAAGTCACTAAAAGGGCAGAACCGACCGTCCACGTCGCTAAAAGGGCAGCACCGACCGTCCAAGTCGCAAAAAGGGCCGCATCGACCGTCTATGTCGTAAAAAGGACAGTGCCAGCTTCCCAAAAGGTGGGAACCGAATCAAGTCGCCTCCACGCGAAAGAAGATCCATCAATTTCATGCACACGACCCACATATGTGGTGTGCATTTATTGATGGGGGACAATTTGTTGGGGTAAAAATTTACACCCTGGTTGACCAAGTCAAAATCAAAGTCAACCCCAAGCCAAGTGGGCCCAAGCCCAGATCCAGTGGGCCCATGCCCGGGTCGAGCCCAAACATGAAGCGGCCGGCCTCTCCCACGCCAAGATAAAAATTTTGTAATAAACAATTTTTGTTGTATTTCTTTTATTTTATTTTATGGATAAATGTAAGAAAAATAGGCATAAAGCCAAATTTTTGTAAAGCCCATGGTTTATGTGCAAAAAGAAATGGCACATGAGCCATGGGGTAGGCAAAATGCCATTTTGTGAAGCCCAAGGGGCTATGTGTAAAGTGTATGGCCTATAAAGGCAAAGATAGTGAAATATCTCAACAACTTTTTTCTCTCTCCAAAAATTTTCTAGATCTGAGATCTCTTCCTCCTTCCTCAAGGTTCTAAAACCTTCTTTTTTCTTTTGAATTAAATCAAGAGTTTAACTCTTCCTTTTTTCAAAATAAATAGATTTCCACCACAAAACCTACGAAGGGGAGCTCGGATCTCCAATCAGATCTCGAAAAGGGGGGCTTTTAAGGCTCATCCCCTTTTCTCCACGATCCCGCCGGTCAAGAGCAAGAAGAAGGAGACCCATCTCCTAAAATCTAACTTTGGACAGACCCAAGGCTCAAAAGAAGAGCAATAAATCCCCCAGGAGTTTAACTCCTTTCTAAAGTTGCTGGAGTTTAACTCCATAATTTAATTTCTGTTGGAGTTTAACTCCATAAATTTGTTTCTGTTAGGAGTTCAACTCCAAAATTTCCCTTGGGAGTTCAACTCCCTAGCCTAGGGGCTAGGCCTCCCTTTCCGCGGGTTTTCCCCGCGGTCACGTGTGCCCACGTGACCCCGGGGCGCCAAGGCGCCCATCGGTCACGTGCGCGCACGTGACCCCGGGGCGCCAAGGCGCCCATCGGTCACGTGTGCGCACGTGACCCCAAGGGGGCGCCAAGGCGCCCATCGATCACGTGTGCGCACGTGACCCCGGGGCGTCAAGGCCCCCCCTTTCAGTCACGTGTACCCACGTGACCCTGGGGGGCGCCAAAGTGCCCATCGGTCACGTGCGCGCACGTGACCCCGGGCATTGAGGCGCCCACCTGCTGTGCGAGCGTCCTTTAGACGCCATTTTGTTTTCTTTTCCCCCTCGTTTTACGTGCACTCCCTAACAAAATCCCTTCTGGAGTTTAAACCCTTTTAAAAATATATATATATTCTTTGGAGTTTAACTCCACAATAAAGTTCTATTTTAGGAGTTTTAACTCCGCATAAAATTCTTTTAGGAGTTTAACTCCATTTAAAAAAATTTGGAGTTTAACTCCACAATAAAATTCCTTTTGAAATTAAACTCCACTTTTAAAAAAAAAGGAAAGAGGGGGAAGGAAAACATACACAGACTCCACGACACCGTCTTCCATTAGAAAAAAATTTCTAACGGGGCGCTGCCCCGCACCCCGTAAGGGAGCTGCTAGCCCCCTCGACCCCCAGCCCGCTATCCGGGTAGCGGGACCCCCGTAAAAACTCTGCGGGGCCCCCGACATTTCCAAAACCCCTTCAAAACACGATACTGCATATTGAGTTCGCATGACCAGTTTAACCCGTTAATCGGAGGTTCCTTCGCTCCAAATGCGAGGGGTAATTAACGGCAGCTTAGTCCGCGGTTGCCGGAGATTCGGATCCCCACAATCAATAAACCCCGGCCTACCCTAGGCAGGGGGAATCTGTAATGCGCCTGACAAGCGCGCGCGTATTCCCATCTCAATGGGGTGACGAAAAACACCCTACAACAACGCGCCCCCTTTAATAATAGAATGCGGGCGTGTTCTAAGAACCTTCCCTCATCTTTTATTATTTTTCCATGTTTTTGTTTTTTTACAGCAGGGTGTTGTCAAATCAAACATTTTGAAATGAAGAGGACGGGTTTCTAGAACGCGCCCCCTTTAATAATAGAATGCGGGCGTGTTCCAAGAACCCGCCCTCATCTTTTATTACCCTTTTGCTTTTTTACAGCAGTGTGTTGTCAAATCAAGTAGAAGTAATAATTATCATTTTGAAACGAAGAGGGCGGGTTCTTAGAATGCGCCCCCTTCAATAATTTAATGCGGGCGTGTTTCTATAAATACAGCTCTCTCTCCTCTCCATCTGCTCTCCCATCCGCTCCAAGTACCCTTATTCTGAAATCTATAGCAAAAATTCTCTAAAAATTTTCAAGTCTAAGAGAAGTTAAACTAGTTAAGTGGGTATTTTCTCTAGTTTTGTTTAGAACTCTTAAATTAATATAATTTGCTTTCTCTTTAATCTATTGAGCTCTTGCCCCTTTGTTTTGACCTTGCAACTTCTTCATTGAACTTGTAAACTTAAGGCTTAGGTTCTTGACTTCAAGAATACTTGTAACTCATTTGAAATTCAATAAAAAGTTATCATTTTATTACCATGTCTTGCTCTTTACATACTTGAACTTATGAAATCTTTACTCTACTTTGATCTTGCAACCTCTTAAGTGAGCTTGCAATTTTAAAGTTTGGTATTTGGATTTCATATTGCACCGGGCTTAAGAACTCTTGAAGATATTCGCACGTTTATTCATCGGTTCATTGGGTTGTCTTTCTTTTCTTGCATTTTTCATTATGTTTCTTATTCTTGTCTCTTTTCTTTATTTTTACTTTGTGAATATGTGTGAGTAGTCGCTTTACTTGTTAAAGGTATAATACGGTTAGTTTGCATTAGGAAATGTCTTGCTAAAGCCTTAAAAACCTTAACCTTGAAATTGAAACTTCGAGCAAACCACTCGCAATTCCGCTCAATTACACATCCTAATCCTACCACGATAGCGATGAATTCTAATCGTGACCGGATTGCAAGTGGTTTGCCAAAGGCTAAAGTCAAGAGATATCAACGGAAGGACAAGGGACAAGGAATGCGGATTTAGTTTAAAACCACAAATACCATATTTCAAGTTCCCTAATCCGTGTTGTTGCCTATTACCCAGCGTCAAAGTCAAGGTTGGGTCTATAAGGAACTGGAAAACATCATCCTAACCCAAGCTAATCTAAAAATACCCTTAACAAGTCTTGTAATTGAACATATCCTAGTTACGACGCTTCCCATAAACCACAACTCAAAACACGGTATTAACTCGTTAAAACAAGCCTAAAAACCTAAAAATACCCTAAACAAGTCTTGTAATTGAACATTAGCCTAAAAATACCCTTAACAAATCTTGAATATAATCATTATATAAGTTGTCAACGCTTTTTTTATTGTTGGCTTGATATTGTTTGATGCAGATAATGGCAAGTTCAAGTTTATTTGTTGTATGTAAATACGATGGCCAAATTATCACAAGTGCACAAGATCCCGAGTATATGGACGGGTGTGCAAGAATCATGCGATTAGAACCATCAACGACTTATAATGAAATCGAGAATAAAGTGTTTAAAATCACGAAATACGATCCCCGTGAAATTAAGCTTAAGTTAAGTTGTATATGGCCCATGTTTAGTGAAAATGCATTGGTTGAAATTATAGACGATGCATCAATATCTTCGATGATAGACTTCGGTCTGGCAAATACCCAGCATTCGTTTAAAATTTTTGGTCAGAAGGAACAATTGGAAGTATCAGATGTCGCTCCGACGGGTTATTTTGATGGTAATGCTGGAGGTAGTTTCTGGGGGTACGGTCACATGGTTAACGATGATACCATTAGTCTCAGTGGATATGACTATACACAACATTATTCAAACTTTCAAACTCAAGGGCAAACATTTTATAAATCCACCTTTTGTAATACCAAAATACTAATATATTTTATATATTGAATACAGGGTTTCCCAATCAACTGCTGCAGTTACATGCACCCCTGAAGAACAATAGGAATTACCATATACACCCTACCAAAGGTAAATAAATCTGAAACAAGTGGTGATTATGTTTATATTCTTCGTAATACGAAAATATTAAGGAAAAATTAAATAAGAACAATTTATATACTAAACGCAAATTTTCCCATACCTCCGCATCATTCCAACACGATCTAAGTAGCGCATTCCAAGTATGTCCGTCCACATCTTTCCGGTCATTTCACCAAGAACCATCCACATTACACCGACCTCAACCATCATATATTGCACCCGAGCCTTATGTTGCTACGGATGGCATTGATATGTGTGGCAATGATGATGATGAGATTGGTGAAGGTGGGGAGGATAGCGTGGAATATGCCGCTGGATTGAATGAAGTATCATTGTTTGATGATATGGTTGCGACTAATGATTTTGTCGAGTTAGAAGATCCCGGCCTCGATCCCCTGGAAGATGATAGTTGGGTAGACTTAGCCGTGGCAGAAGTAAATACTAAACCCTATTTGGAAACGACGGTAGCAAGCGAAGATTGCGTCACTGTTGGGGATATATTTCAGGAAAAAGAAGATCTTATTTATAAGCTGAAGTCTTGGGCTATTCAAAAAAATGTTACATTTAAAACCGAAGAGTCAAATAAGACGTACTATACCATGGTATGTACGAAAGCTCATGAATGTAAGTGGAGATTGCATGTATGTTGTTCCAAAAGAGCCAAAGCTTGGAAGGTCACGAAATACAACCAAGAACATACTTGCATCAATTCTATTATGTTAAAAGATCACAGGAATTGCACTTCATCTTACATTTGCTCACTAATCATGCCACTAATCCGTACAGATGTGGCGATGACTCCCCGAGAGATACGGCTCTACGTTAGCGGAGTGCACAAAATTCAGATTTCGTATGTGAAGGTATGGGATGCTCGTAGAAAGGCTTTATGCAAGATATTTGAGAATCGAGAAAGCTCGTACAATTCACTAGTCCCTTTTATGGAAGCCATGAAAGTATCAAATCCGGCATCCGTATACCGGTTAAAAACCACAGAAACAGATGTTAATGGCCGTATCAGGTTTCAAAGAATTTTTGGTGCTTCGCTCCTTGTACGGCTAGTTTCACATACTGTCGGACGGTATTGTGCGTGGATGGGACGTATCTATATGGTAAGTACAGAGGTTGCATGTTAATTGCTACAGGTGTTGATGCTAATAACGGTATATTTCCGTTGGGATTTTCTATTGTCGAGGGTGAAAATACATCATCCTGGTCATGGTTTTTCCGTCAATTCAAAAGTATCCCATCTGTTATTGATAAAACGGATTTATGCATCATATCTGATAGACATCTAGGAATACTAGCTGCAATGAGAGCTATATTTCCGACGACCCCACATAGGTTTTGCCTACGGCACTTCAGGTAAAATTTTGATAGAAAATTTAAAAATTCAGATTTACATAAGCTTATGTACAAAGCCGGTGAAGCGTCTGACCCTAATGTTCATGACATGTACATGACGAAAATTGGAGAGATGAGTCAAACCGCGAAAGTGTGGTTAGATGAGTATCCAGTACGCATGTGGTCACAAGCATATGATAATGGATGCAGATATCTAGTAATGATCACTAATATGTCTGAAAGGTTCAATGGGGTTCTTAAAGGTGTTAGAGGCTTACCGATACAGGGGTTGATTGTTCGAACCTTTTTCCGAGTGAATACTTACTTTGTGCAAAGAAGAGAAAAGTCCTTAGCGATGGAGACTCCACTCACCGCGTATTACGAAGATATATTCCGGAAAAGAGAGCGCAGAGCACGGTACTACAGATCTGAAAGGTTTGACACGGCGGAGTTTCAAGTTACGGGGGGTAATGAGAATCAATATACCGTAAATTTTAGAGATGAAGGGCTCTCTTCGTGCATATGCGGTGTTTTCCAGCAGCAACATTTACCTTGTGCCCATGCAATTGCTGCTGCAAGCAGTATGCATAACTCACATTACAATTTTGCTTCCCATTACTATACAGTTTCCAATTACCAAGGCGCATACGATCCAAAATTTCATCCTATACCAGACAGTCGCTATTGGCACTATTATACTGGAAATAGATAAACATCGACTGTATTACCGCCGGAAAAAATATAGGGCCCAGAAGACCTAAGGTGCGTCGAGATCGAATGACAATGGATGCCGATCCTCAGTAAAGACACGCCAGATGTAGCCTATGCAAACAACCAGGTCATTATAGGACCAGATGTCTAGGACAGTTAACAGGGGCGGGACCTTCGAGATCGTGACAAGTGCACCGGAAGAAAATCGATTAGCGCTTGTAAATAAACTTGTACAATTTACATTTTACAAACAGATATGATTTTTTTGTATTATAAATTTGACGGATTCATTTTGTTATTAGAGTGTATACCAGATTCAAATTTAAACAACACTAATATTATACAATTTTTATTTTTTTATTCGATATCTGTCCTATTTTTTGTTTATTATTTAATTTTTTTTTATAAAAAAAATAGGGCGGGTCCAGAACCCGCCCTCTTCCTAATATAGGAGAGGGCGGGAACCCCTATGTACGGTAGGGGGCGGGTTCCCAGAACCCGCCCTCTAAACATGGGGGTGGGGTCGGGCTCAAAACCGTCATATTTCGCTAAATTTAAAATAAATCATTTTATTTTAATAATTTTAATCCTATAATACCCTATTTCAAAAAAAAAACCCAAAAAATAATAAATTAATGGCGATGATTTTGCAATGGGATCTCTAGGGAGCGCGATCCCTTCGAAGCGCGCGCCGCCGCCGCCGCCGCTTCCTCCTCGATCGTCGAGATCGTTCCTTCATCGGCCGAGATCTCTCCTGGCTCGCTTCCTTCTCTTCGAGAGAGTCAACTATCTTCAGTGGATCTGCACGGCTGCGGCCTTCTTCTTCGTCGTCATTCTCTTCGAGTCGTTTTTGCCTGGGTCCGTGATCGATGAGGGCGATGGAGGGTTGTTGGAGGAGGTTCGAGGCTTGGATTTTTGGGGAGGGATCAGGTTTCATCCGGTGAGGCTGATGGAGAGGTGGCGGAGGGAGAGGGGTGAGGCGAATGTGACGAGGTTTGGGGTGAGGCGGCCGCAGATAGCGATGGTGGGTGTATTTTGTTTGAATTTTTGGATTTTTTATTCGGTAAGGTTTTGAGTTGATTTGTTAGGGTTTGTTGAATGCAGGTGATGGCGGGGCTGGAGGCGGATGGGGTGCAACTGGAGATGATTAGCGTCGCAGCTGCGTTGAAGGAGATTGGATATAATATTCACGTAAGTAGATTGATGTATTCGCTTGAATTAACTGAGATCTTGAGCTTCATAGGATTGAGAATGTTCTTTTGTTCAGTAAGAAAACTGCTTGCCGTCAGCTCTTGAGCTCATGCATTACTCATTCTGGACAAGATTGATGAACATTTTAGAAGACCAAACGTAATTTACCTCACACTTCAACAATGACATTGGGAGAAATATCGACCCGGAAACTAGCAATATAGTGCAGCTACTTATAGTTTAATTTTGCAGGTGAAGATGTAATATACTTGGCCTCTATTTGGGGAAAAAGGTGGTTTTTACATATTTGATGAGTTCTGTAGGTTAATGTTCAGTACAATATCATCTTATAAATCAGGATTTTAAATGGGTATGGTTTGTCAATTCATCTTATCCATGACACAATGTGACAGCTTCATTGAAAGAGATAACATGATGGATATGGATTTATCAGTTGATAGAGAGCAAAATCACTGCCCTTCTCTTATAGTATCCAATGTACTATTTTTTTGGAGCCACCTTCACAGATTGGTTAAAAGCATAGAAAAATACCAAGAGAGATCCTTTACCATTAGTTTCCTTTGTTTATTTCTTCGTAAAGAGAGACTAAATCTAACATGATTTGTTCAACCCCAATTAATCAGCGACAATAGGGAATGTCTAGACAATAGTTATTGCTCATTCTTATGATGTCCATGCCTAGTCAAGGCATTTAGAGGCTGTGTTGAAGGAGTCTGCATCTCAAATTGTAGAGGAGAATGACGGGATGGCACCTTCAAAATAAGCAAATAAATAAAATAGAAATTAGTAGAATTTAGAAATCGAAATTTTGGAAATTAGTAGATTTTAGAATATTAGAAAATATGTTTTTTCACTATTGGCTTAGCGCATAAGTCAACCCTCAAATAGTTAGAAAATATAACAACCGGTTTTTGACTTGTAATCCTTTTTTCATAGCTTCTTCATGCATAATACAATGATATGATATAATTGGCTTGTCTATACTTTAAAAATGCCAATTCAGCTATAATATTATCCAAATATATGCATTCCTTTACTTTAAAAATGGCAATTCGGCTATAACATTATCTGAATACCATATTTATTTGACTACATTTTCTGTCAACCAGTTAATTATCTGTTTTTTGTTCTCCAATATGTAGGTTTATTCACTGAAAGATGGCCCTATTCATGCTGCTTGGAAAACCATAGGGATGCCTATAAATATTCTGCCTTTGGACTTGAGACATCACACTACTGTAGATTAGTTGGAGTAAGCTGTTTGTCTATTGCTCTTTGAACTTGCATATTCCTATATCACATTGGCCTACATGTTGACACCACATGATCTTGCGGAAAATTTATCGTTTAATCTATTTGTCCATTATTTTGTGCAGATTCAATGGAATTCTCTTGATTCCAGGCCTGTAATTTCACGGTAAAATTTTTACCTTAATAGATTCTTTCATATAACACATTCTTTGTGTTAAATTCATGTGACATGTAGTGTTTGAATGCAGATTTATCACCATAACACCCCCCCCCCCTCTCTCTCTCTGACATTCTCTTAGTTACGGTGCATTATGTTGTGACTTGTAAGCATGGAATGAAGGCCTGTCATTTATGAGGATGATGCATCCTATCTATCGGGTTAACAGACAACAAACTTGGTTCTGGTTCTTTTAGAATTGCATGAGCCATCTACAAACACATTCTTTATGCTAGTTTTGGTCTGTTGTCTCAGGTATTGCATTCCGTCCTCCAATCACTCTTGTTTACCTGGTATTGGAATACTCCTGCATGTTATTAGTTTCTGGCTCATCTTTCAATATTCCAAGTATACAATGACAGGTTCGATCTCCGCATTACCAATTTTTTCACTGTTGGGTTATTGTACATATTCCTCAACAACGAAACCTAGCACTCACACTAGGAAGCAGCTCTTTTTTTTTCCGTGTGTGTGGGGGAATCACTTCTGTTTGAACAACAATGAATCGCACATCAGTAGTTTGTGAAAACCTTTATCATTGACCTGTTTCTTGCTAATAGGAATGGATATGAAGTGATGCTTTCTATCGTGGTTATAGGTAGGACAACAATAAACCAACCATGGGAAATGAGATACAAATTGTTAAGCGCGAACGCCTTTCGGGAAAATTCACTGCCTTTTTAATTGCTTAATGACTCTTTATTGGTTGAAAGATATTATAGTCTAATCATGGTCTAAGCTAGCATGATTAGGAAGGCTTGCAATAATTATTATTTATATCACATAAAAAGCCTCAATTTCTACCCTCAGACAAAATTATAATAAATGGGACAAAGTATCTTACTAGTTTAACTATTGTTGTGTCATAGCAATTACTAGGATACAGATTTTTTCTGCCTATGACATAGTGAATGATTCTATTAAATTTATTTCCAGTGATTAGCATTTGAATTGCCTTCCTATCGTCATGAGTGGGGCCTTTGAATTCTTGTTTTGGAGATTTTGTACTCATGGACCTAAATTCCTGTTGTAATGATCCACCATCTACATCTCATCTGTTCCTTAACATCGTCCAAAAGAGAATATTAATTAAATTTTACAGTCTTTTGCAGGAGCCTTTCAAATCTATGCCAATTATATGGAGCATACATGAAAAGGATCTAGGAATCTGTTTCTTGGTAATTGGATTCCACCCTGGGGCAGACCCAAAGCCAACAGTGAGGGGGCACGATGGCACATGCCCCTTTGAAATTTCGGGATAACGCCTTATAAGATGCTATAATTTTCTGATATTTTGCATTTATGTTGTATACATTTACCTCTTCAAAAACATTTATTAAGAGCATATAACTCAAGTGGTAGTACATGTTATTCCAAAACAGGAGGTCATGGGTTCTCAAATCCCACCACACATTTATTATTTTGATATTTTTTAATCTTTCTTTATTTTAATTAAAAAAACAAAAACAATGGAAGCCTAGTGCCACACTGAGAACTTAAAGAAAAACTAGGAACTTTTGAATAGAACTTTGTTTTCTAAGTTCATATAAAGTGTCAAGAATGTGTATTTCTTTGTATAGTTATTAAATTGTGTGATGAATTAAATACATAATATAGTTAAGCATCTTAATGAAACTTTATTATTTGTGGTTACCGATTTGCCCACTTGGAACAAAATTTCTGGGTCCGCCTTTGATTCCACCAATTGCAGGAAGGTTCCGGATATAAATAATGTGTATACATCATGTATCTCTCCTTGTATGAGTCGTCATTCACGTGCTAACCGTGTGTTGATTTCCCATAATGGGGAGTGGTGGAATATTTGGCCAAAAATAAATGTGAGGCCACTAGACGAAAGTTCACTCCTAATCTTTTGCAAGTCATGGTTCAAATCAATCTTCGAATTTTGTGACATGTCAACCTATGGCCAGCTGAAATGCACACGAAAGAATGTTGTAAAAATAATAGGGCCACATCAATGTTAATGGAACCCATAAGTTTTAGGATATGCATCAACGCTCACAAAAATCAAAACGTGGGGCCCATTGCCACACTATGCAGCTGCCTTTGGGTATGGAAAAGGTTTAGACCATGCTTGGATGGTTAGTAAAATAATTCTTGGAATTTTATTTGGATAAATAAATCTCAGAGTTGGTTAAGTTTTTCGCTAGGCATACAAGGAAGATACGCAAAAATAAAAACACGCAAACATCAATATTTAACGTGGTTCCACCAATGATCTGCATCTACAAGACAAACATGAGAATCTTTTCATTTATGATAAAAAAAATACCGGTATATTTTATATTCTCTCATCTTTCTTCAAATCTCATCTCAACGCCCATACAAGCACAAAAACTATTCTTGGTAAATCCTTCCACGTTCATCTGTGGATAAGACCAACCTTCGTCTTCGTCTTGTACAAAAACAAAGACTGTTCTTTTGGTGCTCCAACTTCTCATGTGGATGACTATCCTTCGCCTTTGCTTTCGTCTTCTCTTCTTATTCTTTATTTTCATCATGTTTGGCCATTTTTATCTGATGAGACCCTTCTCTATTTATAACACAAAATAATAGAACTATTCCAAATAGGATTTCATCAAATCTTCAAAACAAATATTCAATTATCTCTTCACAAATTTTCAAATAAATCTTCAATTATCTCTTCATGTAAATCTCCCAAAAAAATCTCTAAAAAGAATCTTTCCAAATTAGCCCAGAATACAAGGCAATCTCAACAAATTTTCATCTTGACTTGTATTCAACGAGTTATCTTCAATTTCTTCTATTCAACAAATCTCAACCGAACTTGTTCCATGCCATCATCTATTTATCGCCACAACAAATTTAAGCTTCTCATTCGTATCTTTGAACCAACACCTTCGAAATTACAATCTAAGAAGATGGGGAGCAGACACAAACGTCGTCATCCACCGTAAACTTAGACTGTAGAATCGAAGACCCTTCGGTTCTCTACGGTTTGATGTCAGTTTGTTAGGTTTTTCGCTAGACATGCAAGGAAGACGCGCAAAAATAAGAAAACACAAGCACTAATATCTAACGTGGTTGCACCAATGGCCTACACCCACGGGAAAAATATTATAATCTCTTCATTAACGATCAAGAATATTGGTACATTTTTATTCTTTCATCAAATCTCATCTCAACGCTCATTCAAACATAAACTACTCTTGATAAATTTCTCCACCTTCATCTATGGATAAGACTATCCTTCACTTTCGTTTCGTCATGCAAAGACAAAAACCACTTTTCCGATGCTCCACCTTCTTCTGTGGATAGCTACCCTTCGCCTTTGCATTCGTCTTCTCTTTATCTTCATCATGTTTGGTCGCTTTTCTCTGATGAGATCTTTCTCTGTTTATAGTATAAAATAATAGAACTACTCAAATTAGGATCTCATCAAATCTTCAAAACAAATTTTCAATTATCTCTTCATAAATCTTCAAATAAATTTTCAATTATCTCTTCATGTAAATCTCTCAAAGTAATCTCTAAAAAGAATCTTTCCAAATCAGCCCAGAATACAAGACAATCTCAACAGAGTTCATGTGCATTCCTTTATTAAGACCCCGTTTGTTTGTACGGAAGTAACATGGAAGTACCGGAAGTAAGCTTACTTCCCGTACTTCATGTATTTGTTTTGACGGAAGTAGATATTGGAAGTTATTTCATGATGATAAGGTGGATCCTACGTGGTATGGTTACTTTTAAGATTTTCTTCCCCTCATAATGCATGGGAAGTAACTATGGAGCACAAAAAACAAGAGAAAGTATTAATTATTTAATGTTTTTCTTTATTACTTCCATAAAGTAATGATATACTACTATTAAAAAATTACTTTTTTGTTTGTTTTTCTTATTAAATATAGGAAATTATTTTATTTTTTACTTCTTCACGAAACATACAAACACTAGAAGTAAGATTTAGGTCTACTTCCATGACAAGTTTTTTGGAAGCTACTTCAATATTACTTCCAGCTCTTCCGGTACTTCCGGACAACCAAACATGCCCTAAGTGAAATTCCAAGGGTATTTTTAACTTGTTCATGTTTAGATAGTTTGGGATAAGAATATGCATTAAATGCTTACCTTTTCTTTTAATGCTTGGTTGACATAAAATATTTTTTTTTGAAAGGGGGCAAAAGAACCAGTCAAAGAGAGAGATTAGAGTGAAAAAGTTCAGGGAAAAATGAGTGCCCTTAGATATAGAACCCTACAAAAATCTAATTTGCATTCACATCTGTACACACACACTACGATTCCATGGAAATCTACTTTGCATATATATTCTAAACTAAGGAGTGCCCCCTCCCTTGCTGTTATTTTCATGCACAATAACACACATAAATGTTTTATTAACATATGAAATTTATGTGCAAATTTGTTTATCATCATCTTCTCTACTAATTTAACTAGAAGAGGAGAGGGGTTACTAAACTTAAATTCTTACACTTAATTGATCCACTTGATTAAAGGTAATTAAAGAAATTCAATTAGGTTGCTACCTCATCACCATACTAATTTAATTTAAGTCAATTACATTCAAAATTACAAAATAGGTTTTCCAAATGATCAAGAAATAATAACCACACCATATTATGCTCTTAAGTATAAGTACCCACGCTTTTATAATCCCACGTGCATCACACATGCAAAATTCTAGATATTGTAATTCATAGTTATATGTCATCTTACCATGTGAGGTATATTTGCAGAATTTAGCCCATTTTTCTTTGTAGGCATCTTAATTTAGAGTTTTGTATCATAACAAGCTTTTTAGTTTAATGAAAAAGGTTGTCGATGATGATCCTATTTAGGGCTAGAACCACTTGGTGCCCCTTCCATTCCTTAGGGATACAAAATGCTAGCTAGCTTTATTTTTGTGAAGATATCAAATGGTTCCTAAGATCAGCATGCAAGCATCATATTGGATGACAGTTCGTTTTCTTTCTACTTGCTCACCTTTACCATGTTTCAGGATGTTTGTAGATGCCATGGATGCTCAGATGTATGATGAACACCATCAAAGTGGTTATTGCTATTTGAGTTTGTCTTAGGTATTGCTTTCTTTGAACCTCTCCATTTGTCCCAAAATAGTTAAAAACTCTGTGGCGTCAAGAGTTAAAAACTCTGAGACAGCGCCTCGCGTGCCTTGCACGAGGGCGCCGACGCCAGAACTAAAAGTTCTCTGCCATTGGATTAAAAATCCAACGGAGATGATAAATCATCAAAATATAGAATTAAATTCTGTTGAGGAAATATTCATCAAATCTTTCTAAACGAGAAAGATTATTCTCTGTAAGACAGTATCGTTGGATTAATAATCAAATGGTGATTAAAAATCACCAAGCTACAGAATAAACTCTGTATGGAAAAATATTTTCCTGATCTTATTAAAAACAAGAAAAAATATCTTCTGAAAAACAGAAGTCTTTGGATCAAAGATCTAACGGTGGATAAAATCCCCAGATCAATTAAGGATCTCTCAATGAGAGATTTCTTTTAACTAAATCAACAAACTTGCCTCCATTATATAAAGGCCCCAAGACTTCAAGTCTTACACGGAGGAACCCCCATAAACTTCAAATTCAAAAAGAAGAGCAAGCAAAAAAAAAAGCTTTAAAAGAGCAGAAAGAAGAACTTTCTTTAAGGTAAATAAAAGTAATAGAGATCATAGTATCTCATCTGCATATCTAAGGGTTTAACCCTTATAAAAGAACATAGTTATTTCCCTGGATCTAAAATCCATGAGACAAGTCTCCCACAAATAAGCATTTAATTCTCATGAGGATAAATTTGTTCTTGAGGATCAAAGATCCAGAGAAGAACAGAGAATTGAACTTCTCAGAACATAATACATGAAGAAAAATCAGCGCCAAGTGCCTCATGTGGGGGCTGCTTAATAAAGGGTGCTTAGCACTCAGTGGTCAGCGCTTAGCGCCAAGCGTCTCACATGGACGCTATTCAACATAAAGTGTTCTGCACTCGTTAACCAGTGTCCAACGCCTGACGTCTAGCACTAAGCGCCTAACATGCTCCACACGTGGGCGCCATAAAGAGTGTTTAACACTCCATAGTTTAAAAAAAAAAGGAAAGCAAGATAAAGTGTGGGCGTCAAAACCCATATGAATGCTCAGCATTGTGAGCACAGAAAGGGTACCAAGCCTAAGTAAGTGTTTAACACTTTATTCAAAAATAAAATTACTGGGTTGAGCCTAAGTTTGGCCAAACTCTTAATCAACCGAGCCCATGTGTTTTTTATTTTCTAGAGTGGTCTTACTCCCAAACAAGACTACCGAGTTTCTGACAAATATTCATTCGTTTCAGGGTACATCTCCCCACCCCTTTGATATATATCGTTGTAATTCTTCAATGTCTACAGAGAGGTGGCGGGCCCTGACAACCAATAATTCTTTGGACCGAAACGTCCTTAAACTAACAACAGACCGCAACGTCCTTAAACTAGCTATGGACTGTAATGTTCTTAAACTAATAATGGACTGTAACGTCCTTAAACTAACAATAGAGCCCTTTTTTGTTCGATCTGAATGATTCTAAAACCTTGTTAAGTAGATCTTAGTTTAAAATTGGACTAACGTATCCTTAACAAACATTTAAGTTGATCTTAATCTCAAACGAGATTAACGATCTTTAAATCAAACCAAACCCAAATCTAAGAATATACGGATTTGAACTAATACAGACCCTACGGGCGGCAACATAAATTAGTCGCCGTATACCCACAGGTAACCAAAAATAAAACAAACACACACGACACGACACGAAGTGCGCCTCTGGAGCAGGTGAAAGTGGTTATCGCGATGCGGTAACGTAATTAACTACAGGAACTTGCGCCTGCAGGGAAGAGCGTCCCCACAATCAAAAACCCCTCACAAACGAGGGAAAATCTGACGAAGTCTGCTAGAACGGACGCATCCGTCCAAACCTCCGATACATTGTGCCATAAATCAACTTGGTATTTTCGGAGAGGTGGACGGATAAATCCAAATAGTATCTGCCCCCTAATTCAGGCAAAACGATCCATCTCGGTTTCGTCCCGTTTTCGGCAGTAGACAAATTCCCCCCAATAAAAGAAAGCAAGCAAAATATTAAAAAACGAACAACCAAAAATTTTGCGAGGCTTTTGAAAATTTTGATTTTTGAAGATTTTCCAATTCTTGTGTACTGTCGTGGGAAACTTTGAACGAAGAAAAAAAATATTTTATTCTTGAAAATTTCATAATTTTTCTGCTGTGTATTGCAAATAAAATATTGAAAAACCGAAACAACCCATAAATTATGAGATTTTAAAATTGTGCAATATTCTTGTGCCATAGCTTGCAAAATGTGGAGAATTTGAAGAAATCAAAAATTTTGGGATTTTTTATATATATTTCATGATTCGCTATAACAAGTAAAATATTGAAAAATGTAGTATGAAAAATATTGCAAAGCTAAAAAAAGATTACCAAAGTATTTTCCAGTCAATCTTTCATATATGTTATATATGAAGTTCATAATGAGATATGACAACTTATAAATCATATAACAATAAACTTTTAAGTTAAATATGATTTTAAATTTTTATTCACTTTGGATTTCGTACCCGTGCAATGCTCCAAGCGTCCTAACTAGGCAGATTGTAAAATGAAGAGTGAAATTATTAAATGGTATTGGACATACATACTTAAGCCAATGTATTGGAAGAAAATCACATGATGCTCTCTTTATATATGAGTTTTCTTGAAACTTGCCAAAACTTAAGGATAGTCTAGTCAAATAGAACATGCCATCTAACATCGAAAATTATCCTAATGGTAAAATCTATTTTCAAATGAGCAAGTGATTGTAGCAGCAGCTGTTACTATCTATTATTCAATTTTAAAAAGAGGGAAAATCATCCTCCTCCTCCAGCAAATAAAGAAATCCATAATGGTTAACTACATAAGAGCAAATTTACACTCTGATCTTTATCTTCTTTTTCCACTGATTCCAACTCCTATACAAATTTCTTTAAAGAAAGAACAGAATGCTAGTGTCAAGAACCATAAAATCCTGAAAATCACAAAGATCATCGATCAAACAGCTTCTCTCCCAACTTGTAGCATGCGAAAGCTTCAAAGCATTCCGCTTGCTCTTTGCAAGGTACACAATTCTCCCAACATCCCTTTCGTCAACTCATGCAGCTCTGTCTCTCGCAGCTCTTCTCACCCATTCTTATCACAGCGATCTCTCCAAATTCATGGAGCTTAAAAATAAAATAAAAAAACATGAGATCATAGCAATTTTTGGTAGATTCAATGCTCTCCTTACAGTTTTATGTATGTATTTTCCTCGAAAAATACCACAATCGATTCAAAAAGGAAACTTAGAGCACTAGTGAATTAAGAAGCCATTACAATATATTGGGTATGGATATCAAGCAAAAACAGCAAATAAAGAATAAACTTTCCAAGTTCTGTTCATACTATGTTTAAACTGCTTATAGTATTACAGGGGATTTTCAGATTCTCAATCAAACACTAAATCAAATTCTCTCTCAATTTCATTTACCTGAAAGAAAACTCGAATTTAAGGCAATGAATATATAAAAAAATTCTTTACAATCAAATCTCTCGCATCGGGATCTCTCATAATAATCTGACAACTTTTCGGTCAGAAC
Source organism: Agapanthus africanus (assembly GCA_030015575.1). Lineage (NCBI taxonomy): Eukaryota > Viridiplantae > Streptophyta > Magnoliopsida > Asparagales > Amaryllidaceae > Agapanthus > Agapanthus africanus. The sequence goes on along the minus strand of CM057343.1, from coordinate 12,387,222 downwards.
CGATGGAACTTCTTCCAACTTCTTGAAATCGATAAAACTCAAAGAACATCATCTAACAACTTCTCCCCCATTCTGAAAGATGCAAAAGCCTCGAAGCATGCATACTCCAATTGCTCCTTGCTCAATGGCCATTTCTCCCAGCGACTCTTTCTCACATCCTCTCTCTTCACCATCTCAATCCCCAACACCTCTTCAAACAACTTTCGCTGCCCAAAACCTATCATCTCATCATTCCCCGTTCTCTCCGCGGCTAATTCTCTCAAATCACAGCACTCACTCAGAAAATTAACGCCGTAATCCTCTACAAGCCACTTCTTCGCTTTCTTTATCCCCACGCCTACGTATATAAATTGACTATATTGAAATAAGCGTTTTATCTGATTTGATAGAACACCGTCGACTTGAATACTGCAGAGGAGGCAACGGGTGTGTGAGCAAAGCTGTAACAGAACGATTTTACGAGTGTGAGGGTCGATTTTGATGGCGAGTCCGATGGGTGCATGGGCTTTGCTATTATAGCGGGTGATGTCCGGGTAGTAATCGTAGATGCCATGGATCCACAATTCAATTTTCCTATTACAGTGCTTGTGGGATGGAAGAAGTGTGCAATCAATGTCGGTCCCGTCGATGAAGGTTGCTCTGTGAATTTTAGGTTCGTATTTGTCAATTGCAACAGAAGAGAGAGAGGGTTGTTGAATTGTTGCTGTTAGTTCTTCACCTCGCTTCTTTTTTTTCCTTCTCCTTTTGTTTTTGCTCTGCTTTTTCATAAGAATAGGAGAGATGGAGGTGCTTCGATTTCTAGGAGAGGTTTCATTGACGATAATAGAAGAGAGACGGGGGCCTTGATTCGTTGGATCTATTTCACTGACGATGATAGAAGAAAGACGGGGATGCTGATTTGTTGGAGCCGTTTCATCGACGATGTCGGGAGAGAGAGCCGGAGCTTGATTTCTTGGAGACATTTTCTTGCTACGCTCTTTGATGACAGCAGAAGAGACACAAGGTCCTAGGTTTCTTGAAGAGAGATTGTTTCTTTATTTCTTGATGTCGATAGAAGAGATATGGGGCCCTTAGTTTCTTGGAGCCTATTTTTCTTTGATTCGGATAATTGGTTGATGTCTCAACGTTCTTGTATGCTTTTGTTGTCTAAGGCCTGAAATTCAAATTTCACTCTTGTCAGATTGCGAGTGTCGTGTTTCTATATAGTTGGCTTGAGATAGGCCTATAAAAGGCGTAAGCATTTATAATGAACCAGATAAGATCACAAAGCTAGATTAAAATGGATATATTACGCTAGGTTTTCGATAGCGGGTTGAAGCTTCAAGCAATCACAAACAAAAATCATCCAATTAATAATACTCGAGGTGCAGCCTGCTCAATTCAACATAGAACACCACCACTCCATTCAGAGAAGTCTATGTGCAACCAACTCAAAAAAGAAAAAGAAAAAGGATTATGTACCTCAGAAAATATGTGCCTATGTTGTCCATGAGAATGGTTCTGGATCGTAATTTGCTCCTGCAAATTAAACCAACAGCAGCATTAGATAAATAAATATATAATTGCAGGCACATGAAGATGGAAGAAATCGTTACACACAACCCTAAGGCAGACGATATTTCAAACTCTGATTCCATATTGAAAACTGAAGATGCAATATGTTCACCTAGAATCTATCCCAACCCAATTTTAACCGCTTCCCTCACCTTCGACTTAAATATCAACTGATGACATCACTCCTAGGTTCCTTATTCGGAACATACCCTCAACAATCTCCTAATTTTATGTATGCTCCTTTTTGCACAAAAAACAACCCACAAGTACATCAAAACTCAGATGTTCAATCGAAATCCCCCAAGTCCTCATGCTCTCATAAACCTTAAGAGCCTCAGCTGAACTCCTCAATCACAAAGTCCCCTCACAACCAAATTATGAACCCTAACATATAGGTCCCACATCACACGATTCGGTCAACTTCCATCAAGCATCATCTCATCGAGAAAATTTGTGGCTTCATTAACTTTACAGTATTCACCCAATCCGCAAATTATTTTTGCATACAGGCTAGCGACAGACTTCTTCCTTTGAAGCCTCATGCTATCCAAAATTTCCGAAGCTGCGAAAATTTTATTTTCTTTACACAGTCCAAGATCAAGGTACTGTGAGTATTCTTATTGAGCATGCACCAAACCTTCACAATCCGATCCAATAAGCTCCGAACACAAGCCATGAATAAAAGTGGCACCAAGCCTTTACAGTCCAAGATCAAAGCGCAAATTTTATTCTGATTTTAACACCATACACAAGCCATGAATAAAAGCGGGATCAATAATTTTTCTTGCCCGTTTCATCGAACAGATTTCATGCATCATCAAATCTCCCATCAATACTCTAATAACTGTTCTCATGTGTGTTTCCTTGCAAAATACCATAATCTTAACCTAATGTTAATGAGTACAAAAAAAGAATCATAACTAGTTTCAAAAAGGGAACAACTAAAAAACTCTGACCACTGAAACACGAGACAATTTCAATTACAAATGTAAAAAAAAAAACAACCGATAAATTGAGAAGCCATTCGTATACATCACAAAGAAATACATCATGGATATGTAACAGCTGTAAAAAGCTAGAAGATGAAACAAAGAACTATTCTTCTCAATTCTTCTTTATACTATGTACAAACTGTATCTAGACTTTTAAGGGATTTTCAGGCTCTCAATCTACACCGACTTCTCAATCAAATTCTCTATCACTTCGTTTACCTGAAAGAGAATAGGCACTGATGGCAATGAATATAACAAATTCTTCATAATCAATTTCTAGCATTGCATTTTTCTTGTAATAATGCAAGAAACTCAACGATAATCAAACAGCTTTTAACGACACTACCGAACAATTTCTTTAACTTCTTGAAATCGATAAACTCAAAGGCCATATAAGAACCTTGTTGTAAAAACTGTTGTACTGCACGGTGATCCTTTTGACAACGAAGGCATCACACGGGTACAACCCAACGAACAAATGATATAGCGCAGCAGAATCAAAACAGGATCCGGCGTTTCGAGATCGAATGAAAAAGATATAACTAACGGCTAATCAAACTACTCAGAAAAGAGCACACCGAGCAACCGGTAACACAAGATATACCCAAGTTCAGCCCCCAACTGGACCTACTTCTGCAACCGCGACGAGAAACTTCCACTAGAGAAAAAATTACAGCAGGTTATACAAGCTCTTCTACTCACACAAACCTCACTACAAAAAAAACACTCCAAGAGAAAGTCTTAATACAAAGGGCAGCTCAAACAAAAGAAAAGAGAGTAGAGCAACTCTCTCTACAAAACTCTTCAACTCTCCGTATTTTCCCGCACACATTCTCTGGAGAATGAATTCCAACGCATTTCACTTCTCACAAAATGTATGCAGCTTCCTTAAGAGACAAAAACCATGCACCAATTTCTCCGCAGCAGCTCCCCTTTCCCACGTGGTCAAAATGCAAAAATGACGTAGTCCTCGCAACATTGGTGCCTTAGTAATCCCTTCTTCCAACATTGTGATCCACACATTCTCGTGGTCTACACGTGGCATGAATTTGCATCACAAAAAACAACAAACTCCACATTGATGCAAATTCGTCATAATCTCGTCATTTGCTCAATCTTTGGAACTATGTTCTCGTCGTCCTGGCCTTCAACAATGTACTAGGCAAATCAAATCCAAGCACTGATTGACCTGATATCTGGATCCACCTCTGCATCAGTCGGACTCTCCATGAGTACTCATCTCTATAATAGCATGAATCTTCTTCTCGTCTTATAGGAAGAACACTGTCACCTTCTATAGAACACTCAAAACATCTAATAATCTTTGTAAATAGATAACCCCCATAATCGCCTACGAGACAATTGTCAAAACTGCCTCCATTGTTGATAATGCAATTACAAACTGAAGCGTCGATCTTTGACACTGCATCCGTGCCCAACATACCCGTCCTTGACCTTCATCTATCCCTATCACCAGTAGTCAATGATGAAAGTATCGCTGAAAGACTGAAGTGTGCCTCTAGCGGAGTAGATACGGGATTAGTCTTCACCCTTCTGTAACGAGCTAGAACCTGCTCGATACACTGTTGCAACCGACACAACTTCTTATCCCTGACATTCTGCATGTCAAGAATCAAATGTGTAGACTTTCTATCTAACTCTCAATCCCCTTGCTTTGGAGACTCGTCCTCAGCCGCTCCTATGCGTCTAACTCTTGTAGACCTTTACATCACTGACTATGCTGGACTCTCCACATGAATCAAAATACTGACAACCTCACCTTCGAAAATATGGACCTGGAACCAGCGAACTACACCGTGCTCGGCGGCACAACTGTTCTCTTTTCACGCCTGAGTCTGTTTTCTTCAACGCATGCATATTGGCTAATTACTGCACACTGGATACCAAGACACCACGACATTGACCCTCTGGCTTCGACTTCAAAGCCAAACAAGAATATCTTTTATACCATGACTCGGTACACCCAATCACAAAGCACCAAGTAATCTCAAACCTCTCCAGTTTATACTCCGGGAATTTGCTTATCTACCGCCATCAAAGGTGACCGATCGATGAGATACCAGACGAAGGAAGGGCTCCAGCCCGAAACTCCCTTCGAAGATTCGGTCGTAAGCCATAAAGAAACTATCCTTCACTCACTGCCCAAAAATCCTCTTTGCAACGCCAGTCGACTGAGGATCCAAAATGGTGTTTTGATGCAATGATCTTTTATGGCTAGCAGAAACCCGTGGACCCCTATGAAACGAACCTTCTGCCAATATCGGACCGAAGAACCTTTACGCGCCTACAGACCCACTTCTCCACCTGAACTTCCGCAACACACCCGCGACTTCTCCAAGAAGCCATGAAGAAAGCACGATAGCTGGCTCCACCACAAGAAAGAACCGGTGCAAGACCCACATATATGGTCCACACCTTATTCGCCGTCATGACAATAATAACACATTTGGAGATCTCGGAATCTCCATTGATCGCGCATTTGCGACCGACCCCGCCCAAAGCACTCAAACAGATCAAATCCCCTCAGATCTGGCCATGACTGACATCGATCATCACCGCCATCATCTGAATCCGATTGCTTGTCTTTCTCTTTAAACTTCAGACTGTCTCACTTCCAATGGGCTTTCTCCTTACAGTAATTGCATTTGTCATTAACTCGGCTTCTCTACTTACTTTTGGAACCACCATCCGACTGCTTCAAAGAACGGCCTTGAACGAACAACGTATCCCCGTGAAACTCCATCACTCGCCACATTTTCCCTCAACACCTCGTTGTGCAAACCTGTCTTGACATCCTCTAATAAGAGTTTGTCTCGGCTGTACACCATCGATTTCACGAACTGGTTATAACTTGGGTTAAAGAACAGAATAAGATCATGCCTTGATTCTCGCTCTCTATCTTTATCTCCATGTTACGCAAGTCTATCACGATCTGGTTGAGCTCGTCTTGGTGGTCTGACTGATGTACCCTCTTTCATCTTCAAGCTGTATAGCCGTTGCTTCATCTAGAGACGATTTGTGAGAGATTTTTCATGTACAAAGTTTCTAACTTGCTCCATAACCCCGCCGCCGTAGTCTTATGCTCGATTTCGCAAAGAACTTCGTCGACTAAATGAAGCTGGATCGAACTGAAAGCCTTGTCCTCCATCATTTCTAACTATGTTGTTGTGGTCGTCGCCGGAGCTGTCTTCCGCAAAGACAAACTTGTGCACACCTTGTTGCTTAAATAGTGCCGTCATTTTCAACCTCATTAGGCTAAAGTTGTTGCGCGCGTCGAACTTTTCGATCTTGTAGATTATCGATGCCATTTTTCCGAACACCCAAAAAACCACTGAGCCTGAAACTTTATTACCACTTGTTGTAAATATTAGCAGATATGCACGAAGAACAGAATAAGATCATGGCTTAATTCTCGTCCCATATCTTTACCTCCACATTACGCAAGTCCATCACAATCTGGTTGAGCTCGTCTTGGTGGTCTGACTGATATACCCTCCTTCATCTTCAAGGTGTATAGCCGTTGCTTCAGATAGAGACGATTTGTGAGAGATTTTTTCATGTACAGAGTTTCTAACTTGCTCCAAAACCCCGCCACCGTAGTCTCAACTTTGTCGACTAAATGAAGCTAGATCAAACAAAAAGCCTTATTCTCCATCGTTTCTAACTCTGTTGTTGTTGTGGTCGTTGTCGGAACTGTCTTTCGCAAAGACAAACTTATGCACGCCTTATTGCTTCAATAAGGCCGTCATTTTCAGCCTCGTTAGGCTAAAGTTGTTGCGCCCGTCGAACTTTTCAATCTTGTAGATTATCGACGCCATCTTTCCAAACACCCCAAAAAAACACTGAGCCTGAAACTTTAATACCATTTGTTGTAAATATATTATCAGATATGATTCACAAAGGAATCAGTCACTACAATAATATCACGGTGGGAAAGTGAATCGTGTGTTTTGCAGTCAAATGAAAAAGATTGCCGATGATGAACAAATGCTACTGCTACAAAAAGCACACAAGATATACCCAGGTTTGGCCCTCCGACTGGACCTAATACTGCAACCGCAACTTGAAATTCTACTACAGAAAGAATTACACGAGATTATAAAGCTTTTTTGATCAAAAGCCCAACACAAAGAATTCTCTCTCTGTTAATTTTTCTTGGGCTTACTAAACTTAAAAGTAGAACATATATATGGAGAATGCAAATTATCAAACAAACCTAAAATATTCTCTTATTCTAGCTAGTTCACTCTTTCTGCTCCTTCCAGTAACCCACATTCTTCATTTGCATATCCATGGGCCTACATGCAATTCATGTCTCACAAATGAAGCAACACCCACGTGATTCATGCAACTGAGTGGCCACCATGCATGTGTGTAAATGCATGCATGTGCTTGACCCCTATGTCGACCACTTACGCGTGCATTGACTACATACATGTGTCGCCTTTCCGTCCATGTGCGCTGACCATACGCATGTCAGCGCATGCGTCACCCCCGTATCGGGTTGGGCTTCATTTTTGGGCTCTTTAAATAGGACTTTTGAGATTGTTGACTTTTGATATAAAACCCAAAAGAAACAACCCAAAAGTCCTATTTAAAAAGCCCAAGAATGAAGCCCAACCCGAACCAGAGGGCCGACGTATGCACTGACGTGCGTATGATCAGCGGACATAGGCGAAAAGGCGTCGCTTGCATACAGTCAATGCACGCGTGGGCAGTTCACATAATGGCTAGACACATGCATGCATTTACAAACATGCATGGGGGCCCACCCAATTGCATGAATAACGTGGGTGTTGCTTTATTTGTGAGACATAGATGGCATGTAGGCCCATGGGCATACAAATGAAGAAAATGAATTCCTAAGGCAAGGAGAAAAAGTGGGCCGAGGGCGCTAGTTAAAATAAGAGAATATTTTCGGGTTGTTTGATAATTTGCATTCTCTATATATATGTAAACTCTTAAGTTTAATAAGCCCAAAAAAAATTGACACGGAGACAGAGTGAGTGAATGATAACTCTTTGTATCGGGTTTTTGATCAGAAGCTTGTATAATCTCGTGTAATTCTTTCTATAGTGGAATTTCTCGTCGCGGTTGCAGTATTAAGTCCAGCTGAAGAGTCAAACCTGGGTATATCTTGTGTACTTGGTGCTTGGTGTGCGTGCTTTTCATAGTAGCATTATTTGTTCATTGTCGGCAATCTTTTCTATTTGACCGCAAAACACACGATCCATTTTTCCGCTACGATATTTTGGTGGTGACTGATTCCTTTGTGAATCATATCCGCTAATATATTTACAATAAACCTCTCCCCAATTTGAAAGACGCAAAAGCCTTAAAGCAAGCATATTCCTTTTGCTCCTTGCTCAATGGCCATTCCCCCAACAACTGTTCCTCACATCCTCTCTCTTCTCCATCTTAATCCCCAGCACCTCCTCCATCAACTCTCGCTGCCCAAAATTCATCATCTCATCATTCCTCATTCTATTGGCAGCTAACTCTCTCAAATCACAACACTCGCTCAAAAAATCAACAATATAATCCTCAACAAGCCACTTCTTCACTTTCTTTATCCCTATGCCCATGAATATAAATCGACGAAATTTAAATAAACATCATATCGTATATGACATGGGGCCATCAAATTGGATACTGAAGAAGAGGCTATCGGTGCCTGAGCAAAGCTGTAACAGGACGATTTTATGAGTGTGAGAGTCGATTTTGATGGAGAGTCCAATGGGTGCACGGGCTTTCCTATTGTAGGGGTTGAGGTCTGGGCAATAATTGTAGATGCCATGGATCCACAAGTTAATTTGATTCCAATAGTGCTTGTGGAATGGAAGAAGAGTATAATTGATGTGGGTCCCATCAATAAAGATTGCTCTATGACTTTCAGGGACATCTAAGTCTATTGCAATGGAAGAAAGAGAGGGCTGTTGATTTCTTGATGTAAATTCTTCGCTTTGCTTCTTGTTTTTACTTCACTTTTTGGTGAGAATTGGAGAGAGGGAAGGGCTTCGATTTCTTGGAGATACTCTGACGATTACAGAAGAGAGACGGGGCGATCATTTGTTGGATCCATTTCATTGATGAAGACGGGAGAGAAAGCCGGAGCTTCATTTCTTTTAGACATTCTCTTCCTATGCTTTTTTATGATAGCGGAAGAGACATGAGGTCCTTGATTTCTAAGAAAGGTTCTGTTTCTTTGTTTCTCGATGTCAATAGAAGAGAGAGAAGGGGCCCTTGATTTCTTGGAGCCATTTTTCTTTGCTTCTAAGAATTGGTTGGTGGCTCACCGTTCTTGTATGTTGTATAAACTGTCTGAAATTAGAATTTTGCTCTTGCCAGATAAATATATAGTTTGTTTGAAAAAGGCCTATGAAAGGTGTAAGCATTTATTAAGGAACCGGCTAAGACCTCAAACATTATTTTAAGATGGACACATTGCACTTGATTTCAAGAGCATTATGAATTCAAGCAATAATAAACATATGCCAAGATTTTCAATAAATAACATACAGTTTCTCTATATTATTATGAAAATCATGCTCATGCCAATGTATGACTTAGAATTAGATGAAAAAGGGTAAAGTATAACAAGAAGTATATTGATATAGGACAACTGATCTAACAATGCCTCGTTGATAAAATGCATTATTATCAATGTGGACCACATTCCTCCTGCTTCACAATTTACACCACCTCTACGCAGGTGTTGTTTCAACATTTTTAAACTTTTCTTATATTCTTGCTCTTATTATTTTCGATTTAGGAAATCATGTATATACAGTTCCATAGTCAAACAATTTATTGCAGTGACTTTTCCAACTTCTATAAGAGCACTTTACTGCGGGATATTGTCATAAATCATGCATATTGCTATCTAACAGATTTCTCAAGGAGAAAAATGCTCACGGATTTTTTTCCAATATGCAATGGATTTCCCAAATAAAAAAAGGTAATCAAGACATATGAACATAAGATATTGTATGTACCTTAGAGACGGCCATGCCATCCATGAAAATGGTCCTAGAGTCATGGTTCTCCTCCTGCAAATTAAACCAACTTCACCGTCTAAATTTTTTTTTAAAGAAATGTCAAGCATGTATTACACATAAGTTTTGCCTGATGCAGCTTTCTTGCAACCTTAGGGTTTAAAGACATAATTCGCTACAATAAATCAATCAATCGCACTTGTACCCTCTCATCTTAAGTGATTTAGAAAAGACCCCCCTTAGTTCATCGAACAAAACCCTCAAAAAGACTCAAATTTTTACTCTAAGTGACACAAATAAGAGTTAAATTACACAATCATCTGAGTTTTATTGAGTTGTTGAGTATGGGTATCTTTAGGGGATTAGGTGGATGAACAGAGGAGGTATATGCGCTAAAAATCATTTTGAGGAGCTACAAGTGCTAAACGAGGGGAAGTTACAGGGGTGCCTTATGCAAGTAACCCAATGATAAATCTTATCCTCTTCTTCCACGCTATTACCCCAAGTCCCTATCTAGTAGGGTTTAGAGCATGATGGACCTCTTGTCCATAGTTTCCTCATAAAATTTTGTCACTAATGAAGAGAGTGTTAAATCTAAGTTTATAAAATGTTTGTCAAATCCTTCATAACAAATTGGTTCATATCCAACCCCGTTTTGATGGGAAAAGGCTAAGAAAATGGAAGCGAGCAAAAACATAACATAGCCAATACCCCTGTAATAATACGCATCATTCTTATTGGCATTCGATGGAGATCCAAGATTTTCACCCAAAATGTCATCCCATGACAATTCAACCGCTTCCCTGACCTTTCTCCTCCCCAAATATCCACCCATGACTTCACTCCAAGCTTCCTCATCCGGAACACAACCCTCAACCAACATCTCCTCAACAATCTTCACCGCTTTATGCACATCCCTTTTCTTACAAAATCCACCCAAAAGCACAGCAAAACTTTCATGTTCAATAGAAATCCCCTGAGTCCTCATGCTCTGATAAACCCTAAACCCTCGGCTCAACTCTCCTTTATCACACAACCCCCCCCCCCCCCCCATCACCGAATTATGAACCCTAACATGAAGGCTCCATGTAACCCTGTTAGGCATAACCCCACCAAGCACCATCTCATCAAGAAAATGCGCGGCTTCATTAACTTTACCCAACTCACACAACCCACAAATTATTTTCGCGTACAACCCTGCATTCAGACTTTTTCCCTTGAAGCCTCATTCTATCTAAAATCTCTGAAGCTTCGCAAACTCTCCCTTCTTTACACAGCCCATTGATCAAAGCACTGTAAGTAATCATATTAGGCATGCACCTATCCTTAACCATCCGATCCAATAAGCCCATCGGCTTCATCGATCTCCCTCCTTTACACAACCCGTCGAGCAAACAACTATATGTGACCACATTCGCCCTAATCTTCCTCTTACCCATTTCATCAAACACCTCCAACGCCTCATCCAAACTACCAACTTTACACAACCCATGTATGAAACTCGTAAAAGTAACCACAGTCGCATCGATTTCTTTCCTACCTATTTCATCAAACAGCTGCCTCGCATCATCGACCCTCCCGTTTTTACACAGCCCATCGATCAAAGTCCCGTAGCTAGAAGCATCCGGGCTCTCCATCCTCCTAAAAACCCTAATCGCTCCATCCAAGCTCTTCTCGTTGCTACACAGCGCTTTGATAAGCACTTGTAAGAAGCCACGGTGGGCAAAATCCCAGCTTTTCTCATCTCATCATAGACGTTTTTCGCCAGCTTCGGCTTATTATCAGCGACGAGAACAGCGAGCAATGCGTTGTAGGATCGGTGAGTGGGGACCACCTCGTGGTGGGTCCTCATGAGGGTGAAGAGGCGGAGGGAGTCCAGGGGCTTGTGGGCCCTGCCGTAGGCGCGGATGAGGGGAAGGAAAGCGGATTCAGGAGCGGGATCAGAGATCTCGGGTCGGATCCGATTGAGGAGGGACTCGGCGGCGGGGAGGAGGTTGGCGGTGGCGAGGCGGGAGGCGAGGAGGGAGAAGGAGGCGACGTCGTGGCGGTAGCCGCTGGAGGCTTCGGCGGCGACGTCGTCGAAGATCTCGAGGGCCTTGTGGACGTCGGGTTCGGATCTGATTAGCGTCTGGACCTGGGCTGTGGTTATCGGGTACGACCAGCAGATCCGCGAGGGTTTTCTGTAGGCCATTGGAGTTGTGAAGTTGATTGGGAAATGAGAGGGAAAAATGGCCCGTAACGGGTCGGGTTCGGTTAACCCGTATTTTAACCTGAACCTGGCCAATAATTATTACTGGTGGGGGGGGGGAGGAAATCAAATTTGGCTAATTACTAAAATCTCGTCCTTTCTACGCATTTACTTAGAAGACCTTTCATATATTTAAATTGCACTTAAATATCCATCTCACTGGTTTTCTATAAAAAATTAGCGTCCCGTTAGGAAAATGGAGCTGGAATTTGTGTTTGAGTGTTCTCTTACCTTCTATATATTTAGATATTCCTTTCTCTCATAAAAAGAATCCACGTCATGTATTAATTGAAGATTAGGATTTAGCTCGACCAAAAAATCACTCCCCTTTCAAATGAGATTGTCGATGAACTCGAAACTTGCAATTAAAGGGACAGCGAAACTCGACAAGCTCGTTACTGGAGAAGGTTGAGAAATATGAAACGGTTTCCATAATCAATTTAAGAGAGTTTTTTACCAAAATCCTAACCCTAAAGAGGATTTGGCGAAAAATTTAGGAAATCCTGGGAAAAGAAGAGGGGCCGTGAAGATCTTAAAAGCCTAACTCGATACTCGACGTTAACCTCCTAACGGAATAATGAAAGATATGGGTATTTTTTTAGCAATTTAAATGAAAGGTTTTTTTAAAAGCAAAATAAAGTATGGAGAGTAACTAGAGAATCCAATATTAAAATGAGAATAATGGAGAAAAGAGGCCTAGGAGGAAATTTCCTCCTATGGTGTGAAAAAAATACAACCTCCATCAATTTTTTCGACGATCGGCCTCCATCATCTTCATAGTTATCATCTAAGATGTGGGTAAACCAAATTTCATGTGATTCTACAACTTTTTCACCGTTGATTTAGCAATGTAAAAAGTTCTATTGTCGGTAAACCGTTAATTTTGAACCCACTAAATCAACGGTGAAAAAGTTGTGGAATCACATAAAATTTGGTGTACGCACATCTTAGATGACAACGATGATGATGATGGATGCCGATCGTCGGAAAAAATGGCGGAGATTGTATTTTTTCCACGCCATAGGAGGAAATCCCCTCCTATGGCCTCTTTCCTCCATTAATCTCTATTAAAATCTTCAGAAATTATAGCAAATCTGAAATTAGTAGTTCATTAACAATCTACTTCAAAATATATATGATACATGATAACAAATGAAAGTAATATAACATAGATATATTTTAGATTATATTACAAAATCAAAGAATCTCTTTTTTTGTTGATATTCTCTGTCACGCCCCGCTTCCCAAAATATGGAATACGAAAGGTGACAAGGCCAGCCATGCTCTTACGGTCGAGAAAATATCCTGTCATGGTCATATTTCGGCTTCCAGCATTACGTGGCAATCAGTAATCAATGCATAGGCAATGAGAAATGCAGTCGCTACCTCTATCAAACAGATATAAAACTAACCAGATAGAGATCAAGAGAAAGATAGCGCTGGCGTCCCTGATCTAGATGTCCGCAATATTCTCAAGGTACGATAGATCCTGATCCTAGCTAAGTCCACTCTTCACTCTGAGTATGCATACGCAGGTCGTCAGAGCGACACAATAGCAATATATACATATATAATATGCAATGATGATAAACATAAAGCAGTAAATATAGATTAATGACGCGAGCATGAGATAACCGGTACAGGTAACGATAAAAGCAAGTGTATCGGATCAGTAATCAATGCAATGTCCATGTCACTAAAGCTATCAGTCTCTAAGTCTTCCTGTCCAAGTCACTAAACCTATCGTCGGTTCAAGTGTGGGCGCCAACCACCGCAGGAGTATCCCCCAACCCAAGGGTAATCCCCAAGGGCAAGGGAACACGGGCCCGAATCACGCTCAGTAATAATCAGTAATACAATCCATATGACTCCCGAAATCGCTATATATGCCGGTAGTGGGACTCCTGAGATTCCGTTGATCGAACTCACATTCAAACTACCCCATACTCGCGGTCTACATCAAACACCGACCATGAACCCAAATACCAGTCGCTCCATGACAAGTCTACGCGAGAACTGGAGACAGGATCTCCATCATGCATGGCTCGACCGGTATCCAAGATAAATGGACCGTACTCGATGTCTTACCTATGACACTAATATACGTGCTTCCATAACCATCGCATTCCAGTTATAGCTACACATATATATGTCCCATACGCGTTGACAATGCAATAATTTAACTGGTTCCGCTGATTGTGTACAAGTACGTGTCACTTCACTTATTCATTCATGCTTTTTACACTAACGTACTAGCCATAATCTAATCACCAAAATTTATCACTTGGTAATATAACACGGTTACTAGGATGTCGATGCAAACGAATACTATTCACACGGGTATATCGGTCATGCAACAGGAGGGGAATACAGTAAATACACCGCTAAAAACATATGAGCAACCGGTGTCGGTTGGATTAGAAAAATCATATAAAATCACACGTGTATAATTAAGCAAAATGATATAAAAGGAACAAGCATTATATTTAATCATATACACAAAAAAATTGGTTTCGTGTCAATCGGGTTTTAGGTTTGCTAGTTACGGTCATTTCATTTTAAGTGTTTACTGTGGGAAATCCAATTTCTGAACTGGAAGTCTATTTCGTAACACGTTTTACTCCCAGTTGAGAGTATGATTAGGCAACGTTACAGTTAAATAATATGTAGATTTTGTGTTATGTTTCCAACGCACCTAACGGATTAACAATAGTCATCCTGGTTTAGGAGTTACGATCAGATTACTGACGAAGGGTGCAAACTGAAATGGCAGAAATCTGCTGTACATGTCACCTGTTTAAAATATGATTTAAATACCAAATGATACTGGAATTTAGTAAAACTGGTACCATTGGGAAGCTAACACAATTTTCTACGTAGCGGTAATTGGCTCCGCACACTTTCACAATTTAAACATTAAGGTTTCAGGGGTACAAATGCAAGTCAATGGTAAGTTCCTGCTCTGGACTACAGTCCAAGGTCAGGTAAGTTCTTTGTTTTTGATATTCATAGGATATATCTAACAGTAAAGCTACACGTCATGTTAAAGATTATGCAGTATCCTTCCAACGAACCCAGGCACACTGCGGTTGGGTTTTTCTGGAATTAATTATGAAGTTAACGGTATTAAGAGTTCGGTAAAATGCAAGTGTAACACCTTGGAAATGCGGTTGGTGTTAATTAAGCGTTATTGCGGGTTTTTCGTAAAAAGTTTACCAAATCAGGTTTCTCATATTTTATATCAATTAATTAATATTTTATTATTATTTGATATGGCTTGCACACACACGTGCATATTAATGTGAGGATTAGTTAGTGTTAATCTTGTTAAGTGACCAAGACACCTTAATTAATCCATGTCCTAATTAACCTTGTCTTAACCTTGCCTAGATATTTTGTGAGAGATATTTGTTTGTTTGGATTGAGAGAGAGAGAGAGAGAGAGGTGGTTAGTGAGTCATGAGGGTATTAATGAGAGCTTTAATAGAGGTGAGGGAGAGAGTAAGAATAAGGTTTTGTTTCACCCTGCACTCACCCCTCACCATTATTTGCCATCACTCTCTCATTCTCCCTCACTCTCAATTATTACTCGTCCTATCAAACTCTCAACTGAACTCTCACTCGCTCTTCACAAAAATCTTGCTAAAACTTGATTAAACCTCACCAAATCACATCCTAAGTCTTGTTTTTGCCTCAAAGATCACTTGGAGCTTGGAAAACTAGGATTTTGTGAGCAAGTGTGGATAGGTATAATCTCTAGACTGTTAAATAAGTGTTAAAATGTTGTGTGGCTTGTTAGTTGCTATTTAGAACACTTAAAGTATCGTTTCGTGCAAATATCGTATTTTTATAGTCATGTTAGAGTCTCTGTGATCTGCTATGACCTGGGAATTTTACTGTAAAATCAAACAATATAGTAGTGTTGTACTAGTGACCCTAACTGTACACCTGAAGCACGAACCCCATCCTATCGGTTTTGGCCGGCGACATGAGGGTCAAATCCGACGACCTCGGCCGTTAGGGGGAGTTGGGGCTTGGTTTTTGTAGGGTAGCTGTCTGCAACGGTTTAGGGGTGTTTGGTACTGTTTGATTTTTGAGTTCTGACAGTATGCAAAATCTGGGATCACTTTGCTATAATCTTGCGTTTTGAGTATGCGGGTTACGTTATCCGACACGGTTCGTGATCTTGTGTGTTGCTGCACTTGGGTTGGTTTTGGGGTGTCGCCACACACGTTAGCCATTAGACGAACACCTGTGAGTTGAATTGGAGTTGGTGCGTTGGTCAAACGTAGTGTGTACGTGATATTGATCGATTTTTGAGATTTGCACTTATTATGTTTTGTGTTAATAGGATCGCAGGCGGAGACTTCGGATGCTGCGAAGAAAGGGAAGCAGGTGATTGGATTTACCTAGCCCGCGATTGTCGGTGAGTAGATTTAACATCTATGTGGAAATCGCCCGTATGGCGTTAAGCGTCAGGGCTAGATATGATATGATATTAGCCGCATGTTTATATGCACATATAGAGATGGTGCATGAACTTCATTGCATATAGTTACTTGTTGTGCCTGAACCTGTATTCATTGTACACTGCACTATTATTGACAGTCCATATGGCACGAGCACCAATTGTATGCCACACACACACACTGTCGGTAATTGCCATGATACGCACAACACAAATATTCATATGATATATCTTGCTATTGGTTAGCGACATTGAGGCATTGATTCTTGTGCGATGGCGCATATGAAATACAACATACCTGTACACCTACATGCTTACACATATACCTTACTATAGCTATATGTTCAGTTTTATATGATATATCAGTGGTATGGGACGCTGTTATATATGTGTGTGTGTGTGTGTGTGTGTATATATATATATATGATATTGGATTTGGATAATTGGGGACCGCGTGATATATTTAATAACTTGATGTATTTAAATAGCGGATTTTCCCTTGATATACTCATATTGTTGTTCTATGTTGCATATGTCATATTATATGGATTTACACATTGAGATATGTTTTTCATGCGATTTAGGGATTCAAGTGTCGACGTTGGGCACTTATGTTTCGAGAGATATATGGATATTGGAAAACGATACGTGGAACACGAGTGTCGAGGTTGGACACTTAGGTTTCGAGGAACGTATGGATATTAGAAAACCGATACGTGGAATACGAGTATCGATGTTGGACACTTAGGTTTTCAGGAACGTATGGATATGAGTATTTATGTGTCGATACTGGACACTAGTTTTCATGATGTTTTCGAGTGTCGATGTTTGATACTCAGGTTCCATGAGACTTACAGGTTATAAGGGCCGGTAGAAGGCCGATCTGAGGGCCGATTTGAGGAATTTGGGATTTAGATTGTCTTGATGGACACTGGTCCTGCCACGATGAGGATTCCGTGAGGATGACGTGTTTTATCCCATACTCCGCATTTATTTGATATGCGTTGCTTCATGTATTAGTAGTACCTGATAGAGTGCCTTTCATGACTGTTGCATATATATATTGCCATACTTATGCTATTAGATTACATGTGATAGATTTTCGCTGTTAGTGCATACTTGCGATTACAGTATGATGTTATTTACTATTCACGAGTTGGCAACTCACCCCCGTTGTGCCGCAGTGTTTTGCAGGTCTGATCCTCAGAGTAGTCGCGGTAGGGCGTCTTATTATCTATACTTTTGCGGATACCGTCACGGTTGGCTGTGAAGCCGTTTGCTATAGGTAGGTTGCGATTATCCGATGATGTACATTGTATATTTCTCGTATCTAGTACTCTCCATCTACCACCTTCATGTATTGACTTAGAGACGAATTGTGAGGATTGATGTTGTATATTCTTATGACTCTGATTGTCGTGCTCGTATGAGCCGGCCTTTTATATATTGTAACCCTTCGAAAATCGTTTAGGCAGTTTTTCGGTAATCGGCAAATTTTTCGGCTTTTTCCGTAAAAAGTCAAAATTGATAATTTTCATTGTAGACCTAATTATACAAAATTTAGATAAGATATTACTATAATTTTGTCACTAAAATGTCACTTATAATTATCTAGTTAAATAAAAAAAAATCGTAATTAATTATTTTTTTTATTATTTTAAGCCTTTTTAAATACATTTAATTAGGGATAAATACAAATTTAATTAGGTAAATTTCTTAACTAGAAGTCTTTATAAGCTAAAATATGGTGTTAATAAAATTATATCATGTCTTGCAAACTTTTAGATTTTTGGTGGGAAAATTATGAAAAAAATGGCTTAAAAAGGGGGTTTTTTGGAAAAAGGTTGACATGAAAGCATTAAATGATTACATGGGGTGTTTAATCACCTAGAAACTTCTCCAAATTTCCCTCATTTCCTCTCCATTGCTGCAGCAGACCCCTCTTCCTGCAGAAATTCCCCACTTCCCACTTCATTCTTGCTTCTTTTTCTTGCTAAAAATCAATAAAAATTCACATTTTTCCATCTCCATTCAAACCCAAACCCTAAACCACTCTCTCTTCTACCCAAATTTGTTCAAAAACATGGTGAAAGGAGGCTTTTTTTTGGTGACTTGATCATGCTAGGTTTCCACTTGTAAGGTAAAATCCTAAACTAGTTGCAAATTGGTAGTTTGTTTATGCTAAATTAGATGTTTAAAGTATTAATTTAGTGTAAATCCTTGTTCATGAAAAATCAAGAATTGGTTTTGATGTTGAGTTAGGGTTTGAAACATGGTTATCAAAATTAAGTTAGGGTTTTGGTTATCTAATTGATTAGAATGGTTAATGGTGTAATTATATGCTTGCTAAATCGACAAATTTCGATGTTTATATCAAATCGGCTAGAAATTCGCTTACTAGATTTTTGTAGAAAATAGAATGCGGTCATTTTGCGTTAGGTTAGCAATATTATTAGCTTCGTATAGCATTATTAGAATGCTCGAACGCGGGGTTTCGTCTAGTCGGGTTGTAGTTTTGTCGATTTCCCCGAAATGACGATTTTAGTGAAAGGATTGCGATTTTCGTGCGTTTTTCCGCGCACTGAGTGCATGCTACGATTAATTTGAGAGCGTGGATAATTGTATATTGTGACTTGCATTGTGTTAGGTTTTGTAATCTTATGCTTGATATTGTGCGAATATAGGATCGGTTGGGGAAACTTCGGATACGGCACGAAAAGGCAAAGCGGTGGCCGGATCAGATTAGCGGGGATTTCAGGTGAGTAGATGTATTCATCTATGGGAGAATCGTCTGGATGGCGTGAGGCGCCCCCCTAGTTAGGATTACCTTACTTTTTGCAAGATTATATTGTTAGCTAGCTTATCCATTCATATACACTGCATACCCTTATAGCGAACAGTATGTTAAATTGCATGGACATTCATCTCTACCTATGCGATATCATTTCGTAGGACACGAACACCATTACCATTGGCATCTGTAGCACGCGCACTATTCATGTGACACACACGCCTTTGGTAATTGCCATGCCACGTGCACAATAGAACCTGTTTATCTTAATATCGTCACCTGCATTCATACTTGATATATGAAACTGCATCGTATGCACATATCTCGCATCATCATCATATTTACATAGAACTCTAGCCAAAATTTACATCATACACATTGATATCATAGACATTTATCATATATATCACATATGGACATACATGTTGTTCCGCATTGCGTGCATTCTTACGATTGCCTTATTAGATGTTATATTTACTCACGAGCTGGCAACTCACCCTCGTTGTGCCACAGTGTCTTGCAGGTCGGACCCGTCAGTCTTATAGCGGCGGGCTATCTTATCATCAGCTTCTTTTGCTCAGACTCGCGACATCGCCCGTAGGTGGGTTGCGAGTATACTTTATTTCTTTTGCTTTATCATTATATCTAGTATTCTCCATCTACCACTTATATTGTATATGCGACCTAGTGATGAGACTGAGAGACTTGTATATTTGTGGTTCTTTTGGGTCGAGCTCACTTGAGCCGACGTGTGTTTTCTGGTATTTTGCGTTTCTTTATGCTCTTCTCTTGATATTACTATTATATTGCATGTGGTTGTCATCCGCCTTGGGCGAAGAGCTAGCTCCCGCTTGGTGATGCCATTTTTATGTTTACAGGTTTATTATCTTGTTGTACCCATTTTGGGGGATAGAAAATACAGGGGAGACTCTGCCGAAATTTTCGGAAATTTTTGGTGTTTTAAAAAGGGATTTTATGCAACTTGAATGATTTAAAAACCATTTTTATTTAAGGTTTTCCTTCACTCTCCTTTGATTTTGGTTTAGATTCTTTTGGGCTTTGGCTGACTTAGGTTACGGTACGCCTTTAGACGTTTCGTAATCTAAGTGCCAGTCGCGTTCCGTACTTTCGGGACGTGACATATATGCGGTTATCTCATTTTTTCGCAACAGCGTTGATTGTTGGAGTTTTTCATGTTCAAGTTTATTACCGCAATCAAGTCGGTTTCGCTTGTAGCTATCCGGTTGAGTACGGGTCGTCCGCAGGGAGATGGGAATCTTTTTCTATGTGCTTTAACGAGTTAAGTCCAAATGTCCAGGTTTGTGTGAGATTAACTATGTGCTAAAATGTTATATAAAGAGAGCTTGTTTGGGTTAGGATTAGCTTAGTTTGAGCTAGGAGTCGCTCACTTCTTTCGTTGCCACTCTTAATATCGGTGTTACGGTAATCGGCAACAACGGGGATTAGCACGACTAGGAAGGAACTTGTGAGTATAAGCTAGGCTTTCCAACGCTTAAGTTCTTCCTTTTGGTGCTTGTCCGTCCGTTCTTGGCTCTTAACCTTAACCTCCGGTTAATTCAACCACAACCGGTCTCACTAAGGAATCACCGCTATCATGTAGGATAGGGTGCCGTAGGGAGCGGATTGTGGTTCAATTAACGGGAGTCCGAATTAAGATGTTGGGCAAGAAAAGAGTGAGAGAGATTTCCTTCTCTCAAACTTTCCTTATCCTACGCTAACAAGTAAGAAAACTACTCACCCATTACAAGAAAAAGAAAATACAACAAAAAGAGGAAGATAGAAAGAAAGAGGTTAGAAGATTACAACTAGCTATTTGAGACCTCACCTTGGCAAGGATCAAGCTTAAGTATCATTGTTGTTAAGGATAAAGGGGAAAAAAGAACAAGAAAGAAACAACAACAAATAACAACAACTAGATTAGCAAATGAAAAATACAAGTAATTATAATTAACAACATAACAAGACAAGCATGATAACAAAAAGAACTCTTTTATTCATCACTTCACTCATGAAACCTCACTACAAGATTTTAATGGAGAAAAGATGAAAAGAGGAAGAAGAACAACAAAGTATATCTAAAACCTAATACAAGAATTTAGCACCCTTGGCTTGGCAATGTTTTGGGCTATTTATAGGCAGGAAACTGGAAAACTAGGGCAACAATCTGCCACCACATAAAAGTACCAAACTACCCCTGAAAAAGTTCTATCTGTCGAGCCCATATGGCCGCGGATCCGCAGCCTAGACCCCATGTTGGCCACGGATCCGCAGCCATATAGAGGAATTGGCTCCTCAAATTTTATGGTTTTCCCTGGTTTTCTGTACTCTTCAGTGTGGTATATGTTGTTTCTCAGAAGCTCTTCACAATTTTTCCAGAATTTCAGCAGATCAAAAGGTGATGTGATGTGGATCTTTTGCCATGATTTTTCTTGAGCTCCGTGTATACATGTTGGATCTTGTGTTGACATTGTGCTTTGTGCATGAAAATGACATCAATTTGCCATTTTGTCCGTTAAACTGGTGTGCGGCAACATACGGATAGAGAGCGGAGACCCGTGTTTTATCTGTGGTTGGCAGTAATCCGGAATTTGTCGTGCTTTTCCATGAATTTCACTGTTTAGAGCTGAGAACCTGTATCCTGCAACTAACTAGCAAACACGGCTCAAGAGTACCTACCGATAAGCAATGTGATAAAAATTGGGCGGTATAAAAATGCAAAAATCTGATATGAACAAATACCCCCAAACTTATCATTTGCTCGTCCCGAGCAATACCAATTTATTCACAAAAATTCCTAACCTCACTTTCGCAGGGAACGCGATTGCACTGAGCATGTGCAACAAGCCATTAAACCTCTAGGTGTCCCTAGTAGGAGGAGTGTTGTCTCCTGAGGGTTTTCAGCGGATACTACCCACAAAATCCGGTCAAGCTAGTTTTGCAAAATAACTATGATTCAAACCCTAAGGTTTTGTTTCAGAAAATAACAATTCTATTATCCTAAGTCTAGACTATCGAACCTTTATTTTTCACACCTCGCTTCTTATTTAACTTAAGATTTTATATGTTTTACGTGCAGTGCAAATAGTGTCGTTAAGTTCTAGAAAGATCGATTAAAGTCATCATGTTACACAATAAAGCCCAGATAGAAAATTTTAAAAGGATCACATAAGTTTTATAAAGAGTTAGGTATTTTTCAAGTTTCGTTTTCCAGTAAGGTTTCAATTTCAGAATTTCTATCTTCCTTAACAGGAAACTAGGTCTTATTTTTCACTCCACCTTTTTCTTGTTTTCATTTCATACACACCTCCGTGAACGTGCAATAGTCTTTATCATAGAATAAAACCTTCATATCTCCGCTAGAAATACTTTTTTTTTATAAAAACCTGTCTTTTGTCAAGATTATTCTCACACAAAAAACCGTTAGGAATTTTAACTCGGAGAGAACACTTGCTTGACTTTATTTAATCTGGACTTTCTAGGCTTCTTAACGAGCTTTGGGCCAATGCACCCAAACCAGTTGGCTTTAGGGCATTAGGTGTAGAGACACCCCAGCGGACTTAATTACTCAAGTTACCTATGTCCAAAAACAAAAGACAATTTAGCATGAAAATCATGATAATTCAATGCGAACGGAGATATAACCGGCAGTTCAATTATTTTTTGGATAAAAGATGTGTTTTAGTGGGTTCGGTGTGTAATCATTCCAATCAAGTTCCAGATGGGTTATTTTTCAGAATTAGTTCCAATTAAGGCATCAATAACATTCCTTCATATTTGCTTCACTTCATAAACTATTCTTGATATTACTTATTTCAGAACAAACCTATTTGATTCTCAGAAAATAATTTATTCATTTAAAAGTTTTTAGACATAATAGACTTGTCATCTAATTTTCAAAACTCACGACACGCATAGTGTGATGTAAAGACGTATATCAGCTATAGTTAACTTCAAAGGAGAGTTATCTTTCAGGTTTTTAAAATCTAAAAATAAGATTTAGTTATTCTTATCTTATCAAACAAAACCGTTGAAATGTTGAATCTAAGTTCTCCCACTAGCTAACTTGACAAAAAAGTTTTTATGTTTTTAGAATTTTTTTGATTTTTTATGGATTTTATGGATTTTAGTATGCAGATGCAAAATATACATATGAATGCGAAGGTTAGAAATGCGTACCGAGCTACCCCCAAACTTAAACTGGACAGTGTCCTCACTGTCATTGCATGAAGAAATCATTGAAGGGTCAAAATTGTCGGTTAGATATACACATTTTTTTTTCGTTTTTAAAGAAAAGAAAATATTAAAAATGGATATGCACCGAACAAGAATATCCACATATATATACAAAATGGTATATACATACCCCCAAACTTATTTGAAACAGTGTCCACTGTTTTGGCCGGATAACCGAAGTTTGGTGGTAGGCAGAGGAAGATTATGCAGGGTAAACCGGCTCCTGTAAGACCAGGAGCTCCTCTGTTGGTTCGGCGCTAAGGTACGGTTTTAGTCTGTGTCTGTTTACTTTGAAAAATGAACCGTCCTTTGGATTCTCCAAATCCACAGCGCCATGCGGATACACATTCTGCACAAAGTATGGCCCTTTCCAGCGAAATCTGAGCTTACCTGGATGGAAATGTAGCCGGGTGTCGTAAAGCAGTACCTGTTGACCAGGTGCGAATGTTTTGCGCAAAAGGTGTTTATCGTGAAACACCTTCGTTCGGTTCTTAACGACCACCGCGTTTTCGTAAGCCTCATCCCGAAGCTCGCTCAATTCGTTCAACTGCAGCTTCCGATGGCTGCCCGCATCTTCGAGAGACAGATTCAGCTCCTTTATCGCCCAAAATGCGCGATGCTCTATTTCCACAGGAAGGTGGCAAGCCTTTCCGTAAACAAGCCGATAGGGAGACATGCTAAGATCGGTCTTATAAGCCGTTCGAAATGCCCAAAGGGCATCAGTGAGTTTTAACGACCAATCTTTACGGTTCTTGGAAACCGTCTTCTCCAGTATCTGCTTGATCTGTCGATTTGAAACTTCGGCTTATCCACAGGTTTGGGGGTGGTAGGGCGTAGATAGCTTATGATTAATGGAATATTTCCGCATCAAGGCCTCGAAAGTTTTATTGCAGAAATGAGTTCCATTGTCGCTAATGATCGCTCGGGGGTGCCCAAATCGGGAGAAAATGTTTTCCTTAAGAAATCTAACGACAACCTTGTTGTCGATAGTCCGGCTGGGCTCAGCCTCGACCCACTTAGAGACGTAATCAACAGCGAGAAGGATGTACAAGTTCCCGAAAGAGCTGGAAAATGGCCCCATGAAATCTATCCCCCAAACATCGAAAATCTCCATAACCAAGGTTGGTTGGAGCGGCATTTCGTTTCTCCTGGATATCCGGCCCAAGTGTTGGCACCGGGAGCAAGTCTTGCAGTAGTCATGAGCGTCTTTGAAGAGTTGTGGCCAGTAGAAACCACACTGCAAGATCTTCTCAGCTGTCTTTCTGGGGCCAAAATGCCCGCCACATGCTTGATCGTGGCAAAACGACAGCACACTCTTGAATTCATCGTCAGGCACACACCGACGAATAATCTGGTCGGGACAGTACTTGAACAGATAGGGTTCGTCCCGTAAAAGTGTTTTACTTGGGATACGAATCGAAGTCTGTTCTGACTTGACCATTCAGTCGGTAGTAATCCTGTGGCCAAATAGTTCACAATATCTGCGAACCAGGGTTCGCAAGATACTGTCAAGAGCTATTCATCCAGAAAACGTCGTTGATCGGAATTTGAAGCGTCGGCGAAGAAGGAAGTCGTGAGAGATGATCGACGACTACATTTTCACATCCTCTTTTGTCCTTGATGACAAGGTCAAACTCTAGAAGCAAGAGGATCCAACGTATCAGCCGAGATTTTGCATCTTTCTTCGCAAAAAGATGGCGTAGAGCAGAATGGTCAGTATAGACGATGACTGGAGAGCCGATGAGGTAGGGCCTGAACTTTTCTAAAGCAAATACAACAGCCAAGAATTCCTTCTCAGTTGTTGTATAATTCAGTTGGGCGTCGTTCAAGGTTCGGCTAGCATAATAGATTACATGCAGCATCTTGTTGATGTGTTGTCCAAGGACAGCACCGATGGCAAAGTCGGATGCATCGCATATAATCTCAAATGGGTGCGTCCAGTCAGGAGAAGAAAGAACGGGAGCAGAAGTGAGTGAGCTTTTTAATGACTCGAACGCAGTCACACAACTCAAGTTGAAGTCGAATGTCGTGTCCTTGGCTAGCAAAAGAGTCAAGGGCCTAGCAATCTTGCTAAAGTCCTTGATGAACCGTCTATAGAAACCGGCATGGCCAAGAAAGGCTCGGATGTCTCTGACGCATCGGGGAGGAGGAAGATTGGAAATGACTTCAATCTTTGCTTTATCTACCTCAATGCCATTTTGCGAGATGATATGTCCCAAGACAATACCTTCGCGCACCATGAAGTGGCACTTCTCCCAGTTTAAAGTGAGATTCTTGTCCTTACACCGGGTAAGGACAGTGTCGAGATGCAGCAAACACTCATCAAAGGAATCGCCAAAGATGGAGAAATCATCCATAAAGATCTCCAAGAAATTTTCCACCATGTCTGGAAGATTCCCATCATACACCGCTGGAAGGTAGCGGGCGCATTGCATAACCCAAAGGGTATGCGACGATATGCAAACGTGCCGAAAGGACAAGTGAATGTGGTCTTGTCCTGGTCTTTTTCGGCGATGGGAATCTGATTATAGCCGGAGTAGCCATCAAGAAAGCAGTAGTACGCGTATCCAGCCAATCGTTCAAGCATCTGGTCAATGAAAGGTAGCGGAAAGTGGTCCTTCCGTATTGCGGCGTTGAGTTTTCTGTAATCGATGCATACTCGCCACCCAGTCTGGGTGCGAGTAGGGATTAACTCATTCGCCTCGTTGGTTATGACCGTTATGCCTGATTTCTTGGGGACAACGTGAATGGGGCTGACCCACTGGCTATCAGAGATAAGGTAAATGATACCACTATCCAGACACTTTATGATCTCCTTTTTTACAACCTCCTTCATGACTGGGTTGAGTCGTCTCTGTGGATCCCTGGCTGGTTTGGCATCATCCATCAGATGAATATGATGTTCAACGATCAGGGGACTAATCCCCTTGATGTCCGCCATGGACCAGCCAAAAGCTTGCCTATTGTTGTGCAAGACCGTAAGAAGGCTCTCTTGCTCGGGAGCTAGAGAAGCCGAGATGATAACAGGGAGGGTCTCATTCTCACCCAAGTAAACGTACTTAAGGTGAGATGGCAAAGGCTTGAGTTCGAGCGTTGGAGGTAAAACGATTGAAGGCAAGATTGGTGAAAAGGTCTCGAACTCAAAGGATTCCAGCAAAGGTTCAAAATGAGTGTAAGCGACCGAGTTGGATGGTTCAGGTAACTCATCCGGAAATTCGAAGGATTCAAACTCAGGTGGTGACTGGTTAAGATCGTTCGAGAAAGTGAAACACTCATAGTCATTGTCGGGCGTAGCAGAAACAGCAGCAGGTTCGAAGAGGAACGCATTAATGGCGTTAAGGTTATCATGATCGGACAAAAACTCCTCGAATTCACACTCCTCCGGGGTGATCTCCTGGATTGAGCAAACGTCTAGTATATCAGTATTAGGTTCGGAGGGCTGATTCCCCAACCTAAAAATGTTGAGTTCAATTGTCATGTTTCCAAAAGATAGGTTCATCGAACCATTTCGACAATTGATCACAGCATTTGAGGTTGCAAGGAATGGGCGACCGAGTATCACCGGAATTTGATTCCGGGGGTTGGCTACATGCTGTGTGTCTAAAACAACGAAGTCAACGGGGAATATGAAGTCCCCGACCTTGATTAACACATCCTCTAGCTCACCCCTAGGATGGGTAATCGATCGGTCGGCCATTTGGAGAGTACAGTATGTGGGTTTCAGCTCTCCTACACCTAGTTGCTCATATACTGAGTACGGAAGCAGGTTAACACTGGCACCAAGATCTAAAAGTGCGCGGTTGATGTTCTTATCCCCAATGGTAATAGAAATCGCAGGACAGCCAGGGTCCTTCCGTTTTTGAGGTAAAGATTGGGTAAGAGCATCACTCACAGCACTAGCCAAGAAAACTTTCTTGGGTACCTGAGATTTCCTCTTTTTCGTGCACAAGTCCTTTAAGATTTTAGCGTAGGAAGGGACTTGTTGGACATCATTTAAAAGGGGAATGTTAATGTTAACCTGTTTAAACAACTTCAGAATCTTCTCCATTTGTGGATTTTGTTTATTGGACCTCAACCGGTTTGGAGATGGAACGTTTTTAAAATTGGTTGAGTCCAATGCTTGTGGAGGAGATTGTGGAGTTGGAACGGATCCCAGAGCTGGAGTTTTTGTGGAGTGAGAAGTGGGTTCGTTCAAAGCAGAAGAAGAAGAAGAGCCTTTTGAAGAATGAAGAATAGGCTCAGAAGACGAGGAAGGAGAAGAAGAAGATGAAGCGGCCGGGGTGTCATTATCCTCAATTGTTGTGCCGATGTTGTTGTGCAGCATCCTTCCAGATCTCAATGTAGTCATGGCACTCACATTATGGTTCTGTTGTTCAAGAGCAACATGCATATTATGTGGGTGACCAGGATTTGGGAGTGGTTGAGATGGAAGCTTCCCCTTTTCTTGCTCGCTTAACGCCGTATTCAGCTGTGTAATCTGGGCCTCGATGGTCTTGATGCTTTGCCCGTGTGCAGCAGTGTGTTGCACCAAAGACTGAATAGACGACTGGATGTTTGCGGTGGATTGTGTCGATTGTTTAACGAACGCCTCCAGACTTCGTTCTAGCGAGAAAACCTTATCGTTGTTTGACGGAACAAAGTTGTTTTGAGGAAAAGAATTGTTGGGTGCAAAGTTGTTCGTCAGATTTTGAAAAGGTTGGGGTTGGAAGGGCTGCTGAAATTGATGTCGAGTTTGTTGTTGCGCTTGTTGTTGCGGAGGAGGGGGCCTCTGGAAATTGTTGCCTTGGAATTGATGCTGGTTCTGATTCTAGGCGAAGTTGGGGTGGTTTCTCCAACCGGGATTGTAGGTGGAAGAGTATGGATAGTTTCTTGGTCTTTGCTGAAATACAGCATTAACCTGATCCTGTCCTTGAGATGGTGGATTGTAAGGACACTCTTCGGTTAAGTGAGATGGATCGGAACAATAAGCACAAATGGTACGAAGGGGAAGAACAGGGGCAGGAGCAGGAAATGAAAATTTGCTCTCTATCGCTTTAAGTTTTCTTGTTATTACAGCCATTTCGGTTTTCATTGCAATAGAGACATCAAGTTGGTGAATTTCTACCCTAGACTAACTAGTAGAAGTGGAGAAAGAAGAAGAAGAAGTTGGTCTGGTGCTCTCCCATTGAAGCGTTTGTTCCGCAAGGTCATCGAAGAATTGCCATGCTTCCTCGTCAGATTTCGATAGGAAGTGGCCCTGACAAATGGTTTCCAACAACTGCTTGGTTGCTGGGTTCAGGCCCTCGTATAAGGTTTGGCAAAGTTGCCATTTCTCAATACCGTGGTGAGGGCACTGAACAAGAAAGTCTTTATACCGGTCAAAGCACTTCCAAAAGGGTTCAGTAGGAAGCTGGGAGAATTAGTTGATTTCGTTATGGATCCTCGCGGTTTTATGATTCGGATAAAATTTCTTGAGAAACGCTTTCACAAACTCGTCCCAACTGGTTATGGAGTGGGAAGCGGTGCTATAGAGCCACTTTTCAGCAAGATCGCACAAAGTGAACGGAATGACCGTAGCCGTATAGCATCGTCAGACAGTTGGGTTGTTTTCATCATGGCACAAACATTCTGGAACTTGTTGATGAAGATATAGGCATCTTCAGATTCAAGCCCATGAAATTTCGGAAGCATGTTAATGAAGTGGGGCTTAATTTCAAAATTATCCCCATTGGCCGGTGGAAGGGAAAGACAGGTGGGAAGTGCAGAGCGGGTGGGATAGAAATGATCCTGGAGCGCGATTCGCTGTGGCGCTACAACTGGCGGTGGTGGTGGGTTATTCGCATCCGTAGGAGGTGGAATCAATCCCGGGGGTGTCAAAGGGATGTTTGGATTAAATCCTGACATCGCAGAAGAAGAGGTTGGTGATGGTGAATGTGAGGATGTATGAACAGAATTCCGGTCAACGTCGGAGTTGGCAGGCAAAGGTAGAGGTGAAAGAGGCGTGGAAGGAGTTTCGACGTCTGAGTCGATCGCGTAGTCGGTAGCGACTAACGTAACGCGGACTAGGCGGGCGCTAGTGTCCCGAGTCCAACTGGACATACACTAAACTAGTTTAGTGTAGTCAAAGCGGAGAAGGTGAGGGTAAGAAAACGCCAATGGAGAAATACGATGGGAGGTGGGTGAAAAAATGGATTCTGGCGACAAATGGCAAGTTTTTATAAAAGTTTTGTGTTTTGTGTTTTGTGTGTTTTTTTTTAATTTTTTAGAAAGAGCTTTACAAAAATATGTACGGACTTATGGCTTCAAACAATCACAGACAAAATATGCACAATCACACCTAGATCTAGGGTCACCTAGGTCAGCTAGACAGCTCCTAACTGTTCCAAAAGGCTAGAAATAGGACCTCAAACCGCCTCTTCTCCGCCAATTGTGACCAGGTAAGTGCCAGGTAAGTGGGAGGCTTCCCACTACGTAAGTAGTGGTCCTAATTAAGTAACCACTTGCCTTGGACACACTTGCCTAGACACCGCAAAGTCAGGATAGGATAAACGGCCGATGCCTACAACCAGTCCTCTGTCCTATTGAGCGCGACGTCTTTAGGGCTGAGTCTAGTATTTTTTAATTAAATAATGGTCAATATATATGCCTTTTGTGATTTCTGGGGTCCGGGGAAGGGTGATGAAATTCCCACCCAATCTGGATTGGTTTCAAGCCCCTTAAAGTCCGATTAAAATATTCAAAGCAGTAACAATCAACTGCAATCAATTTTTTTATTTTTTTAAGCGCGGCGCAAAGAATCCTGCACAAAAAACAATTTATTGAAAGGGGGAAGAGAGTTTGTGCAAAGAATGCTGCAGAAAACACAGTTCAGTGGAGTTCAGAGGAGTGGGGAAGAGATAAAAAAGACTCACAGAAAGTTTCAGTCCATGAGACCAGCAAGTGGCCGCGGTTCCGCGACTATAGCCTGCTTATGCCGCGGTTCCACGGCAGTAAAGTTGAGTTGGGCTTTGAAATTCCTGTGCTATGCTGGGTTGGGTGTCCTCTTCTTGTCTGGAGCTCCTGAATCTTGATTTGCTTACTGGGTTTGCTCCAAAATTTTACAGTAGACCGTTGGTTCCGTTTTGATCAACCGCGGTGTAGCCGCGAGATATGGGTCTAACTTCCCATGTCTTTGGCACTGAACTCGACCTTCTTTTTATCCTGCACACTTGCACAAAAACTAATCAAAAATAAAAAGATGATTTTTACAATATATATTTTTTTGTTTTGTTTTTCGGTTATATTCACAAATTAACCCGAAATTACACAAAGAAATAAACTACCGTCTCCCCGGCAACGACGCCATTTGATTGTTGGAGTTTTGCATGTTCAAGTTTATTACCGCAATCAAGTCGGTTTCGCTTGTAGCTAGCCGGTTGAGTACGGGTCATCCGCTGGGAGATGGGAATCTTTTTCTATGTGCTTTAACGAGTTAAGTCCAAATGTCCAGGTTTGTGTGAGATTAACTATGTGCTAAAATGTTATATAAAGAGAGCTTGTTAGGGTTAGGATTAGGTTAGTTTGAGCTAGGAGTCGCTCACTTCTTTCGTTGCCACTCTTAATATCGGTGTTACGGTAATCGACAACAACGGGGATTAGCACGACTAGGAAGGAACTTGCGAGTATAAGCTAGGCTTTCCAACGCTTAAGTTCTTCCTTTTGGTGCTTGTCCATCCGTTCTTGGTTCTTAACCTTAACCTCCGGTTAATTCAACCACAACCGGTCTCACTAAGGAATCACCGCTATCATGTAGGATAGGGTGTCGTAGGGAGCGGATTGTGGTTCAATTAACGGGAGTCCGAATTAAGATGTTGGGCAAGAAAAGAGTGAGAAAGATTTCCTTCTCTCAAACTTTCCTTATCCTACCCTAACAAGTAAGAAAACTACTCACCCATTACAAGAAAAAGAAAATACAACAAAAAGAGGAAGATAGAAAGAAAGAGGTTAGAAGATTACAACTAGCTATTTGAGACCTCACCCTGGCAAGGATCAAGCTTAAGCATCATTGTTGTTAAGGATAAAAGGAAAAAAAGAACAAGAAAGAAACAACAACAAATAACAACAACTAGATTAGCAAATGAAAAATACAAGTAATTATAATTAACAACATAACAAGACAAGCATGATAACAAAAAGAACTCTTTTATTCATCACTTCATTCATGAAACCTCACTACAAGATTTTAATGGAGAAAAGATGAAAAGAGAAACAAGAACAACAAAGTATATCTAAAACCTAATGCAAGAATTTAGCACCCTTGGCTTGGTAATGTTTTGGGCTATTTATAGCAGGAAACTGGAAAACTAGGGCAACAATCTGCCACCACATAAAAGTACCAAACTACCCCTGAAAAAGTTCTATCTGTCGAGCCCATATGGCCGCGGATCCGCGGCCTAGACCCCATGTTGGCCGCGGATCCGCGGCCATATAGAGGAATTGGCTCCTCAAATTTTGTGGTTTTCCCTGGTTTTCTGTACTTTTCAGTGTGGTATATGTTGTTTCTCAGAAACTCTTCACAATTTTTCCAGAATTTCAGCAGATCAAAAGGTGATGTGATGTGGATCTTTTGCCATGATTTTTCTTGAGCTCCGCATAGACATGTTGGATCTTGTGTTGACATTGTGCTTTGTGCATGAAAATGACATCGATTTGCCATTTTGTCCGTTAAACTGGTGTGCGGCAACATACGGATAGAGAGCGGAGACCCGTGTTTTATCTGTGGTTGGCAGTAATCCGGAATTTGTCGTGCTTTTCCATGAATTTCACTGTTTAGAGCTGAGAACCTGTATCCTGCAACTAACTAGCAAACACGGCTCAAGAGCACCTACCGATAAGCAATGTGATAAAAATTGGGTGGTATAAAAATGCAAAAATCTGATATGAAGAGGCGTCGTATATCTGTTGTGGTGGTTGTTCCCGCCGTTGGGCGAGATTTACTCCCGTTTGGGGATACTTTACATTTATCTTATGTTTGTACCCGTTTCGAGGCTAGTGCTTGCAAAGGAGGTGCTGCCGAAATTTTTATGAAAACAAACTTAAGTTTAAAGTTTTGCATCGAGATTTTTAAAAAGTGTTCTATCTTTTCCTTCTTGTAATGGTTTAGATTGCTGGGTTTTCGGCTGTTTCCCCCAATCAGATCAAAGCCCTGTTCAAATTTCAAATTTTGAAATGAAGCAGCGCTTCATAGCAGCGCCAGGTGCGCAGCACTCTAAGCAGCGCACCACGTGCAAAGCACGTGTGCGCTAGCGCTAAGAGCGTTGCACTATAAGCAGCGCACCACGTGCAAAGTACGAGTGTGCTAGCGCTGGAACTAAAAGCTCCTCACCGTCAGATCAAAGATCCAATAAAGATGATAAATCATCAATTAACCAGAATAAAATTCTGTTAAGGAAAGATTCCTCAAAATCTTTCCAAACAAGAAGATTGTGCTCTGTAAATCAGAGCACCGTTGGATCAATGATCCAAAGGTGATTAAAAATCACTAAAATTACAGAATAAATTCTGTATGGGATAATTTTCCAATCTTGTTAAAAACAAGAAGATTGCCTTCTGTAAATCAGAAGCCCTTGGATTAAAGATCCAACGATGAGAAAATCCCCAAATCAATTGGAGAAAAGATCTCCTTAACTGATTGAACAAATCAGCCTTGCCCTATATAAAGGCCCCAAGACTTCAAGTCTCATATAGAGGAAGCCCCCCATAAACTTTGAGAAATCTCAGAAAGAAGATCAAGTTCTCAGAAGAAGAAGATTTTCTTCAAGGCAAAAAAAACAGAAAGACAAAATCGTCTCATATATAAAGAGAAGAATTCACTTCTTTCTCGAAGATCATAGATTTATAAGACCAAGGTCTTTCACAAAGAGATCAAAGGATCTCATCATAAAAAAATAAAAATATAAAAAATAAGAAGAAGAACATAATTCTTCTCACAGATCATAGATCTATAAGATTAAGGTCTTTTACGAAAAGAGATCATGAACATCTCATTACAAAGGAGGGGGAGAATAATTCAATTCTCTTAAGATCACAGATCCATAAAGACAAAGCTTTTCACTAAAATAGAAGAGATTGGAACATCTCCTATAAAATAAGAACTTTGTTCTTAGAATCTTGAGACAAAGTCTCTTATAAGTGAGAATTTATTTTCTCAGATTATAAAGCTGATCAAATAGCTCTTTGCGCTCTTGGACTGGCGCTCAGCGCCAAGCGCACACGTGCTCACGTGTGCGCCACCGAACAAATAGCGCTTTGTGCTCGTAAACTAGCGCTTTGTGCTCATGGACTGGCGCACAGCGCCGAGCGCGCTACGTGCTTCCCACGTGTGCGCTACTTGAACAGAACCGCTTTGTGCTCTTTGGGCTGGCGCTTGGCGCCAAGCGCACCATGTGCTCCTCACGTGTGCGCTACTCAGCAGAAGCGCAATGCTCTCATAATCTGGTGCTAGCGCCAAGCGCGTCACGTGTTCCTCAAGTGTGCGCTACTCAGCAGAAGCGCAATGCTCTCATAATCTGGTGCTAGCGCCAAGCGCGTCACGTGTTCCTCACGTGTGCCCTGATAGAACATAAATTGTTCTTTAAATAAAGCCCTAGAGCTATGATGAATGTTCAGCATTCAATAAAAGACAGAAAGGCTGTCAGAACCCAAATCAATACTCAGCATTGTCAAATGTTTAACATTTTAACTGAGTGGGCCAAGCCCAAGTTGGCCATAAACCCCTCATTCAGATCAATTGAGCCCATATGCTCATAAATCTCAGATCTTAGTCCCAATTGGACTACAGATCTCCCAACCAAAATTGGCTCAAGGGTACATCTCTTCACTCCTATGATATTTGTCGTTGTAATCCTTCAACGTCTTCAGAGAGGTGACGGGTCCCGATAACCAGACATTCCATGGATTGTGGGGTCCTTAAACTTATGGACTATGATGTCCTTAACCTTGGATTGTGGGGTCCTTAAACCCATGGACCGTGATGTCCTTAAACTAACGATGGACCGTGATGTCCTTAAACTAATGGACCGTAATGTCCCTAAACTAATCGACCGCAATGTCTCTAAACTAAAACAATAGAGTTCAAATGCTCTTTTGTTGGATCTAAATGATCCCATTAAGTTGATCTTAGTCTGAAATTAGACTAACGTGTCCTTAACAAACGTTAAGTTGATTTTAGTCTGAAATTAGACCAACGTGTCCTTAACAAACGTTAAGTTGATCTTAGTCTAAAAATTAGACTAACGTATCCTTAACAAACGTTTAAGTTGATCTTAGTCTCAAATAAGACTAACGTATCCTTAAACCCAAACCAAAACAAAAATCTAAGAAAATACGGATTTGGACTAATCCACGCCCTACGGGCGACAACATAAATTAGTCTCCGTATACAATCCACGGGCAACCAAAAACAAAACAATCACACATGACATGAAGTGACCATCTGGAGAAGAAGAAAATTGTTACCGCGATGCGGTAGCGTAATTAACTGCAGGGGGCTTGCGCCTGCAGGGAAGAGCGTCCCCACAATAAAAAAACCTCTCAAATGAGGGAGAATCTGACGAAATTTGCTACATCGGCCGCATCCGTTAAACCTTCAATACACGGTGCCATAAATCAACTTGGCATCTTCGGAGAGGTGGACGGATAGCACCTAATAGCATCTGCCCTCGAAATTCAGGCCGGACGTCCTAACGTCCTGGTCCCTGTTTTCGGCGGAGAACAGATTCTGGCACGCCCGGTGGGACCTTTTCCTCTTTCCACTCCACACTTCGTGTGTCATGTTTTTTCGCGATTAAATAATCGCGGTATATATGTTTGTGGTTGCCCTTAGGAGAGTGGATACTGAAGCCGGCATTTCGTCTCTATGAAGAATGGCGTTTGCTCCCACCCTAGCAACTTAGGCTCTGTCACATCTGGTGGAGTCAAGTATGGGTCACTTGCAGCCTAAAATCTCTGCAATCCGGCTCTTCAAGAAATCAACGTGCTCCTCTTTGGGTCAATACTCTCACATCCTACCCTCGGTGCCTCAACGCCGATGGAGAAAGCCCAGAAGAAGTCTGTCTTCCATAGGCTGGTTCCCCAAGCTGCAGCTTTGCCGATGGAATCAGTCCTTAAACAACTGACACCTGCCAAGGACCAAGGTCGACGAAGGGGGCAGAATATTTAAGCTCTCAAAGGAAATAGGGGGCAGGCTCGGTAAAATCCTGAGGCTAATCAAATCCCGGACGTAAGAAACGGTCGACGTCGATATCAGCATCATACAAAATGAGCTGGGGGCAGTTCTCCGTATGGACATGTTTCAACCCCAGTGGTGAATGTTGTTGTTCCAACTGGGAACAGCTTCAAATTGTTGTGAAGGGTTAGACAAAGTTCTCCTACCGCAATATTGAAGAAGTCTCCACAGCCCATGGAGATCCCATGATAGCAGAAACCAGTTCGCTCCCTAAAGCAACTTTCCTTATTTATATATAAAGTGCGGAAGCAAGTGAAGGTCTCTGTCGTCAACCGCGGCTCTTTCCCTAGACGTCAGCTAAATTCTGACAAATCCTCTTTCAAATACAAGGGGACCCATCCCAAGATGGATCCTGATACAACGGTTCCTCCCAAAACCAAAGCGGCTTTTCACAAAAAAAAAAAGATGCCCAATAAAGCTCAAATGCCCGAAGTAAACTCCAAACACCCCAAGCCTGGGGGCATGGTAGTTCATACAGTCTATGTGGTGAATTCCAAAGACGAAATTCGAGCTTCTACTAGTCACCGACCTCAAACTCGGTCCTTAACAAAAGTTCAACTGCAACGTGAAAGGCTGCAGGAAATGCTTGCTCAGGCGGCACCACTCGCTAATCCATCGTCTAAGATAAATCCCGAAGACGCACTTGGAGAAAGAATAGAGAAGGAGTCGGATATTTATTTCCTAAAGCGCGCTCTAAAAAAGAGAGATGCAGAAGCGGCAGAAATGTCCACTAAAATGAACCAGATGGCCCTTCTGATTCAGAATATGGCTAGAATGATGGTTTAATCGGAACCACTGGCAGATGAACTGCCGGTAGCCGGTCTTAAAGATAAGGATGACATTTCAAATCCTCTGCAAAGCTCATCAATGGTTGAGGAGGAAATGATTCCTAAAATCAAAGCTGAATGAATATATCGCTCAGCAAATCGAAACTCACTACGCTCGTGAAGCCGCAAATAGATCAATCAAGATTGGTCGACCGTATCCGACGTGGCACAATCAAATACAGTACCCGCCAGAGTACACACTTCCAACGTGCCACATGTACAAAGGAACTGGGAATCCTCACCAGCGCATTGCGTGATTTGAACCTATGTGCGGCAATACTGATATACTTCTCCTCTAGCAGTTCATCAGCTGTCTGGCGGGCATTGCCTTCGAATGGTATGCGGAACTCCCGAATGACTCCATAAATACCTTCGACGAAATGGAGATGCCCTCCTGTCAGAGATTCGCTAGAGTGAATAAAATCACTACCGTGACGGCACTGGTCAACGAAAGGGTTAGACCGAATGAGACTTGGGTTCAATGTGTTACCCGATAGAGAAATCTCTGGTCAAATACAAGCAACGCATTGATGAAGTTGCAGCCATGGGAATGCTCATAGCCACCCTTGACCCAAATTCAGAGGCGTAAAAAAACGGTACGTCCGCAAGCAAAATGGTCACGGATGAAAACCCGAAAGGGCTCCGTGAGTAAAAATAGCAGGGCTACCAGCGAGTCTGTGAAAACCTGAAAGGGCGCAGACTCGTAAAAAATTCATGCATACTGGCAAGGTCCTCTCGACCTTGTAAGGAGAACATGCAGACGAGGTCTCTCACCCGGATTATTGTTCCTATCACCAAGCGATAGGGCATCCACTTGAAGACTGCTTTACATTTAAAGACTGGATCAAAGACCAGTATCAGCAAGGCAGGTTCGTTCTATCCAACAGTTGGAAGGTAACCCCACCACAGAAGCATGAACCGAAAGCCACGTATGCGGCGAGAGTAGAACTAGACCAACATCGGTCTTGGAAGCGATCTCGTACCTGTCACGTGATAACGCTGTCAGAAAAAGAACCCGAGAATATGGATGACCTCCCCTGGTGCTTCGAAAACGATGATGACGAGGTGATATCAGAGTTTCCACTGGCGCCAAAAGAGCTAGAAGATGGGATACATACTACTGCAGATAACCTCAAGAAAATTGACTTGGGGGACGGTAAGTGACCCGCGGCCGACATTCGTCAGTGAGCTATTTTCTGAAGAAAGGGTGGTTATGCTAAAAGACGTGCTCATGCAGTATAAATACTGTTTCGCATGGAACTATTCCGAGATGCCCAGATTGGATCCAGAAATAGCCGTCCACAAATTGGAAATATCTCCGGACGTCAAGCCGATCAAACAACCACCGAGAAGAATGCGGCTCGAGCTTGAGATGAGCATCAATGCCGAGGTCAAGAAGCTAATCGACTCCGGCTTCATCCAAGAGGTTCAGTATCCTGACTGGATCGCCAACATCATCCCGGTGATGAAGAAAAATGGGATGGTGCGCATATGCGTAGACTTCCGGGATCTCAACAAAGCTTGCCCGAAGGACGACTTTCCAGTACCGGTCACCGAGCTGATGATAGATAATACGTCCACTCACGAAGTTTTCTCTTTCATGGACGGCTCATCGGGATACAATCAGATAAAGATGCATCCCGAGGACCAGAAGCATACAGCTTTCCGGACTCCTTTGGGCATATTCTGCTACAAGGTGATGCCCTTCGGTCTAAAGAACGCCAGTGCCACCTATCAGAGGGCAATGACGAAAATTTTCGATGACCTCATACATGAAATCGTCGAATGCTATATCGACGACCTTGTGGGGAAAAGAAAATCGCATGAAGAGCATTGGGAGCATCTGAAGATCGTGTTTCAGCGCCTTCGGAAATATAACTTGAAGATGAACCCTCTCAAATGCGCGTTCGGAGTTTCTTCGGGCAAATTCCTAGGATTCATCGTAAGACATCGAGGCATCGAAATAGATCTGTCGAAGATCAAGGCGATCATGGAAATGCCCCCGCCAAGAACTCTCAGACAACTGCGGTCTCTCCAAGGAAAGCTCGCGTATATCCGGCGGTTCATAGCTAACCTCTCCGGCAAATGTCGCCCCTACAGTCACCTAATGAAGAAAGGAACCTTGTTCGTCTGGGATCATAAATACAAAAGCGCACTAGACGAAATTAAGCAATACCTGTAGAATCCGCCGGTACTGACTGCCCCGGTCAAGGGAAAGCCCCTCATCCTGTATACGACCGCCCTTGAGGGTTCCTTAGGCACGCTATGGGCACAGGAAAACGACTAAGGAAAAGAAAGAGCTCTCTACTATCTGAGTCGAGTTCTCTTGGGGGCAGAAAATAATTACTCCCCCATCGAAAAACATTGCCTGGCGTTGATCTTCGCGATAACGAAGCTCAGACACTATGCTTTGGCACATGAGGTCCACCTCATATCAAAAGTGGATCCTCTCAAATTCTAGATGTCAAAAGCCATACTAACAGGAAGACTCGCTAAATGGGCCCTGCTCTTGATGGAGTTCTCGATAACTTATCATCCCCTCAAGGCGGTAAAAGGCCAGGCTATCGCCGATTTCCTTGCTGAGCATCCGATACCTGCCGATTCACCCCTAAATTGCGAATTGCCGGACGAGCACGCCTTTGACACGATCGACAGGGAGAAAGAAAAGAGTGATACCCGATAGGAACTCTATTTCGATAGAGCATCTTCCATGAAGAAGTGCAAACAAAGCACCCCCATAATCAAATCCGGGGTGGGCCTCATCTTCGTGACTCCACAAGGAAGGATAATGCACTTTGCCTTCTCCTTAACAGAGCCGAGGATGAACAATGAAGTCAAATACGAAGCTTTGATTGCAGGTCTTGAGATCGCTGTCGACATGGAAATCGAAAGCCTCCTCATATACGGAGACTCCCAGCTGGTTGTTAGTCAGGTAAATGGCGACTATCAAACGTGTAAACCAGAGCTGGCAAAGTACGGTGATAGAGTGCAATAGCTGCTGACTCGAATCCCTTCCTACGCCCTGGAAATGATACCGCGCGCGGAAAATAGCAAGGTAGATGCATTAGCCAAGCTCGCTAAAGAACTGGCCGACGAGAACCTCGATGACGTGAGGATCGTTATGCAAAGTCGTCGTGTTCTCGCACCGGCAGAAATATCTCCGGAGTCGTTTGAAGAAAAGGAAGTGACCAAGCAAGCGGCCCTACAGATAGAGGACCAGGAAAAGGTCAAGGATTGGAGAGAAGTCTTTATGGACTACTTCAAATCCCGTCGAACACCTGAAAATACGTCCTCAAGACATCAGCTCATGAAACGAGCTCTATCCTTCGCCTTCGTCAATGATACTCTGTACAAGAGATCGTTCGACTCTCTATGGCTAAGATGCCTGGGGCCGGAAGAAGCAAAGAGAGTCGTCCAAGAAACTCACAACGGATTCTGCGGTTCTCACCAAGCCAGGCCGAAGATGAAGCTGAAGATCAAAAGGATGGGCTATTATTGGCCCACAATGATCCAAGACTGCCTCGAATACGCGAAGCAGTGCGACTCATGCAAGATTCATGGGGACTTTATCCAACAGTATCCAAATCCGCTACATCCAATGGTGGCTAGCTGGCCATTTGAAATGTGGGGAATTGACATATCGGACCCATCGAACCGGTATCGTCCAGAGGACATCGGTTCATATTGGCAACAACTGATTATTTCTCTAAGTGGGCGGAAGCCATACCGCTAAGAGAAGTGAAGACGGAGAATATCCTCCATTTCTTCAAGACACACGTCATTTACCGGTTTGGCACTCCGCGACGGATTATCTCAGATAACGGGCCAGCCTACAGAAGCCACAAGATCAGCCGCTTCGCACAACATCATAATATAGACTGGAGATACTCTTCAGTCTATAATCCCCGGGCTAACGGTATAGCAGAGGCTTTCAACAAGACCTTGAAGAAGATCGTGAAAAAGACAGTGTCCAAAAATAAGAAGGACCGGCATGAGAGACTGCATGAAGCTCTCTGGGCGTATCGAACCACGTTCAAAATGGCCACAAACACAACGCCGTATGCATTGGTATTCGGCACAGAAGCGGTACTCCCCTTAGAGATAGAGCTGCCCTCCCTACGAGTGGCGGTTCACTACGAGCTATCAGACGAAGAAAATGCTCACCTTTGGCTTGAGGAGCTCGATGCCCTTGATGAAACCCGGCTCATGGCGCAACAAAACCTGGAGGCTTATAAAGTAAAGATGACGCGCTCATATGAGAAATTGACTAGGCTGAGAACATTCCACCAAGGCGAGCTCGTGCTAGTGGTCAAAAGACCCATGATCCCCAATCGTGCCAAGCGGGGGAAATTCGAGCCGAACTATGAAGGCACGTACATCATAGACAAAGTTTACTAGGGTGGAGCCTATCTACTCATGGGCATGCATGATGAAAGACCTTTCAGGCCAATAAACGGTCGCTTCCTGAAAAAATACTACGCTTGACGAGTCACGGCCTAGGTCAACGATAGATGACGACGCCTATGTCCGCTCACTATCTTCCTAAGCCCAAACTCTATAAGTAGTAGCTGGTAAACGGACCGGAACGTCCCTAAACTAACGATGGACCACTATGTCCTAAAACTGGCTGCGGACCGAAACGTCCCTAAACTAACCACGAACCGAAATGTCCCTAAACTAACAACGGACCGAAACGTCCTTAAACTAACAATGGACCACTATGTCCTAAAATTAGCTACGGACCGGAACGTCCCTAAACTAATGATGGACCGCAATATCCTAAAACTTGCAATTGACCGAGATGTCTATAAACTACTATGGACCGCAGCATCTCAAGGCTGACAAAAAAAAACGGTATGTCCACAAGACAAATGGGCACGAATGAAAATCCGAAAGGACGCCGTGAGTAAAAACAACTGGACTACCGGCGAGTTTTGTGAAAACCCGAAAGGGCGCAACCTCGTTAAAAGACACTTGTAAGGTCCTCTCGACCTTGTAAGGAGAAAATACTTGCATGAGATCCTTACGACTCGCGAGGGAGCATCACACTTAGGAATCCTCACGACTCCTAAGGAGAAAACACACTCACGAGATCCCCACGACTCGTAAGGAGAATTCCCCTTTAAGACCCTCACGGCTCATAGGATTCAAAAGCCTTAAGCTACAGGAATCTGAACCTGTTCTTAAGCCATCACATTTCCCAGACCGCCCTACAAGCGGTTCAATATTGACCCTTGTATACAATCCACGGGCACGAATAAACATTTCCCTAACATAGTCCCACCAGCGACTAGGGATATGCTCACACGGTGAACAAACACTTATAGGTCCTCTTGACTTGCAAGGAGAAAACACTCTCGTAAGATCCTTACGACTTATAAGAGAACACGCACTTAAGAATCCTCACGATTCTTAAGGAGAAAATGCACCTGCGAGATCCTCACGACTCGTAGGGAGAAATACCTTTATGAGACCCTTACGGCTCGTAAAGTCAAAATGCCATAGTCGACAGGATTTTAACCCTGTTTGCTAAGCCACCTTTGTTCGAACTGACAAAGGCAAATGATGATTCGCTTCTGGCAATGTCCCAGTTGCAGCGATGCTGATGCCTACATCAGTATCAAGTTCCAAGTCCTTTCAAGGCAAATGATGATTCGCTCCTGGCAATATTCCAGTTGTAGCGATGCTGATACCTAAATCGGTATCAAATCCTAAAATCGCAGCGAAAAGTTAGCGAGCCACAAATGCATATGAAATAGCCGAAATGATGGGACAACTTGCAACAAAATCAGCAAGTAAAATATATGCATACAAAATAACCGAAATGGTTGGGCAACTCGTAATAAAAAGCAGCGAGTAAATAAAACAAATAGCCGAAATGATTGGGCACCGCGAAAAATAGCCGAAATGATTGGGCAATCGCGACTTTCGCGATATAAAAGCTGAAATGATAGAGCATCGCAGAAAGAAAAATATATAAAATGAAACCTTTTGCCTTACAGGTGAGATCACATCGATCCCTGTATACAATCCAGGGCACAAACAAAAAGAGAACCATACCTTCCCACCAGGCTCCATCTGAAAGAGAGCCAAGTCTCGATAGCCGCATCTACAGGCTAGAGACCCACAACAGCGTTCCTCCTCATTCCAGCAGGATTCAGATGCGACAATCAACCTTGGAGCCATGGCAAAGTCCCTGTTCCAAATCTCGACGGTTCACAGACAGCCTAGAGATCACCAACAGCGTTCTTCCTCATTTCAGCAGGATTCAGACGCGACAATCAACCTTGGAGCCATGGCAAAGTCCATGTTCCAAATATCGACGGTTCACAGACAGCCTAGAGATCACCAACAACGTTCCTCCTCATCCCAGCAGGATTCAGACGCGACAATCAACCTTGGAGCCATGGCAAAGTCCCTGTTCCAAACCTCGACGGTTCACAGACAACTGACAGAGCACCTCCTGGTCCCGTAGAACACGACTAAAGTCAATCCTGATCCCGTGGGAAACGCCCAGAGTAAATCCTGGTCCCGTAGAACACGACTAATGTCAATCCTGACCCCGTGGAAAACGTCCAGAGCAAATCCTGGTCCCGTAAAACACGGCTAAAGTCGTAAATCCCGGTCCCGTAGAACACGGCTAATGTCAATCCTGACCCCGTGGGAAACGTCCAGAGCAAATCCTGGTCCCGTAGAACACGGCTAATGTCAATCCTGACCCCATGGGAAACGTCCAGAGCAAATCCTGGCCCTGTGGAATACGGCTAAAGTCAATCCTGACCCCGTGGGAAACGTCCAGAGCACCTTCTGGTCCCGTAGAACACGGCTAATGTCAATCCTGACCCCATGGGTGTCACGACCCGAAATATTAACTCGTGACCAGCATTTAAATCACACAACGTCTAAGACGTAACGTAATTCAAGTAAGCTGAAACCCAGAAATCTAAACCTTTTTAAGAAAATAAAGGAGGTGAAATTTTGAAATAAAAATATAATGAAATCAAGCTTTCTTAAATGCATAGAAAAAAGGACATAAATAATGCAAGTGAAATTTACTAGTTTGAAAACATGTTTCGTCTTTTTTTTAAAAATTTGGGCAGCACCTCCTTTGTAATTTTTGATCCAAAACCACAATACATAATAAGAATAATGGCATCCCCAAGCGGGAGCTAGCTCTTCACCAAACGGCGGATCACAACCACGCAAGACAGTAAATATAAGTATACGACGCCCAACGGCGAAGTTCACCACCAAAGATA
This sequence comes from Agapanthus africanus, assembly GCA_030015575.1. Taxonomy (NCBI): domain Eukaryota; kingdom Viridiplantae; phylum Streptophyta; class Magnoliopsida; order Asparagales; family Amaryllidaceae; genus Agapanthus; species Agapanthus africanus. The sequence goes on along the minus strand of CM057343.1, from coordinate 12,343,570 downwards.
AATGATAAGCAAGACATCAAAACCACAAGTAGCGAAAAACCCCCCCGCTCTAAGTCTCGCTACCCCAAACACACTAAGTCTCATTACTTATAAAATTACTAATTTTGATTGATGGAGTTGACTAGATACAATATGAATAATAATAAAAGAGGGGTACGATCCAACATATACCACCTACCAAAACAAAACACCCGAATGCAGCAGTGTGCCAGCGATGCCGCTACTGATCCATGCGGCCAACCTGCATGAACTGTGGCACAATGGGGGTGAGTTGCCAACTCGTGAGTAGAAAAAACATCTGCAAGTAGAAATCGAATAAACAACGACTCCTAAGTCAACTATATCATAAAGAAAATACTATGATATTTAGGGTGACCGGGTCTGTATATGTACCACACTATAAATAAATGCCTATCAGCATGCGGATATCATCCAACAATATAATCAATGTATGTATGCATGCGGATCCCGTCCACGTGTCAACCAATAACACAACAACATCATGCATGTAAATATCATAAAAGCATATGCATGAAAGTATAAGAATATAAATCAACGTGTGCCCCTCGCGACACATCAAAATAATGGAACCTGAGTGCCCAGCATCGACATTCAAAAACATCATGAAACCCGTGTCCAGCATCGACACGTAAATCCTCATATCTCGGGCTCCGTCAGTCCGGATGCCCATATCATCTCTCGACTCCGGTCGGTATCCTCCGGATATCTGCCGAGCTAAATACTATCACCGGTAGGTAGTAGTCCCACTGCCAGGCTCATCGTCTACTGCACAACATCCCTTTCTTATCCCGGTGTACCATACTGGGTCCACCATGCACCCGCAATCGGCCTTATCCAGCTCCTCGAATCGGGTTTCACATGTAACACGTCTCAGAACCGAGAAAATGCATGGTGGACGCACTGAAATATCATATCAAGAGAAACCGGGTTTTTAAAACAGTACATACTTCCTTTTGAAATAGCCACGGTTCTCAAATCCAGAAATCTCATGAAAACAGCATATCTCAATGCATAATATCGTAAATGTAGAGTTGCTAGGCATGCTCATAAGGGTCTACGAGGCATCAACCATGCTCGATTTAAAAAATAGCCGTGCCGAACAACCCGATACGAGATCTTTAAACTAGAGTTTAGGCGAAAACAAGCATGTTAAACTCTTTAACACTAAGTGAGAGGGATTACAACCTTTGTAGATCCGGTCCTTCACTTCTTAAGCTCCGTGTTGAGGTCCCTTCGCTGCGATCATCGTGTTCCGGACTCTCGAGAGGCTTCACGAAGAGAAAGATGCAGTCTTGCTTCCGATCTTCGATAACATAGATGATTTAACTTGAAGTTTCATTAACACAAGCTAACACTCACTAAATGAAGTGAACACCCTCATCTAAATGGTAAGGATAGATGAGGATGATGAAGTAGGATTTTTGCTCTCATTTGTTTTCTATTTCTCACTCATTTTCATCACAAAAAGCAAAGCAAGAAAACTTTTCCATGAAAAGAAAAAGAAGAAGAAGATGGAATCCTTTTGTGATGAATAATGAATAACTCATATGTGAGGTTAGAAATGCAACCATAGTTAAGAATGAATCTTTAACCCTTGTAGAGAAACAACCATGGTCAAAGGTTTGGGTTTGGTTAAGCATATATCTTCACAAAATATCTTACACAAAACAAAATAAAAAACCTTCTAGAAACTTCTAGAATAGCTTAACCCTAATCAAACCCTAACCATATTTAATCTCCACTAATCATGTTGCATTAATAACCATATCATGTTACAATATTATATATCACATATATAATATTTATTGTAACAAAATAAAATAATACAATTAACATATATCGCATATATATCAATGTATTACCCGAGTGAGAAAAAGAATCTTTTAGTGAGCTAATATTAGTTAATGTAATTTAATATATCATATATATTATTATACATTAAATTATCGAATCAACACTTGATCCGACAATCCGGCTGTATCGCATATAACCGATTAATACGATGACCCGGCTATATCACATATACCCGGCCGATATCTCATATCGCGAGAATCCAATACAGTATCACATACCACATTATCCTCGGTCCCGCACATATCACATATGTTCTCCTACTCCGTTTTGCCTGAGTCAAGAAACCTCTGTGTAGGACTCTAAAGAATCGTCAATACGCCAGCAGTAGGTGATGATCATATCAAACACCTACAAGCTGCAAGCGGTCAGCTAAACGTAACAGCCATCCAGGTATTGAGCGCTCAGAAGATCAACAAGCAAGCCTGTACATTCTCCTGTGAATCCAATCAGTAACACTCCCGTACAGTCCGGTCTCGTCGTCTGATATGTCGCATATTTCGCCTAGGGGTGGTAAACGTCAGAGCCCAGTAGCTTGATAAGTCGTATTGATATTAGGTCTATAACAGTTTGAGAAACTACTGATAACACTTACCAGTAGATCTCAGCAATCCTGGCCAGGGATTTCCGGTTATAGCCAATCGAACACAGCACAACATCAACTCTCTATACCGGGAGAGACGAATCCCCTCCTATCGCTCATTGCCTCCATGTGATTCGGGACTGTACCCAAAAGCCATCTTTTTGCACGCCCTCTTGGACGTGGTATGATGGAAATCAAAACACAGTGGGAATCACACAAGACTCTATAACGATCTCGGGTCAACAGACTACTCTGTACCAGTGTCACTGGAGAACTGCCATCTGACGTGAGGTATAATACCATCTGGGAGTTCTCGGCGAGTCCGTCCAGTGTACTCAGTCTCCACTGAGCACCCGTACACCATCCTTGATGTCAAACACCGATGGATATGGGATCATCCATCGCCCATCATATGGGTCAAGATGCATATACGCTAGTCTACTCTGGTGCATCGACGCCCTGTCTCGATACACCCTCGACTAGGAACAGTTAAAGGATGTACCCGTCGACTACCGTGGCCCCACTAGTATGATCTCATCATAGTCCCAGTAGTCGAGTACATATCCTGAGGGCTTTATCAAAATGTAACATAGAGTCAATCAGAGTACATGTTAAGATAAAGTACAACCAGATAGCATACTATCATGTCGAGCAAGAAAGTCCTCCCTATATATGTCCAAGCATCCATTACAATATACATCGTATGTACAGTAATGGCCTCTAGGGCATACATATAACTAACAATCTCCCACTTGCACTAGGGCCATCTGTTGTGGTATCGCATACCCAATAATTAGCTGTGGTTGAAGTATCTCATACTCAACCATCCCATAAAAGTCTCTACTGGGAAAAAGGCCTTTGTGAGTGGATCCGCGCTGTTGTCCTCTGTGTCTACTCTCCTAACCTCGATCTCCCTGGAGATCAACCATCTCCATGATCAGGTGATACTGCCTAAGAATTATATCTGGATTTATGATGGGACGGGGGTTCCTTGGCATAAGCCACAACTCCATTGTCACACAATGGTAGGAACGAAGTTCATCTCATGAACTTATATATATCCAGACTGCCTCTTTAGTAGTATCCTTGGTAACGTTGTATCGTGCCTTTAATCGTCTAGTAAGTCACGGTATCTAGCTTGGAACTCTTCCAACATACCGTCCCTCCACTGAGGGTATAGACAATGCCTGCGACTGACATTCAGTCGTCCTTATCACTCTGGAACCTTTCCAGTGATTCTCCCCAGGATCGATTGATACCATCTCACTACAACTAGTGAGAATCCTAACATCCAATTAGATCGATCTCATAGATCCAAAACCCAGGATTTAGGAGGTATCACTTTGATCCTATATGGAGAATCCTTGTGATAAGCGGAGATTGACCGAGCGTAGCATAGGAAACTTCTTCCCTATCAACAGTATGTCATCCACGTACTCTACGAGGATCACCGCCATACTCTCTACTACCTTTTTGTATATACAAGGTTCATCTACCATTTTGATGAAGTCAAACTCTTTGACTACCACATCAAAACAGACGTTCCAACTCCGCGATGCCTGCTTTATCACATAAAACATCTTGCTCACGTTTCCGCTACTCCCACTGTCTACGAAGCCCTATGGATGTGTACTTATAGACGCTCTCTTCCAAATCAACATTTAGAAAAGCAGTCATGACACCCAACCGCCAGATATCGTAGTCATGGTATGTAGCCGTGGCAAGTAGGATCTGGATGGACTTAAGCATAGCTTTGAAAGTCTCAACTTTTCCATGTACACCTAGTTATCTTCTCAAGATATACTTGCTCCTGATGGGGATTTAACCCTTCAGATAGAGCAACCAAAGTCTATACTTTGTTGGTGTATAAGGATTCCATCTCAGATCGACAAGGATCCAGCCATTCTTACAAAGTCTCACTCCTGATGGCCAGCTCGAATCTAGTTGGGTCATCATCTCATGATGCAATCCTCGCTCCCACTGTCATAGAGAAAACTGAAGTATCTCTCAGGTGGGTGAGGAACCCTACTAGAGCGGCGGAGAGAATGAGGTTCGTTGGAAACTACTGAATCTTTTGTTCTACCAAATCATCTGTTGTAGTTTGTATAGCTGGAACTCTTTCCAGTTCTACAGAACTGACTTTTCCTCGAGCTTGTCCGGATTATGCTTTTTAGACATAGGCCGGACAACCCCAAATCTTAACAAACTTAAGATATGGGCTCTTCCCTTTCCATATCACATATGAAGTGGTAGGCAACTGATTTGATTTGAACCCTATTCAATAAGTATGCAGCTTCTCAAGCGCATAACTCCCAAAAGGAAATAGGAAAACCCAGTAGTACTCATCATAGAGCACACCATATCACATAGGGTGCTATTGCTCCGCCCCGATATACCATCGTGCTATAGCGTATACGGAGGAGTAATGCCGAGAGAGAATCTCATTCACTTTTAGAATAGTCCAGGAATTCCGTGCTCAAGTATTCTCCTCCTTGATCTCATCAAAGAACATAATACTTATACCCGTTTTTTTGGTTCTCTACTTCTTACTTATATTCTGTGAATATCTTAAAAGGTTCAGACTTGTGTTTCAACAGGAACATATGTCCGAATCTTGAGAGATCATCAGAGAATGTAATGAAGTACAAAGAACTAGTCTTGGCATGTGTAGACAAGGGACCATCATACATCATCATGTATCAATCCCAAGGGTTCAGTAACTCTTTCTCTGTTTCCAATAAACAGAGCTATGGCCATCTTGTCTTTATGACACGACCGACAAGTTTCACAAGATGTAAATTCAAACTAATTTAAATATGCATCTTAATGTAACTTCAGCTAGTCGGGTCGCATTGGTATGACCTAGTCTACAATGCCTCAAGAAGGATTTGTTCATTTCTGAACTCTTCCTCTTGTGTGTATTCTGTATACTAAGAACTGTAGTTTGATTTAGAACGTCTATGCTTTTAGATAACGTGCCTGAACCGATCAACTCTTGATATAGGAAATGTTCAAAACATTATCCAACAATACAAAATTATATCCTTTCTTTACTAATAAAGAGACTGATATGATGTTGTACATCAGGTTCGGTATCTAATAACATTCATTTAGAATCAATGTATTCTGGTAATACAGGGTGATAGTGACCAACAGACTTGGCTGCAACACTTGCACCGTTTTCTATCTCATGAAACTTATCACCCGTCCTCAGTTCTCTACTTATCGGTAGCCCATGTAACAGATTACATATGTGGGATCCTGATCCGGTATCAAATACCCAGGACGTAAAGGATACTGAGAAACAGTTCTCTGTAATGAACTCACCCGAAGAAGATGCATCAACATGCACTTTCTTCATTTGGGCGGCACGAGAAATCTGGTATTCCCCAATTTCCTGCTCTGTCATATAACAATTATAAGTTGGAGCGGGACCAACGTTCCCCAGCTCAGTATAACAAGCGGGTTCGGTCAATATATCCGTATTATTATCTTGATTAAGGCGTGATATGGTCACTATCTGGAGAGAGAGAGAAGAAAACACTCAGCGTATGCTCTTGCAAGATTAGATTGGTTATCTAATATATCTAATCAGGATGTCTCCCACTGTTTTAATCAAATCTTTCTTCAAACCCTAAAAGGAAAGACTAGCCAGGATTAATTACACGCTACAAGTTCGCCAATCTTTCAGCCAGGCCAGTGTCGGTACTTTGAGGGAGGTGCCTCGTGCTTTCGCACGGACCTAATTAAAGTAAACCTTGTTTTCGCAGAGGCGTAACCCCGTTAACACCTTTCTAGATACCTACTTGATCGGCTAATTGTAATGTGTAAAAATCTCCCAGGAGTAACTCTTACTCGCAGCGGGTATCGGGATCCAACTATCTCATAGAAGGTATGCAATCTCATTGCAAATTTCAACACTTGAAATTCCCAATAATATTTTACCCCTAGTGTCCTATGACCTTGACGAAGGCCAAACTACCCATAGTCCGCTAGTCAAGTTCAACCCGTTCATTTCTTGATTGAATTAAACCCACCCGCACGACTCTTGACGAAGTCCAAACTACGCCGTACGAATACCCTAATCCAATCGTATCGTATGCTAGCAGATAAGCATAGTTAGCTACCATACACTACGCCTTGACGAAGGCCAAACTACCGCAGCACGAATACTAAGTAGTACTTATCGGAAATGACGGAGGGCTACGACAGGTTTTTTAGAAAAACCCTTTGCGTAATGAACTTGATATCGTTGTAGAATCGAGTGATTTTTAAATGGAGTGTTTTTGAGGCTTTTCTAGTTTTGCTAAAGGGGTCACTCCCGGTGAAGAGATCGTCGGCCCTTTCCTCATCGAATAAGGTGCAGGATATTTCATAAATATCGCTGTGCAAAGCAAGAACTATAGAAGCAATCAAAAGACAAACCGAGTTTGTAGCATCTGCTAGTTTCACTAAAGAGGTCACTCCCGGTGAAGAGATCTCGGCTCTTTCCTTATCGAATAAGGTGCTGGATGTTCTACAAGGAACACCACTATGCAAAGCAAGAACTAGAGCTACCAGTTTTTAAACAAGTTTCTACAACATCTTAGGTTTCTTTTAGTTTCATTAATCTCATTAATGAAGTCCCATTTTTAATTATGCTTCACAAGCATCACATTTGAAACGAAATCTGCAATATAACATATATATCATATATATAATATAAACATTCATCTCAGGAAGTAATATGACCTCATCACAGAACATTGCAGCAGAAGAACATATATGAAATATTGGATATTCTAGAACGTCCGTGTTTTAATACGAGCCTGTATAAAACACGGATTCCACGGTCGCGATGATTAGCCAAACCCACATCCCTAGACCCCTACGAGAGCGGCAAGCAACACTGCCAATTCTAGGGTTAGGAGACCCGGTCTCGACTCCTCGAGGTGGTCTCCCACTGGACCCTAAAACCCGGTTATTTGTGCTCCCCGCCTTGGGTCTACCTAATGCGGAAAAGTAAATAATATACAATGGTGACATCATCCTTAGCCCGGAAGTGCCCCAATAAAAGAATATTACATACAAATGAATTTTACATGAATGAAAAAGAAAAACTCTCATCTCACATAAAACCTGTCATGCCCCGCTTCCCAGAGTACGCTAAAATGGGCACGTGACATAGCCAACCATGCTACCTGTGGGTAGGAAGTATCCATCCACAGTCACATTACGGCTGTAGAGATATCAAAAACAAAATAAAACTATCTAAAACATGTCCATAATCTAGGATAACATGAGTCAAGAATAAATAAATGCGGAAGCAAAAGATCCAATACAAAATAACTGGAATGTATGTCCCATAATGCGGGCTCACATCAGGAATAAAAATGCAGGAAAGAGAACTAATTACTGCTGACGCTCACAGCTCAGCCTGTCGGCTGAAGTACTCTTGCTCGGACTGCGACAGCGGTACAGAATCTGGGCCATGCAAAACCCAGACGTCAGCGCGTCAAGTCATCAAGTAATAACATAATAAACAGGCAATGCGAATATAAACATGAATAAAGCAAGGGTAACAATAATATGAATCAGAGCAGTGCAGGGTAGTGTGCAGTGGGTAAACTGGACTGTTCTATCAGGTTCTCTGTTCTAAAGTCTTTGAAACCAAATTGATGAATCATCGATGTAACTCAATAGTATCCCGTACATACCCGAGACCACGGCCACAATATTCTCGGCTGAAACCGAGACATGCCGCTAGGCACCAAACAGGAGGGTGTACACTCAATAGTATCCCGTACATACCCGGGACCACGACCACAATATTCTCGGCTGAAACCGAGACATGCCGCTAGGCACAAAACAGGAATGTGTACACTCAGAACAGGTAGTGAACTGCCGAGTTACAAGTCAGGTTTCACCTTTGATTTCCCCATACCCCCAAGTTATATGTGTATGTCAAGTCAGATATCCCGAAATCAAGAAACTAATGCCAACACAGGATCAGGTAAACAGGTTTGTCTGGATAGACGGAACGGTCCATGAGGACTACATGTCAGGTTTGTTGGCATTTGACACAAGATCAGATAACGGGTCAGGTCATGGTACATCATGTCAAGTCAAGCAGTATACGGTACCATGTCGGGTCAATCAATATGTAGGTAGCAAGACAGGTCAAGAAGCAAGCGATATTACAGGTGTGCTCACAATCAATTATATAATCCAGCATGGTTATCAACAACATGATATAAGTAATGAATTAAGCAATAGGCAGATTCATTCGATTTGCAATACAGTTATCAATTGTGTCACAGAGATGTTTTCAACATTATAAGAATGCAGTAAGACAATTATAGCCGTTTAATCATGTTAACAAGTTTAAGACTTCATGGATGTAATGATGTATATCTAAGTTCCTAGTTTGAAAGATGACATGTTATATAACAATATTGAACACGAAAAAGAGAAATGATCGTACCAAAGTTAAATTTATAGATTTAGGGTGTCATTAATTTTAAGTAAATATTGTTTAGCATGTAGCAAGGGGTACTTGCCTCGACGGGTCGCGAACCGGGAAAAACGGAACGTAAAACGTCGGCGAGGAAACTCGCGACGGGCGCACGGTTCACGGAATGAACCCAAACGACGAACAATGGAACCACACGGGTCGGGGTACCTCGCTGGAACGTCGGGTCACGTCGTCGGCATCGTCGGATTCCGGCCAAGAAATGAACAGTAAAAGATCAAGACATGCAAACAAGAAGAGAAAGAAAAATAGAAAAGAAAGGAAGTAGGATCTGAGAAAAGGTGCTCACGATGATCCGTGGGACGGGTGGTGACGGTCGACCTCGTCGATGGAGCTCCGGCGGTGGCCTACGCCGACAGCGACAAGAAACAGCCGATCAAGAAACATTAACAGCGAAAGGAAGAAGAAAGGAAGAGGGGAAGAGATGCTAGCTCACCGAGGGGGTGCTTGCGAGGCTGGGGACACGGGGACGGGGTCACCGGCGGCGACTCACGGCGGTGCAACGGTGCAGGGGGCGCAGGTGGCCGCGGCGCTGGTCGGGGTGTGTAGGCGCTCGGGAATGATGAAGGAGGATGTGGGTGAGACGAGGTTGAGGAGGCGAGGATGCTGGTGACGGCGTCGTCAGCGTTGGGGCTGCGGCGGTGAGGGGCACGGTGGCTAGGGTTTGTGCGAGGGTGGGTTTCTGATGAGGGAAGGAAAAATATATGCGTGGGGAGAGAGAGAGATATGAGGGAGAGAGGGAGAGATATATATATATATATATATATATATGGGGGGAGAGAGAGAGACGGGGAGAGAGAGAGAGGAGAGAGAGAGAGAGAGATAGGGAGAGGGGCCCACGGTAAAAAGGAGAAGGCTGATTGGTTGTGAAAGAATTTGGTTAGGAGAAATTATTTTAAAAAAAGATTTACGTATATAAAAATCTTAGATGGTTAAGTTAAAATATATGACGTTTTAAAAAATATTAAAAATTTGGGATTTTGGCGCAAAGTGAAACATTTCCAAATTGCGTCCGGATTGGGTCCAAAAATTTGAAATTGAAATAATAGAATTTTAAGCTGGATCCAAAAGTGAAAATGAAGTATTTTATGATCAAAAAGCATACCCCCAAAACGGACACACGTACGTGCACGTAGCCATCCAAACTCGCCCGTTTCACTGAACGGGACGAGAACATGATGCACGGACTCTACAGCTGGGTTAGGGGTGTCAAGTAGGCCAAAATGAATATTTTTAATTTTATTTTAGATGTCAAAAATTGTTATATGCAGAAATGAATTTTCCGGGTAAAAATTTACAGTAAGTAACAATCAAGCAAGATAAATGAAATGAGTGCCACACTACGTTCAAACGGTAACTGAAATTAGTAGCATTAGGCTCGGGTGTTACATTATACCCAACTACAAAAGAATTTCGTCCTCGAAATTCAAAGAATACAAAGATAGATAATTACAAGAAAAGGTGAGGAAACTTCTGCCGGATTTCATCTTCTCGTTCCCAAGTGGACTCTCCATGCGAGCGATTACCCCAAGAAACAAGCACAAGAGGGATCACCTTGTTCTTAAGAACCTTTTCCCTTCGATCCACGATTTCAATTGGTCGTTCCTCAAAAGTCAAGTCTTCTCGTACTGTTAGCTCCGAATGATCCAGTACGTGTGTTTCATCTCGAACATACCTACGGAGTTGAGATACGTGAAACACATCGTGCACATTCGCCAAGTACTGTAGTAACGCCAAACGATACGCTACCTCACCAACACGCTCCAAGATCTCAAAGGGTCCAACGAATCGAGGACTGAGCTTCCCTCGACTTCCAAAACGAATCACCCCTCTAGTCGGTGATATCTTCAAGAATACCAAATCACCCACAGCGAACTCTAGAGGTCTTCTCGACGTATCTGCCTAACTCTTCTGTCGGTCTTGTGCTGCCTTCATATGATTTCTGATGGTGTTAACCTTCTCAACTGTCTGCACAACCAAATCTGGTCCCAATAATCTTCGTTCACCGACATCGTCCCAACAAACAGGTGAACGGCATTTAAGACCATACAATGCTTCAAATGGAGCCATCTGCATAGTTGCCTGAAAACTGTTGTTGTAAGAAAACTCCACCAAATGTAGATGATCCTCCCAAGAACCCTTGAAGTCCAACATGCATGCTCTCAACATATCCTCAAGAGTTTGGATCGTTCTCTCCGACTGACCATCAGTTTGAGGATGATAAGCTGTGCTAAACTTCAATCGAGTCCCCAAACTTTCCTGTAAACTCCTCCAGAAGTGTGATAAGAACCGAGTGTCCCGATCGGACACAATGCTCACCGGTACTCCATGCAATCTTACAATCTCCTGCATATACCGCTCTGCCAAAGTCTCAGTTGATTGACCAACCCGGAAAGGAATAAAGTGAGCAGCCTTGGTCAAACGATCAACAATCACCCATACAGCATTGTTGCCCTTTGGACTCCACGGTAAAGCCGTCACGAAATCCATGGTTATATGTTCCCACTTCCACTGAGGAATCGGAAGTGGTTGCAATAAACCAGCAACCCTTTTATGTTCAGCTTTAACTTGCTGACACACCAAGCACTTCGCCACAAAGCGAGCAATCTCCCGTTTCATGCCTTCCCACCAGAAATGCTATCGAATATCTCGGTACATCTTTGTGCCTCCTGGATGTACAGAATAAGCTGAACTGTGTGCCTCCTTCATAAGCTCTTCACGAATATCCCCCTTTGGCACACACAAACGGCTACCATACCTCAACGAACCATCTTCGTGGATCAATAAATCTGTTCGTAGTCCGGCTTCAACCTGTCCTCGAAACTTTTGCAGTCTAGGGTCCTGCGATTGTGCTGCTTTAATATTCTCGATCAACTATGACTATACTTGCAGTTGCATCAACTATCCCGTAGAATGCGGTAGCATAACCTCCAAGTCAAATCTTCGAGAATCTGCAACGATCTCCTTCTGCGTAGTTAACACCTGAATTGCTGGTAACTGACTAAGAGCATCCGGCACGACGTTAACCTTCCCCGGATGGTACTTAATATCAAGATCGTAGTCAGCCATCAGCTCCAACCATCTACGCTGCCTCATATTAAGCTCCTTCTGTGTGAACACATACTTCAAGCTCTTATGATCAGTAAAAACTTCGACCCTTTCGCCCAAAAGGTAGTGTCTCCAAATCTTCAAAGCGAAAATCACAGCCGCAAGTTCCAAGTCATGAGTTGGGTAATTCTTCTCATGGGTTTTAACTGTCTCGATGCGTATGCTACCACCTTCCCATGCTGCATCAAAACACATCCCAATCCTCTCCCAGATGCGTCGCTGTGAATCACCAATCCTCCGGAATTGTCTGGCACGGTCAGAATAGGGGCGGTTATCAATTTCTGCTTCAACGTCTCGAAAGATAACGCACATTTATCCGTCCACACAAAAGGTACCTCCTTGCGCGTAAGCTTGGTCAACGGCTCTGCCAGACGAGCAAAGTTCTCTACAAATCTCCTGTAATATCCGGCGAGTCCAAGAAAACTTCTTATGTCCGCAACATTCTTTGGAATTGGCCAATCTCGAACTGCTGCAATCTTTTCTCGATCGACGGCAATTCCATCGCCAGACACAACATGCCCCAAAACTTTACTTCTTCCAGCCAAAATTCGCACTTACTCATCTTCGCATATAACTTCTCTTGTCTCAATGTTTGCAGTGCGATCTTCAAATGCTCAGTATGCTCTTCAAAACTCTTCGAGTAAACCAGAATATCGTCAATGAATACCACAATAAACTGGTCCAAGAACGGTGAAAAGATTCGGTTCATCAAGTCCATGAATACTGCCAGCGCATTCGTTACTCCGAAGGGCATCACTAAGTATTCGTAATGTCCATACCGAGTTCGGAACGCCGTCTTGCAAATATCTTCTGCTTTCACTCGGACCTGATGATATCCGGATCGCAATTCCAGCTTCAAGAATACCCTCGCGCCACTAAGCTGCTCGAAAAGTTCAGCAATGCGAGGGATCGGGCACTTGTTCTTAATAGTCACCCGGTTTAATTCTCGATAGTCGATGCACATCCTTCTTGTGCCATCCTTCTTCTTTACTAGAAGAACTAGAGCTCCCCATGGCGAGTTATTGCTTTGAATCCAACATTTTTCAAGCAATTCAGCAACCTGTTTCTTGACTTTTTCCAACTCTACTGGTGCCATTAGATAATACGCTTTGGATACTGGCGCTGCACCAGGAATAAGATCAATTGCGAACTCCACGTCTCGCTTCGGCGGTAAACCCGATATATCTTCAAACACGTCCATAAAATCACGAACAACAGCCGTCTCTTCACTTAAATCAACTTCCATTGCTGCAAGAATATCATTTGTCAGCCTAGCCCTAAACCCTGGCCCGACAAAACTGCTTCCTCCAGTGAAGGTAAACTCAGGATGTCCGGGAATCTGGAAAATTACTTTCTTTGCCCTATAATCAATGTGAGCATGGAAAGTGCCAAGAAAATCCATTCCCAAGACGACTTCATAGCTGCCCGTATCAATCACCAAGAAATCTGCAAAAAGCTCCCGTCCGCACACAACAACTGTACAATCTTTACATTCCCTACTAGCTATGATTTTCCCATTCCCAGTGTGTATGTCCCAGAAACTAGACAGGGTCGTGTAGTCAATCGAGTGTGTAGTTAAAAACTTGGATGACATAAAACAATGGGATGCACCAGAATCAAATAACGCTAATGCGGGAAAACCATGAACGAGTAAATTACCTGAAACAACTTCTCCTGACGCTTTAGCTTCTTCTGCTGTCAAGGTAAAAGCTCGAGCCTGATTAGGTCCTTGAGTCAGCTGTTTCTGCCCCTGGAACGGTCTCTGCGGAGGCTTATGAAAATCATCTCTCGTATGAAGCTTCGACGGACAAGCACCAACGGCGTGATCTGCCGCTCTACAAACCAAACAGAGTCCCAGCCTCCTTTGACAATCCTTTTGCATGTGGCCAGGCAAATTGCAATAGTTACAGGTCATGCTCTTTCTTCGATCGACGATCACTGGCTTCTTCATGGGTGCTACACCTCGACGGTCCACTGGAATACCTCTGCGACCATGAGCTCGGTTAGGTACAAATGCTGGCTTCCTTACCGCAACTGCTGTCTGCTGCAAACTCCCCTTCATCCCAGATAAACTCTGCTGCTCTCGGGCTGCCGCAAGTACTTGTGAGAAAGTGGTCAAACCCAGGGAGACAATCTGCCTCTGGATGTCCACGTCCAAGCTGCGCATGAACCTCCGTGCCCTGTCTGCATCGTTGGAAACCAAAGGTCCAGCGAATCTACTGAGCCTTGTCCATTCTGCTGCATGCACATCCACGGGTGCTCCCTTTTGCTTTAGCCCGATGAATCTCTCTTCCATTTCCTCCCATGCAGTCCGCGGGAAGAATTTCTCCAGGAAACTCTTTGAAAAATTCGCCTACTTGACCGGCTTGGGCAAGCGGTTTTCCTCAACAAGCCACCATTTTCGGGCGTAGTCCACTAACTGAATGCGTACCACATCAACTCTTTTCTCATCGGGAATTTGTGCCGCAATAAGCAAGTTCTCTGTGTCAACTAGCCACTGTTCCGCTGGCAACGGCTCCTCTAAACCAGTAAATGTAGACGGACCCAGACGTCTGAAATCTGCTACTGTTCCTACTCGGTCAACTGGTTTAGCTCCAACATTGTTCACAGACTGCTGAACGATCTGCAAACCTTCCTAAAACGATTCCGCTTGCTGCTGGATCAGCTCGGTCTGTTTCTTTTGATTCTCCAGCATTCCTCTTATCACTCCAAGCATGGCCGCTTCGTCCACACGCCTATGGTACGTCTTCAAATTCTTACCGGCCATATTCCTGCAATCAAAACACCCAACATTAGCATGATGATAGATTCTGAATATAGATCAAGGCTAAAACTCCAAGATACTTAAATAGAGTGCCGCATTGTAACTATGCCGCGGTTTTATAGCTACAATTACATAACTCCACCCAAGTCGCCTAAGTCCTAGAGATAACAAGGAATCAGATTTCGAGTTGACATGCAAAGGAAGTTTGCACATCGTAGAAGATATAATCAGGAAGAATGTCATTCAAGAATTGCAAAACGGCAAGGTGGCAGGACATGTTTCCTAAACACGGGTATTCTGATTCGTGTATTGGATACAATACCCAACTACAAAAGAATCAACCCGACTATCCTATGGCTCTGATACCAAAAGAACCATGTCACGCCCCACTTCCAAGAGTACGCTAAAATGGGCACGTGACATAGCCAACCATGCTACCTATGGGTAGGAAGTATCCATCCACAGTCACATTACGGCTGTAGAGATATCAAAAACAAAATAAAACTATCTAAAACATGTCCATAATCCACGATAACATGAGTCAAGAATAAATAAATGCGGAAGCGAAAGATCCAATACAAAATAACTGGAATGTATGTCCCATAATGCGGGCTCACATCAGGAATAAAAATGCAGGAAAGAGAACTAATTACTGCTGACGCTCACAGCTCAGCCTGTCGGCTGAAGTACTCCTGCTCGGACTGCGACAGCGGTACAGAATCTGGGCCATGCAAAACCCAGACGTCAGCGCGTCAAGTCATCAAGTAATAACATAATAAACAGGCAATGCGAATATAAACATGAATAAAGCAAGGGTAACAATAATATGAATCAGAGCAGTGCAGGGTAGTGTGCAGTGGGTAAACTAGACCGTTCTATCAGGTTCTCTGTTCTAAAGTCTTTGAAACCAAATTGATGAATCATCGATATAACTCAATAGTATTCCGTACATACCCGGGACCACGACCACAATATTCTCGGCTGAAACCGAGACATGCCGCTAGGCACAAAACAGGAATGTGTACACTCAGAACAGGTAGTGAACTGTCGAGTTACAAGTCAGGTTTCACCTTTGATTTCCCCATACCCCCAAGTTATATGTGTATGTCAAGTCAGGTATCCCGAAATCAAGAAACTAATGCCAACACAGGATCAGGTAAACAGGTTTGCCTGGATAGACAACAGGAACGGTCCATGAGGACTACATGTCAGGTCTGTTGGCATTAGACACAAGATTAGGTAACGGGTCAGGTCATGGTACATCATGTTAAGTCAAGCAGTATACGGTACCATGTCGGGTCAATCAATATGAAGGTAGCAAGACAGGTCAAGAAGCAAGCGATATTACAGGTGTGCTTACAATCAGTTATATAATCTAGCATGGTTATCAACAACATAATATAAGTAATGAATTAAGCAATAGGCAGATTCATTCGATTTGCAATACAGTTATCAATTGTGTCACAGAGATGTTTTCAACATTATAAGAATGCAGTAAGACAATTATAGCTGTTTAATCATGTTAACAAGTTTAAGACTTCATGGATGTAATGATGTATATCTAAGTTCCAAGTTTGAAAGATGACATGTTATATAATAATATTGAACACGAAAAAGAGAAATGATCATACCAAAGTTAAATTTATAGATTTAGGGTGTCATTAATTATAAGTAAATATTGTTTAGCATGTAGCAAGGGGTACTTGCCTCGACGGGTCGCGAACCGGGAAAAACGGAACGTAAAACGTCGGCGGGGAAACTCGCGTCGGGCGCACGGTTCACGGAATGAACCCAAACGACGAACAATGGAACCACACGGGTCGGGGTACCTCGCTGGAACGTCGGGTCACGTCGTCGGCATCGTCGGATTCCGGCCAAGAAATGAACAGTAAAAGATCAAGACATGCAAACAAGAAGAGAAAGAAAAATAGAGAAGAAAGGAAGTAGGATCTGAGAAAGGGTGCTCACGATGATCCGTGGGACGTGTGGTGACGGTCGACCTCGTCGACGGAGCTCCGGCGGTGGCCTACGCCGACAGCGACAAGAAACAGCCGATCAAGAAACATTAACAGTGAAGGGAAGAAGAAAGGAAGAGGGGAAGGGATGCTAGCTCATCGAGGGGGTGCTTGCGAGGCCGGGGACACGGGGAAGGGGTCACCGGCGTAGACTCACGGCGGTGCAACGGTGCAGGGGGCGCAGGTGTCCGCGGTGCTGGTCGGGGTATGCAAGCGCTCGGGAACGATGAAGGGTGGATGTGGGTGAGACGAGGTTGAGGAGGCGAGGATGCTGGTGACGGCGTCGTCGGCGTTGGAGCTGCGGCGGCGAGAGGCACAGTGGCTAGGGTTTGCGCGAGGGTGGGTTTCTGATGAGGGAAGGAAAAATATATGCGTGGGGAGAGAGAGAGAGAGATATGAGGGGGAGAGAGAGAGAGATATGAGGGAGAGACGGAGGGAGAGAGAGGAGAGAGAGAGAGAGATAGGGAGAGGGGCCCACGGTAAAAAGGAGAAGGCTGATTGGTTGTGAAAGAATTTGGTTAGGAGAAATTATTTAAAAAAAGATTTACGTATATAAAAATCTTAGATGGTTAAGTTAAAATATATGACGTTTTAAAAAATATTAAAAATTTGGGATTTTGGCGCAAAGTGAAATATTTCCAAATTGCGTCCGGCTTGGGTCCAAAAATTTGAAATTGAAATAATAGAATTTTAAGTGGGATCCAAAAGTGAAAGTAAAGTATTTTATGATCAAAAAGTATACCCCCAAAACGGGCACACGTACGTGCACGTAGCCATCCAAACTCGCCCGTTTAACTGAACGGGACGAGAACACGATGCACGGACGCTACAGCAGGGTTAGGGGTGTCAAGTAGGCTTAGATGAATATTTTTAATTTTATTTTAGATGCCAAAAATTGTTATATGCAGAAATGAATTTGCCGGGTAAAAATTTACAGTAAGTAACAATCAAGCAAGATAAATGAAATGAGTGCCACACTACGTTCAAACGGTAACTGAAATTAGTAGCATTGGGCTCGGGTGTTACAAAACCCCCTGCTATTCAGAACACGATGATCCAATATAACATATCACAGCAACACATAATATCTCATATCATCAACGTAAGCAAGTATGCGTATCCCGATTGTCGTTGATGTATAGTAACGAAACCGGCGATACACCACATACTACGCTTACGGTCACAGAAAAGAAAGTGTAAAACTACAACAGTTGGAATCCGCAACCTCTTTAGACATCGCGTGCCTAATCAAATGAATTCCTTAGACATCGCATGCCTAACAATTATAAACCCCGCATTTTAGTCTCTTTATCGAAAACACTTTTCAATATCAAGTCGGACAATTCAAAAAGATTCCCGACATCCTGATCGAATGCTCGTCTCAAACTTTAGTAGACGGCCGCACCCCCGGATGCCGTCGACGAAGTGCACTAAGGCGGAACACCGCTGCCGCGAGCACCCGAACGGATGCTTTTGGCAACGGGGTTATCCTACAGTCACTTGGTCGGGGCTATGGGGCGTGGCTGTCTGTTAAGTTTATCCGGCGAGTATCCGCGTACACTACGTGATTGCGACGGACTTTTGATCATATCAAAATTCCATGGCAACCGATCAATTTGAGACTGAACTGCTAGATTTACAACATTCAAATTAGTTATCTCATAAGTACCTATGGATTCTAAATATTGTATCACATTCTAGATAAATAGACAATGTTAAACTTTCTAATCGAATAATCAAACACCTAAGATTTCCCCAATATATCTCAACACTTGAAATCAGTTTAAAAACATCCATCATATGCCACAGTACCAATGGTCCAGTCGTAGAAGGGTCAAGCCAACGCCTCACATGTGGCACGCCGTACTACCCCAAACCCTAAGGTTTATAGGCAGTTCAAGACGGTCACATAATCGAGTTAAGGTTTGTTGTCTTCTAGAGGGTCCACCGCGTTACTTGCATGACTTTACGAAAGTTTCAAACACGAGAAAAAATTCAACTTTTGAAAATTTTCCGACAGGGAAAAAAGTGAGTTATTGATATCCGTTCGAACTTTTTAACAGTTTCTAAAAATTACCCGGAAAAACTAAACGAAGTTAACTTATCCGATCGAATCAGTGAGTCCCCAATACAACCCAGAAAACTCAACACTTGAGCAAATTTAAAATTTCCCAGAAAAATCAGGAAACACATACTGATGAAACTGTAGAAAAAATATCCCCTAATCTGTACATACGGCAGCGGAACCGCCGCCAAAAGCATGGTACGGCCGCGGTTCCGCAGCGCAACAGTGGATTCAGGGGGTCGTTTTCTACAATTATCCTTATATTTCCCTGCTCTATTTTCTGAGCATTTTTAATTCAGAAAAATCAACATTTTGAAAAAAAATCCAGAGAAGGGTTCGTATCGGGGTTTCCGGGTTCGATCGGACTTTAAACTTAGCTCAGACTTCGCCTAAAGCTCTAACCTGGCTCTGATACCACGGTAGGGTTGCTAGGCACGCTCACAAGGGTCTACGAGGCATCAACCATGCCCGATTTAAAAAATAGCCGTGCCGAACAACCCGATACGAGATCTTTAAACTAGAGTTTAGGCGAAAACAAGTATGTTAAACTCTTTAACACTAAGTGAGAGGGATTACAACCTTTGTAGATCCGGTCCTTTACTTCTTAAGCTCCGTGTTGAGGTCCTTTCGCTACGATCATCGTGTTTCGGACTCTCGAGAGGCTTCACGAAGAGAAAAATGCAGTCTTGCTTCCGATCTTCGATAACATAGATGATCTAACTTGAAGTTTCATTAACACAAGCTAACACTCACTAAATGAAGTGAACACTCTCATCTAAATGGCAAGGATAGATGAGGATGATGAAGTAGGATTTTTGCTCTCATTTTTTTTCTATTTCTCACTCATTTTCATCACAGAAAGCAAAGCAAGAAAACTTTTCCATGAAAAGAAAAAGAAGAAGAAGATGGAATCCTTTTGTGATGAATAATGAATAACTCATATGTGAGGTTAGAAATGCAACCATAGTTAAGAATGAATCTTTAACCCTTGTAGAGAAACAACCATGGTCAAAGGTTTGGGTTTGGCTAAGCAAATATCTTCACAAAATATCTTACACAAAACAAAATAAAAAACCTTCTAGAAACTTCTAGAATAGCTTAACCCTAATCAAACCCTAACCATGTTTAATCTCCACTAATCATGTTGGATTAATAACCATATCATGTTACAATATTATATATCACATATATAATATTTATTGTAACAAAATAAAATAATACAATTAACATATATCGCATATATATCAATATATTACCCGAGTGAGAAAAAGAATCTTTTAGTGAGCTAATATTAGTTAATGTAATTTAATATATCATATATATTATTATACATTAAATTATCGAATCAACACTTGATCCGACAATCCGGCTGTATCGCATATAACCGACTAATACGATGACCCGGCTATATCACATATACCCGGCCGATATCTCATATCGCGAGAATCCAATACGGTATCACATACCGCATTATCCTCGGTCCCGCACATATCACATATGTGCTCCTACTCCGTTTTGCCTGAGTCAAGAAATCTCTGTGTAGGACTCTAAAGAATCGTCAATACGCCAGCAGTAGGTGATGATCATATCAAACACCTACAAGCTGAGCGGTCAGCTAAACGTAACAGCCACCCAGGTATTGAGCGCTCAGAAGATCAACAAGCAAGCCTATACATTCTCCTGTGAATCCAATCAGTAACACTCCCGTACAGTCCGGTCTCGTCGTCTGATATGTCGCATATCTCGCCTAGGGGTGGTAAACGTCAGACCCCAGTAGCTTGATAAGTCGTGTCGATATGAGGTCTATAACAGTTCGAGAAACTACTGATAATACTTACCAGTAGATCTCAGCAACCCTGGCCAAGGATTTCCGGTTATAGCCAATCGAACACAGCACAACATCAACTCCCTATACCGGGAGAGACGAATCCCCTCCTATCGCTCATTGCCTCCATGTGATTCGGGACTGTACCCAAAAGCCACCTTTTTGCACTCCCTCTTGGACGTGGTATGATGGAAATCAAAGCACAGTGGGAATCACACAAGACTCTATGACGATCTCGGGTCAACAGACTACTCTGTACCAGTGTCACCGGAGAACTGCCATCTGACGTGAGGTATAATACCATCTGGGAGTTCTCGGCGAGTCCGTCCAGTGTACCCAATCTCCACTGAGCACCCGTACACCATCCTTGATGTCAAACACCGATGGATATGGGATCATCCATCGCCCATCATATGGGTCAAGATGCGTATACGCTAGTCTACTCTGGTGCATCGATGCTTTGTCTCGATACACTCTCGACTAGGAACAGTTAAAGGATGTACTCGTCGACTACCGTGGCCCCACTAGTATGATCTCATCATAGTCCCAGTAGTCGAGTACATATCCTAAGGGCTTTATCAACATGTAACATAGAGACAATCAGAGTGCATGTTAAGATAAAGTACAACCAGATAGCATACTATCATGTCGAGCAAGAAAGTCCTCCCTATATATGTCCAAGCATCCATTACAGTACATCGTATGTACAGTAATGGCCTCTAGGGCATACATATAACTAATAGTAAAGCATGATGTATGCAACATATATCAGAAATGTAAGCATATCCGTATATCATGCAACATGAAACAGTGATGTGAACATGTCGAGGGAAAACCACTCTTTTTAAATGAATCCAGTTTAAAAATATATCTTGCGGTTCCTAAATTCTCCAAGTCAAATGCAATATCATATAAGGTGCATATGTAACTATAACAAGTAAACTATGCGAGGAATCATATCATGATGCAGCAATCCTACTGTGTAGTGACATGGCAATTATCGATGATGAAGTGTGTGAGCCGGAAAATCTGTGTACTTGTAACATACGCATCATCGATAATGGTGCAGGTGTACTAGCACAGGTATAAGTAATGCAATGCGAATAACATGAATGCAGCATAAGGTAAATAATCGGCTAAAAACTATAAGGTACACATATCTAACATGATCGAGTCGGTGAATCTATCAATCGGCATCCAGCCTCACAACATAACGTACGGTATACTCCATCGTATGACATCCTCTCGTCAAGGGTATGGATCAAACCTCAAGTCAAACTCATCACGTACGGAAAATCATTGTACGACGGCATTAAGCTATCAGGGATCCTATCAACCTATAAGACGAGGAGGGTACGGACCTCACGTCTCGTATGGCTATTACTCACAATTCACAACATATATAATTTATCTATATACCTATGTCCCAGGTCACATCCATAACAATCTCATATTTGGAGACCGGCAGGGTATAAATCTTCTCAATCGACTCGCATCCGTATACCAACATATCATCAAATCATCATATCGCGTCATATATTCTTTTCATCGCATTTATATCCCTCATCAAGTCAATTTTACAAATACATTCTACCTTTACTATAAGCATAAGTATCTAATCTAATATACACACCCGAACCATACAAACATTTTTTTTTGAAAGATGCGAATCATAGTTTTGAAAGTAGGGGATACAGTGTTTTTAAGGAAAAGATATCATTTGAAAATCCATAACATCCCTCAAGCTATTTGTTTAAAAGATGCATACGATTCTTCAGTTTGGAAAAGGTATAGTTCGGATGACACATCTACGTCGACTATCTAGTTCTATAGTACCCTAAACGGCAATATCATCAAATCTCATCCTCAAGTCCCGTCATCACATACTAGTCGTATCATATCATTTCTAACTATCCTTAGTTTCTAATATGGTTTCTATCAAAAACCCGATATCGACACATCTAAGTTCGTATTCCGGGTTCTAAACTCGGTTCTAGGTCTAGAACTTGATCCCCAGGGTCTTGTACAACCACCATACGTCACTAATTCCCCCAAAATCCTCAAACCCATCTCTTGAATTTTCTAAACACCGCATACCCTAACCAAACACCTTCTAAACTAATCCAGAATACAAGAAATCTCAAACTAAGCTAAATGGAAGAATTTATACCTCATGGGTGTAGCCAAGCAAAACCCTAGCTCTTCAATGTTTTTAAAATCCCATTTTTCTTGGTCCAATGTGTAGAGAAGAAGGAGGTGATCATTTTTTGTGAAAGGGGTATAGGGTTTTGACAAGGTTTTTTAGATAGATCTTAGGGTTAAAGATGGAGGGAAGTAAGGAAGAAGAAGGAGAAGAAAAATAAATGGTGGAGGATAATGTGGCTGCCCCTCTCTCCCTCCTTTATTCTTACCCACTCTCACTAAATTACCATCTTGCCATTTCTCTTTTCTTTTTTGTTCTCTTTTAAAATCAAAGTACCATAATACCCATAAAACGACACAAATGCAACAACATATTACCAAATGCAACATGATATGCTGCACTAGTCATGGAAAACTGTAGAAACACGGATTTGGCTTAATCGCGATTAGCAGTGCACTAATCGGGTTTTTATCCAAACTGCATATAATAAATTTCAAAAATTCCAAATCCTTTAATTATATATAAAAATGAATAAATCATTTTAATTTCCATTTATTTCACAATTATTGGTATATATTTATACCCTTTTTCGAAAACCCAAATTTCGCAAATCGGGCTGTTTTCGGGAAATATATTATTTTAATATTAAATTCCAAAAATAATATTTTATATTTTCTGAAATTTTCCAGTCTTCCCCCCTTAAATAAATTCGGTCCCCGAATTTAAATTTAAACCTCAAAAATCTAAAACATTTCAATAATCAGCTCAAATCAACGGGGCTCCAAAATCATGGAAAATGCAAAAATAACACAGCGCGCCAAGTGCGCATGAGAACGAGTACAAAACTCAAAAACCGAACTCCATCAAGCGTCATGCAAATCATCGGATTTGCACGCATATCCTTGGAGTTACAATAGAGATACAGACCTCAAAATCCACTACTGAAATCCAATATACACTAGTCAAATACTATAATACGTGTATAGTACGCATCTTTGGAAAATTTTCAAGAACTAAATAAAACTCATGCAAAAATCTTTTCTAAATCGCCGCGTGAATGCGTAACTCCGGGCATAAGTGATGGACGCTCATTTTAAAATAATAATATATGTCCATATATGTTTTGCTAAATATACGTTCCGTCGTTTTAAAATATCCCAAAAGGTTTTCCTTTAAAAACGTTCGTGTCGCTCACGGACACGTAGGAAATAGCGAGACTATAGCTCATTTTCAAAAGCTCTTGGTAAACTTTTAATGCATGTAAAGTACTCAGGTACTGTCCTCGGATCAGTAATGTTCGGCTACTACATAACATAGTGCCCAACATGAAAACAAAGTGCTCAAAAGCAAAATCAGCCTCAAAAGGCATATCCAATAATCACGTGCGTCTGGTGCGCATGGAAATCAAATCTAAATACAAATGCCACAATGTGCACAAAAGTAAAACTCAATGCAACGGGTGTGTACGAAAGCATCTGTCCAGTGCAACGGGTGTGCACGAAAACAATATCAAGTGCATCTAGAGTGCATCCGGTGCAACTAACATGCACGAATTAAAATCCCAATTGAGTGCATCCGGTGTGCACAAAACCACATCTCATATCATGCGCCCAACATGAGCGAAAATCCAACTCAAGTTCATCCATCATGCACGAAAGAAATCTAAATCAAGTACATCCAACATGCATGAGTAAAATCTCATTCATGTGCATCCGATGCGCACAAAAATCCAAAATCAAGCGCCTAATATGCGCCAAAATCCAACCAAAGCGCGTCGGGTCCGTAAAAGCATATAGTGCAGTAGTATGCACGAAAACGAACGGCAAGTGCCAACACGCACGAAAACACAAATCTGGTAACACAAATGCTCAAAGACATAAATCGGGTGCAACCAAGGTACGGAGTATAAATCCAGTGTGACAAATGCACAAATACCCGTCCGGTGCAACAAATGCAAGAAATGCAAATATAGTGCAACTAATGTACGAAATACGAATCTGGTGCAGCAAATGCACAAAATATAAGTCTTGTGCAACAATTGCACGAAATGAAAATATAGTGCAACAAATGCACGAAGTGCAAATCTGGTGCATCCAGTGCATGCAATACGAATACAGTGCATCCAGTGCATGAAATACCAATACAGTGCATACAGTGCACGAAATACGAATCCATAACTCAAATGCGTATAAAAGCAACACCGAGTGTACCAGGGTGTATAAAAATTGTAAACGCGTGCAACTGCGTGCACAAAACATGTATCAATGCACTGAAAGCACATGTAAGCTATACCGAGTGCAAAAATCAAATCGAGTGCGAACCACACGCACAAAATCATGAAATCCATGAAATCATAAACATGGGCAGCCAAGGCACAAAATCAATATCAAGTGCAATAGATATGCACAAAATGTAAATACTCAGTAAGTGCAGCCATGGTGCACGAAAGCGATATCATGAAACTCAGTCATCAAAACTCAAATCCAAGCGATATAAGCGTGATACTCGGATCACAAACAAAAATCTCAATAAATGACATCGAGGTACACCTCCTACAATGTCGAAAAATAAATCGGTGCGCCTAAAACCGGCAGAACAAGAATATCCGCTCGCCTCCTGCTCACGGTCTGGCGTCCTCTGTCTTTGGGTCCTTGTCTTCTCTGTGGATTTACCAATCTCGCAATCCATCGGCTCGTCAGCCCTGTCGAGTGTGCTAACGGAAACGATTCCGCTCTGGCACTTCTCTGGTCATCTCTCGACCAATCATCACGACTACTCATAAAGCAGCACGTCACTGGTGTCGGCCTCTGGTCCTCTGAATACACATGACACAATTGATCCTGGGTGCAAATCTCATTGCAACGGTGTCCTGGAAGGAACCTATTCAGGGTCTCTTCCGATCTCGCCTATGCCGAACTGTACGGAGGCTGTACTCTTTCATAATCCTTTCTCATTTTCTAGACATCTACGTCCTCAGCATAACATGTCCTCGGGAACTGGTCGTATCTCAACGCCTCTGTACCCATATCTGATCTCTAATCTCGACGCGGAGTAACAACAGCTCGTCAGCATCTCACACGAACCTCTGGTTCCACTCGTCTGTATTATCGTTCGCTTCAACGTCACGTCATGCTATCTGCGTACTGCAATAGTCCTTGGCTACGGTCAATCCGGAGTCTCTCGCACGGACTCGAAATTACGAACTCGGTATCTTCATCAGTCTGTAAAAGATATCTGGCCGAACACATCCTCAGGAGCTCGTCCCAACCATCGGAGGAATGCTCAAAACACGTCCGTTCTCGATCAGCTCACAATGCATCTGGGTGAGGTCCTCTATCAGAAACTGGTCAGCTTACTGGTCTCTTATCATATGGTATCCGGACGGCTTTAAACTTTTCGATCGAGTCATCGCAGTCCCATAATTTCCCGAAAGCGTAACACCTGAGCACAGTCTAAAAATATCCGGTACATACCGCAGTACCTCTGGACCAGCTGTAGAAGGGCAAACCCAAGCCTCACTGATGGCACCGCTAAACTGCCGCAAACCTTAAGGTTCAAAAGCGGTTCCATGGTCATCATGTCGAGTTAGGGTTTCATTCTTCTAGAGGGTCCACAGAATCACTTGCATGTTCCTCCGAACACTTTAAACTTGGAAAAAATGGGTTTCTGACACTCGTTCGAACTTTTTAGCTTCGCCTATACAACATGTGAATACTCTTCGCCCGCATGCTAAACAATGCCTCAATCCTCCAGGAAAGACGATACATCAACGGTCATCTCTGGATCGGTCTGCTCTAGATCTGAGTAAGACTCTCCAGAATGAAAATCTTTAACTCAACTGGCCTGCGTCAGCGCATCAAATCTGACGAATCGCCTTCGTCTCTCAACTCAAGATGGACTAGCTATCATCTATCGCATCTCTGCCTGGAAGCTCCAGCGATCTCGGCTCATAAGCTCTGGAAGCGACATCCCATCAATCTCAGCAACAGCTGGGTCGTCTGTCTGCTTCGTAGACGACATCACAATCTCTGAGGTAGGCTGACATCAACAGTCCTCTCACAACATGCAGTCTCTCTCAATGGCCCGATCATCCGGTGCAAAACCAAACACCCGCCTCAACAAGAGGTCACCACACAACATTATATCAAGACGTTCCTATGTCACCAGAAAACACGATGGTCAGTTCTCGTCCATGACGAGCTCGCCCTGACTGCAACACAAGCAGCGGCTCAATCTGCGCTCAAACCATGGTGATAGGAACCTCAATCGAGTATCGAAGAGAGCATATCAACGGCAAGAAAGGAAACGGCAGATCCAGAATGGATACATGATCATAGGAAGGAACAGCATCAATGAGAGTATGATCACAGAAACGAACAGAATCAAGGATCTCAAATGGATGTATAATCATGTGTACGAAGAGAATCACAGATCTCAAAATATGTACATCCTAAGCTTTCTTAAGTGGAGTATCGTATCGCAAATATGCCGCGGAACATATGTACGGTACGTCACTCTACTCAAGCAACCTACTCCATCAATCAGGGTCAGCCTATGAAATGAAAGTTCGGGTCTAATACCCACCCACCCCCGTTCAAGTCTAAGTTCCGTAAGGTTAAGCCTAGGTTCCGAAATACATACCCGCCCTAGACTCCACATAGTCAAACATAGACTCGAACAAAGGTTAAACCTAATGCTCTGATACCAACTTTGTCACAACCCGAAATATTAACTCGTGACCAGCACTTAAATCACACAACGTCTAAAGGCGTAAAGTAATTCAAGTAAGCTGAAACCCAGAAATCTAAACCTTTTCAAGAAAATAAAGGAGGTGAAGTTTTGAAATAAAGGTATAATGAAATCAAGCTTTCTTAAATGCATAGAAAAAGGGACATAAATAATGCAAGTGAAATTTACAAGTTTGAAAACATGTTTCGTCTTTTTTTAAAAAATTTGGGCAGCACCTCCTTTGTAATTTTTGATCCAAAACCAAAATACATAATAAGAATAATGGTATCCCCAAGCGGAAACTAGCTCTTCGCCAAACAGTGGATCACAACCACGCAAGACAGTAAATATAAGTATACGACGCCCAACGGAGAAGTTCACCACCAAAGATATATAGATAAGCAAGACATCAAAACCACAAGTAGCGGAAAACCCTTCGCTCTAAGTCTTGCAACCCCAAACTCACTAAGTCTCATTACTTATACAATTACTAATTATGATTGATGGAGTTGACTAGATACAATATGAATAATAATAAAAGAGGGGTACGATCCAACATGTACCACCTACCAAAGCAAAACACCTGAATGTAGTTGTGTGCCAGCGATACCGCTACTGATCCATGCGGCCAACCTGCAAGAACTGTGGCACAACGGGGGTGAGTTGCCAACTCATGAGTAGAAAAAACATCTACAAGTAGAAATCAAATAAACAACGACTCCTAGGTCAACTATATCATAAAGGTAATACTATGATATCTAGGGTGATCGGGTCTGTATATGTGCCAACACTATAAATAAATGCCTATCAGCATGCGGATATCATCCAACAATATAATCAATGTATGTATGCATATGAATCCCGTCCATGTGTCAACCAATAACACAACAACATCATGCATGTAAATATCATAAAAGCATATGCATGAAAGTATGAGAATATAAATCAACGTGTGCCCCTCGCGACACATCAAAATCATGGAACCTGAGTGCCCAGCATCGACACTCGAAAGCATCATGAAACCCGTGTCCAGCATCGACACGTAAATCCTCATATCTCGGGCTCCGTTAGTCCGGATTGGCCCATATCATCTCTCGACTCCGGTCGATATCCTCCGAGCCCAAATACTATCACCGGTAGGTAGTAGTCCCACTGTCAGGCTCACCGTCTACTGCACAACATCCCTTTCTTGTCCCGGGGTACCATACCGGGTCCACCATGCACCCGCAATCGGCCTTATCCAGCTCCTCGAATCGGATTTCACATGTCACACGTCTCAGAACCGAGAAAACGAATGGTGGACGCACTGAAATATCATATCAAGAGAAATCGGATTTTTAAAACAGTACATGCTTCCTTTTGAAATAGCCACAGTTCTCAAATCCAGAAATCTCATAAAAACAACATATCTCAATGCGTAATATCGTAAAGCATGATGTATGCGACATATATCAGAAATGTAAGCATATCCGTATATCATGCAACATGAAACAGTGATGTGAACATGTCGAGGGAAAACCACTCTTTTTAAATGAATCCAGTTTTAAAATATATCTTGCGGTTCCCAAATTCTCCAAGTCAAATGCAATATCATATAAGGTGCATATGTAACTATAGCAAGTAAACTATGCGAGGAATCATATCATGATGCAGCAATCCTACTGTGTAGTGACATGGCAATTATCGATGATGAAGTGTGTGAGCCGGTTAATCTGTGTACGTGTAACATATGTATCATCGATAATAGTGCAGGTGTACTAGCACAGGTATAAGTAATGCAATGCGAATAACATGAATGCAACATAAGGTAAATCATCGGCTAAAAACTATAAGGTATACATATCTAACATGATCGAGTTGGTGAATCTATCAATCGGCATCCAGCCTCACAACATCACGTACGGTATACTCCATCGTACGGCATCCTCTAGTCAAGGGTATGGATCAAACCTCAAGTCAAACTCATCACGTACGGAAAATCATCGTACGGCGACATTAAGCTATCAGGGATCCTATCAACCTATAAGACGAGGAGAGTACGGACCTAATGTCTCGTACGGCTATCACTCACGATTCACAACATATATAATTTATCTATATACCTATGTCCCAGGTCACATCCATAACAATCTCATATCAGGAGACCGGCAGGGTATAAATCATCTCAATCGACTCGCATCCGTATACCAACATATCATCAAATCATCATATCGCGTCATATATTCTTATCATCGCATTTATATCCCTCATCAATTCAATTTTACAAATACATTCTACCTTTACTATAAGCATAAGTATCTAATCAACATACACACCCGAACCATACAAACAATTTTTTTTGAAAGATGCGAATCGTAGTTTTGAAAGTAGGGGCTACAGTGTTTTTAAGGAAAACATATCATTTGAAAATCCGTAACATCCCTAAAGCTATTTGTTTAAAAGATGCATACGATTCTTCAGTTTGGAAAAAGGTATGGTCCGGATGACACATCTACGTCGACTATCTAGTCCTATAGTACCCTAAATGGCAATATCATCAAATCTCATCCTCAAGTCCCGTCATCACATACTAGTCGTATCATATCACTTCTAACTATCCATAGTTTCTAATATGGTTTCTATAGCTATCTTATAATTCTAACCCTAGTTTGCTACTCTAGGTTTTCTTAATCATATGCTACAAATCGGTTTCCACCAAAACTTTGCGGGGGTGCTATACGCCATCCACCCGACTTCCCCCGTAGATATAGATCTACTCACTTTGCTTTTTGCTTGCTGAAGTCGATGACACCATGCTCCGTCACCTCGGAATCCATGCGAAGGTACCTACAATAATAACACATATTGCAACGCTATTAAAATCAAGTTCTGAAAACCGAAACGGCACACGGATCGCCTATAAGTTAGAACCTATAGGCCAAGCATGCAAAACCAACCAACTATCCCTTGTTGTTGATGTACGCACATCCAACAACTAAATACAAATCCAAATATCAACACTTTCCATTCAAAATACGGAAAACGCGAAAACAACAATATAGGAAAACCACTTTCAGATTTCACCCTAGGCCAAACTAAGAGATTTTGCATATTGGGTTGCTCTAGATATAGGATAGCAATGCCATAGAACAAATTTCACCAATATCCACACTGCTCTGGCCGCAATTTGCGGCCAGAATGATTAAAATTGCGGCCAGAAAATAGGGGGAGGGGCTCAGGTCTTCAGGGTACACTCCAGGTTGCCTGCTCATCTCTCGGTATTCGCTAAATAATTTTCAAGGTCCCCGAGTCACTCCAGATTCCTAAATACCATCACAAAATCCATAAAAACCCGATATCGACACATCTAAATTCGTATTCCGGGTTCTAAACTCAGTTCCAGTTCTAGAACTTGATCCCTAGGGTCTTGTACAGCCACCATACGTCACTAATTCCCCCAAAATCCTCAAACCCTTCTCTTGAATTTTCTAAACACCACATACCCTAACCAAACACCTTCTAAACTAATCTAGAATACAAGAAATCTCAAACTAAGCTAAATGAAGAATATATACCTCATGGGTGTAGCCAAGCAAAACCCTAGCTCTTCAATATTGTCAAAATCCCACTTTTCTTGGTCTAATGTGTAGAGGAGAAGGAGGTGATCATTTTTTGTGAAAGGGGTATAGGGTTTTGACGAGGTTTTTGAGATGGATCCTAGGGTTAAAGATGGAGAGAAGTGAGGAAGAAGAAGGAGAAGAAAAATAAATGGTGGAGGATAATGTGGCTGCCCCTCTCTCTCTATCTCCTTTATTCTCACCCACTCTCACTAAATTACCCTTTTGTTATTTCTCTTTCCTTTTTCTTTTCTCTTTTAAAACTAAAGCACCATAATACCCATAAAATGACACAAATGCAACAATATGTAACCAAATGCAATATGACATGGTGCACTAGCTATGGAAAACTGTAAAAATACGGATTTGGTTTAATCGCGATTAGCAGTGCACTAATCGAGTTTTTATCCAAACTGCATATAATAAATTTCAAAAATGCCAAATCCTTTAATTATATATAAAAATGAATAAATCATTTTAATTTCCATTTATTTCAAAATTATTGATATATATTTATACCCTTTTTCGAAAATCCCAATTTCGCAAATCGGGCAGTTTTCGGGAAATATATTATTTTAATATTAAATTCCAAAAATAATATTTTATATTTTCTGAAATGTTAAAGTGGGAAACGGCAAGAGCAACTCCTGACTCCATGAAATGCGGATAAAGTCAACCCCTTCTGGCCCCGTAGAACACGGCCAAAGTCAATCCTGACTCCGTGGGAAACAGGCAGAGTAAACCTTCGAAACTCCCCATCAAAGCAATACTTTGACTCGGGAACATGTCAACTCAACAATCACTTACGAGTCCTCTCGACTTGTAAGGAGAAAATTCTCTTGTGAGATCCTTACAACTCTCAAGAGAAAACGCACTTAGGAATCCTCATGATTCCTAAGAAGAAAATACACCTGCGAGATCCTCTCGACTCGTTGGGAGAAAAGTCTTTATGAGACCCTCATGGCTCATAAAGTTGAAAAGTCTTAGATGGCAGATCCTAACCCTATCTCCCAAGCCATCATTGCCTCACAGAAAGGTCAAAGCATATTTTCTACAGGCCACATTCTTCGACAAGAAAGGAAACAATCACTTACAAGTCCTCTCGACTCGTAAGCAAGAAAAATTCTCTTATGAGATCCTTACGACTTTCAAAAGAAAACACACTTAGGAATCTTCACGATTTCTAAGGAGAAAATACAAATTCGAGATCCTCATGACTCGTATGGGAGAAAGATATTTATGAGACCCTCATGGCTCATAAAATTGAAAAGTCTTAGGCGACAGATCCTAACCCTGTTTCCTAAGCCATCACCACCCTGCAAAGAGTCCAAGATGGACAGCTACATACCGTCTACAAGCCACACTTGCCAAAATTACAAGTCGTTGAAATCGAGATGCTGCTCAAGAGTACGTCAACCGCTCTGCGCCAAGTCAAAACAGAAAGGCATAACCTACAGACGTCAATCACATATTACGCAAGACAGTAAAAAGAACGTTTGATTCGCATCCGTTTAAGCGTTCAAAGCGTACCTACTCATGCGTGTGCAAAAGATTTAGTGCATAAAATAAACAGACGGAAATGAGGAATTTGCCATTCATACTTCAGAAAATTCTTACAGCGATGAAAATAGTGAATAAAAGCATCATTAAAATGTTTACAAGGGCAAAACATTGAATCCGGGACACGGATTAAGAAATTCAAAACGATTATCTTCATCCGCTGGAAAACTTGATGCAGAATGTCAATGAGGTTATCTCACCGTTTCTTTGAGATCAGGCCCGTCAGACACACTGAGTGCATTTTATCTTCAGTATCATCCAGTGCATTAAGCGGCATGGCTTCATAAAATCCAGGAAGCACTTCCCAAATTGCTCCCACTATAATCTTCAAGAAGGCGGAGCGACGAGGGAGTAGTCGGCCGATGTGTGCATTGAAACGATTCATAATTTCGGCACATTGGGCGTTTGTGAACTCCTGGTTTTGACAACGGCCATGTACGCGAATGTCTTCATAGGAAATGATTTCGTTAAGGCAGTACAGATGAGCGGCCATA
The DNA here is from genome assembly GCA_030015575.1 of Agapanthus africanus. Taxonomy (NCBI): domain Eukaryota; kingdom Viridiplantae; phylum Streptophyta; class Magnoliopsida; order Asparagales; family Amaryllidaceae; genus Agapanthus; species Agapanthus africanus. Next base: position 12,310,306 of record CM057343.1, on the reverse strand, counting down.
GCACCTGAAAACGAAAATCAATGAGAGTTTAGCGGTCAGACTGATCAAGACACGAAGATTTAGACAACTCTTGATATCCGCATGAAGAAAACAAGTTCTGATTAAAACACCAACAGATTTAAATTTGTGCAATTAAGGGGGAAATCCTCAAAAGATTCACATTTAATGAGAACTCCTCGGGCCAAGGAGTAAATCTCCCATTAAGAGCAATGCTCTGCAACAGACAGACAGCTGTTATAATTAATCATGAGGGGAATAAAATCCCCCTCCAAAAAATTTCTAAAGAGCAATACTTTGTAAGGAATATGAAACAATCCATCAAGAAACCGTAAGAAGCAAAGCTTCTACATAGTAAAAACTCCAAGATCTTCAAGATCTGCGAATAAACCCTTAAGTTCTTCGTGAACTATATTCCAGTTCATGGGTTAAAATCACCCTAAAGAGGTTACATCTTGGAAATGAGCATCGCTCTGTTAATGGGTAAAACCCTAAAAGATATATTTTTAGATCTACGATCTAAGGAGAGCAAAGCTATGTTAAAAAATTCAATTTTTACCTAAATTGGGCGGAGTTTTAACTCTTAAAAAATTTCTTAAAGAGGGGAGCTATGCTCTGAAAGAGAAATAATTCTCAGAAGAAAAAGTGAGAAGATGAACAGAAATCATCTTAAGGGCCAAGGGTCCTATTTATAGGCACTGAGATACCGTTTCAACTTTTGAGTTGATCCAAGGGCGCAAATGCCGCCACCGCTGCAATCACGTGTGGGCCACGTAAGCACAACGGTGGGGGGGGCATTTGTTTCCCCCAATCAGAGCAAAGCTCTGTTCAAATTTCAAATTTTGAAATGAAGCAGCGCTTCATAGCAGCGCCAGGTGCGCTGCACCCTAAGTAGCGCACCATATGCAAAGCACGTGTGCGCTAACGCTAAGAGCGCTGCACTCTAAGCAGCGCACCACGTGCAAAGCACGTGTGCGCTAGCGCTGGAACTAAAAGCTCCCCACTGTAAAATCAAAGATCCAATAAAGATGATAAATCATTAATTAACCAGAATAAAATTCTGTTAAGGAAAGATTCCTCAAAATCTTTCCAAACAAGAAAATTGTGCTCTGTAAATCAGAGCACCGTTGGATCAATGATCCAAAGGTGATTAAAAATCACCAAAATTACAGAATAAATTCCGTATGGAAAAATTTCCAAATCTTGTTAAAAACAAGAAGATTGCCTTCTGTAAATCAGAAGCCTTTGGATCAAAGATCCAACGATGGGAAAATCCCCAAATCAGTTGGAGAAAAGATCTCCTTAACTGATTGAACAAATCAGCCTTGCCCTATATAAAGGCCCCAAGACTTCAAGTCTCATATAGAGGAACCCCCCCATAAACTTTGAGAAATCTCAGAAAGAAGAGCAAGCTCTCAGAAGAAGAAGATTTTCTTCAAGGTAAAAAGAACAGAAAGACGAAATCGTCTCATATATAAAAAGAAGAATTCACTTCTTTCTTTAAGATCATAGATCTATAAGACTAAGGTCTTTCACAAAGAGATCAAAGGATCTCATCATAAAAAAAAAATAAGAAGAATATAATTCTTCTCACAGATCATAGATCTATAAGAATAAGGTCTTTTACAAAAAAAGATCATGAATATCTCATTACAAAGGAGGGGGAGAATAATTCAATTCTCTTAGGATCACAGATCCATAAACGCAAAGCCTTTCACTAAAATAGAAGAGATTGGAACATCTCCTATAAAATAAGAATTTTGTTCTTAGAATCTTAAGACAAAGTCTCTTATAAGCGAGAATTTATTTTCTCAGATTATAAAGCTGATCAAATAGCGCTTTGCGCTCTTGGACTGGCGCTCAGCGCCAAGCGCATACGTGCTCCTCACGTGTGTGCCACTGAACAAATAGCGCTTTGTGCTCATAAACTAGCGCTTTGCGCTCATGGACTGGCGCACAGCGCCGAGTGCGCCACGTGCTTCCCACGTGTGCGCTACTTGAACAGAAGTTCTTTACGCTCTTTGGACTGGCGCTCAGCGTCAAGCGCACCATGTGCTCCTCATGTGTGCGCTATTCAGCAGAAACGCAATGCGCTCATAATCTGGCGCTAACGCCAAGCGCGCCACGTGTTCCTCACGTGTGCGCTGATAGAACATAAATTGTTCTTTGAATAAAGCCCTAAAGTTATGATGAATGCTCAGCATTCAATAAAAAACAGAAAGGCTGTCAGAACCCAAATCAATGCTCAGCATTATCAAATGTTTAACATTTTAACTGAGTGGGTGATTGTCACGTTTTCACCGTATCGTATTTAAAAAGAGTTTTGAAATTACCGCAATCAAAACGGTGTCGCGTGTAGCGAACCGCGATGGGTAGGGGTCGTCCGCAGGGAGATGGTAAGTTTTAGGCTTGTTTTAACGAGTTAACAACGTGTTTTGATTTGTTGGTTAAACTAAATATCGTAACAAGGATATGTATAAATAAAAGGGACTTGTTAAGGGTAGTAATAGATTAGATTGTATGAAGGATAAAAAGCAATAGGTAACAACGCGGATTAGAGAACTTGAAATACGGTATTTGCGGTATTTCGCTAAATCAATAGGTAACAACTTTGGTATTGACACTAAAGCAATAGGTAACAACGCGGATTAGGGAACTTGAAATACGGTATTTGCGGTATTTCGCTAAATCCGTTTTCCTTGTCCCTTGTCCTTCCGTTGTTATCTCATGATTTTAGCCTTCGGCAAACCACTAGCAATCCGGTTATGATTAGGAATTATCGCTATCGTGGTAGGATATGGTGCCTAGTGGAGCAGAATTGCGAGTGATTTGCACGGAGTTTCAATTGCAAAGTTTTAAGGTTTTAGCAAAGAACATTTTCAAATACAATCTAACCATATTACACCCTTAACAAGTAAATAGATTACTCACATATATTCACAAAGTAAAAATAAAGAAAAGAGAAAAGAGTAAGGAACATAATAAAAAAATGCAAGAAAAGAAAGATAAAAAGAGAACCGATGAATCCAAGTGTGAATATCTCCAAGTGTTCTTAAGCTCGGTGAAATGTGAAATCCAAATACCAAATTTTAAGGTTGCAAGCTCACTTAAGAGGTTGCAAGATCAAAGTAAAGCAAGAATTTCACAAGTTCAAATATGTAAAATAGAACAAGACATGGTAATAAAAATGAGGACTTTTTATTGCATTGCAAACAAATTACAAGAGATCTTGAAGTCAAGAACCTAAGCCTTAAGCTTGCAAATTCAAATGAGAAGTTGCAAGGTCAAGACAAAGGGGCAAGAGTTCAAGAATTACAAAGAGAAACAAACAAATTACAAGAATTCTAAAACAAAACTAAAGAAAAAAAGTATCCGTTTCCTTATGCCTCTGGTCTATATTTATAGGCTCAAAAAGAGAATAAATAAACAATAAAATCAAGACCAACTGGCAGTAAGGGGTGTGTGAGAAGCTGGGGCACACTAGAGCATATGAGGCCGGTCAGGCCGGTTTTGGCTAGCTAGGGCTCGGCCAAATTCCGAGCCCCTAGGCTCGTATTTGGTGTGTTGTCATATGTTGTCCCCTGTATCACTTTGGTCCAGTTTATTTTCTCTGTTTTGACCTGGTTTGCACCCGGTGCTTGGAGGGAAATTTGAATCCTTAAATCAACACATAATTTTTAGCATTAAATACACATTACTTCATATCCACATGTGCCTAAATTCATGTCTGCCCCCATCATGGTCCATGCTGATTTGTTTATTTGAATTGGATTTGCACTCAGTTTTGGAAGGAAATTTGAATCACACAATCTTTAGCATTGAATGCACATTACTTCATGTCCGCATGTGCCTAAAAATCTTGTGCACACACTTGTTTGTGTTGGACCATTTAGATAAAAAGAGTGTACACAAACTTATTGCAAAAAGAAACTCATGAAGTATCGGTCGGCTTGCGGTTTTGGTTGCAGTGTCGGCTCTCAAATGATATATCCATGCTTTTGAATGTATTTCCAGTATTTTTTCATGGATACCTGTAATTTGTATTACTGAGCAGACACTGGTTAATAGTACTGATAAATAAAACAAATAGATAATGAATAAGCGGTATTAAAATACAGTTTTCTGATATGAACAAATACCCCCAAACTTATCTTTTGCTCGTCCCGAGCAAAACAACAAAAAGAAACCTGACCTCACTTTCGTAAGGAACGCGATTGCACTGAGCTCGTGCAACAAGCCGTTAAACCTCTAGGTGTCCCTAGTAGGAGGAGTGTTGTCTCTCCTGAGGGTTTTCAGCGGATTTCACCCACAAAATCCCATCAAGCTAGTTTTGCGAAATAACTATGATTCAAATCCTAAGGTTTTATTTTAAAGCTAGCAATTCTATTATCCTAAATTTAGAACTATCGAACCTTTAATTTTCACACCTCGCTTCTTATTTAACTTAAGATTCTATATGTCTTTACGTGCAGTGCAGATAGTGTCGTTAAGTTTCAAAAGGATCGATTAAAGTCGTCATGTCACAAAATAAGACCAAATAAAGATTTAAAAAGGATCACATAAGTTTTATAAAGAATTAAGTACTTCTCAAACTTCGTTTTCCAGTTAGGTTTTAAATTCAGAATTTCTATCTTCCTTAATAGGAAACTAGGTCTTATTTTTCACTCCACCTTTTTCTTGTTTTCATTTCATACACACCTCTGTGAACGTGCAATAGTCTTTATCATAGAATAAAACCTTCATATCTCCGTTAGAAATATTTTTTTATAAAAACCTGTCTTTTTTCAAGATTATTCTCACACAAAGAACCGTTAGGAATTTTAACTCAGAGAGAACATTTGCTTGACTTTGTTTTAATTTGGACTTTCTAGGCTTCTTAGCGAGCTTTGGGTCAATGCTCCCAAACCAGTTAGTTTTAGGGCATTAGGTGTAGAGACACCCCAGTGGACTTAATTACTCAAGTTACCTAGGCCCTAAAATAAAAGACCAAGTTTAGCGTGAAAATCATGATGATTTAATGTGAACGGAGATATAACCGGTAGTTCAATTATTTTTTTTTGGATAAAAGACGTGTTTAGTGGGTCAGGTGTGTAATCACTCCAATCAAGTTTCAGATGGATTATTCTTCAGAATTAGTTCCAATTAAGGTATCAATAACATCCCTTCATATCCACTTCACTTCAAAAACTATTCTTGATATTACTTATTTTAGAACAAACCTATTTGATCCTCAGAAAATAATTTATCCATTTAAAAGTTTTCAGACATAAAAGACTTGTCATCTAATTTTCAAAAACTCACGACACGTGTAGTGTGATGTAAAAACGTATATTAGCTATAGTTAACTTCAAAGGAGGGTTGTCTTTCAGGTTTTCAAAATCTAAAAATAGGATTTAGTTGTTCCTATCTTATCAAACAAAACCGTCGAAATATTGAATCTAAGTTCTTCCACTAGCTACCTTGATGACAAAGTTTTTATGTTTTTTTTTGGAAATTTTTTCGATTTTTTTGGGTTTTTAAAATATGTATGCAAATGCAGAATATAAAAATGAATGCGAAGATTAGAAATGCGTACCGAGCGTACCCCCAAACTTAAACTGGACAGTGCCCCCACTGTCATTATACATCAAGAAGGCAAAAATATTGAAGGGTCAAAAACGTCGGTTAGATATACATTTTTTTTTTGAAAATGAAACTGAGCAATCACCAGACAAGATTGCTCGTCAAAAATGGATATGCACCGGACAAGAATATCCACATATATATACAAAAGAAAATCGTATATACATACCCCCAAACTTATTTGAAACAGTGTCCACTATTTTGGCTGGATAACCGAAGTTTGGTGGTAGGTAGAGGAAGATTATGCAGGGTAAACCGGCTCCTGCAAGACCAGAAGCTCCTCTGATGGTTCAGCGCTAAGGTACGGTTTCAGTCTGTGTCCGTTTACTTGGAAAAGCGAACTGTCCTTTGGATTTTCCAAATCCACCGTGCCATGCGGATATATAGTCCGCATAATAAAGGGTCCCTTCCAGCGAGATCTGAGCTTACCGGGATGAAAATGTAGTCGGGTGTCGTAAAGAAGCACCTGCTATCCAGGAGTGAAAGTTTTGCGCGTAAGGTGTTTATCATGAAACGCCTTCGTTTGGTTCTTTACAATAATCGCGTTGTCGTAAGATTCATCCCGAAACTCGTTCAATTCGTTCAGCTGTAGCTTCCGATAGCTGCCCGCATCTTCAAGGATCAAATTCAGCTCTTTGATTGCCCAAAATGCGCGATGCTCAATTTCTACTGGAAGATGGCAAGCCTTTCCGTAAACAAGCCGATAAGAAGACATGCCAAGATCAGTCTTATAAGCAGTTCGAAATGCCCAAAGGGCATCAGTGAGTTTTAAAGACCAATCCTTACGGTTCTTGGAAACCGTTTTCTCCAATATCTGCTTGATTTGCCGATTTGACACTTTGGCTTGACCACATGTTTGGGGATGGTAGGGCGTTGATAGCTTATGATTAATGGAATATTTCTGCATCAAGGCTTCGAAAGTTCTATTACAGAAATGAATTCCATTGTCGCTAATGATCGCGTGGGGGTGCCCAAACCGAGAAAAGATGTTTTCCTTTAGAAATCTAATGATAACCTTGTTGTCGTTAGTCCGGCCGGGCACAGCCTCGACCCACTTAGAGACATAATCAACAGCAAGAAGAATATACAAGTTCCCAAAAGAGCTGGGAAACGGCCCCATAAAATCAATCCCCCAAACATCGAAAATCTCCACAACCAAGATTGGTTGGAGCGGCATCTCGTTTCTCCTGGATATCCAACCCAAGTGTTGGCTCCGGGAGCAAGTCTTGCAGTAATCATGAGCGTCTTTGAAGAGTTGTGGCCAGTAGAAGCCACACTGCAAGATCTTCTCGGTTGTCTTTCTGGGGCCAAAATGCCCGCCACACGCTTGATCGTGGCAAAACGACAGCACACTCTTGAATTCATTGTCAGGGACACACCGACAAATAATCTGGTCGGGACAGTACTTGAATAGATAAGGTTTGTCCCAGTAAAAGTGTTTTACTTGGGATAAGAATCAAAGTCCTTCCTGACTTGACCATTCATTCGGTAGTAGTCCTGTGGCCAAATAGTTCACAATATATGCGAACCAGGATTCGCACGATACTGTCAAGAGCTGTTCATCCGGAAAAACGTCGTTTATTGGAAGTTGAAGCGTCGGCGAAGGAAGTCGTGAGAGATGGTCGGCGACTACGTTTTCACATCCTCTTTTTTCCTTGATGACAAGGTCAAACTCTTGAAGAAAGAGGATCCAACGTATCAGCCTAGATTTTTCATCCTTCTTTTCAAAAAGATGGCGAAGAGCTGAATGGTCCGTGTAGACGATGAATGGAGAGCCGATCAAGTAAGGCCTGAACTTTTCTACAGCAAACACAACAGCCAAGAATTCCTTCTCGATTGTTGTGTAGTTCAGTTGGGCATCGTTCAGGGTTCGGCTAGCATAATAGATTACATGCGGCATCTTATAGATGTGCTGTCCAAGGACAGCACCGATGGCAAAGTCGGATGCATCGCACATAATCTCAAATGGATACGTCCAGTCAGAAGAAGAAAGAACGGGAGCAGAAGTGAGTGAGCTTTTTAATGACTCGAACGCAGTCACACAGCTCGAGTTGAAGTCGAATGTTGTGTCCTTAGCCATCAAAAGAGTCAAGGGCCTAGCAATTTTGCTAAAGTCCTTGATGAACCGTTTATAGAAACCGGCGTGGCCAAGGAAGGCTCGGATGTCTCTGACGCATTTGGGAGGAGGGAGATTGGAAATGACTTCAATCTTCGCTTTATCTACCTCAATGCCATTTTTCAAAATAATATGCCCTAGGACAATACCTTCGCGTACCATGAAGTGGCACTTCTCCCAGTTCAAAGTGAGGTTCTTATCCTTACACCGGGTAAGGACAGCGTCGAGATGCAGCAAACACTCGTCAAAGGAATCGCCGAAAATGGAGAAATCGTCCATGAAGATCTCCAAGAATTTCTCCAACATGTCTGAGAAGATTCCCATCATACACCGCTGGAAGGTAGCGGGCGCATTGCATAACCCAAAGGGCATGCTGCGCTATGCAAACGTGCCGAAAGGACAGGTGAATGTGGTTTTGTCCTGGTCCTTTTCGGCGATAGGAATCTGATTATAGCCGGAGTAGCCATCCAGAAAGCAGTAGTACTCGTGTCCAGCCAATCGTTCAAGCATTTGGTCAATGAAAGGTAGCGGAAAGTGGTCTTTCCGCGTTGCGGCGTTGAGTTTTCTATAATCGATGCATACTCGCCACCCAGTCTGGGTGCGATTATAGATTAACTCGTTCGCCTCATTGGTTATGACCGTTATGCCCGACTTCTTGTGGACAACGAGAATGTGGCTAACCCACTGTCTATCAGAGATAGGGTAAATGATACCACTATCCAGACACTTTACGATATCCTTTTTTCCAGCCTCCTTCATGACTGGGTTGAGTCGCCTTTGTGGATCCCTGGCTGGTTTGGTATCATCCATCAGATGAATGTGATGTTCAACGATCAGGGGACTAATCCCCTTGATGTCCGCCATTGACCAGCCAAAAGCTTGATGATTGCTGTGCAAGACCGTAAGAAGGGCTTTCTCTTGTTCTGGAGCTAGAGAAGCTGAGATGATAACAGGGAGGGTCTCGTTCTCACCCAAGTAAGCGTACTTAAGGTGAGACGACAATGGCTTGAGTTCGAGCGTTGGAGGTGAAACGATTGAAGGCAAGATTGGTGAAAAGGTCTCGAACTCAAAGGATTCCAGCAGAGCTTCAAAACGAGCGTAAGCGACCAAGTTAGGTGGTTCAGCTAACTCATCCGGAAATTCAAAGGATTCAAACTCGGGTGGTGACTGGCCAAGATCGTTCGAGAAAGTGAAACACTCGTAGTCATTGTCGGGAGCAGAAGCAGCGGCAGGTTCAAAGAGGAACGCACTAGTGGCGTCAAAATTGCTGTGATCGAACAAAAACTCCTCGAATTCACAGTCCTCAGGGGTGATCTCCTGGATCGAACAAACGTCCAGTATATAAGCATTAGGTTCGGAGGGCTGATTCCCCAACCTAAAAATGTTGAGTTCAATTGTCATGTTTCCGAAAGATAGATTCATCGAACTATTTCGACAATTGATCACAGCATTTGAGGTTGCAAGGAATGGGCGACCGAGTATCACCGGAATTTGATTCCGGTGGTTAGCTACATGCTGTGTGTCTAAAACAATGAAGTCAATGGGGAATATGAAGTCCCCAACCTTGATGAACACATCCTCTAGCTCATCCCTAGGATGGTTGATAGATCGGTCGGCCATTTGGAGAGTACAATGTGTGGGTTTTAGCTCTCCTACACCTAGTTGTTCATATACTGAGTACGGAAGCAGGTTAACACTGGCACCAAGATCCAAAAGTGCGCGGTTCATGTTTTTATCCCCAATGGTGATTGAAATCGTAGGACAGCCAGGGTCCTTCCGTTTTTTAGGTAAAGATTGGGTAAGAGCATCACTCACGGCGCTAGCTAAGAAAACTTTCTTGGGTACCTGAGATTTCCTCTTCTTAGTGCACAAGTCCTTTAAGATTTTTGCGTAGGAAGGGACTTGCTGGACTGCATCTAAGAGGGGAATGTTGATGTCAACCTGCTTAAACAATTCCAGAATCTTCTCCATTTGTGGATTTTGTTTATTGGATCTCAATCGGTTTGGAAATGGAACATTTTTGAAATTAGTTGAGTCCAATGCTTGTGGAGGAGATTGTAGAGTTGGAACGGATCCCGGAGCTGGTGTTTTCGTAGAGTGAGATGTGGGTCCGTTTGGAGCAGCGGAAGAAGAAGAGCCTTTTGAAGAATGGAGAATAGGCTCAGAAGACAAAGAAGAAGAAGAAGAAGAAGAAGCAGAAGAAGCCGAGGTGTAATCAGTTATTCGCGTGCCAGTGTTGTTATGCAGCATCCTTCCAGATCTCAATGTAGTCACGGCACTCACATTATTGTTTTGTTGTTCAAGAGCAACATGTACATTATGTGGGTGCCCAGGATTTGGGAGTGGTTGAGATGGAAGCTTCCCCTTTTCTCGTTCACTTAACGCCGCATTCAGTTGTGCAATCTGGGCTTCGATGGTTTGATGCTTTGCCCGTGTGCAGCAGTGTGTTACACCAAAGACTGAATGGAAGACTGGATGTTGGCGGTGGATTGAGTTGATTGTTTTACAAAAGCCTCTAGACTTCGTTCCAGCGAGGAAACCTTATCGTTGTTTAACGGAACAAAGTTGTTTTGAGGAAAAGAATTGTTGGGTGCAAAATTGTTCGTCAGATTTTGAAAAGGTTGGGGTTGGAAGAGCTGCTGATATTGTTGTTGAGTTTGTTGCTGAGCTTATTGTTGAGGAGGCCCTTTTGAAAGTTGTGCTGCCCTTGGAACTGATTTTGATTCTGGTTCCAAGCGAAATTGGGGTGGTTCCTCCAACCGGGATTGTAAGTGGAAGAGTACGGATCATTTCTTGGTCTTTGCTGAAATGCAGCATTGACCTGATCCTGTCCTTGAGATGGTGGATTGTAAGGACACTCTTCGGTTAGGCGAGATGGATCGGAACAACAAGCGCAAATGGTATGAAGGGGAAGAATGGGGGCAGGAGCAGGAGATGAGAATTTGCTCTCAATTGCTTCCAGTTTTCGCGTGATTGCAGCCATCTCTTCCTTCATTGCAATTGAGATATCGAGTTGATGAATGCCCGCCCTAGACTGACCGGAAGAAGTAGAAGAAGAAAAAGTAGTGCTCGGTCTGGTGCTCTCCCATTGAAGCGTTTGTTCCGCAAGATCATCGAAGAATTGTCAAGCTTCCTCGTCAGATTTGGATAGAAAGTGGCCTTGACAAATGGTCTCCAGCAACTGCTTGGTTGCTGGATTCAGGCCCTCGTATAAAGTTTGGCAAAGTTGCCATCTCTCAATACCGTGATGAGGGCACTGAATAAGAAGGTCTTTTTATCGGTCAAAGCACTTCCAAAAAGGTTCGGTAGGAAGCTGGGAAAATTGGTTGATTTCGTTTCGGATTCTCGCGGTGTTGTGATTTGGGTAGAACTTTTTAAGAAACGCTTTCACAAACTCGTCCCAACTGGTTATGGAGTGCGATGCGGTGCTATACATCCACTTTTCAGCAAGATCACACAAAGTGAACGGAATAACTCATAGCCGTATAGCATCGTCTGACAGCTGGGTCGTCTTCATCATTGCACAGACGTTCTGGAATTTGTTGATGAAGATGTAGGCATCTTCGGATTCCAGCCCGTGAAATTTGGGCAACATGTTGATGAAGTGGGGCTTAATTTCGAAATTATCCCCATTGGCCGGTGGAAGTGAAAGACAGGTTGGAAGTGCAGAGCGGGTAGGATAGAAATGATCCTGCAGCGCGATTCACTGTGCCGCTTCAATAGGATGTGGTTGCGGGTTATTCGCACCCAAATGAGGTGGAATCAGTCCCGGGGCAGGTGAAGGGATGTTAGGAGGAAATCCTGACATCTCAGAAGAAGAATTTGATGATGGTGATGGTGAAGATGTACGAACAGAATCTCGGCCAACGTCGGAGTTGGCCGGCAAAGGTAAGGGTGAAAGAAGCGTGGTAGGAGTTTCGATTGCGGTGTCGATCGCGTAGTCCGTAGGGACTAACGAAACTCAGACTAAACGGGCACTAGGGTCTCTAGTCCAAGCGGACATACACTAAACTAGTTTAGTGTAGTGAGGGTGTAGAATGTGAGGGTAAGAAAACGAAAGTGGAGAAAAACTGGGTGAAGGTGGTAAAAATTGGAGACTTTGTGTTTGTTTTAAAAGAATGGGAAAATGATACGACAGTTCAATAAACACAATTACAAATGCACAGTCACAAATGCACAATCAATACCTAGACTAGGGTCCTCTAAGTCTACTAGACCTGCTCTTAACTGTTCCAAAGCGACAAATTGTGAGATAACCATTAAATCGCTTCTTCACAGCCAGTTATGGCCAGGTAAGCACAAGTGAGGTAAGGAGGGTTCCGCTCACGAATCACCGTGAGACGGGCCTTTTAAAATTATCTCCTCACTTATCTAGCCTAGGCACCACAAAAGTCATGTTTAGATAAACGAATGAATGTCCACAATCTTCCTTTGTACTATTGAGCACGTCAAGTCCTTAATTGGCTGAGTCTAGATATTTTTTATTAAGTTTGAGGTGACACTTATATAATTAGTGATTTTCGGGGTCTTAGGAAGGGTGATGAAATCCCCACCCAATCTGGATTAGTGTTAGAGCCCCTTAAGTCCGTATTAAACGATACAATGCGCAAATTCAACAAAGTTTTGTTTTCAAACAATCAATTATCGTTTTTTACTTTTAAATGTGGCGCAGCAACAAATACGGTTAGTCTTTTATTTGGCTTTTTGCGGCGATGTTGCTAAGAATCCTGTAAAGACAAGAATATTGGAGTGTCGGGTTTGAGAAGGGAAGTTTAGAAAAATACGTACCAAAAAGTATCGAGTTTAAGAAACTCGTGTCGATATTGCCTCCGAGTGGTCGAATGGTTCGCTTGCGCGGGTCCAACTACCCTAATCTTTGGCACTGAATGTTCACTCCCCTTGTACTTGAAAATGCCCCTTGTTCTTGAAAATGCCCCTTGTTCTGCATGATCGCTGCTCACAATCATCAAATCTGCATATGTCGGAAAAATACGGATATTTGAGCCAAAAAGCGATATGGATAGCCAAAATTCTGAACACAAATAATTAAGAAAATCAAACAATAAAAATGGGATTCTATTAGAACACTAATGGCAACACAAAAAACCAAAAGTGAAAAGGCCACACCAAGGCCGGCGAGCTCCGAAATGAGGGTGTCGTCGCCGGTTTTTGTGTAAGGAAATGGTCTAATATTTTGTGTGTTTCCTTAGTGAAGTAAATGTCATTCCACTTTTATAACTTGATTTATTTCTTTAAACCTCAGAGTGTTAGCAGAATTCAAATCCAGAGAAGAAAAAAGAATGTTTATTGTGTTTGTGTTGGTTTTAAAAAGAATGGTTTTATCCGTTTGAATGTGTTAGAAAATTAGTTTTATACAAAATATGCACAAATTAACCCGAGACTACAAGTATAAAAACGTTACCATCTCCCCGGCAACGGCGCCATTTGATTGTCACGTTTTCACTGTGTCGTATTTAAAAAGAGTTTTGAAATTACCGCAATCAAAACGGTGTCGCGTGTAGCGAGCCGCGATGAGTACGGGTCGTCCGCAGGGAGATGGTAAGTTTTTAGGCTTGTTTTAACGAGTTAACAGCGTGTTTTGATTTGTTGGTTAAACTAAATGTCGTAACAAGGATATGTATAAATAAAAGGGACATGTTAAGGGCGGTAATAGGTTAGATTGTATGAAGGTGATGTTTGCAGATTCCTTATAGCCCCAACTTTGGTATTGACACTAAAGCAATAGGTAACAACGCGGATTAGGGAACTTGAAATACGGTATTTACGGAATTTCGCTAAATCCGTTTTCCTTGTCCCTTGTCCTTCCGTTGTTATCTCTTGATTTTAGCCTTCGGCAAACCACTAGCAATCCGGTCATGATTAGGAATCATCGCTATCGTGGTAGGATAGGATGCCTAGTGGAGCGGAATTGCGAGTGATTTGCACGGAGTTTCAATTGCAAAGTTTTAAGGTTTTTAAGGTTTTAGCAAAGAACATCTTCAAATACAATCTAACCATATTACACTCTTAACAAGTAAATAGATTACTCACACATATTCACAAAGTAAAAATAAAGAAAAGAGTAAGGAACATAATAAAAAAAATGCAAGAAAAGAAAGATACAAAGAGAACCGATGAATCCAAGTGTGAATATCTCCAAGTGTTCTTAAGCTCGGTGAAATGTGAAATCCAAATGCCAAACTTTAAGGTTGCAAGCTCACTTAAGAGGTTGCAAAATCAAAGTAAAGCAAGAATTTCACAAGTTCAAATATATAAAATAGAACAAGACATGGTAATAAAAATGAGGACTTTTTATTGAATTGCAAACAAATTACAAAAGATCTTAAAGTCAAGAAGCAAAGCCTTAAGCTTGCAAGTTCAAATGAGAAGTTGCAAGGTCAAGACAAAGGGGCAAGAGCTCAAGAATTATAAAGAGAAACAAACAAATTACATGAATTCTAAAACAAAACTAAAGAAAAAAAGTATCCGTTTCCTCATGCCTCTGGTCTGTATTTATAGGCTCAAAAAGAGAATAAATAAACAATAAAATCAAGACCAACTGGAAGCAAGGGGGTGTGTGTGAGAAGTTGGGGCCTACTGAAGCATGTGGGGCCGGCCAGGACGGTTTTGGCTAGCTAGGGCTCGGCCAAATTCCGAGCCCCTAGGCTTGTATTTGGTGTGTTGTCATATGTTGTCCCCTGTATCACTTTGGTCCAGTTTATTTTTTCTGTTTTGACCTGGTATGCACCCGGTGCTTGGAGGGAAATTTGAATCTTTAAATCAACACATAATCTTTAGCATTAAATCCACATTACTTCATATCCACATGTGCCTAAATTCACGGCTGCCCCCATCATGGTCCATGATGATTTGTCTATTTGAATTTGATTTGCACTCAGTTTTGGAAGGAAATTTGAATCACACAATCTTTAGCATTGAATGCACATTACTTCATGTCCACATGTGCCTAAAAATCTTGTACACACACTTACTTGTGTTGGACCATTTAGATAAAAAGTGTGTACACAAACTTGTTGCAAAAAGAAACTCATGAAGTATCGGTCGGTTTGCGGTTTTGGTTGCAGTGTCGGCTCTCAAGTGATATATCCATGCTTTTGAATGTATTTCCAGTATTTTGTCATGGATACCTGTAATCTATATTACTGAGCAGACACTGGTTAATAGTACCGATAAATACAACAAATAGATAATGAATGAGCGGTATTAAAATGCAGTTTTCTGATATGAACAGTGGGCTAAGCCCAAGTTGGCCATAAACCCCTCATTCAGATCAATTGAGCCCATATGCTCATGAATCTCAGATCTTAGTCCCAATTGGACTACAGATCTCCCAACCAAAATTTGTTCAAGGGTACATCTCTTCACTCCTCTGATATTTGTCATTGTAATCCTTCAACGTCTTCAGAGAGGTGACGGGTCCCGACAACTAGACATTCCATGGACTGTGAGGTCCTTAACCTTATGGACTATGATGTACTTAACCTTGGACTGTGGGGTCCTTAAACCTATGGACCGTGATGTCCTTAAACTAACGATGGACCATGATGTCCTTAAACTAATGATGGACCGTAATGTCCCTAAACTAATGGACTGTAATATCCCTAAACTAATCGACCGTAAAGTCCCTAAACTAAAACAATAGAGGTCAAATGCTCTTTTGTTGGATCTCCCGTTAAGTTGATCTTAGTCTGAAATTAGACTAACGTGTCCTTAACAAACGTTAAGTTGATCTTAGTCTGAAATTAGACTAACGTGTCCTTAACAAACGTTAAGTTGATCTTAGTCTAAAAATTAGACTAACGTATCCTCAACAAACGTTTAAGTTGATCTTAGTCTCAAATGAGACTAACATATCCTTAAACCCAAACCAAAACCCAAATTTAAGAAAATACGGATTTGGACTAATCCACGCTCTACGGGCGACAACATAAATTAGTCTCCGTATACAATCCACGGGCAACCAAAAACAAAACAAACACACATGACATGAAGTGACCATCTGGAGAAGGAGAAAGTTGTTACCGCGATGCGGTAGCGTAATTAACTGCAGGGGCTTGCGCCTGCAGGGAAGAGCGTCCCCATAATCAAAACCCCCTCAAATGAAGGGGAATCTGACGAAGTCTGCTATATCGGCCGCATCCGTCTAAACCTTCGATACACGGTGCCATAAATCAACTTGGCATCTTCGGAGAGGTGGACGGATAACACCTAATAGCATCTGCCCTTGAAATTCAGGCCGGACGTCCCAACGTCCCAGTCCCTGTTTTCGGCGGAGAACATCGGCTTACTTAAATTGCATTATGCCTGTTGAAGTTACGTAGTATAAGTGCTGGTCATGTGCCTAATTTTGGGTCGTGACAGCAAGTTTCGGTATTAAGGTTAGGGCGTCACATATGTGTGAAAATGGCATCAATTTGCCACCAAATTTCTACAAAATGTTTGTTAACAGTATTAGATCTAACTATCATGAGTTCTGGCATATTAGAGTAGGTTTTCGCTTAGGATTCGTATCGAACACCCAAGATCAACATTCTTCCATCGATCGAAACTAACGTTTCTTCTAACAAACTAAATTTAAATGTTAACCATTTAATTCACATGCGTTACTAACACAGCAATAAGCCCCGGTCAGGCTCTCCTCAAGTAAGACGGCACGATGATTCGCTACACGAAATTCCAGCATAAGTTTCGATCCAGTTATATTTATTTATATATCTAGCTATAATATAATCTCTTTAGCTAAGGCTTATCATAGCATGTTAAACAAGTGAATAGAGGGTTCACTTGCTTTCGGTTGCTTGATATAGAACGACACCACGTTCAGGATCCATCTCGATACTTGAGACGATGCGATGCTGAACACATCCGCGTCGCGGGCGTGATGCGCAGTGACCGGTATTGGACGCGGTGGCGACACGGGCGTGATACGGTAGTGGGCGTAGTGATAACGCGTGCGTGACACGGTACTGGGTACGGTCTTGACTCGGTGCGTGGTGCGGGTGTGGCACGGCGTGACACGGCACGGGACGCGACGCTGGTGTGGGAGTGGGCACGGTGCGTGCACTGGATCAGGGTAATCGTGGCACGGAGACTGGTACTGCGTGGCACGGGGAGTGGTACGATGTGGCACGGGGAGTGGGTACGGGGCGCGACACGTCTAGGTACGTGGCGACACGGAGCTGGCGCGGCTGTGACAGGGTGGCAGCGGCAAGGAGGCACGGTGCGAGGGTGTGGTCTGTGCACGGCTTGGCACGGGCCGCGGCAATAGCAGTGAGGAGGTGATAGCATGGAGGTGTCGACTGCGTTGCAGCTCGGCTAATGGAGCTTCGGGCTTGGGTCCACGTCGGAGGGGTTTGTCGGCGATGAAGTAGGTGCAGGCAAGGGCTGCAGTGATCGTTCGTTGATGGGTTGCAGTAGTCGGGGTTTGGGTTGCTGGGGTCTCGTCGTCGGGGATGAAAGGGAGAGGAGGAAGAAGAGGAGGAGATGGAGGCGGTGCTGGTGGCGAGGTGGGGGTCGACGGCAACGAGGACAGAGGCTATGCGATCGTGGGTTCTTGGGTTGGTTGCCGGCAGTGGGTTTGGAAGCAGGCAGTGGCGGGGATGCTCGGGTTGAGATGAGGAGAGAAGGTGGGTTTGTAGGTGAGGGGGCTCGGTGTGAGGTCGGCGGAGGAGGCAGCGATGGTGATGATGGTGGAGATTGTCGAGTTTTGTGGGTTGTCGGCGAGGCACGGTCAGAGGCTCGTCGTCGATAGAAAGCAGTGGCGGCATGAGGCGGTGGCAGTTGCTGTCGTTGTCAGCGGTAGGGGTGCAGAGGTGATGGTGGCACAAAGAGGAAATAGTGGTTGGCTCGTAGGGGCTTGGGGGAGGTCGATGCAGTGGGCACGGCATCGTCTTAGGAAGTGGTCATCGTGGATGCGTGGGCGCTGGTTGTGAAAGAGCTAGGGGAGTGCTTGGAAGAAGTGAGGAGGTCGTCGTGATCGGGGGAGGGGCTAAGGCTGGGTTTGAGGGAGAGGTAGAGCGGTGAGAGACGAGGAGGAACGTTGGGGTGAGGCGCGGTCGTGCGGGGGTTGTTGGGATCGTGGGTGAAGGAAAAGAGACACGAGCGCGTCACAAGGGGGTTGCGAGGAAGAAGGAAACGTGGGGAGGAGCGGGTCGCGAGGGTAGCGTGAGTCGCAGGGTTAGCACGAAGGAGATGGGGGAAGTTGCGGAGAAGTCGGGAAAAAGAAGAGAACGAGAAGAAGAGGAAGGGGGAGGAAGTGGGGAGGTTCGGGTCGGGTAGTGTCGGATCGGGTCGGCAAAGAAGAAGAAAGAGATGGGGATCGGGCTGGGGTTGAGATCGTGGGCCAGGCTGTTAGTTGTATGTATGCCCTAGAGGCCATTATTGTACATGATTGTATATTATAGTGGATACTTGGACATATATAGGGAGGACTTTCTTGCTCGACATGATAGTATGCTATCTGGTTACTCTTCATCTTAACATGTATACTTGTATTGTCTCTCTGTTACATGTTGATAAAGCCCATAGGATGTGGACTTGACTACCAAAACTATGATGGAGATCATACTAGTGGGGCCAGGGTAGTCCATAAATCTATCCTTTAATTGTTCCTAGTCGAGGGTGTATCAAGGCGGGGCATCGATATTCCAGAGTAGACTAGCGTATACGCTTCTTGACCCATTTGATGGGCGATGGATGATCCCATATCCATTGGTGTTTGACATCAAAGATGGTATACGGGTGCTCAGTGGATGCTGGGTACACTGAACAGGACTCGCTGAGAACTCCTAGATGGTATTATACCTAACGTCAGATAGCAGTTCTCTAGTGACACTGGTATAGGTTAGTCTGTAGACCCGAGATCGTCATAGAGTCTTATGTGATTCTCACTGTGCTTTGATTTCCACCTTACCACGTTTAAGAGAGGGTGCAAAACAATGGTTTTTGGGTACAGTCCCGAGTCAAATGGAGGCAATGAGCGATAGGAGGGGATTCGTCTCTCTCGGTATTGGGGGTTGATGTTGCGCTGTGCTTGATTGGCTATAACAGGAAATCCCTGGCCAGGGCTGATATGGAGATTTACCGGCAAGTGTTATCAGTAGTTTCTCGACCCGTTATGAGCCTCATATCGGCATGACTTATCAAGTTACTGGGGTCTGACGTTTACCACTCCTAGACTCGATATGCGACATATCAGACGAAGAGACCGGATTGTACGGTAGTGTTACTTATTGGATTCACAGGAGAATGAGCAGTCTTGCTTGTTGATTTTCTGATCGCTCAATATCCGGGTAGTCGTTATGTACAGCTAGTACCGTTGACGACTTGTGGGTAATTGATATGATCATTATCTACTGCCGGCATATTGACGAGTCTTTAGAGTCCTACACAGAGGTTTCCTGGCTTAAGCGAAACGAAGTAGGGCACATATGTGATATGTGCGGGACTGAGATTAATACGTGTATGTGATACCGTATTCTTATCTCGCGATAGGTGATATCGGCCGGTTATATGTGATATAACCGGGTTATTGAACCAAGTGTTGATTCGATAAGTTGATATAGATGATATTAGTTGGTTGTATGCGATACAGCTGGGTTATTAAATCACGTGTTGATTTAATAATTTAATATATAATTATATATTTGATATATTAATATATATTAACTAATATTAGCTCACTTAAGAATTTCTTTTTCTCACTTGTACATTTAATATATATGTGATATATATTATTGTATTTATTTCTTTGTGTCATGCTTGATGATACATTATACATGGGTGTATGAGACTCATACCATACCATAGATAATTAAAGGATTTATTTATTTAGGGAAAATTCAAAATTAAGTGGAATTTGTCATGGTTTGTGAAGCTTTGAGATGATTGTGGAAACCATTGACTTAGTCCACTAATTTTGTCTTACCTTAGATATTTATTAACCTAACCATTATCTTTAGCCTTGGTTAAGTCTCTACATGAGTTATATATGATATTTTCTCACCCATTGTTGCCATTCTATTCTTGATTCATTCACCACTTCATCTTTTTCATCTCAACTAAGCTCTCTAGGTTTTCTTGAGGTGAAGAAAAAGAGTGAGAAAAATAATTCTAAAGTGAGCAAAATTCATACTTCATCAATCTACACTAGACTAGCCATTTAGTATAGGTTGTTTGCTTCACTAATTTTCAATTAGTGAAGAGGTATCTTGAGTTAGAGGTTTTTCAACCTAGATCATCTTCGGCCTCATAGTTCTTCAAGCAAGCTTGTTCCTTTCGCCTAGGGGAGCCTAACGAGAGTCCGGGAGACCACTACTTGGACGAAGGGACTACTACACGGAGCTTTAGAAGTGAAGGACCGGTCTGCAAAAGTTGTATTCCTTGTTCACTTAGAGTAAAGTTGTTTACATATTTTAATAGCCCTAATTCTCTAGTTAGATCCTCGGTTATGGGTTAATTAGTTCTCTACATTTTTTTAAATTACATGCTTAATACCTTAGAAACATAGTGAGGATGCTAAGAAACCCAGCAGTGGTATCAGAGCCAAGCTAGAGAATTAGACGATATTAGTAGAATTACGAAACCGAAACAACTCCGAAATCTCGAAACCAAAACGCTAGTTTCTGTCGTTTTTAAAAATTTATCTGAAAATTATTTAAACAAGTGCAGATTGTTACATATGATGTAATAAGAACACCAGAGAAAAACGAGCCCAATCCACCGGATTTTGAATTGCGAAACAAAGAAAAAAACCGGTCTGGCCGGTTTTGTGAAGACTTTTGGGCTTCGATTTTCTTTGGTGTTCCAATCTCTGGGGTTTGGTGTTTCAGGTATTGTTTGTTTTTGCCAAGATTGCATGTGATGTTATATTTCTGTAACGACAATTTGGAGTGTTTCGTATTCATAATTTTAACATCGTTTCGGGTTTATATATGTGATACAATATTTGGAATCTACAATAATTAGTTTTTTGAAAACTAATTAGTGTTTTGTGAATCTAGCAAGTTAGTCTCTTTTGATCGGTTACCGCGGGGTTTTGATTTGGATCAAAACTCTGCCGCCATAACGTAGTGTACGCGGATACTCGCCGGGTAACATTACTAGATAGCCACGCTCCAAAGCCCCGACCAAGTGACTGTAGGAGAACCCCGTTGCCAAAAGCATCCTCTTGGGTGCTCACGGCCGCGGTGTTCCGCCTAAGTGCATTTCGTCGACGGCATCGGGTGTGCGGCCGTCTAGTAAAGTTTCCAACGAGTATTTGATCAGATTGTCAGGAATCTTGTTGAATTACCCGACTGGATATTGAAAAGTGTTTTCAATATTGAGACTAAAATGCGGGGTTTATAAGGTTAGGCATGAAATTCGGAATATAAGATATTTCGAGTTTATGATGTCTAAGGAATTCATATGGTTAGGCATGAAATACGAAGTATGTGATATTTCGGGTTTATGATATCTAAGGATGTTGCAGATTCTAATTACTGTAGTTTTCATTTTCTTTTCTGCGATCGTAAGTGTAATATGTTGTGTATTGCCGGTTTCGTTGCTATACGTCAATGACAATTGGGATACGCATATTTACTTACGTTGATGACATGTGATGTTATGTGTTGCTGTGATATATTATATTGGATCGTCATGTTTGAATAGCCGGGGGTTTTTGTGTGAGATGAGAGTTTTTCATTTTCATTCATGTAAAAACTTGTATGTAATATTCTTTTATTAGGGCACTTCCGGGTTGAGGATGATGTCACCATTGATATATATTATTTACTTTTCCGCATTGGGATAGACCCAAGGCGGGGAGCACAAGTAACCGGGTTCTAGAGTCCAGTGGGAGACCATCTCGAGGAGTGAGACCGGGTCTCCTAACTCTAGAATTGGTAGGGTTGTTTGCCGCTATCGTAAGGGTCTAGGGATATGGGTTTGGCTATTCATCAAGACCGTGGAATCCGTGTTTTTTACTGGCTTAACTTAAAACACGGACCTTCTAGTATATCCAATGTTTCATATGTTGACTTCTGCTACAATGTTCTGTGATGAGATCATATAACTGCGTGAAACGAATGCTTAATATTATTGTTGGGGTCAAAAATTACATCCCAGTTGACCAAGTCGAAATCAAGATCAACCCCAAGTCAAGTGGGCCCGAGCCCAAGCCCAATTCAAGACCAAACATGGAAGGGGCCGGCCCCATACCAAAAAGGAGGCAATAAATTTGTCAAAATGTAATTTTAGAAATAAATATATGTAAAGTGGGCAGAAAGCCAAAATTTTGTAAACCCCATGGCTTATGTGCAAAAAAGAAAAAGCACATAAGACATGGGGTGGCACAAGTGTCATTTGGCAAAACCAAAGGGGTTATATGTATAGTGTGTAGCCTATAAAGACAACATGATGAAAAAATCAATGAAACATTTTCTCTCTAAAAAAACTAGGGTTTGTACATCCTCCTCCTTCCTCAAGGTTCTAAACCTTCTTCTTTTCTTTTGAATTAAATCAAGAGTTTAACTCTTCATTTTTCAAAAATATATAGTTTTTCACCATAAAACCCTTGAACGGGAGCTCGGATCTGCCGTCAAATCCCTAAAATGGGAGATTTTAAGTCTCATCTTCCCTTTTTCACCCAAGATCCAGCCAACAGAGAGGAAGAAGAAGGATACCCATCTCCAAAAATCCCATTTCAAAAGGATCCGAGGCTCAAAAGAAGATCCAAAGATTTTTAGGAGTTTAACTTTATTCAAGATCTGTTAGAGTTTAACTCCATAAATCAACCCCCTTTTTAGGAGTTTAACTCCAAATCTATACATAATACCTCTTAGGAGTTCAACTCCAAAGCCCCCTTGGGAGTTCAATTCCTAACCCAGGGGCTAAGCCCCTTTTCCCACTGGTGTTTCCAGCGGTCGCGTGCAGGGCACGTGACCTACGGGCACTAAGCGCCCACGTGCGCCTCACGTGACCCGCGGGCGCCCAGCGCCCGGTGGTCGCGTGCAGCTCACGTGACCAGCTGGTGCCCTGCAGTCGCGTGCTGCTTACGTGACCCGCTGGCGCCCACATGTTGCGCATGTGACCTGCTGGCGCACAGCGCCCATGCTCCTGACATGTGACCCGCGGGCGCACAGTGCCCACTCGCCCGGCACATGTCATGCACGCTTCTTTAAGACGCTCCTTACCCCTCATTTTTCGTGCAATCCACACCAGAAACGCGTCCCCCGTTAGGAAAATTTTTCTAACGGGGCGCTGCCCCGCACCCCGCAAGGGGGCTTCTAGCCCCCTTGACCCCCAGCCCGCTATCCAGGAGCAGAACCCCCGTAAACTCTGCGAGGCCCCCAATATATCCAAAACCCCCTTTCAAAACACAACACATACACACTGCACACTGAGTTCCCATGACTAGTTGACCCGTCAGTCGGAGGTTCCTTCGCTCCAAAGGCGAGAGGTAATTAACAGTAGCTTAGTCCGTGCCTGCCGGAGATTCAGATCCCCATAATTAATAAACCTCGGTCTACCTTAGGCAGAGGGAATCTGTATACGCCTGACAAGGGATGCGTATTCCCATCTCAATGGGGCAACGAAAAACACCCTACAGATTCTGGCATGCCCGGTGGGACCTTTCTCTCCTCCCATATCTCTGGTCAAGTGTTCAAGCGAACTCATTTAGCATATATACCGATGTTTGTACTGAATTAGTTTTCTTTTCGTGCAGCAATCAACTTTCAACGACGATTTCTCATAAGATGGATTCAGCTTTCGACGTGACCTCGATCTCGTACGTGGTCAAGAGCAATGCCCACATAGTTCTCCCTGCCAGTCTCAGCCAGCAATGGGAGGAGCCACCGTGTCAATTTGGTTCTGTCATCATCTACCCTGCTAGAAGTGCTCATCTGGCGGAGGTCCTGACAAACCAAGCAGCCAAACTGACCTCAAGGGGAAGGAGGCCGAACGTTGTGATCGCCAAAGCATCCCACCCCAAATGCAAATCCGTATTCGAACGACTCTCCACTGTTCCAACTGGGGGCAAGGCCGTCAACACCAATGAGGCCACAAAGCAACTCCAGCAAGCGCAGACGTTGCCCTTGACGACCGAGCAAGTAGGCATATTCTACGGACACTCTGTCAGTCAGTCTACGACGTCGTCCCGATGAGCCGAAGCCTGCCAAGTGCTCAAAACAGAAAGGTTGAGAAAGAAGCGGCTCAGGTATCGAGCCAACAAAAGGGCCAGGACTTCGGCCAAGTGGAATCTTGTAAGGTTCCAAGAGCAGGGTCACCCCGCGAAGACGGCTGAGTCGACCATAAAAGTCAGCAATTCTTTCGAACCCCTGAAATGGGTTCAGAAAAACGCCATGACCGCTAGAATTAAGGAGACAGCAGTCCGAATGATGCTACAAATAGACTTATCCCAGCCCCAACAGGGAAAGCATGACACTGTCTCTTGAAGAGTCTATCAGGCGCTCTGTGCCGTGCGAAAGCAGCGGGGCAAATACAGAAAAGAAGCGCCGGCATTACTCAAGAAGTCGGTCAGGCCAGCCATCTTTAATCAATTGTCCGTTACCAAAACAGAAGGGCTGAGACGGTGGTCCATAAAGTCAACTACCGATAATGAAATGATGGAGGAGTATATTGTCCACACGGTCTATATGGCGGGCACGCGCCCAAGCGACAACCTTCGCAGCAAAAGCAAGGATAGGGCCACCACATCCCAAGCCCAATCTGGCTTGAATGTGATTGTCGCTCCCAAAGAATAGCTGCCTCCGCTGGATGATGAAAACCCTCTCGATGAGGATGATAGGTAGAAAGACCCCCCAGTCCATGTAGAGTCAAGCTCGGACAGCGAGGAAGAGCCGACTTTCCTCCCCAGAACCGCAGAGCAAAAGCTGCTTCAAGAGCTTCGAAAACAGCTCAGGAGTAAAGATAAAGAAATGGCCAAGCCTTACTCCAAAATCGACAACCTGGCGAATGTTGTGATGCAGCTCATGACTCAGATTGCTCGAGCGCCTTCCAATCAGGCACATGTCTCTACTCATGAGCCGGGCGATGGCAACCCGAAGCAACCGATGCATGTCTTCTTGGGTCCAAGATTGTGAGCCGCACGAAAGCTAGCCAAATTCCGCTTCTGGGGACGCCTTGGCCCCAGATAGCACTATCCCGCTAACACAAGATCGGATAATAGATTTGGTCACTAGCAAGGTTAGAACATTGGTAGCCAAAGCTGAAGCTCAGAAAGAAATCGGAAGTAATGGGCGGCCGTGTTGGAGATAGTGCCCTCAGAGTCAATTATTGGATCACAGGCACATGATTGCAATGATTGAGGGAGGACCTATCCCGGTAGGACAGTCTTACTCGAGATGATAGTATGCTATCTGGTTTATCTTTATCATCGTGTACTGCTTTAGGTGACCTGACATGTCGCTATTACACGTTGATAGAGCCCCTAGGATTCTTGCTTGACTACCAGCAGTATGATGGCGATCATATACGTGGGAGCTGGTAGTCTATAAGCACATCCTTAAAAGGTCCCTAGTCGTAGGAGTTTCGAGACAGGGCATCGATACTCCATTAGTAGACTAGTGTATGCAGTCGAGACCCCGACGAGGGGCGGTGGCCGGTCTCACAAGCCACTGGTGTCAGTTGGTTCACCTAAGATGTATACAGGTGCTCATTGGGTTATGAGTACACCGGACAGGACTCGCCGGGAACCTGCTAGTTGGTCTTATACCAGATGTCAGATAGCAGTTCCCTGGTGACATGTGTACAGGTTAGTTCATCGACCTGAGATCGTCATTTGTCTCGTGTGAGTTCCCACTGTGCTTTGATTACTACCCTAGCACGTCTCAAAGGAGTCGTGCAAACAGGTTTTAGTTGGGTACAGTCCCGAGCCACATGGAGGCAGTGAGCGGATCTGCAGGGGTTCGTCTCTCCCGGTATTGGGGGTGAGGTCGCGCTGTGTCTAGGAAAGCCATTACGCAAAGCCCTCGGCCGAGGCAGGAGATTTACTGGTAGGTATTCCAGTAGTATCTCAGGGCGTTCTGGGCTACGCTCCGACACGACTTGTACCGCTTTTGGGGGTCTGACTTTTACCAACCCCCTAGGCCCGCCATGCGATACTCATAGACGAACGGACCGGACTGTACGGATATTGTCACTGACAGGCTCAGTAGGGTGTCAGGATGAGTTCGCTCATCGACGTCCCTTTTGGTCAATAGCTGGTGGCCCGTCACGTATTGGCTAATACCTCTGACGTGCTAGTTGTTAAATCCGCAGCCATAGTATTGACGAGTCTTTAGAGTCCACCACACTTTCAGTTACTCAAGCTTTCGGGCGAAACGCTGTAGAGGCCGTATGGAGATATGGCAGGGTCTGATCAGATACGTGCGGTATTGCACGGATCAGGATCGGACGGTTTGTACTAGTGGCCGTATGGATATATGGCATGGTTCGATCAGATACGTGCGGTATTGCACGGATCAGGATCGAACGGATATTACTAGCCGGCTTTGGTTTAAGCCGGATCCTAGTATAGTACAGTGTAGATTTTTTCTCATTGCATTTGTATCCGGTCGGAATACAGATGCGGGTGTGTATGCACAGTATCGGGGTTTTCCTGTAATTTATTACGGGACCAGTTTTCTGGAGTTGCCAGTTTGCATTCCGTTCCGGCCGGTTTTCCTTTGTTCTTTCCCGGCCGGACTTTTCCGATGGAGGGTGTTATTTGCAAGTTTGCAAATAACACATTGTGGAGGGTTTTCTTGCAAATGTATTTATTATGATAGCATCTTTAGATACCATTCTTTTCCTTCATCATTTCTTGCTTTATGAAGATTAGAAATGAGATGAAAGTTGATGTGAGATTGTTATCATGATATTTTTGGCTATGGTCACCACTTGCTTTTACTACCATTACCTTCCTTCTAAGGTTGTGGTTTTTGTATTCTTTCCTCCACCATTCTCATTGGAATATGGTTGAAGACATTTGAGAGAGAAAGAAGATGAGAGCTTCATCTTGAGAGTTTCATTCTTGATCTCATTTTCATGCTAGAAAAATGCAAGCACCATTTTTCTAATCTTGATTCCTCCATCATCTTCAAAGGCAACAAACCCCAAATGAGACATAGCCTCTACACTACACATTCTACAGCATATCTTGAGCATGTCGAGTTGCCGGCTTCATGCCCGAGTTGCCTCGGTATTGAGGCGGGAGCCCGTAAAAGACGCAGGCGATGTGGTGCCCTTCCGGCGAGGAGGCGACGATGTGGAGACAAGACTTTCCGCGGGAGATCGGGACGATGACGAGAAGACCGGAGGACTCGGATCACTCGGTATACTTCTCTTCCCATCTCTTGTTAGCTAGTATAGGTTAATGGTTAACGATCCGGGTTTTTCATTGTCCGCGGTAGCGCCGGTTTCCAAGTAAGGAAAAATTTTGATTCCGCATTTTGGCCTCGGATTGCCGGCCGGGGCGCTGCCGTGGCGCAACAGGCCGTATCCCGCACAGTACGATCTGATCGAGTTCCCGAGCGGCTACATCATTCCTAAGTTCGGAAGATTTGACGGGACGGGAATCGCAAATAAGCATTTCACCCACTTTAAAGCATCGTGCGGAAACATAGGGTGCAATGACGCTCTCCTTCTTCATCGGTTTGTCAACAGCCTGACCGGTGTCAAAAGGTACGCGAGTATACCAGATGGGTCCGTCATTACCTTTGCCCAAATGGAATTTCTGTTTCAGCAAAGGTTTATGAGTGTCAGTGATAAAAGCTCTATTGCTGACCTTGTGAGGACCAACTCGGGGAAGAATGAAAGCAACACCGACTTTATCGCCCGATGGCGTAATCTCACGGTCAAGTGTGAACCGCCGCTGGAGCAGGACCAGTCCATCAGCCTTCTCATTAGGAACCTCAGCAATTGGACGGTCCCATTCTTGTGTACAGCAGGCCTCGAGACGTTTCAGGAGCTAACCAAGAAAGTCCAAATGCTGGAACGCTCTAACCAAGAGTCTACCCCAGACTCTCTGAGAGACAAGACTTGGAAAAGCAAGAGGGATGAAAACCGTAGAAGCGGGAATTCCAGCAGTACCAATGTCTTTAATGCGTCTGACAATGAAGACAAGCGAAAGGCAGGCGATTCCAAGACCAACCGGTCTCGAAAGCCATTGCTGGGAGGAGAAGGGCCTTCTTTAGAGGAGAAAAAGAACAAGGTTTACTCTTTCAAAAGGGACAAGGTCCACAAGATATTCAAAGATTCCTTGAACAATGGTCTACAATTGCCGGAGTCGAAGAAACCCCACGAAGCAAAAATGACCGACCCCTGTATTGCCCGTACCGCAGAGTAGTGAGCCATGCGATTGAGGATTGCTATATCTGTTAGTTATATGTATGCCCTAGAGGCCATTATTGTACATATGATGTATATTATAGTGGATACTTGGACATACATAGGGAGGACTTTCTTGCTCGACATGATAGTGTGTTATCTGGTTACTCTTTATCTTAACATGTACACTGGTTGTCTCTCTGTACATGTTGATAAAGCCCTTAGGATATTTAATTGACTACCTGGATTATGATGCGGATAATACTAGTGGGACAAAGGTAGTCCGTGAGTACATCCTTTAATGTCCCTAGTCGTGGGTGTATCGAGACAGGGCATCGATATACCAGAGTAGACTAGCGTATGCCTTCTCGACCCATGTAGACGGGCGATGTATGATCCCATATCCATTGGTGTTTGACATCAGAGATGATATACGGGTGCTCAGTGAAGACTAGGTACACTGGACGGACTCGCCGAGAACTCCTAGATGGTATTATACCTCACGTCAGATGGCATTTCTCTGGTGACACTGGTACAGGTTAGTCTGTCGACCCGAGATTGTCATAGAGTCTTGTGTGATTCCCATTGTACTTTGATTTCACCTTACCATGTTCAAGAGAATGTGCAAAATGGTGTTTTTCGGGTACAGTCCCGAATCACATGGAGGCAATGAGCGATAGGAGAGGATTTCGTCTCTCCCGGTATTAGGGGTTGATGTTGCGCTATGCTCGATTGGCTATAACAGGTAGTCCCTGGCCAGGGATGTTTCTGAGATTTAATGGTAAGTGTTATCAGTAGTTTCTCAACCCGTTATGAGCCTCAAATCGGCATGACTTATCAAGCTATTGGGGGTCTGACGTTTACCACCCCCAGACGAGATATGCGACATATCAGACGAAGAGACCGGACTGTACGGTAGTGTTCCTGATTGGATTCGCAGGAGTATGAGCAGGCTTGCTTGTTGATCTTCTGATCGCTCAATACCCGGGTGGCCATTACATTTAGCAGACCGCTTACGGCTTGTGGGTGTTTGATATGATCATCACCTACTGCTGGCGTATTGATCAGTCTTTAGAGTCCTACACAGAGGTTTCCTGGTTCATGCGAAACGAAGAAGGAGCACATACGTGATATGTGCGGGACCGAGATTAATGCGTGTATGTGATACCGCATTTTATTCTCGCGATATGTGATATCGGTCGGTTATATGTGATATAGCCGGGTTATCGGATCAAGTGTTGATTCGATAAGTTGTTACATTATGATATTAGTCGGTTGTATGAGATATAGCCAGATTATTAATCAATGGTTGATTTGATAATTTAATGTATAATTATATATGTGATATATTAATTTATATTAACTAATATTAGCTCACTTAAACATTTCTTTTTCTCATAAGTGTACACTTGGTATATATGTGATATATATTAATGTACAACTATTGTGTCATGCTTGATGCCACATGTGACATGGGTGTATGAGACTCACACCAAGCTTATGATAATGTATGGTTTTATTTATTTAAAGTTAATCAAAATTAATTGGTAATTAGTCACATGGTTCAAGCTTGTAGAAACTTGTGGAACCATTGACCAAGTCCACTAATTTTGTTTTACCTGTAAATATTTATTAACCTAACCATTATTGTTAGCCATGGTTTATTCTGTACATGGGTTAGTGTATGACACTAACTCACCCATGGTTGCTATTCTCACCTCATGGGTTCATTCTCTTATCTTCATTCTTCATCTTCTTCTTCATTGAGAAAGCTTACTAGTTTTTCTCAAGGTGAGAAAATATTGTGAGAAGAACAAATCTAAAGTGAGCCCATTTCCTACTTCATCATCCTCTACTATTAGCCATTTAGTTTAGAGTTTTTTCTTCACTAAACCCTAATTTAGTGAAGAGGTAGCATGAACTTGAGTCTCCTCGACGTAGATCATCTTCGGCCTCGAAGACTTTGAGCAAGCTTGTTCATTTCTTCATGTGAACCCTTACTAGAGTTCGGGAGTTCACTAGTTGGAGCGAAGGGACTACTACAGGGAGCTTTAGAAGTGAAGAACTGGTCTACAAAGGTTGTATTCCTCATTCACTTAGATCTAAAGATGTTTACATGATGTTTCGTCTAAATCTTTAGTTAAGATTCTAGGATTAGGGTTCTTTATAACGGCAAAAATTTGAAAACGGTATGGACGATGCCTCCCGAAACCTAGCTGCTGACCTAAGGAACCCTACAATATCTTCAAAGACTGGGTCGAGAAGAAGTAAAAGACTGGAGAGATCGATCTGTCCAAGAGTGTGTTGGTGAACAATCAAGTTGCAACCACCAACTTTATATAGACAGAAGTTGAAGCCTTCTGGGAGCGGACGACTGAACCCGCTGGCTTGAGAAATGAAACTGACTCACCGCAGTCTCCATAGAGTACGCACATATCTAATAAGACGAAGAAGATGCTAAAACTACTTCGGAAAGAGCCCAGAACAGAATGGGAAGGGCTGAAAAAGCCTACCATTTCAGCTGCCAATTCGGCTCCATCAGGTTCAAAATCTAAAAAGCTCAAGAAGAAGAAAAGTGTAGCTCGACGCGAAAAAGAGTCTGCAGGGAGATCGACTGTTCAAAAATATATCGATTCCCTCGAAGACTATGAACAAGAGGAAAGGACTCTAATTCAATTGAAGGAGTTCTTCCTTGTAAAAGCGGCTGAGATTCTGGAGGAGCTGGAAGAAGACTCCAATGAAGAGATCCCTATAGTGACCTGCTACGCCATTCATCTGGGCAGCGACTCTGAGGAGGAGCTCTGTTTTCCCGAAGAGGATGAGGATCTCGTCACAAAGGCCAACCAAATCCAGCTCAGAAGTGGCAGGGCTCTATCACCAAATCAGGGCAACGCCCCAAAAGGAAAGGAAAAACAAGTCGCTAATGAGGAAGATGGCAGAGAACTGCCTGATGTAAACTCAAGTCCTTCCTCAGTGGACTACAATGTCTTAGCTCATCTTCGGAAACTTCCGTCTCTCCTGAGCATCTACGATGCCTTGGTCCTATCTAAGGAACTTAGAGATGTTCTCATCCTCGCTCTACAAAACCCCGAGCGGTACCAGGATCGTTTTGCGGAAATTAATATGAAAGAAGCCCAGTACGCTCTGCATGCCGCCGCAATCACGTTTAAGGATGAAGACTTGCTACTAGGAACGACTGAGCATAATCAGCCACTTTACGTGATCGGGTACATCGACGGAGATCGGATTAATCGCATATTGATTGTTCCGGGATCCTCATTGAACATCATGAACTTGCGGACTTTGAAGAGTTTGTCAATGGACGTCTGACACCTGTCAAGGGAAAGGATTGTCATCCAAGGCTTCAATCAAAGTTTCCAGCAAGTTCTGGGATCCATAGCTCTACCGATCAGGTTCGGGGACCTACAAACCAAAGCCAAAATGTACGTGATTGACGCCGACACGTCTTATAAAATTCTCTTGGGGTGGTCGTGGCTCCACGATTACGGCATCGTTCCGTCAACTCTCCATCAATGCATGAAGTATACTAAAAATGGCGAAGAAAGACGCATTGACGGAGACATCCAGCCGTTCGGTGTGCACGAAGTCCGATATGAAGATTCTAGTTACTTTGTGGATTCCCAAAATACTGAGCCACGATTGACCAATGACAGAACAGCTACGAAGCTCAAAAGCATATCCGAGCCGGCTGTCACTTTCAAAAGCAAAAACCCCTAAATGCGTCCGCGTTTCAGCAGTGACACCGATGAGTCCGACGCTGGAAGTCCGCCCTTCCGTAAAACCCACCCTCACTTCGGTAGCGATACGGACGAGTCTGATACTGAAGGCCCATCGGCAACAAAATCCGCCCTCGTTTAGGCAGTGACACTGAAGAGTCGGAGAAAGAGGACCCGCCTTGCAACAGCTATGCAGACTGGGCCCCCACGCATCGGGCAAAACTATGAGAGACCTTCGAAATTGCAAAAGGGCCCCTAGCCGTCACAAGGGTACCGGAGCAGATGTGCAAAGAGCTCGATGCATTGTCAGTCTCCACCATGCACCAACTGAATACCTTCTACGTTCCTGGGAGAAAGAGTGTGCAGAAGGGCATCCTATTTTATGGGTCAAATCCTGTTGTGCACCCGGACGATTTGTCTGTCACGTGCCTTCCCTATGAAAGAGGCATAAGAGTCGTCCTAAACCCCAGATATTATGCGCCCAAGATGCGGGAATATTTTAAAAAGTGCGGATGTCGGTTATATCAAACGGACTTTGAAGCGAAGTTTTATGAGGGGCTGTGGCACCCGCCTCAGGTCCGAGCACTCATCGATGGACGAATTCCAGATAGACGGGGCATAGGTTTCATCCAGCCTGATTCCAAAGCATGCTACATGATCCATGTTGGTGAAGCCATCAAAAGGTCAAATGATGATGACGAGATAGCCGAGCCAGAAGAAGCCCCTCAAGAGTTCGAAGATGGCGGACAAGCAACCTTCGACGATCTAACCGAGGTTGATTTGGGAATGCCCGATAATCCAAGGCCGACCTACATCAGCTCACTCTTGTCAGAGAAAATGAAAGAGCAGATAGTCGCCCTCTGCATGAGTTCGCCGACTGCTTCGTGTGGACGTACAAAGAAATGCCTGGCCTCTCCCCTGAGGTAGCGTGCATAAGCTAGCTGTCTCTCCTGATATCAAGCTAGTCAAACAAGCTCCCCGAAGAATGAGAAGGGAGCTAGAAGAAAATGTCATCGAGAAAACTAAGAAACTTATCGATGCTAGCTTCATCAGAGAAGAGAAATATGCGGACTGGATCGCATGCATAGTCCCTGTGAAGAAGAAAAATGGGCAGATCCGAGTTTGTGTCGATTTCAGGGACCTCAACAAGGCATGCCCTAAAGACGACTTCCCGTACGTGTCATAGAAATGATGGTCGATGACACCTCAAATTACGAGCTATTTACCTTCATGGATGGCTCGTCTGGATATAATCAGATCAAGATGTCGCCTGAGGATGAGAAACACACAGCATTTCGAACCCCGATCGGAATATACTGCTACAAGGTGATGCCGTTCAGACTGAAGAACTCAGGTGCTACATACCAAAGAGCAATGACCAATATCTTTGATGACCTAATCCATAAAGTCTTCGAATATTATGTTGATGATCTGGTCGTCAAGACTAAAGCCAAGGCCGATCACATCCAAGATCTTAAGACCGTTCTCACCAGACTTAGGGAATACGATCTGAAGATGAATCCTCTGAAGTGCGCTTTTGGCATGTCATCGGGAAAATTCCTGGGCTTCATAGTCCGACATCTGGAGATCGAAGTTGACCCATCCAAGATAAAGGCCATCATGGAGATGCCCCCTCTAAAGAGTCTGACGCAGATAATATCTTTTCAGGGCAAGCTTGCGTATATACGAAGGCTTATCTCAAATTTATCGGGGAGATGTAGGCCCTTCTCAAAGCTCATGAAGAAAGGAGCTCCTTTTGTCTGGGATGCCGAATGTCAAGAAGCACTCGAAAGCATCAAACAGTACCGGTTGCACCCTCCAGTGCTTGCTGCCTCTATTCTAAATAAACCATTAATTCTCTATACTGCCGCGCTAGATGAGTCACTCGGTGCGCTCCTTGCCCAGAACAACGAGGAGGGAAAAGAGAATGCCCTCTACTACTTCAATCTAGCGGAACACAACTATTCCCAGATCGAAAAGCAATACCTGGCTCTGATATTCGTTGTGAAGAAGCTAAAGCACTATCTGCTCGCTCATCGAGTTATGCTGATTTCCAAGGTCGACCCGCTCAAACACTTAATGACCAAAGCAAACATAGCCGGTAGAATGGCAAGATGGGCTGTCATGCTGCTTGAATTTGACATAATTTATACTCCTCAGGAAGCAGTAAAAGGGCAAGTCGTCACCAACTTTCTCGCTTCTCATCCCATACTAGAAGGGTCACCGTTCAGTTGCGAGTTACCCGACGAGCAAGCGCTGCACCTCGAGAATGACGAGCCATGTTGGGAGCTCTATTTCGATGGAGCCTCATCAATGAGGAGCTCCAACAAATCAAGCATCCCGCAGATAAAAGCAGAGATAGGATTGGTGTTCATCATGCCATCGATGGGAACCCTACGACGTTCTTTTGCTCTCACCGAGCCTCGCACAAACAACGAGGCTGAGTACGAAGCTCTGATAGCTGGTTTGGAGCTCGCTATAGAAATGGAAATCCTTCGGCTACGGGTTTACGGTGACTCCCAGCTTGTCGTCAACCAGGTAAGCGGCGACTATAAGATATACAAACCCGAGTTAGCTCGATATAGAAGCCG
The DNA here is from genome assembly GCA_030015575.1 of Agapanthus africanus. Classification (NCBI taxonomy): domain Eukaryota; kingdom Viridiplantae; phylum Streptophyta; class Magnoliopsida; order Asparagales; family Amaryllidaceae; genus Agapanthus; species Agapanthus africanus. Next base: position 12,275,912 of record CM057343.1, on the reverse strand, counting down.
AGTGGTGGAACTCATGAAACGGTTCACTCACATTGAACTAATGAGAGTCCCTAGGGCGTTGAACGGAAAAGCCAACATACTCGCTCGCCTAGCTAAAGAGCTAGCTAATCCTGACATGGACGAAATTCTAATCACAGTCAGAAGCCGGAAAATTCTGCCTCCAGTCTCTTTGTGTGAAGAAGAAAGCATACAATCCTACCGAAGAGGCTTCGATCATTCAAGACGATCCCGATTGGAGAGAGCCCTTCATAGAGTACCTTCGATACGACAAGCTGCCCGAAGAAAAATCTATGAGAATTCAGCTGAAGAAGAGAGCTCTCCAATACGTGTTTGTAAATAATACGCTAAACCGCAAATCATATGACCAACTCTGGCTCAGGTGCCTGTCATCGGCCGAAGCCTAAAAATTCATGAAAGAAGTTCACTTGGGCGTCTGCGGGGCTCACCAGTCCGGCCCCAAAATACGGCTTCAGATCAAACGGCTTGGATATTACTAACCCACCATGATAAGCGATTACGAAGAGCATGCAAAGAAATGCCATCTCTGCCAAATTCACGGTGATTTCATTCACAAGCATCCTAATCCGTTGCGTCCTACGGTGGCGTCGTGGCCTTTCGAAGTTTGGGGCACCGACATAGTTGGCCCAATTGATCCTCCGTCATCCAAAAGCCACTGGTTCATATTTTCCGCAACTGACTATTTCTCCAGATGGGCTGCAGCTGTCTCGCTAAAAGAAGTCAAGATAGAAGATATTCTGACATTTTCCCGGCATAATATTCTATACCGCTTCGGTACACCAAGAAGAATCATTTCTTACAACGGGCCTTCTTTCAAGAGCTTCAAAATTTCAAGATTCGCTACCCAACACAAGATAGACTGGAGATATTCCTCCATCTATAATACAAGAGCCAATGTGCTAGTCGAAGCCTTCAATAAGACTCTATGTAAGCTCCTGAGGAAAAATGCTTCAGCCAATAAGAGAGACTGGAATCTCAAACTTCACGAGGCATTGTGGGCATATCGTACCACGCACCGTACTTCAACTCAGTCCACTCAATACTCAGTACTCTTCGGAGTGGAAGAGATCCTCCCTCTCGAAGTCGAAGTTCCAAGCTTAAGAATGGTCGTTCAACACGAGCTGACGGAGGAGGAAAACGTGCTCCTTCGGCTCGAAGAGCTCGACGCCCTCGAAGAAAAGAGGCTTGCAGTACAGAAAAATCTAGAGCTGTACCGAGCCCAAACGTCACGAGCCTATGACAATATGACTCATCTCCGCACTTTCAAGAAAGGCGAATTGGTGTCGGTACTCAAAAGACCGATAATCCCCAATCGACACGCCAAGGGAAAATTCGAGCCAACCTGGGAAGGACCATACGCTATCGAGAAAGTGTTTGATGGAGAATCCTACCGGCTGATAAATGCCGAGAGAGAAAGGCCCATGCCACCCATCAATGGCCGATATCTAAAGAAATACTATGGGTGAATACTCCAAGTCACAGGCGAAGTGAGCACACTGGCCCTACTGTCTGGATCATATATCTTGTAAAACCATATACAATCCACGGGCGTAAACGTCCCCTATCTCTCCCAAGTCCTGCCGGCAGGATTACTTTTAAAGTCCCACCAGCGACAAAAAAAAGGTATGTCCACAAGCAAAACGGGCACGGATGAAAACCCGAAAGGGCTCCGTGAGTAAATACAGCAGGGTTGCCGGCGAGTTTGTGAAAACCCGAAAGGGTGCAAACTCGTGAAAAAAGATAAAATACACTCGCAAAGTCCTTTCGACCTTGTGTGGAGAAAATCCCTACGTGAGATCCTTATGACTCACAAAGGAACAACACACTTAGGAATCCTCACGATTCCTAAGGAGAACATACACCTGCGAGATCATTTCGACTCGTAGGAAGAAAATGCTTTTATGAGACCCTTACGGCTCATAAAATTGAAAAGCCTTAGGTGATAGAGATCTAAACATGTCTCCTAAGCCATCGCTTCCCAACGGGCAACGGAAAATGATGGGTCTCTCCTGTAACATTTTGAAAATTAGAAATAAATAAAATTAATTAATTTAATAATAATATGATAGATCGCAAAGTTATTAAAAGCAATTAAGTCATTTTCATGGGTTCTATGTAAAACAAATTAAATAAAAAATTGTATGCAACATAAATAAGTTATAAAGGTTTTAGTGATAATTTTAGCTTCATTTTAAGAAAATAAGTGTTTTATAATAAACTAAGTCGTGAGGGGTTTTTAGGTAAAGTTTAGGATTTTTATGTAAATGGAAAATTGCTAGGGGTGTAAATGAAAAGGTGATAGAAAACATTTAGCTCAGAATTTTATTATTAAAACAAATTAAGAAGATAAGGCATGAACACCTCTTGCTTGCATGCACAACACTCACCTCACACATCCTACTTGTATGAAACCATTACCTTTAGCTTGATGGCACCTCCTCCTTCACTTTATCCCTTTCATTTGTCATATATATAAGCCTTGTTCAGATCAGTGGTTAAGTAAAATGCTGAAAATTTAAAGAAAAGAAAAGAAAAACAAAACTAAAGAGAAAAAGAAAGAACAAGAGGAAGAAGAAGAAGAAGGAAGCTAGGTTCTAAGTTTTCTCATCATCAAGCTAGGACAAGGGACTTAGCATCTTGGAGGGGTTATTCCAACAACTTATTGTGGGTAAATTCTTAATCATAGTAGGAAATTTAGATTCTGTACTTAGTTAATTTGAAATGAACAAGTTCCATAATATCGTATTTTAGTTAATTATAGGCTCTGTTGAAATCTGCTAATGTTTGGAAGATAATTAACTCAACTAAACAGTGTTAAAATGAAGTATGTAACACCTAGAGAAAACCATAGGACCACGAACCAGAGGGCTCGGAATTGGGCCGGCGACCGAAAGGGGAATTCCGGCGTAGCCGGTTTTGTGGGTAGCTAGGGTGTTTTGGATGGTTGTGTAGGTTTCTGTTGGTCATTTTGGCCATTTTGGTATTGTTTAAATAAATTAGTTTCACTGCAGATAGAATCTGGAAGCGTATATCGGAAAGGATATCTTAAAACACAGAATACGACACGATTAAAATGCATCGCGATTAAAATTTTGTAGCGATGCAGGTTAGGGTTAAAATCCAGTAAGGTTAAGTGTTTAATAGCTCGATATAGTCGTATACAATATAACTAGTATGTGGGAACGGGTGTTTTTCATTTCCGTCATGTCGGAGTAGACGTTTCCTTATATAAGTTAAATTGTGATGTTAGATTCGAATACGGGATTTTCGGAGGCAGCGAGGAAAGGGAAAGGATTGGCAATTCCTGAATAGATTCGACATTTTCCGGTGAGTAGACTAAACATCTACCGGGGAATTTTGTAAATATGGCGTGTTACGCCCGTAGTTTTATTTAACGTAATGCTTTATTTTGTTATGCTAAAATGAAAATATGCATTCACAATTCATATATATTTTTTGCTTAGTTGCTAGTACACCGCACAAGTATCAACGAGTCATGCCACGTGCATAGCTTACATGTTACACACACCTCGTCGATATTGCCATATCACTTTTACATTTAGTAAATTCCTTGTTAAAAAAATGATTCATATCATATCTTAAATACCTATAACAGTAGTAAATTGCATCATTAATATCATATTTAGTATTTGAGTATTTTATGTTGATATAAGAGGTAGATGTATTATTGAGGATTTATGGTTTTGAGTTTTGGATACTATTACATAAATCCAGTGATTTCATGATTGATGAGTTATGTCCGCCATAAGATATTTTATGATTTGGTTTTATTCCGAACCGAGTGGGGGAGATATACGGTCGCGGATTTTACGTTATCCATACTGAGTGGGGGAGATATATAGTTGGATACATGGTGGACTCGGTCGAGACCGAGGGGCAGGATAGCCGCATTGAGGCGGGGGAGCCTAGCGAGGTTACTCGATACCGGATAGAGTGGTAAAAATACGGCGTATATCTAGATGATAATGACCGGTATTGTTGATTTCAGGATCATTCGAGGAATGATGCCTGTGAGAAGTGAAAGTTTTGCGTCGATGATGGACACGGGGAAATGAGTTTTTATTGGAAATAAATGATGAGATTTCAGTTTTGATTATGAGATTCGTATTATAGATTCATGATTTCCACAGATAATCATACATCATAATTGTTCACATTTCAGTTAGTATGATCGTCATATTTATATTATTAACCATTATATGTTAGTTATATTCACTGAGTTGGCAACTCACCCCCGTTGTGCCACAGTTCCTTGCAGGGGTAGAGTGGACGATTAGCAGCGGTGAAGATCTACTTTTTCCGCTTTTATCGCATTTGTTGATAGGTGGGTTACATATGTAGTAACCTTCTCTTTTTGGTATTGTATTTTGTATCTAGAAAAAAATCTCCATCAGACCTGTATATGACTTAGAGTGAGAGATGATATGTATATTATTGACAGTTGAGATCCTTTAGTTTTGTAAATTGTGATTTCTTTTCTTTATGTTTGGGATTAGTATTGATGTCCTATATACTGAGATTTATTTTCCGCTGTTGATATTGTTGATCCCTACTAGGGATGCAACCAAACATAACACCTTATACTCGTTTAATACTTAACTTCATAAACTGTGATTTTTAAAAAAAACTAAATTTTCCATATAAAGAATTCCGCAAAAGGATTTTGATCTTGGTTTTCGGCTTACTTGGAATGTGTGCATATCTTTAGATATGATACAATCTAAGTGCCGGTCACATCCAAACTTGGGTCGTGACAAAGTTGGTATCAGAGCTTAGGAGTATCCTTATGGAATCGAGTAGGGAATTAAAATAGGTTGACGTGAGTCCGTGATTTAGGATGACCTTTGATTTGATGGAGTAGGTGAATTAGGATGAGTGTAGTACCGTACGTATGTTCCGCGGCATATTTAAGTTAGCATACTCAGCCTAACTAACCTTAGGATGTATATCTTGATCTATTCTTCTATTGATTCTCCGTTATTGATTGTTCCTATTCGTAAGCCTTATCAACTCTCGTTTCTTGTTCCAGTTGCTATGGCTACGCGGGCTAGGCGAGCCGCAGCCAGAGATGCAGTTAGGGCGAGTCCGCCTATGACGGCGACTGGTACACCGGACGTTCCGGCGGTGCATGAGCATGTTGATCCTCCTCCTCCAGATTGCATGACTAGGATTGAGGAGGGCATGTTGGGATTGCAGCGAGTGGTAGGACAATTAGCTGAGGCCACTCGAGTACTGAGACAGGATCCGGCACCGACCGTAGCAGAGTCCGAGGTACAGCCTACGCAGATGGTGGCACTGGTAGAAACGAGGGTGATGGAGGTATCGCTTGCGGAGTTTATGAGATTGAGACCTCCGGTATTTACGGGGACCGATGTAGCGGAAGATCCTCAGTCCTTTCTTGATAGGATGGCGAGGATTGACAGATCATTGCGATGTTCTGATGCGAGGTCAGTTGAGCTGACTAGCTTTCGTTTGGAGGGACTTGCACAGGAGTGGTGTGAGTCGATGGAGAGAGGGCAAGCCACGAGTCTTCCTCCGATGTCGTGGACCGAGTTTTCCACGGTCTTTCTTGCCAGATTTCTTCCACAGAGTGTGAGGGACGCTAGAGCTAGCAGTTTTGAAGCGTTGCGAAAATCGGCGGGTATGTCAGTGGCAGATTATGATTTACGATTCACCCAGCTGTCGCGCTATGCCCCATACTTAGTACCTACGGAGGAGCTTCGGGTGAAAAGGTTCCTAAGGAGTCTGGACACGCAGTTATATCTGGCTATAGGCTCCCAGCATTTTGATACGTATGCGTAGGCCATGGATGCAGCGATACGAGTGGAGGAGCGTTTGAGCGAGGCAGCGGTTGTTCCAGAGCCAAAGAGGAGTAGACCGATCGGGTCAATAACTAGACAGTTTGGCAGAGGTAGAGAAAAATATACTCCAGGCCGCAGTTTCGGATGAGGTTGGACCCAGGGCCAGATGTTCAGTTCTTATCCCGATGATCAGAGGCCCCATCAATATGTTTTAGTTGTGGACTTCCCGGACACTTTGCGCGGGATTGTAGATCCCAGGGAAGGACCGTTGTTCCACAGGCTGCTTTACCCCTTCCACCTTCTACACCGATGGCTTTACTTCCTCCCCCAGTAGGCGCTACACGCCAGGCAGTTGCACCACGAGGTCGAGGCTTTGCGGGACGTTCTCAGAAAGGCCGAGGAGATAGAGGTAGAGGACGACAGGATGCGGGCAGGGGCCAGGCGCGGGTATTTGCGCTGACTCCACAGGATGCCCAGGCATCAAATGCAGTCGTGACGGGTACTCTTACAGTATGCTCGTTAGAGGCACATGTTTTATTTGATCCCGGTTCTACACATTCTTATGTATCTTCACGATTTGCACTTTCTTTGGGGAAAGAGTCGTTGTTGTTAGAGTTACCATTAGTGGTGATTACCCCGGTGGGAGATTCTTTTATAGCTCGGCACGTATTCAGGTCATGTTCTGTGCGTATTGGTGATAGAGATTCACTAGTTGATCTGATTCTCCTGGATATGTTAGATTTTGATATACTTCTTGGTATGGATTGGTTAGCCGCCTGTCGTGCCTATGTAGATTGCAGGGGGAAGGCGGTTGGATTTTGTTTTCCAGGTGAACCGGTGTTTGTTGGGCAGGGGGATTGTAAAATAACTCCTGCCAACATGATTTCTGCTCTTTGTGCGGGGCGACTCTTGAAGAAGGGTTGTCATGGGTTCTTGGCTTTTGTTCAGGACTTAGGGGTCGCTGAGGTTCCATTAGACCGGGTTCCGATCGCACGAGAATTTCCTGAGGTGTTTCCTGCTGAGTTACCAGGATTGTCACCCAATCGTGACATTGAATTTTGCATTGACTTGATTCCGGGTGCGGGGCTTATTTCTATACCACCCTATCGAATGGCACCGACGGAGTTGAAGGAACTCAAAAGCCAGTTGCAAGAGTTATTGGATAGAGGGCTTGTTCGTCACAGTGTATCACCGTGGGGAGCTCCTTTCTTATTTGTAAAGAAGAAGGATGGTAGTATGAGACTGTGCATCGACTACCGACAGCTGAATCGCGTCACTGTGCGAAACATGTATCCACTACCATGTATAGATGACTTATTCGATCAGTTGCAAGGAGCTGGTTACTTCTCGAAGATTGATTTGCGGTCGGGGTATAACCAGTTGAGGGTTCGGAAGGACGATATTCCGAAGACTGCGTTTCGCACAAGATATGGGCACTATGAATTTCTGGTGATGTCATTTGGACTCACCAAAGCTCCAGCAGCTTTTATGGAGATGATGAACCGTATCTTCAGACCCTTCATTGATCGATTCATTATAGTGTTCATAGATGACATTCTTGTTTATTCTCGGAGTCGGACGGAACACGAGCAGCACTTGCGTATTACGTTGCAGACCTTGAAGGAGCATCAGCTGTTTGCAAAATTCTCTAAGTTTGATTTTTGGCTCGATAGTGTGGAGTTCTTGGGTCACATAGTTACGAGAGAGGGTATATGTGTGGACCCAAAGAAGATTGAAGCGGTACTGCACTGGCCCAGACCTGTGTCAGTTACAGAGGTTCGGAGTTTCTTAGGTCTGGCAGGATATTACCGATGCTTCGTGCAGGATTTTTCACGGATCACTGCACCTTTGACCGGATTGACTAGGAAGGAGGTTCCATTTCAGTGGACAGATGCATGTGAGCAGAGTTCAGTTGAAGACGCGCTTGACGACTGCACCTGTCTTATCTTTACCTTCCGGGTCAGGTGGTTTTGTTGTGTATTGTGATGCTTCTAGAATGGGTTTAGGCTGTGTGTTGATGCAGCACGGCAGGGTAGTAGCTTATGCTTCTCGACAGTTGAAGAGGCACGAACAAAACTACCCCACTCATGATCTAGAGATGGCCGCTGTGGTATTCGCATTGAAGATTTGGAGACATTACTTGTATGGAGAGTCGTGTCAAATCTTCACAGATCATAAGAGCTTAAAGTATATTTTTCAGCAGAAGGATCTGAACCTAAGGCAGCGTAGATGGATGGAACTGGTGAAGGATTACGATTGTGAGATCTTGTATCATCCAGGCAAAGCGAATGTTGTAGCAGATGCTTTGAGTCGAAGACCTGGAGGTAGCTTATCTCATTTGCGCATCTTGCAGAGGAAGTCTTCTACAGACTGGAAGATCTTGTGTGATAGTCGTATATACAGTTTGAGTTCACATCGACAGGAGGACAGCTAGCACATGTTCGTACCCGACCTCAGTTATTGGATCGCATTCGAGAGGCACAGCCCGCAGATACTCGTATGATGGAGATTATGGATCAGGTTAGGCAGGGCAGGGAGACGGAGTTTGTGATTGATGATCATGGAGTATTACGTTTTAGGACTCGTCTCTGTGTACCAGATTCAGATGGGTTGAGGCGTGAGATTTTAGAGGAGGCCCATAGATCAGCATACAGTATTCATCCTGGTTCCACCAAAATGTATCATGATCTGAAGGATGTTTACTGGTGGGAAGGAATGAAGAGGGATGTTGCGGAATATGTTTCGAGATGCTTGACTTGTCAGCAAATCAAAGCAGAACACCAGAGGCCAGCCGGAGAGTTGCAGCCCTTACCTATTCCAGAGTGGAAATGGGAACAGATTTCCATGGATTTTGTGGTGGGTCTACCCAGGACTAGCAGAGGGTATGATTCCATTTGGGTGATTGTTGATAGGTTGACAAAGGCAGCTCATTTTCTCCCAGTGAAGACGACGTATGGTTTTACACAGTATGCTCAGATTTATATCGATGAGATTGTACGTCTGCATGGAGTTCCGACGTGCATAGTTTCAGATAGGGGTACTCAGTTTACTAGCAGGCTATGGCAGAAACTTCAAGAAGCCCTGGGTACACGGTTGAGTTTTAGTACAGCTTTTCACCCACAGACAGATGGTCAGTCGGAGCGGACCATTCAGACACTCAAGGATATGCTTCGAGCTTGTATCCTTGATTTCGGTGGTAGTTGGGATCGTCACCTACCTTTGATAGAATTCTCATACAAAAACAGTTTTCAGGAGACGATCCAGATGGCACCCTTTGAAGCTTTGTATGGGAGGAAATGTCGATCACCCATTTGCTGGACGGAACTGAGCGAGAGTTGCATATTGGGACCGCAGATAGTACAGGAGACTACGGAGAAGATTCTATTGATACGGGATAGAATGAAGGCGGCCCAGTGCAGACAGAAATCGTATGCAGATTGACGACGTCGTAGACTCGAATTTCAGGTGGGAGATCATGTGTTCCTTCGGGTATCTCCAATGAAAGGTGTGATGCGTTTCGGGAAGAAAGGAAAGCTCAGCCCCAGATATGTCGGACCTTACGAGATTCTGGAGAGAGTGGGTGCTGTAGCTTATCGTTTAGCACTTCCACCGAGTTTTCCCGACATGCATCCAGTGTTCCACGTGTCGATGCTTCGCAAGTATCTTCACGATCCTTCTCACGCGATCCAATATCAGACCTTACAGCTTGAGCCAGATTTATCCTACACAGTGCAGCCAGTCACTATTCTTGACAGGCAGGCAAAGAAACTACGATCGAGGGTACTTCCGTCTGTAAAGGTTGTTTGGCAAGAAAAGAATCGCGAGGAGATTACTTGGGAGACCGAGGATGCGATGCGGGAGAAATTTCCACATCCTTTTGAAGGTATGTCTAGTTAATTTTTAAATTCGGGGACCGAATTTTCTTAAGGGGGGAATATTGTAACATTTTGAAAATTAGAAATAAATAAAATTAATTAATTTAATAATAATATGATAGATTGCAAAGTTATTAAAAGCAATTAAGTCATTTTCATGAGTTCTATGTAAAACAAATTAAATAAAAAAATTTGTATGCAACATAAATAAGTTATAAGGGTTTTAGTGATAATTTTAGTTTAATTTTAAGAAAATAAGTGTTTTATAATAAACTAAGTTGTGAGGGGTTTTTAGGTAAAGTTTATGATTTTTGTGTAAATGGAAAATTGTTAGGGGTGTAAATGAAAAAGTGATAAAAAATATTTAGCTCAGAATTTTATTGTGAATTAAAACAAATTAAGAAGATAAGGCATGAACACATCTTGCTTGCATGCACAACACTCACCTCACACCTCCTACTTGCATGAAACCATTACCTTTAGCTTGATGGCACCTCCTCCTTCACTTTATCCCTTTCATTTGTCATATATAAGCCTTGTTCAGATCAGTGGTTAAGTAAAATGCTGAAAATTTAAAGAAAAGAAAAGAAAAACAAAACTAAAGAGAAAAAGAATGAACAAGAGGAAGAAGAAGAAGAAGAAGGAAGCTAGCTTCTAAGTTTTCTCATCATCAAGCTAGGACAAGGGACTTAGCATCTTGGAGGGGTTATTCCAACAACTTATTGTGGGTAAATTCTTAATCACAGTAGGAAATTTAGGTTCTGTACTTAGTTAATTTGAAATGAACAAGTTCCATAATATCGTATTTTAGTTAATTATAGGCTCTGTTGAAATCTGCTAATTTTTGGAAGATAATTAACTCAACTAAACAGTGCTAAAATGATGTATGTAACACATAGAGAAAACCATAGGATCACGAACCAGAGGGCTCGGAATTGGGCCGGCGACCAAAAGGGGAATTCCGGCGTCGCCGGTTTTGTGGGTAGCTAGGGTGTTTTAGGTGGTTGTGTAGATTTTTGTTGGTCATTTTGGCCATTTTGGTATTGTTTAAATAAATTAGTTTCACTGCAGATAGAATCTGGAAGCGTATATCGGAAAGGATATCTTAAAACACAGAATACGACACGATTAAAACGCATCGCGATTAAAATTATGTAGCGATGCAGGTTAGGGTTAAAATCTAGTAAGGTTAAGTGTTTAATAGCTCGATATAGTCGTATACAATATAACTAGTACGTGGGAACAGGTGTTTTTCATTTCCGTCATGTCGGAGTAGACGTTTCCTTATATAAGTTAAATTGTGATGTTAGATTCGAATACGGGATTTTCGGAGGCAGCGAGGAAAGGGAAAGGATTGGCAATTCCTGAATAGATTTGACATTTTCCGGTGAGTAGACTAAACATCTACCGGGGAATTTTGTAAAGATGGCGTGTTACGCCCGTAGTTTTATTTAACGTAATGCTTTATTTTGTTATGCTAAAATGAAAATTTGCATTCACAATTCATATATATTTTTTGCTTAGTTGCTAGTACACCGCACAAGTATCGACGAGTCATGCCACGTGCACAGCTTACATGTTACACACATCTCGTCGATATTGCCATGTCACTTTTACATTTAGTAAATTCCTTGTTAAAAAATGATTCATATCATATCTTAAATACCTATAACAGAAGTAAATTGCATCATTAATATCATGTTTAGTATTTGAGTATTTTATGTTGATATAAGAGGTAGATGTATTATTGAGGATTTATGGTTTTGAGTTTTGGATACTATTACATAAATCCAGTGATTTCATGATTGATGAGTCATGTCCACCATGAGATGTTTTATGATTTGGTTTTATTCCGGACCGAGTGGGGGAGATATACGGTCGTGGATTTTACGTTATCCATACTGAGTGAGGGAGATATACAGTTGGATATGGTGAACCCGGTCGAGACCGAGGGGCAGGATAGCCGCATTGAGGTGGGGGAGCCTAGCGATGTTACTCGATACTGGATAGAGTGGTAAAAATACGGCGTATATCTAGATGATAACGACCGGTATTGTTGATTTTAGTATCATTCAAGGAATGATGCCTGTGAGAAGTGAAAGTTTTGTGTCGATGATGGACACGGGGAAATGAGTTTTTATTGGAAATAAATGATGAGATTTCAGTTTTGATTATGAGATTCGTATTATAGATTCATGATTTCCACAGATAATCATACATCATAATTGTTCACATTTCAGTTAGTATGATTGTCATATTTACATTATTAACCGTTATATATTAGTTATATTCATTGAGTTGGCAACTCACCCCCGTTGTGCCACAGTTCCTTGCAGGGGTAGAGTGGACGGTTAGCAGCGGTGCAGATCTACTTTTTCCACTTTTATCGCATCTGTTGATAGGTGGGTTACATATATAGTAACCTTCCCTTTTTGGTATTGTATTTTTTATCTAGAAAAAAATCTCCATCGGACCTGTATATGACTTAGAGTGAGAGATGATATGTATATTATTGACAGTTGAGATCGTTTAGTTTTATAAATTGTGGTTTCTTTTCTTTATGTTTGGGATTAGTATTGATGTCCTATATACTGAGATTTATTTTCCGCTGTTGATATTGTTGATCCCAACTAGGGATGCAACCAAACATAACACCTTATACTCGTTTAATACTTAACTTCATAAACTGTGATTTTTACAAAAAACTAAATTTTCCATATAAAGAATTCCGCGAAAAGGATTTTGATCTTGGTTTTCGGCTTACTTGGAATGTGTGTATATCTTTAGATATGATACAATCTAAGTGCCGGTCACATCCAAAATTGGGTCGTGACATCTCCTGGCATTGCTTTAGTGTTAGCGGTACTGATGCTGACCCAAAACCTAAATCCTAAGTTTTCCCAATGGCAAATGATGAGTCGCTCCTAGCATTGCTTCAGTGTTAGCGGTGCTGATGCCGACCCAAAAACCAAATCCCAAGTCCTCCCGGGGCAAGTGATGAGTTGCTCCTGGCATTATTCCAGTGCAGCAATGCTGATGCTGACCCAAAAACCAAATCCCAAGTCCTTCCGGGGCAAATGATGAGTTGCTCCCGGCATTATTCCAGTGCAGCAATGCTGATGCCGACCCAAAAACCAAATCCTAAGTCCTTCCGGGGCAAATGATGAGTTGTTCCTGGTATTATTCCAGTGCAGCAATGCTGATGCCAAACAAAATCCAAATTCCAAGTTCCTCTCAAATTCAAAAGTCCCACCAGATAAGGCAGAAATCAAACAGATCAAATTAATGTCCCATCCGGTAGCGCTTCCAAGCTCAAAAGTCCCGCTGGACGGGTAGGGAACTCCTAAAATAAATCAAATCAAACAAATCAACACTGACAGCGTAGAAAACGGATCAAGTCAACTTCAACCCCGACACCGCAGAAAGCGGAGCAAGTCAAATCAAATCCCGACACCGCAGAAAGCGGAGCAAGTCAAATCAAATCCCGACATCGCAAGAAGCGGAGCAAGCACCGACCGTCCACGTCTCTAAAAAGGCAGCAGCGACCGTCCACGTCGCAAAAAAGGCAGAACCGGCCATCCACGTTGCAAAAAGGGCAGAACCGACCGTCCACGTCGCTAAAAGGGCAGCACCGACCGTCCACGTCGCTTAAAGGGCAGAACTGACCGTCCACGTCTCAAAAAGGGCAGCACCGACCGTCCACGTTGCAAAAAGGGCAGCACTGACCATCCACGTCGCTAAAAGGGCAGAACCGACCGTCCACGTCGCAAAAAGGGCAGCACCGACCGTCCACATTGCTAAAATGGCAGAACCGACCGTCCACATTGCTAAAATGACAGCACCGACCGTCCAAGTCGCTAAAATGGCAGCACCGACCGTCCACGTTGCTAAAATGGTAGCTCCGACCGTCCAAATCGCTAAAATGACAGAATCGACCATCCACGTCGCAAAAAGGATAGAACCGACCGTCCACGTCGCAAAAAGGGCAGCATCGACTTCCACGTCGTCAAAATGGAGTCAACCTCCACGCGAAAGAATATCCATCAATTTCATGCACACAAACCACATATGTGGTGTGCATTTATTGATGGGGGCACTTTGTTGGGGTCAAAAATTACAATCTAGTTGACCAAGTCGAAATCAAGGTCAACCTCAAATCAAGTAGGCCCGAGCCCAAGCCCAATTCAAGACCAAGCATGGAAGGGGTCAGCTCCATGCCAAAAAGGAGGCAATAAATTAGTCAAAATGTAATTTTAGAAATAAATATATGTAAAGTGGGCAGAAAGCCAAAATTTTGTAAACCCCATGGCTTATGTGCAAAAAAGAAATAAGCACATAAGGCATGGGGTGGCACAAGTTCCATTTGGCAAAGCCCAAGAGATTATATGTAAAGTGTGTAGCCTATAAAGGCAACATGATGAAAAAATCAATGAAACTTTTTCTCTCTCAAAATAAAACTAGGGTTTGTACCTCCTCTTCCTTTTTAAAAAATAAATAGTTTTTCACCATAAAACCCTTGATGGGGAGCTCCGATCTGCCATCAAATCCCTAAAAGGGTAGATTTTAAGTCTCACCTCCCCTTTTTCTCCCAAGATCCAGCCAACAGAGAGGAAGAAGAAGGATACACATCTCCAAAAATCCCATTTCAGGAGGATCCGAGGCTCAAAAAAAGATCCAAAGATTTCTAGGAGTTTAACTCTGTTGGAGTTTAACTTCATAAATCAACCCCCTTTTTAGGAGTTTAACTCAAAATCTATACATAATCCCTGTCAGGAGTTCAACTCCAAAGGCCCCCCTTAGGAGTTCAACTCCTAACCCAGGGGCTAAGCCCCCTTTTCCCGCTGGTGTTTCCAGCAGTCGCGTGCCGCGCACGTGACCCGCGGACGCCCTGCGGTCGTGTGCAGGGCACGTGACCCACAGATGCTAAGCGTCCACGTGCACTTCACGCGACCCGCGGGCGCTCAGCGTCCAGTGGCCGCGTGCAGCTCACATGATCCGCTGGTGCCCAGCGGTCGCGTGCTGCGGACATGACCCGCGAGTGCCCAGCGGTCGTGTGCTGCGCACGTGACCCGCGGGCGCCCAGAGCCCACGCGCCAGGCACGTGACCTGCGGGCGCATAGCGCCTACGCGCCAGGCACGTGACCTGCGGGCGCATAGCGCCTACGCGCCAGGCACGTGACCTGCGGCCCAGCGCCCACGTGCCATGCACGCGACCCATGGGCGCCCAGCGCCCACGTGCCATGCACGCGACCCGTGGGTGCCCAGCGCCCACATGCCATGCACGCATCTTTAAGATGCTCCTCACCCCTCATATTCATGCACTCCACACTAGAAACACGTCTCCCGTTAGGAAAATTTTTCTAATGGGGCGCTGCCCCGCACCCCGCAAGGGGGCTGCTAGCCCCTTTGACCCCAGCCCGCTACCCGGGTAGCGGGACCCCCGTAAACTCTTTGAGGCCCCCGATATATCCAAAACCCCCTTTCAAAACACAACACACACACAATGCACACTGAGTTCGCATGACTAGTTGACCCATCAATCGGAAGTTCCTTCACTCCAAAGGCGAGGGGTAATTAATGGAAGCTTAGTCCGCGGCAGCCGGAGATTCAGATCCCCACAACTAATAAACCCCGATCTACCTTAGGCAGGGGGAATCTGTATACGCCTGACAAGCGACGCGTATTCCCATCTCAATGGGGTGACGAAAAATACCCTACAATTATATATATGATATATAATAAACGCTGCTTATGTTTTGCATCCGTGCTAGTCTGCTCTCGCTTTGCCGTTAGGTATCTAACCCAACGGTGCATGACGGGACCCCGTGGCGACTGCGGATGGCATAAACGTACGTTGTATAAGTACTTTTGTTTTCTTTATCTGTGATACTTAGGAAGCATAAATGATGGGACCTCATTAATGAGATTAATGAAAGAAAAGAAACCTAAAGATATTGGAGAATCAAATTTTCAAAAAGGTAGCTCTAGTTCTTGCTTTGCATAGCGGTATTCCTTGATGAATATCCAGCACCTCATTCGATGAGGAAAGAGCCGAGATTCCTTCACCGGGAATGAACTCTTTAGCAAAAGCTAGCAAAATCTAGCAAATGCTACAACCCATTTGGTTTGTTTTGAAAACTACTAGATTTTAAAAGCGGGCTTAAACCGCTCATTTTCAAATCACTCGATTCTCCAAAGATATCAAGTTCTAAGCATTAAAGGTTTTCAAAAAAACCATCCGCAACCCTTCG
Source organism: Agapanthus africanus (assembly GCA_030015575.1). Taxonomy (NCBI): domain Eukaryota; kingdom Viridiplantae; phylum Streptophyta; class Magnoliopsida; order Asparagales; family Amaryllidaceae; genus Agapanthus; species Agapanthus africanus. Next base: position 12,259,946 of record CM057343.1, on the reverse strand, counting down.
TCATTTTAGGAAGTAGAGTACTTAGTATTCGTGCTACGTTTATTGACCATAGTTAAGGCGCAGTGTACGGTAGCTAAGTGATGTCTTCCTACACAGCATATGATGCGATTAATTAGGACAATTATATGACTTTGTTGACTATAGTTAAGGGTCGTATGAGCGGGTCTAATTAATCATGAAATGACAGGTAGAACTTAACTAGTGCTTATGATTTGTTGACCATAGTTAAGGTCATAAGTCACTACGGGTAAAAAACCACATCGGGAATTTCAAGAGTTGAAATTTGCAATAAGATTGCATACCTTCTATGAGATAGTTGGATCCCGATACCCACTACGAGTTAAAGTTACTCCTGAGAGAGTATTGCACTTTACAAATAGCCGATCAAATAGGTGTCTAGAAAAGTGTCAATGGGGTTATGCCTCTGGGAAAACGAGGCTTATTTTAATTAGGTCTGTGCGAAAGCACGGGGAACCTCCCTCAAAATATCGACACTGGCCTGGCCGAAAAATTGGCGAACTTGTAGGGTGTAATAAATCTCGACTAGTCATACCTTTTAGGGTTTGAAGGAAGATTTAAAAACAGTGGGAGCCATCCTGATTAGATAAAATAATAATCAATCTAATCTTGCAAGAGCATACGCTAAGTGTTTTCTTCTCTCTCTCTCCAGGTAGCGACCATGACTTGCCATAATCAAGATAATAATATGGATGTATTAACCAAACCCGCTTGTTATACTGAGCTGAGAAACGTTGGTTCCGCTCTTGTTCACTGCCGATAACGGAGACGAACCGGGATGAATTGTCTTGCCTGAATTTGGGGGAGAATGCTATTTGGGTTTATCCGTCCACCTCTCCGAAGATGTCGAGTTGATTTATGGTACCGTGTATCGGAGTTTTGGATGGATGCGGCCGTTGTAGCAGACTTCATCATATTCCCCCTCGTTTGTGAAGGTTTTTTGGTTGTGAGGACACTCTTCCCTGCAGACGCAAGCCTCTGTAGTTAATTACGTTACCGCGTAGCAATAACCACTTTCTCCTGCTCCAGAAGGTCACTTCGTGTCGTGTGTGTTTGTTTTATTTTTGGTTGCCCGTGGATTGTATATGGAGACTAATTTATGTTGTCGCCCGTAGGGCGTAGATTAGTCCGAATCTGTATATTCTTAGATTTGGGTTTGGATTGATTTAAGGATCGTTAATCTCGTTTGAGATTAAGATAAACTTTAATGTTTGTTGAGGATACGTTAGTCTAATTTGAGACTAAGATCCACTTAACAGGATTTTGGGATCGTTCACACCTAACAAAAGAGCATTTGTGCTCTATTGCTTTAGTTTAAGGACGTTTCGGTCCGTTATTGGTTTAAGGACATTTCTGTCCGTAGCTAGTTTAAGGACGTTTCGGTCCGTAGCTAGTTTAAGGACGTTGCAGTCCGTTGTAGTTTAAGGACGTCGCGGTCTGTATTGGGATGTGCTCATCGGTTTGGGAGTGCACCAAAGAGTTGTTGGTTGTCGGGACCCTCCACCTCTCTGAAGGCATTGAAGAATTACAACAACATGTATCAGAGGTGTGGAGAGATTTACCCTTGAACCAATTTCCAGATTGAGGGAAGATATGGGATGAATATCCATCGAAAGATCATTGGTCATGTTTGGGACTAGGATCAGTTTAGGAAGACATGAGCACGGGGAGCTCAATTGATTGAAGATCAAAGATGTTTTAATCTCAAGAAGACTTAGCCAACTTGAAGCTGGAGTTGACTTCCCATAGTGTTAAGCACTAGGATACGTTCAGCACTCACGTGTTCCCACGTGAGGTTCTGAAGCAGTGTTAAACACTCGATTCCGGGGGCACTCACGTGTCGCATGCGAGGCACCTCAAAGCTGGCGCTGTACATTAGGTTCAGGTCCCCGTTTATATATAAGTGTTAAACACTTAATTTTTGTAGCACTCAGTGTGAGCATGTGAGGCGCCCCAAAGTTGGGCTCTGCCTTTTTGGGTTTTACTTCCCTCTTCTTTTATAAGTGCTAAGCATTCGGCTCACGTGTGAGCACATGAGGCGCCCGAAATAGGAACTGTTCTCTGGATTTTATTTCCCTTTCTTTTATAAGTGCTAAGCACCTGGACCCTGTGGTGCTCACGTGCGAACACGTGAGGCGCCCTCAAAATGTGAACGCTGTTTTTAGGTCTATTCCTGTTTTTATATAAGTGCTAAGCACTTGATTGGAGGTCGCATGGAAAACACGTGACTGCCCTATAAGACACTTCTTATTCTTCTTTTTAGATGCTTGCGTGTGAATCATTAGTCTTTTCCTCTACGTGCATGAAGATCTTGATCTTATATCAATAATGCCGGGATTTGAGTTTAGAGAATTTCAAGTTTCTTATTTTATAAGAACTAGATTCTTTTACAGGGTTAAACCCTAGTTTTATCAGAGGAATTAAATTCCTATATACTTTTGTAAGAATTAAATTCTTTGAACTTAGTTCTTTCCCCTAAGTTTTGAATCTGCATAACAGAATCTCCCCGATGAGAATTAAATTCTCAGTTTGTGGGGAGATCTGCTTCTACAGACCTCAACCAGAGGAAGAACTAAGTTCTTGTATGAAGGGTTAAACCCTTAAATAAGAGATAAGATAATCTCTGTACTTTTTCTTACCTAGGGTTTTTTGTTTAAGAAGGAGATTTTCTTCTTTTAGAGAATTGAATTCTCTTTCTTTTTCTTTTCTATGTTTCTCTCCATGTTCTCTCTTTTCTCCTCTTCTTTTTTTTTTCTTCAAAGCTTATGGGAGGGGTCTCTCCTTTTTTAAGACTTGAAGTCTTGGGTCCTTTATATAGTAGAGAGAAGTTTGTTGATTAGTTTTAGAAGATCTCTCATTGAGAGATCCTAGTTGATTTTGGGAATTTTACCCACTGTTGGATCTTTGATCCAAGAGCTTCTGTCTTACGGAACATATTTTCATGTTTCTTAAACAAGATTAGGGAAACATTTTCCCATACAGAATTTATTCTATAAATTGGTGATTTTTAATCACCGTTGGATTTTTAATCCAAGGTTGCTTGGTTTAACGGAGCACAATCCTTTTTGTCTAAGAAGATATGAAAAATATTTTCCAACTTATGGGATCTTTGATCCGCCAATTTTCTGTTTAACAGAAAATATCATCTCTCATTTAGAAGTTCAATAGAATTTAATTCTATACTTAATCATCATTGGATCTTTGATCCAACGGTTGCTTGTTGAGTAGAATTTAATTCTACGTAGGGAAGTGCCCTCACGTGTTTAACATGTGGGGCTCTTCTGGCTTAGCAATTGTTTTAATTGCAGTGTCTATATGCGTTGCATATAGGAACTCACGTGTTAAACACGTGGGGCTGTTTTAGTCTAGCAATTGTTTTAATTGCAGTGCCTATATGCGTTGCATATAGATACTCACGTGTTAAACACGTTGGGCTGTTTTAGCCTAGCAAATGTTTTAATTGTTGCGCCTATATGCGTTGCATATAGGCACTCACGTGTTAAATATGTGGGGCTGTTTTAGCCTAGCAATTGTTTTAATTGGTATGCCAATATGCGTTGCATATAGGCACTCACGTGCTAAACACATGGGATTGTTTTAGTGAAGAACATTCCCTCATCCCCTTTTTATAAGGGAATAAAGGCCCCCCAGCGTTGCTCACACGTGGCTTGCACGTGAGTGCAACGCTGTCTGCTCTCACAGCCGTTGGATTGCTTAGGGGAATGGGAAGATGAACCGCTCCCCATCATGTCTTATAAATGCAAGGCTTTTGCCATTATGAAGCTATTGTTCTTTCATCTTCTTCCTTACTTGTTTTCCTTAAGAATTTAATTCTCTTCTTCAGAGCTTAGTTCTCTGCCCGCTGAGATCTCAGAGTTAAACTCTGTTAAAACTTTCCTTTTGTAAGGATCATGAACCGGACCCCCTCCCCTTTTGCTTTTTTCTTTTTGTTGTGGATTTTAAATCCAGGGATAAAGCATTGCTCTCTTCTTGAACAAATTTCTTAAGATCCAAAGCACACATTTTTTTGGTAGATTTTGAAGTCTTGAATCAATAGGGATTGTTAATCCTCTCCTTAGGGTTTTACCCCGTCACCGATCTTTTAAGATCCTTGGAATTTAATTCCATTGTTTAAAAGGAATTTGATTCCTCACTACAGAGCTTAGCTCAGAAATATCTAGAGGCCCATTGGGAAATTTATTCCCTGGCGTTCTTGGGCATATTTTCATTTTTTGCAGATTTTAATTCGTTGGGTATTTTGACAGACCTCATTTTTTTTTGAGGATGTTAAGAGTTGTTTAAATTCCAATGTCCATTTAATGAGAATCCTTTTTGATTCTTGCAATGATATTCTTGCCTCATCATTGGTGAGCCGCCATATTGATTTTGTGGGGTCCATTGGTTTTGCTGTCTGTGGTCACATGAAACAAACATCCTGTCGTTTTCTTCTGTTATTATATATATATATATATATATGGTTTTATTAATGGTTTTTCTTTCCCTTTTTTCAGGAACAAAGGCTTCACTTCCCTACTTTCCTTATACTCGCTCAGACGCCGCTTTTCCACAAGCTATAGCAATGATCAGGGCACATGACAGGGACTGCACGAGTCTACTCTTATGGGGGATTTGGTACGGTCATATTATCCGGGGCCGCCATAGCTTTACTTGTGAGGTGCCAACAGAGCCCCTCCGCCCAATATCACTGACGGAACGCCCACAGACCGCTTACGCGGTGGAGGCGATTAACTGGACTCCTACAGGCCGGCTTGAGCCGTCAACGGCTGGGATACCCAACCAGCCCCAGCCGGCTATAGATATTCTGGGGCGCCACATATGTCAGGATGAAGCCCGACTCTGGGGGCAAGTTTATAAGGTAGGCCTTACCCCCCGCCACCTAGTAGGCTACCTTTCCTGGGCTCGATACGTTCTTTCCGCCCACCGTGCACGGTTACAGAAGGTTGGGTTGTATCAAGCGGTGTATGCATCTCTATTTCATTACCAGGGCCCTCACGTCTGGTGGGTTAAAGCTTTTCTGAACCAATGGAATCTTCCCACCGACACCTTCTTGCTAGGGGATCGCGAGGTCTTGATTTCGCTGGAAGAGTTCCGCGAGATCTCCGAATTGCCGATCAGGGGAGAGCATTATGAAGAGTTTCTTCCTCCCGATGAGTATGTGTTTACGACCGTGCCTGCTATGCTTGACGGCCTGACGACTAAAAATATCGTCCGTCATAAGTACCCAAGTCTAATCAAAGCTCTGGGTATTTTTGAGAAACTGTTAGTGACGTCAGAAGGTCAAGGCGTCACCTTTGAGACCTTCATTTCCTGCTTTCTCCGTGGAGACACTTTATCCAAAGAGGCTCCAAAGTTCGTGAACATCGACGACCCTTTTGGGTTCGGATTGAATAAACTGCCGACCAAAGAGGAAGATTTGCTACGATTCTATATTCCGACCTCGTCGGCCATTTCCTTCGATGCGATTGTGGCTCCCGGCATGGACGAAGAGACCTTCTTCATTGGCTTCATCAGTCTCTGGCTCAGTTGGTTCGCCATACCAACGCATCGACGCTTTATGAGAGCCTCCGTCTTTTACCCCTCTCATCGTATAGCTGGAGGGGCGCGATTGGCCATTGGTAATGCAGAATTGTGGCACATATATCATGGATTAAGCGTTGCGGCTAATACTTCGACCCCAGGCACGGACGTTGTGAATTCTCCCTCCACTACTTCACGTCATGGATCGAGATGTATGTATTAGGAGCATTTGCTGCTCACCGGCAGCCAAATTTTTATGACTCCTATACCTTCCTATGGGTTATGAGGTTGGTGGATGCTTCCGCTCCCGATCCGACTCAGCTAGGGGCCCTCCGCGTGTTGCTTAACCCATACTCAAACGAGGGTGGGATGGTTTTTAATGACTAAGTCCTATCTGCTCCAGCGGAGCCCATTCAACAGCTATTTAATCTGTCAAAGGGTAGAGCGCCATCTCTAAAGCCTAAAGAGATTATGCACCTGAACTCGATTAGGCCAGGCTATTTGGTGTTTCGTCAGAATGACGCAGATCTTTTTATACGGTATAATCCACACTGCTTTGCCCAGCAATTGGGCTATAACCAGGGCATCCCTCTCAAGGCGATTAAGTCACTCGTGACGTCATTCATCATTTTATGCGGCTAAACACCGGCTCCCGTTTCATGATCCCAGAGCCCGATTATCTTCCAAGGTTTGCGGGGTCTTTCAAAGGTTAGTATCACCATCGAGTCGGTCCTGTCATTGCCGAGGAGAGGCGAGTACTCTTCGAATATAGAGTTCCAGCTCCGACCCAAGTCACTAGCACTCCGTTGCGGCCGCGGTCAGTGGTTTGCCTCCATTGAGGGATAGCGGTCCGGTACTTATCTCCAAGGCCGCAGAAATAGAATCGACCCCTCATACTGTTGGTATGTCGGTGCATACTAGAGCCAAAGCAAAGGCTTCGAATGAAGCGCCGGTGGTAGCGTCGCCAGTGGTGGTGTCACCGAAGGGGGATACCGGAGGCGAGGTTGGTCAATGCCGCGCCAAAGCGTCGAGGGGGAGGAAGCGTTCTTCTGCTAATGCTAGCACGACTTCTAAAAGGAGGAAGAAATCGGTTGCCGGCTTACTCGACACCCTGCTTGAGTCCGAGCCGTTTATTCAGGACGAACCAATCGCTATGGAGGAGTCGGATGCCGGTCTTATCTATCCTGGCTTGTCTGTTGAGGAGGCCGCGCAATTGGCTGAGGCTTTGAGGCGCTCACAAGATGAGACCGAGAACGTGTGCTTCCCGAAAAAGCCCTACCCTCCTGTTACATTCTATGACGTCGATTCATCATTACGGTGGATACATATGAGTCCTTTGTTAATAGAGGAAGCACGGGCCCTCAAACTGCCCATAACGGTTGCTTCCGAAGACGAGCTTGCATTGAAGAAAGGTAGTCATTCATCTACGCTTGAACCTCGACGAGCGTACCTAGCCAGAAATGAAAAATGTCTCGAGAAAGCCATACTTCAAGCTCCTTAGCGTATTGGCATGCGTCTCTCCCATGTCCTTCTTTTAGCGAATAGTCTGTAATACTTTTCTATCTTCTCATTTTTGTGCAAACTTTGCAGGGACTTTGATTGATATGAGATGTGATTTTTTGCGTACGTGCGTTTTAAAATCAAAGAATAGAATATATCGCAATAAATAACGGTGTCGCTTGGTAGCTAGCCGGTTGAGTACGGGTCAGTCCACAGGGAAAACGTGTCTTTTCTTATTGTTCTAACGAGTCAATTCCTATTTGTGGTAGGTTTTGATTTTTATAAAAACTAAGATTGAATTTGATTTGGATTAAAACCTTTCTAGGATTAGGATTAGGTAAGTTTGGAAAGTTAATTCTACTCACTGCTTCCTTTGCCCTAATTAAAAACTTAGGTGTTAAGGTAATAGTTAACAAAGGGGATTAGCACGACTAGGAAGAAACATAGTTTCTTCCCTTTGGTTCTTGTCCGTCCTTTCTTAACTCTTATCCCTAATCTCTATGTAAATCAACCACTACCGGTCTAACTAAGGAATAGCCGCTATCTCATAGGATAGGGTGCCGTAGTGAGCGGTGGGTGTTTGTTTTACATAGAGTCCTAATTTATAAAGTTATGAGGGCAAGAAAGGAGTGAGAGATTCCATCTCTCAAACCTACCCAATCCTAACCCTAACAAGTGAAGAACTACTCACTCATTAGGGTACTAACAATGGAGTTCATTTTTTTTATTTTCTTTTTAATTACCTAATTAACGTGCAGATAATAAAGACAGATACGAAAATTGCACAATTTAAATTGCAAATAAGAAAAAATTCAAAATAAAAAACTTACTTTTATTGATGCACTCTTGACGATTCCAAGGGAATTAAAATTTTAATCTAGAATTAAAAAGAAGCATGCAAAAGAGGCACCCAAAAGAGGCACTCTTTATTTGGCTTTAAGCCCTTCAATTTATAGATAGGAAAAACCCTAGGTTTACATTCTGATCCATACATGAAATTACAAAACAACCCCAAAGACCGAGTCAAAGCACCGACACCCCACCGACACGTGCATTGCACGGCCGCGGAACCACGGCAGAATAGCCTGTTTGGCCACGGATTCACGGCCATTTGGTGGGCTCATGGGTCTAATTCTTTAGGGTTTCTTCAAGTTTCTTTTATCTTCTGTTTTCTTCACTTGGTCTCTCAGAATCTCTTCAATTCTCTTCCAGATTTCCAACAGTGCAGAATTTATGGACTTTTACCGTAAGTTTCGCGTTGAAGTCTTGAATCTTGTGCTGCCCTTGTGCTTTGTGCAATTGAACTGTTTGCTGATCTTCATTTTTTCCTTGAACTGTTAGGCGGCATCATATGGATTCATCTATTGTTGGTTGTAGTCTCACTTTTGTAACATCTTTTCATGAATTTCACTGAATTGTTCTGAGAACCTGTAACCTGCAACTATTTAGCAGACATGGATCAAAAGCACCTATTTATTTGTAATATGATTAAGAATGGGGAATATAATAATGCAAAATTCTGATATGAACAAATATCCCCAAACTTATCTTTTGCTCGTCCCGAGCAAAACCAATTTTATTCTCGAAAAATCCTAACCTCACTTTCGCAGGGAATCGCGATTGCACTGAGCTCGTGCAACAAGCCGTTAAACCTCTAGGTGTCCCTAGTAGGAGGAGTGTTGTCTCCTGAGGGTTTTCAGCGGATACTACCCACAAAATCCGATCAATTTGGCCTATTGACTTTCATTCTTCAATTCGGTGTTCTAGCAAGAAATTCTATTATTTTCAACTCAGAAATCATCAACCCGTATTTTTCACACTCACTTATCATATAACTTAAGATCGTATATGTTCTATAAATTTATTTAGCTTTTAGCATCTTTTGAATTTTCCTTCAAAGGTTCCATCTTAACTTAGGAATTTTTATCATCTCTACTGAAGGTGTAAGCCCTGTCTTTCATTCCTATCTCTCATCTAAACCCCAATCATATACCCCTACATGTGTGTATGTATCACCCCTACACTTGGAAATTCAATTCTAGCTATCATACTCTTGTCCATCTTCCAAAATACTTTTAGTTGGTTAATTTTAGATGAAATTGCTCACACATTTTTCATGCGACCGTTAATACTTCTTAAGGTACTAGATGACCGATTACAAAATGTGCTTGCGCATTTAGGCGTAATTTCTCGTCTTGCAATACCTAAGGTTTTAGCAGTGACTCCCAAACCAGTTGGTCTAAGGCACTAAGTGATAAAGCACCGTCGCTATATATCTTTTTATTTTACGCAGCTTTAAGTAATTACAAAACCAGTGTTCATTTTTTTATATCTCTTATTTCACACTTATACTTTAATTTTTTCTCATACTAAGGATTTTAGATAAGAGCATTTCAAGGTATTCTCTACTATCCCACGTTTCAAGGTACGTGTATGTGCGAGTTGTAGAGTATATATTTTCAGAATTTAGACTAAAGTTTCAGAATTTATTTTTCAGACTTACACATCAAATAAAAATTTCAATACTTTTCCCTTATTTTGACTTAGCCCAAGAACTGAACTCAAAATTTGCCTATTTCTAAATAAACTGCAATGACATATATTTTCTATAGTTAAACTTTAAGTAAGGTTATTTTTAGGGATTTTATACCGTCATGTTGAACTTAAGTCAAATATGGCCAAATTTGAACTTTTCAATTTTTATAATTTTTAATTCTGATTTTTATGGATTTTAAAATAAGTATGCAAATGCAAAAATATACACATGAATGCGAAGGAAGAAAGCTTACCGAGCATTCCCCCAAACTTAAACTTGACAGTGTCCTCACTGTCAGGCTACACCAAGAGGGTCAAAATTGCCGGCACTCCCCTGTTTATTTTTTTTATTTTTAATTTTATTATTAACAAAAAAAACAAAATATATATACACAAAAGGTCCCCCCAAACTTAAGTGAAACAGTGTTTCCACTGTTGAAGCATTAAAGATCAGAATTAGGGAGGAGAAAAAATACAGTATCAAGCTATACAAGGCCTTACATAGGCCAAAAGTTAGCACCAACCATTCAAAAAATTTATCGTTATAATGGTGTGGTTGGTGAAAGAATGGAGTGTAGAGAAAAGAAATGAGAAACACACGAGACCATGTGGAGATAGAAGCAGTATACAGTCTCGGTGGAGGAGAAGAATGGCGGAAGGGAAAAAGAAATGGTGGTGGTTCGACTTCTTCAGGTGGGGGTTGATTAATCACAAAATCCGTGTCGTTTAGGAATGCAAGTTCGTCAGTAAAAAGTTCTTCAAAACTCTCATCGATATAATTGAACATTTTGCTGTCAGTAAATTTTGTGCCAGAATTCATCACACTTGATTTGTTAAAAATTATGGAGGTAGGAGACTCGAAAAACTCATCTACCTCATTTTCAAAAGTATCCAAATCAATTTCGCTTTCTGGAATGATCAAACTTGAATTATCGGATTGTGATTCATCAGCACTCACTGAAATTATATGAAGAATAGAAGAGGAAACTGAGAAAGTGGGAGAAAGAAGTTAAATACGAATTTGAGGGTGGAGATGGAGTGTATAAATTAGCACAATTTGTAATGACCGATGTATAAAAAGCGATTGTGCTAATCTATCAACCCACTGAGAAATGAGGTCAAATCCCTCAAGATTCGTGAGAAAACATGGGTACGTCGAACTTGGTAAAGAGGACATTGAAAATGAAAGGGATATGGTTTCTTGCGCGGACAGAACGACAGAAAGGATGAAGGGGATTGATTCAGGAAGTGTAACAGTTAAAGGTTCAGGAGGATGAACTGGAAAATCCGACTCATCAAACAAACTAGTTCATCCTCAATACTATCCTCAATACTCTCCTCAAAATTTAGCTTATCCATGCAATTCTCATCAAATTCAAGACGCATATGAAGTTCGGGAGAAACATTTAATGTCTCGGGATGATGAATTGGATAGAAAAACTCATCCAAATTTGTGGGTTCATCATCCAAAGTATTCCCAGTGTCAATATCCTCGATCAAGTGAAAATTAAATTTCTCAGACACCTCATCAAAAGCATGGATATTAATCAATTCTGGTTCTAGAGTGGAGGTGTAGAGGTCAAAAGGATTGGTGGTGATTTCACTCGAAAGGGACACTTCACAATCAGGTAAATCAAACACTACAAAGTCTCACAACTCATTAGACGTTTTACCTTCAACTGGTGAATCATTTGGAACACTTGACAGACATTCAAAACCGGAGTTATGGGATTCAATTGAGGATGGGTAGGCTTGATTTGAAAGTGTGTACAGCTCACTCTCACCACTCAAATTCTCAATCTGTCCAACCGCCTTATCATACATTGGAAAATTTGGAGCTAGTTGGAAACTAGCTACAGGGTCACTAGGTTGTATAAGGGCGGCCATGGACGCATTCAGATCCATCATATGTTGTCTTGACGTTACCATAAAATCTTCCAACGACTGTTCCAGACTAGACATGGGTTGTGAAGGGGTTTCAGTAAAATATTCAAAATTGTTTGGATTCTGGAAACTCTCAAATGGCTGTGTAGAAGCAATGTCTAGGGAAGGTGCAACAGCTGGGTAAGATGGATAGGAATTGAATGGTTGGACAGTATTAGGATCAACATTTGGATAAAAAGGTGAATGGAATTGTTGATCCCAAGAACTGGAAGTGTTGAAAGGAGTGAAAGATCGGCTACGAGATTGTTCAATATGTTTAGCAATAGACATGGGTTTCGGAGTTACCACCGGACTCTCAAAAGAGATATCAACGTAAGAAGGTGGTGAAGGTTGAAACTGTTGATACAAAGTGGATTGCGGAGTCCAACTGTTTCTCCTAAACGCGTCTATTCGATCTTTCAAAGAAATTTTGGGCATGGAGGGATCATCCGAAATTCGACCAAAACAATACGCGTAGGAAGTAATGTCTGATTGAGGGTACCAAAGTTCGGCAAAAGTTTTGCGAGGTGGGGTACCGATGATGTGAGAAAGGAGAAGAAAAAGAATGAAATGATTTTTTTTATCTTTTATTTTTTTATTTTTAAAATTTTTTTTATTTAAAAAAAATTGTTTGTTTTTGGAGTTTTGAAATTTTTGAAAGTGTTTTTTTAGAAAGAGTTTTGCAAAAATTTGTACGGAACTACGGCATAATTTCAAACAATCACAATTTATACATGCACAATCAAGCCTAGAGCTGGGGTCTCCTAAATCAACTAGACTGCTCCTAACTATTCCAAAGGGCAAGTTTTGAGATATCCCTCAAATCGCCTCTTCACCGCCAATTGTGGCCAGGTAAGCACAAGTAAAGAAAGGAGGGATCCGCTCACGAATCACAGTGAGACGGGCCTTGTAAAATTACCTTTCCTACTTGTCTATCCTAGGCACCACAAACTCAGGTTTAGATAAACGACCGATTGCCCACAACCTTCCTTTGTCCTAATGAGCGCGGCAGTCCTTATTGGCTGAGTCTAAATATTTTTTTAATTAACTCGAGAGTTGATACATATGCTTTTTGTGATTTTTGGGGTCGGTCCTAGGAAGGGTAATGAAATCTCCACCCAATCTGGATTGGTGTTATAGCCTCTTAAAAGTCCGTTTTAAAAATGCAAAGCAGTAAACACACACAAAACGCTTGCAAGTTTTTTTTATTTGGCAGCGTAAAGAATCCTGCACAAAAACAATTTATTGGAGAGGGAGAAAGATTTTGCACAAAGAACCCTGCAGGAAAAATTTTCGGTGGAGCTCAGGGTAGGAGAGGGGACAAAAAAATACTTACAGAAAATTTTTGGGTGCTGACGTCAACAGTTGCCCGCGGTTCCATGGTCAAACGCCTGAATCCGCGGTGGTTAAGTTGGTTTGGATCTTCAAAATTTTTCTGTTGTCTGTTGTGATTCTCCTCTGTCTGTTCAGATCTTCTGTTTGTTGATTTGTTCACTAGCTTTTTCCAGATCTGAATCAATCCATCTTCTTTTCCTGCGCAATTCACACAATACCTCTCAAAAAGAACAAGATGATTTTTTTTTGTTTTAAAATTTTTCAATTTTTATAATTTTTATATTTTAAATTTTTTATTTTTTTTAACCCGAAATTACACAAAGAAAGAGACTACGGTCTCTCCGGCAACGGCGCCATTTGATTGATATGAGATGTGATTTTTTGCGTACGTGCGTTTTAAAATCAAAGAATAGAATATACCGCAATCAATAACGGTGTCGCTTGGTAGCTAGCCGGTAGAGTACGGGTCGGTCCATAGGGAAAACGTGTCTTTTCTTATTATTCTAACGAGTCAATTCCTATTTGTGGTAGCTTTTGATTTTTATAAAAACTAAGATTGAATTTGGTTTGGATTAAAACCTTGCTAGAATTAGGATTAAGTAAGTTTGGAAAGTTAATTCTACTCACTGCTTTCTTTGCCCTAATTAAGAACTTAGGTGTTAAGGTAATAGTTAACAAAGGGGATTAGCACGACTTGGAAGAAACATAGTTTCTTCCCTTTGGTCCTTATCCGTCCTTTCTTAACTCTTATCCCCAACCTCTATGTAAATCAACCACTACCGCTCTAACTAGGGAATCACCGCTATCTCGTAGGATAGGGTGCCATAGTGAGCGGTGGGTGTTTGTTTTACATAGAGTCCTAATTTATAAAGTTATGAGGCCAAGAAAGGAGTGAGAGATTTCCATCTCTCAAACTTACCCAATCCTAACCCTAACAAGTGAAGAACTACTCACTCATTAGGGTATTAACAATGGAGTTCATTTTTTTATTTTCTTTTTAATTACCTAATTAACGTGCAGATAATAAAAGACAGATACGAAAATTGCAGAATTTAAATTGCAAATAAGAAAAAATTCAAAATAAAAAACTTACTTTTATTGATGCACTCTTGACGATTACAAGGGAATTAAAATTTTAATCTAGAATTAAAAAGAGGCATGCAAAAGAGGCACTCTTTATTTGGTTTTGAGCCCTCCTATTTATAGATAGGAAAAACCCTAGGTTTACATTCTGATCCATACATGAAATTACAAAACAACCCCAAAAACCGAGTCAAAGCACCGACACCCCAGCGACACGTGCATTGCACGGCCGCGGAACCGCGGCAGAATAGCCTGTTTGACCGCGGATTCCGCGGCCATTTGGTGGGCTCATGGGCCTAATTCTTTAAGGTTTCTTCAAGTTGCTTTTATCTTCTGTTTTCTTCACTTGGTCTCTCAGAATCTCTTCAATTCTCTTCCAGATTTCCAACAGTGCAGAATTTGTGGACTTTTACCGTAAGCTTCGCGTTAAAGTCTTGAACCTTGTGCTGCCCTTATGCTTTGTGCAATTGAACTGTTTACTGATCTTCATTTGTTCGTTGAACTGTTATGCGGCATCATATGGATTTATTGTTGGTTGTAGTTTCACTTTTGTAACATCTTTTCATGAATTTCACTGAATTGTTCTGAGAATCTGTAACCTGCAACTATTTAGCAGACATGGATCAAAAGCATCTATTTATTTATAATATGATTAAGAATGGGGAATATAATAATGCAAAATTCTGATATGAATAGACTTCGGCGGGGAAAGAGGATTTGAGTCCAGATCGAGCCATAACTGTGGACTCTACAAATGTCTCCCGTGACGCACCGGCAGGTGTAGAGAAGATTATTAAAGCTGTTACTCTTACCGTGGAGCTTCCGGTGGTAACTTCTGTTCCTTCATTGTCTATTCCTCCAACAGAGGTGACTTCACCGGCCACAGATCCCGTGGACATCTCTAGTGACGCACCGATGGGTGTAGAAGAGCTCCCGGTGGCGACTTCCATTCCTTCAGTATCTACACTTTCAGCAGAGGTGACCTCGCCGGCCATAGATCCAATGGATCTCTCTAGTAGCGCCCTAGAGGGTGTGGAAAGGATTGCCGAGACCGTTGTCCTCTCCTAGGAGCCTAAAGTGGCGGCTGTTGTTTCTCAATTGGAAGCTGCCATCCCGGCACATATCCCCAGTGATGAGCTGCCATCCCTCCAGTTCAAGAAGGGCGAAGTATCGAAGGTAAACTTCTACATTTCGTTTTAACGATCCCTCTGGTATCTAAACCCTTCTTTCCTTCAGAATTGCGGGAATTAGCGGCTTCCATCATGGATATATCTCCTAGGAAAACCTTCCAGCGTTTTCTTGATATGGCTGCCCCACAGGCGATACCCCCGCAAAGTATAGTCCTTTCTTCTGGCCAAGGTCGGTGTTCTTTGACCCCTTTTGTTTTATTTTTTATTTTATAATGACACTAATATGCGCTCCACAGTTCTGGAAGCTGATGACGAAGTTGAGATCCTTGATGGTCCTGGGGATCTCTCAAACCCCTCTGCATGACTGTGGGTAAGTAAGGCTCTATCTTTGGCATTGTTTTGGCTATTCAATGTTCATAAATCTCACTGACTGTTCATGAATCTTGACGGCCCTGCCAACCCTAACCCCGTTAGAATCTCGGATTCCCATGCCACCAGGCCCCTATGCCCGGCGTGCGTCTGAAAGAATGGCGAAACAAAGCATTTACTCCCTGACGGCTCTTATTGAAGACCTTCGCGTTGTTACCTCTGTCACAGCCGAAGAATTTGCTGTCGAAGCTGATGCATCCTTGTCCGTTCTCGCCACCTATCATGATGAAGTATTGGTGTGCATCTGGGTTGAGTACTGTCGCCGAGTGGAGGTCTGCCTATACGGGCTTGAGTGCATCCGCCTTCCTTCCAACATCTTAACCGTAAAATCGAGTCTGCGGGGATGGATCGAACGGTGCACAGCCAATCTACAGTCATGAGAGAATAGGCTCAACCGGAAGTTTTCGGAGAGGGAGCTAGCTTCAAAGGCTTTGGGGGAATTTCAGGCTCAGCTTACCGCCAAGACTACCCGCGCATACAAAATTTGGTGGGTGCTTCAAGAAGCCATTACAAAGCTGGTGGCTGTTGATAAAGCCGTTATCTTTACCCGCAAGATGGTTGAAGCTCAAAAAGTCACCGAAAGGGAGCTTGAGAGTCGGTTTGCTTCATATCATACTCAGCAAACTCAAGCAGGTACCCGTCTTACCGCACTAACGGAGCTCGAAGCCGAGGTCCAGCGGAAGAATGACGAACTTACTCGCTTATTGCACCATCCGCCGGCTTAAACATCTTTTTGTCGCTGTATATTTTCCTTCTTCTTCTTTTTTTTGTATTTATTCATGAATAAGAGTATCTTGTATTCATTTTGATTCATGAATAAAAGAAAAAAATTCTTCATACTGGCGCTTTTCTTTCTTTTGCTGTTTTGGCTTAGCATAAAGTAGTTTATGAACTCATTTCGGAGTTTATAGTTTATTCATCCCGGAGTCTCTAGTTTATGAACTCATTTCGGAGTTTGTAGTTTATTCACTCATCCCGGAGTCTCTAATTTATGAACTCATTTCGGACCTTGTTTAGTTTACATCACTTGGGCTTGTACGCAAACCGGTCCTAACGTCACAGTTAACCCCTGCTCTTTACGACAAAGGTCCGTTAGAGTCGTGGTACTAGGGTTTTATCCGTTGTACCGTCGCATTGGCTAATGCGTTCCTCGATATGCAATCTTGTTGTTCGAGTAGCCTCGCGACTGTCGTGTCTCTGATCCCTTCGTGGGGTGGACAAGACATCCTCAAGTAATCTCCTAGGTCATTGTTCCCCTCCGAAAGACGGTTGATACTGAACGTCTTGCCTGAGATTCGGGGCATATGCTATTTGGTTTTATCCGTCCACCTCTCCGAAGATGCCAAGTTGATTTATGGCACCGTGTATCAGAGATTTAGACGGATGTGGCCGATATAGCAGACTTCGTCAGATTCCCCCTCGTTAGAGGGGTTTTTGATTGTGGGGACGCTCTTCCCTGCAGGCGCAAGCCCCTGCTGTTAATTACGCTACCGCATCGTGGTAACAACTTTCTCCTTCTCCAGAATTTCACTTCGTGTCGTATGTGTTTGTTTTGTTTGTGGTTGTCCGTGGATTGTATACGGAAACTAGGTTATGCCGTCGCCCGTAGGACGTAGATTAGTCCAAATCCGTATTTTCTTAGATTTGGGTTTGGGGTTTTTGTTTAAGGATACATTAGCCCTATTTAAGGCTAAGATCAACTTAAACTTTTGTTAAGGATACGTTAGCCTAATCTCCAGACTAAGATTAACTTAATGGGATCGTTTGGATCTGACAAGAGAGCAATTAGCTCTATTGTTCCAGTTTAGGGACATAGCGGTCCATTTCCAGTTTTAGGGACCTGGTGGTCCAACATTCCCATTTGGGGACGAGCATTAGTTTAAGGACATTTCGGTCCAACATTCCCATTTTGGAACGAATATTAGTTTAAGGACGTTTCGGTCCACGAGTTTAAGGACCCCACAGTCCGTATCGATGTGTGGTTGTCGGGACCCGTCACCTCTCTGACGTCGTTGAAGAATTAAAACGATAGGTGTCAGAGGAGTTCAGAGATGTACCCTTGAACCGGATGTAAATTGATTTAAGAGAGCAGTCTTGCTCAGTCAATTTAATTTGAGGACTTACGACCATGATTGGGCTAAGTCCAGTTGAGAATATTCAACGTTTTTATCTTTGGCCTATTAGGCCTGTGTTAGGACTTTGCCCCTGTTTAATAATGCATTGCATTTTATTTTGGCCTGCTAGGCCTTTCTAATTTGGTCTCTGTCCCTTTATAAATGATGCAGAGCATCTGTTTGGGCTCTGCCCTTCTTTAAAATAATGCATTGCATTTAATTTGGCCTGTTAGGCCTTTTTTAATTGGGCTTGGCCCTTCTGTAAATAATGCAGTGCATTAATTGTCTGACATTGGCTTGTCAGGCGCTTTACACCAATTATTGAGCGCAAGCTCATGTGGAGGTGACATGTGTCACGCTCTGATGAGCGCAAGCGCAGTGCGCTGCGCTGTTGCGCTGCTGACACGTGGCGCGCTCTGGTGAGTTACGCCAACTTTAAAGAGCAATGCTCTATTTTTAAAAGCGCATAGCGCAAGTTATCCTGGCGCTGACACGTGGCGCTCTCTGGTGGCTTGCGCCAACCCAGGAGCGCAACAGTGCAGTTTTTGCAAGTGCAAGGCACTGTTTCAATAACTTGATCCAATTTTGGATTCAAGAAAAGAATCTTTAAGATTCCAGAACCAATGGTTCATAAAAAGTGCAAGGCACTGTTATTATTTATTTTTTATTGAAGATCATTGATCTTGTTCTTAGATCAATGATCTATTCAGAAGTTCCTTCTTTTTTAAAGGTTTTAACTTTTTTTCTCTTCTTGAGTTTTTTTCTCAAACTTTCTTTTTAGGAGTTCTCTGAATTCTTTCTCTGTTTCTCTGTCAATGTTCTCTCTTCTTCTTTTTTTTTATTTTAGAAAGAAGGATCATTGGTCGTTGGGACCCACCACCTCTCCGACGACACTGAGATATTACAGTGCCATATATCGAAGGTGTGGAGGGATGTACCCTTTGAACCATATCTCACTCATAAGGGGGAAGAAAAGGCTGGAGCTTAAGCTTCTCGCTGCTGAAAAAGGCTTCTTTGCGTTCGCGCATGTGCCTCGCACGTGTTGGGCACACGTACGTCGCACGTGTAGGGCGCACGTGCGTCGCACGTGTTGGGCGCCCATATTTGCATGTAGCGCACATGGAGCTTGCGCATATGCGCATTATGGGGGGAGAAAGCTCCTATGGAGAACGAGTCTCCTTTTAATTGAATATTCTCCTATGGTACACACGTACGTTGCACGTGGTGCGCGCGTGGCGGGCACACGTGCGTTGCACGTGGCGCACATGCGCATTATGAGGAGAAGCAGGGCTTCTATATATGGAGAACTAGGCTCCTTTTAATATTATTAAATGTTCTCATGTGGTGCGCACGTGCGTTGCACGTGGTGCGCACGTGGCAGGCACACGTGCTTTGCAAGTAGCGCACATGCGCATTATGAGAAAAAGCAGGGCTTCTATATATGGAGAACTAGGCTCCTTTTAATATTATTAAATGTTCTCATGTGGTGCGCACGTGCGTTGCACGTGGTGCGCGCGTGGCAGGCACACGTGCGTTGTACGTAGCGCACATGCACATTATGAGGAGAAGCAGGGCTTCTATATATGGAGAACTAGGCTCCTTTTAATATTATTAAATGTTCTCATGTGGTGCGCACGTGCGTTGCACATGGTGCGCGCGTAGCGAGCACGCGTGCATTACACGTTGCGCACATGCGCATTATGAGGAGAAGCAGGGCTTCTATATATGGAGAACTAGGCTCCTTTTAATATTATTAAATGTTCTCATATTGTGCGCACATGCGTTGCACGTGGTGCCGCATGTCGGGCACACGTGCGTTGCGCGTAGCGCACATGGCGCTTGCGCATATGCGCATTCTGGGGAAGAGCATGCTCCTATCTTGGAGAACTAAGCTCCTTTGAGTATTGAATCCTTTGAGAATTGAACTCTCCCTTTCTAAGAGCTATCCCATCTTATTTATATAGGAGTGGTAGAGAAGTCATCTCTCCTTTTCCCGATGTGGGACTAAAAAATGCATTCCCCATGTAGTAGAGCATTACTTTAGATTACACGTGCATAACACATTTGCTCATAACTTTTGATCTCGGATGAATTATGAGGCCCATAATATATCAAATCGAAAGTATTTTCGAGATACTTTCAATACCATCAGAATTTAGCCATTTCTCTTTCCGGAGTTTGTCAAAATACAGCTCGGAAAATACTGATTCGCATCTTCTTCCTTAGATCACATGTGCATAGACATTTGCTCATAACTTTTGATCCCGGATGAATTATGAGGCCCATAATATATCAAATCGAAGGAATTTTCAAGATGCTTTCAATATCATCAGAATTTAGCTGTTTTTCATTCCGGAGTTTGTCAAAATACAGCTCGGAAAATACTGGTTCGCATCTTTTTTCTTAGATCACATGTGCATAGACATTTGCTCATAACTTTTGATCCCGAATGAATTATGAGGCTCATAATATATCAAATTGAAGGTTTTTTCGAGATGCTTTCAATGCCATCATAATTGAACAGTTCCTCATTGGGGAGTTTATCAAAATACAGGCCGGAAGATACTGGTTCGCATTTTCTTAAGCGTATCACTGCCATTTGATGCCTTGGACTCTTTTGCGCAGAAATTTTTGGCGGGAACAAATGCCCCCCACTATTTTGCCCACGTAAGTATATATGTGGGTGAAATAGTGCAGAGTAATGCATAGCGTATAACCAGTTTCGGGTTGGTATATAACTTTCAGAATCTTGATCTGAGAAGATAACGATCGGACACAAGCGTCGTCATTTATCATTGACTCAAATCTCGACTCTTAAAAAATATAGTTCCAAACTCTCAATTCCATGAGCCGCACCCTTCTATTTCTTTATGTTTTACTCTGGTGTGAAGTAGTTTATATGCTCATGAGTAACTTCTCCATTTCAGTGGCATGTAGCTTTGGCAAGTGTGGCCTATAGATGGTAGATAACAATTCATCTTGAATCCTTTATAAGATAGTGATTGCTTAGAAGACAGGGGTAGGATCTGTCACCTAAGACTTTTCAACTTTATGAGCCGTGAGGGTCTCATAAAGACTTTTCTCCCTACGGATCGAGAGAATCTCGTAGGTGTATTTTCTCCTTAGGAATCGTGAGGATTCCTAAGTGTGTTTTCTCTTATAAGTCGTAAGGATCTTATAAGAGAATTTTCCCTCTTACGAGTCGAGAGGACCCGTAAGCGGTTGTTTCCCTCCTTGTCAAGATTCGACTTTGGAGAGTGAGACCCATGGATAGTATGCAAGAGTCTATTTTGGACCTACTTGCAGGGTCCCAGTGCTTAGGAAACAGGTTTTTTAATCCCCACTGCCTAAGGCTTTATCTTCCAAGTCGAAACGAATCGGGAAGTCCTCGTGAGGACACTAATTTCTTCACGGGTCGAGACGAATCGAGCAGTTCTCGTCAAGGACACCAATTTCCCTGAGTTGAAGTATTTTGCCGAGGACGCTGGTTTCCTCGAGGTTGAAACGAATCGGAGTATTCCTGCGGAGACACTGGTTTCTCTGCGGGCCGACGCGAATCAGGAGGCTCTCATCAAGGACGCTAGTTTCCCTGAATTGAGTTATTTGCCAGGGACACTGATTTCCCTGGGGTTGAAATGAATCGATGTATTCCTGCAAAGACGCTAGTTTCTATGCTGGTCGACGCGAATCAGGATTTTCTCGTCAAGGACACTGGTTTCCCTGAGTCGAAGGATTTTGCCGAAGACGCTGGTTTCTTCGGGGTTGAAACGAATCGGAGTATTCCTGCAAAGACGCTAATTTCTCTGCGGGTCGACGCGAATCAGGATTTTCTCGTCAAGGACGCTGGTTTCCCTGAGTCGAAGGATTTTGCCGAAGACACTGGTTTCTTCGGGGTTGAAACGGATCGGGGTGTTCCTGCGGAGACACTGGTTTCTCTGCGGGCCGACGCGAATCAGGAATCTCTCATCAAGGACGCTAGTTTCCCTGAGTTGAGGTATTTGCTAAGGACACTGGTTTCCCTGGGGTTGAGACGGGTCGAGATGTTCCTGCGGAGACACTGGTTTCTCTGCGGGCCGACGCGAATCAGGAGGCTCTCATCAAGGACGCTAGTTTCCCTGAATTGAGGTATTTGCCAGGGACACTAGTTTTCCTGGGGTTGAAACGAGTCGAGGTGTTCCTGCAAAGACGCTAGTTTCTCTGCAGGTCGACGCGAATCAAGATGTTCTCATCAAGGACACTGGTTTCCCTGAGTCAAAGTATTTCCCGAGGACGCTGGTTTGCTCGAAGTTCAAAAGAATCGGAGTATTCCTGCGGAGACACTAGTTTTTCTCTACGGGCCGACGCGAATCAGGAGGCTCTCATCAAGGACGCTAGTTTCCCTGAGTTGAGGTATTTGCCAGGGACATTGGTTTCCCTAAGGTTGAAACGAATCGATGTATTCCTGCAAAGACGCTAGTTTCTCTGCGGGTCGACGCGAATCGAGGTGTTCTCGTCAAGGACACTGGTTTCCCTGAGTCAAAGGATTTTGCCGAAGATACTGGTTTCTTCGGGGTTCAAACGAATCGGAGTATTCCTGCAAAGACGCTAGTTTCTCTGCGGGTCGACGCAAATCAAGAGGGCTCTCATCAAGGATGCTAGTTTCCCTGAGTTGAGGTATTTGCCAAGGACACTGATTTCCCTGTAAGTTGAACTGATCTGTGGCGGTCTTTTAGGTTTTATATAAGTTACCATCAAAACCATGAAGCTAGGAATTTGATCTTCGCTTCGTTTGCTGGCACTGCGTCTGCTGTATCGAGACGAATGTCACGGTTGTCTCTAGGTTGTTGGTAAACCGTCGAGATTTGGCTTTGCTTTCTGGCGGAGCCTGTTGGGAAGGTATGGTTCCCTCTTTGTTTGTGCCTCTGGATTGTATACAGGGATTGCTGTGACATCGCCTGTAGGGCATAAATTTCATCATATATATTTTTTTCATTTTATTTCTTTTCGTGATGCTCTATCATTTCAGTTTTTATATCACGAAAGTCGCGATTGTCCAATCATTTCGGCTATTTCTCGCGGTGCCCAATCATTTCGGCTATTTATTGTATTTTTACTCGCTACTTTTTATTGCGAGTTGCCCAATCATTTCGGCTATTTATTATATTTTTACTCGCTGCTTTTTATTGCGAGTTGCCCAATCATTTCGGCTATTTTGCATGCGTACGTTTTTACTTGCTGCTTTTTATTGCAAGTTGCCCCATCATTTCGGCTATTTCGTATGCATGTGTTTTTACTTGCTGCTTTTTATTTCAAGTTGCCCCATCATTTCGGCTATTTCGCATGCATGCGCGGCTTGCTGGTTTTTCGCCATAAGCATGGAATCAGACACCGATTTCGGCATCAGCAGCGCTACAACTGGGATATTTCCAGGAGCGAATCATCATTTGCCTCTGTCGATGTCGAACAAAGGTGGCTTAGCGAACAGGGTTAGGGTCCTGCCTACTAAGGCTTTTGACTTCATGAGCCGTAAGGGTCTCATGAAGGTATTTCTCCCTACAAGTCGTAAGGATCTTGTAGGTACGTTTTCTCCTTAGGATTCGTGAGGATTCCTAAGTGTGTGTTCCTCTGTAAGTCGTAAGGATCCTACAAGAGGGTTTTCTCCTTGTAAATCGAGAGGACTTACAAGGGTTGTTCATCATGCGAACATATCCCTAGTCACGGGTGGGACTTCGTCAGGGAAATGTTTGTTCGCGCCTGTGGATTGTATACAAGGGCCAGTACTAAGCCACTTGTAGGGCAATATCGAAGGTTGTGGGGGTTGCTTAAGCACGGGTTTAGGTCTCTGTAACTTAAGACTTTCAAATCTTATGAGCCGTGAGGGTCCCATAAGAGAGTTCTCCTTACGAGTCGTGAGGATCTCGCAAGTGTATTTTTTCCTTAGGAATCGTGGGGATCCCTAAGTGTGTTGCTCCCTTGTGAGTCGTAAGGATCTCACGCGGGTGGTTTCTCCTTACAGGGTCGAGAGGACCCTATAAGTGTCCTTTAACGAGATTGCGCCCTTTCGGGTTTTCACAAACACTCGCCGGTAGCCCTGCTGTTTTTACTCACGGAGCCCTTTCGGGTTTTCATCCGTGCCCATTTCGCTTATGGACATACCGCTTTTTTTTATTCTTTTTATTCCCCCCTTTTTTACGAGGTCGTGCCCTTTCAGGTTTTCACAAACACTCGCCGGTAGCCCTGCTGTTTTTACTCACGGAGCCCTTTCGAGTTTTCATCCGTGCCCATTTCGCTTATGGACATACCGCTTTTTTTTATTCTTTTCTTTTTTTTATCCTTTTTTTATCGGCTTTGTGATGTTTCAATCCACTGTAGTTTATCGATATCTCGGTCAACAGCTAGTTTTAGGACGTAGTGGTCCGTCATTAGTTTAAGGACGTTTCGGTCCGTCATTGAAGAAAGCCGGCTACTACTTATAGAGTTTCGAGCTTAGGAAGATAGCGAGCGGACATAGTCGTCGTCATCTATCATTGACCTAGGCTGAAACTCATTAGGCGTAGTATTTCTTCAGGAAATGGCCGTTTATTGGCCTGAAAGGTCTTTCTCCATGCATGTCCATGAGTAGATAGGCTCCACCCTGGTAGACCTTGTCTATGATGTACGGGCCTTCATAGTTTGGCTCGAATTTTCCCCGCTTGGCTCGATTGGGGATCATGGGTCTTTTGACCACTAGCACGAGTTCGCCTTGGCGGAATGTCCTCGGCCGGGTTAATCTTTCATATGAGCGCGTCATCTTTGCTTTATAAGCCTCCAGATTTTGTTGCGCTATGAGCCAGGTTTCATCAAGCTCCTCAAGCCGAAGGTGAGCATTTTCTTCGTCCGTCAGCTCGTAGTGGACTGCCACTCGCAGAGAGGGTAACTCTATCTCGAGGGGGAATACTGCTTCTGTGCCGAATATCAACGCGTACGGCGTTGCGTTCGTGGCCGTCTTGAACGTAGTTCGATACGCCCAGAGAGCTTCTTGCAGTCTCTCGTGCCAGTCCTTCTTATTTCGGGACACCGTCTTCTTTATGATCTTTGTCAAGGTCTTGTTGAAGGCCTCGGCTAGACCATTAGCTCGCGGATTATAAACCGAGGAATATCTCCAGTCTATATTATGCTGCTGCGCGAAGCGACTGATCTTGTGGCTTCTGTAGGCTGGCCCGTTATCGGAGATGATCCGTCTCGGAGTTCCAAACCGATATATGACGTGTGTCTTGAAGAAATGAAGGATATTCTCCGTCTTCACTTCCCTCAACGGCACTGCTTCTTCCTACTTGGAGAAGTAATCAGTCGTTGCTAGGATGAAACGATGTCCTCTGCACGATGCTGGTTCGATGGGGCCGACTATGTCAATTCCCCACATTTCGAACTGCCAGCTAGCCACCATTGGATGTAATGGATTTGGATGCTGGTGAATGAAGTCCCCATGGATTTGGCATGAATGGCACTGCTTCGCATATTCGAGGCAGTCCTGAATCATCGTGGGCCAGTAGTAGCCCATCCGTTTTATCTTCAAATTCATCTTCGGGCCTGCTTGGTGAGAACCGCAGAGTCCGTCATGAACTGCCTGAACGACTCTTTTCGCTTCTTCAGGTCCTAGGCATCTTAACCACAGAGAATCAAACGACCTCTTGTACAGAGTATCATTGACGAAGGCGAAAGACAGAGCTCGTTTCATAAGTTGATATCTTGAGGACGCATCTTCTGGCGTTCAACGTGATTTGAAGTAGTCAATAAAGACTTCTCTCCAATCCTCGGCCTTTTCCCGGTCTTTTATTTGCAGGGTCGTCTGCTCAGTCGCTCCCTTTTCTTCGGATGATTCCGGAGATATTTCTGCTGGGGTAAGCACCCGACGGCTTTGTACCACGATTCTGATGTCATCGAGGTTCTCGTCGGCCAGTTCCTTAGCGAGCTTGGCTAATGCGTCCGCTTTGCTGTTTTCCGCATGCAGTATGTTTTCCAAAGTGTAGAAGGGGATCTGGGTCAACAGTTCATGCACCTTCTCGCCGTATTTTACTAGTTCGGGTTTGCACGTCTGGTAGTCGCCATTTACTTGACTAACAACCAGTTGGGAGTCTCCGTATATGAGGAGGTTTTCAATTCCCATGTCGATGGCGATCTCGAGGCCTGCTATCAAAGCTTCATATTCGGCTTCATTGTTCGTCCTTGGTTCTGTTAAGGAGAAAGCAAAGCGCATTATCCCTCCTTGTGGAGTTACGAAGATGAGGCCTACCCCCGATTTGACTATGGGGGTGCTTTGTTTGCGCTTCTTCATGGAAGACACTCCATCAAAATAAAGCTCTCATCGGGTATCACTACCGTCGATCGCATCAAACGCATGTTCGTCTGGCAATTCGCAATTCAGAAGAGAATCGGCAAGTATCGGATGCTCAGCGAGGAAGTCGGCGATAGCCTGACCTTTCACTGCCTTGAGAGATTGATATGTTATCGAGAACTCCATCAAGAGCAGGGCCCATTTAGCGAGTCTCCCTGTCAATATGGCCTTCGACATTAAATATTTAAGGGGGTCCACCTTCGAAATGAGACGGACTTCATGCGCCAACGCATAGTGCCTGAGTTTTGTTATCGCAAAGATCAACGCCAGGCAGTGTTTTTCAATGGGGGAATAGTTGCTTTCTGCCCCCAGCAGAACTCAACTTAAATAGTAAAGTGCTCTTTCTTTCCCTTGGTCGTTCTCTTGCGCCCATAATGTGCCTAAGGAACCTTCGAGGGCAGTTGTATAAAGAATGATGGGCTTTCCCTTGACCGGAGCAGCCAACACTGACGGGTTCTGCAGGTATTGCTTGATCTCGTCTAGCGCGCTTTGGCATTTCTGGTCCCAGACGAACAGGGTTCCCTTCTTCATCAGGTGGCTGTAAGGACGGCGCTTGCCTGAAAGGTTGGCTATAAATCGCCGTATATACGCGAGCTTTCCTTGGAGAGACCGCAACTGCTTAAGAGTCCTTGGCGGAGGCATTTCCATGATCGCCTTGATCTTCGATGGATCTATCTCGATGTCTCGGTGTCGGACGATGAATCCCAGGAATTTACCCGAGGAAACTCTGAATGCACACTTGAGAGAGTTCATCTTCAAGTTGTATTGTCGAAGGCGTTGAAATACGGTCTTTAGATGCTCGAGATGTTCCTTGTACGATTTGCTTTTAACCACGAGGTCGTCGATATAACATTTGACGATTTCATGTATAAGGTCATCGAAGATCTTCGTCATGGCCCTATGATAGGTGGCACCGGCGTTCTTTAGACCGAAGGACATCACCTTGTAGCAGAAATACCCAAGGGGGTCCGGAAAGCGGTGTGCTTCTGGTCTTCGGGATGCATCTTTATCTGATTATACCCTGATGAGCCGTCCATGAAGAAGAAAACCTCATGACTGAACGTATTGTCTATCATCAGCTCGGTGACTGGTACTGGGAAATCGTCCTTCGGGCAGGCTTTATTGAGATCCCGGAAGTCCACGCATATGCGCATTGTCCCATTTTTCTTCATCACCGGGACGATGTTGGCGATCCATTCGGGATATTGAACTTCTTGGATGAATCCAGAGTCGATTAACTTCTTGACTTCGGCGTTGATGCTCATCTCAAGCTCGAGCCGCATTCTTCTAGGCGCCTGTTTGACTGGCTTGACATCCGGGGATATCGCCAATTTGTGCACAGCAATTTCTGGATCTAGTCCCGGCATTTCAGAATAGTTCCATGCGAAGCAATCTCTATGCTGCACAAGCACATCTTTTAACGCAGCCACCCTTTCTTCAGATAGCAGCTCGCTGACGAATGTCGGTCGCGGGTCGCTTGCCGTCTCCAACTCAATTTTCTTGAGGTTATCTGCAGTGGTATGTATTCCATCTTCTAGCTCTTTCAGTGCTGGTGGAAATTCTGAGATCACCTCATCGTTGCTGTTTCCGAAGCACCAGGGAAGGTCATCCATGTTCTCGGGCTCTTCCTTTGAAATCGTTATCATGTGACAAGTACGAATTCGCTTCCACGACCAATATGGAGATGGTTCTGCTTTCATGGCTTTGGGTTCGTGCTTCTGTGGCGGCGTTACCCTCCAGTTGTCAGACAGAGCGAACTTGCCAAGCTGATACTGATCTTCGACCCAATTCTTAAAGGTGAAGCAGTCTTCGAGAGGGTGCCCTATTACTCGGTGATAAGAGCAATAGTTTGGGTGAGAGACTTCGCCTGCTTGTTTGGGGTGTTTAGACTCCAGCAGTGTAAGCATCTGATGTTTTAGAGCGAAGTCAAGTATTCTCTTCGTCTTGTCCCGAGGAAAAGAGTACGCTCGACTCATTTTCTTCACAAGGGATGGATCGGAACCGCTCGATTCCCGCTTGCGTGGCTTCTTAGTCCTGCTTTGTTGTTGTTGAGAGTCTTTTTCGCATTTCGACTTGTTTCTGTCTCTGCGTCGAGCCTTTTTTATAATAGATTGACAGGGAGTGGCATTTTCATCTTTTACGGCCTGTTGGAGGAGGCGTTGCATTTTGGCTTTCTCGTAGATGGCCATTTCGCGGTTGTGGTCGTCTCGGACTTTTTGACCAGCTTCCCGTATAAGCTTGTCCATTTGTTCTTCAAACGACGGACTGGGCACTTTTGCATCAGGAACTTTTTCTGGTTCAGGATTAGAGCCTTTCCATTGAGCATCCGCTTCTTCGTTGAAGTCATGTATGACGTAGCAGTCGCGGAGCAGCTCCCGTTTCTTGGACCGAATGTATCCGAGCCCGATTGTTTCCATCCTCCCACTAGGCAACTTGTGCTGAGTTCCGGGGACATTCCAGATCCTGTCATAGAACATGGCTTTTCGAGCGGTCTGTTTGAAGGATATCCCCTGGCGTTTCAACAGCCTCTTCAAGCCTTCTGTATAATATCTGGGTAGACGGATGGGCTGAAGCCTATCAAGCATAGGATCCGCACCGTGCCAGGTTTCTTTCTCCACTTTGTTTTCTTCAGAGCGGTAGAATAGAATTGCCTTTTCGCTTTCTCGCCTAGGAGGGACATAGAACGTCCGCAGCTCCTCTACACTGTAGATATCAAGTGCATCCAGTTCTTTATGGTGTTTAAGTGGAACCATGGTGACTTGTAGACTTTGCTCTTCGTTAGCGGACGTTTGTATTGAAGACCGAGCAGAGAATACAGCATGGATCTCATCTTCCGAGTCACTACCAAAGATCAACGTAGGAGCGGATGGTCCCGGCTTATTGTATTGGGATGGACCCGAATAAACTATTTCCTCTTCCTCCTCGGTATCACTCCCGAAGACAGGGATGGTGGCGTTAGCTTTGTTCTTCGACTTGTGACATCTCTCCGTGTCTTCGAAATCCGGCAAGAAGTATTTGGCATCTTCATATTTGCGGACTTCATTTAAGGAAAATGGGTTCAGTTCTCCCGTCATGATATACTCGAGACCATCCTTAAAATATTTCATACACTGGTGTTGTGTAGAAGGGATGGTGTTGTACTCATGTAACCATGGCCGGCCGAGCAGAGCATTGTAGCATGTCTTGGCGTCTATGACATGGAATTTAATGTCCGTGACGAGTAGCCCAAAGCGTAGCGTCAGTATCACATACCCAAGATTCCGGGATGATTGGGAGTCGAAACCAGAGATGGTGATCTTATCCCGAGCGAGATGCTGGACGCTCATGCAGATTTTCTTTAACACCCGCACGTTGAGGAGATTAACGGAAGACCCATTGTCAACCAAGATTTTGCCTATCTTTATGTCATGGCAATACCCTGAGACATAGAGGGGGCGATTGTGTTCGCACGTCTCAAGGAGAAGGTCTTCATCGCCAAAAGTGACATCGGCTGTGTGCACTTCTTCCAGTTCATCCTTCATCCTTTCTTCGGCGAGAAAAGCTTGGAATTGCTCGGGTTCTTGCAGCGCTTTGATCAGTGATTCTTTTGCTTCTTTTGATAGTAAGAGGGCGTCAAGAATGCTGAGTTGCGAGGGTAACTTCTTCAAGTGTGCCAGAACGTTGTAGTCTACCTTATTTTTCTTGGCGAGTCCTTGGCG
This sequence comes from Agapanthus africanus, assembly GCA_030015575.1. Taxonomy (NCBI): domain Eukaryota; kingdom Viridiplantae; phylum Streptophyta; class Magnoliopsida; order Asparagales; family Amaryllidaceae; genus Agapanthus; species Agapanthus africanus. The sequence continues at coordinate 12,230,290 of CM057343.1, read as the reverse complement.
GTTAGCTCTTCCACAACTTGGTCATCTAGGGCAATATCCTCAGAGACCTTTTCTTTTCCCTTATCTTTTTTGTTTGAGGGTCCGAGATTCTTTTCGGGTAGCGTACGATTACGCAGCCGGATATTTTCGCAGGCTTTCGGCTCTTCTTCTTTTCCCGAAGTGGACTCTTTAAAGAGAGGGGTAAGCTCCATTTCCTCGTCAGAGTCATTCCCGAATGTGAGAACTTGCGCTTTCCCGGCGTTAACCATGTGACAATCGCCGGTAGTTCTTCTAAGCTCCTCAGTCGTACTTTTCTGCTCCCGACGAGTTTTACGTTTTTCCCGCTTAAAATGTATCCGGTGGACAACATACCCTTGCCACCAACACTTAAAGGAGTCGCAGTCTTTAGTGGGATATGCGATCTTCTGATGATATAGGTAGTAATTAGGATGCATCTCTACTCCACCGAGAGTGTTTTCTTCTGAGGATGGTAGCTTCATTCCCATTGATATAGCTTTAGCAAACCTTTTCCTCATCTTGAATTTGTTTTATGTTGGCAGCTTGTTCCGCTACCTCTTTGTCCTTCTTTTCGAGGATTCTCTAAAAAAAACTCAGCATCAGTTTCTTGCTCACGGCGCTATTCCAAGGATGTCTCCGGGCTTACTTTCGGTCCCGTAAGTGCGGCCATGGCTGTCAGCATTTCTTGGAGCTTTTGTTGTTGTTGCCCCTGAGCCTTAGTCACTGATCGCGTAAGCGGTCTATGACCTGTGAAGACATGGCTATCCTCTTTTCCGGATGCCATATAGACGGTATGTACCATCATGCCCCCAGACTTGGGGTGTTTGGGTTCAGTGGTCTTGCAGTTCGTCGCAGACCCAGGGATTTTCTTCGGCCTTCTCCTCTTGTGAGGGTCGAAGTTGAGAAGGCCGTTGCAGTGGGCACCCAAGTAGCTATCGCCTTTTGTGGCTTGATAGGATGGTCCTCTTCCCGCTGAACTTTCACCTTTTTCTGTCGGCGGGGATAATCTTGATCAATTACCGAGTCTTGGACTTGACGCCAGACCTCATGGATTTTAGAGGACAGTCGTTGAGGGGGATTTTCCGGCTTCACCTTTACAGAGCTCTCCATAGGTGGAGGAGATCTTTTCAGCATAGCGGTCGGAGAGTTCTTGTGAACCTTCCTAAGTGGTTCAAAGCTGTTTCCAGTTGGAACAGCAGCATCAATTTCCGCCGTTGGAGTCGGCGGAGTCAGTCTAGAAGGAGAGTTGCCCCCAGTCTTCCTTGCTCGACGCCAGTGGTATATCCCTAGTAGGAGGGGTGTTGTCTCCTGAGGGTTTTCAGCGGATTACATCCACAAAATCTTATAATAAAAGAGAAATGATGAAAGTTATATGAAGAGAAGAACTATAAAAGAAAGAACTTGAAAATAAGAGTTTTCAACTATACCAGCTTTTCAGTTGCTATGAGCCCTATCTTAATGGTCATGAAAAAATGTTAGAAATCACATTATCCCTCAATAAAACATCGCCTTCAGTTTTCATTCCTACCTTTCTTCCAAACATTGATCATATACCCCTACGTGTATGAACTGGACATCCCTACACTCAGAGAATTCAATTCAAGCAATCATACTCTTGTCCATCTACCTTAGTACTTTTTAATAGATATTTAGATGGAATTTGCTCACACATTCTTCATGCGACTGTTAATACTTCTTGGGGTACTAACCGACTGATTACTCATGTGCTTGCTAATTAGGTATTTTTCCTCGTCTTGCAACACCTAAGGCTTAGCAGTGGCTCCCAAACCAGTTGGTCTAAGGCAGTAGGTGATAAAACACCCTCGCTATATTTTTTTATTGCTACCTCGATGATAACAAAACCAGTGTTCATTTTTCTTTTCGCCATTTTATCTTTTATTCTCCACTTTTATTTTCTTCATACTTTGGCTTTTAGACAAGAGCATTTCAAGGTATCCTCTACTATCCCGAGTTTCAAGATGTGTGTAAGTGCGTATAGTAGGGTATCAACGTTCAAATGTTTGGCTTCCAGAATAGGAACTATTTTTCAGGCTTATTTTTATCCTCATATTAGTAATTTCCTTCATCTTACTAACCCTTGGGAAAACAGCTCATAACTACTTATTACTGGTTTCATTTAAGAAAACATCCAACTTTCTTGTTTTTCTTAAACTATTCCTATCTTTTAAATATAATTTTTCACTTTCTACTCTTTTATTATCACAATTTTTTTGTGTGCTTATATATAGTATAATGCAAAGTAGGGCGTAAATAAGCACAGGAGCGCTGAAAAACGACTTCTTGGGAACTTCTTGTGATGGTACAGGAGCGCTGAAGCTCGTTGGTGGGAGCATGGTTCCGAAGAATAGCCCAGTGGTGGCTTGAGTTACCTGCTCCACTGGCATAGTGAAAAGGGAGGCCGCTTGGGGCCCGTAGGTTACTCCTCCAGATGGGACAGAGCGAGAGTTGCTGTTGCAGTTAGTGCAGTTTGAAGCTATTAATTTCTTGAAAAGCTTGAATATTCTGCCCCCTGCGTCGACCTTGGTCTTTGGCATGTGCCAGTTGTTTGAGGACCGATTCCGTCGGCAAGGCTGCTGCTTGGGGAGCCTGCCTGTGGATGACAGACATCCTCTGGGCTTCCTCCATCGGCGTTGAGGCACCGAGGGTGGGAGGTGGGAGCATCGACCCAAAGAGAAGCCCGTTGATTTCTTGAAGAGCCGGATTGCAGAGATTTGAGCCTGCAAGTGGCCCGTACTTGACTCCACCAGATATGACAGAGCCTGTATTGCTAAGGTCAGAACAAACGCCATTCTTCATAAAGACGAAGCGCCGACTTCAGTATCCACTCCCCTAAGGGCAACCACAAACATACACACCGTGATTATCTGATCACAGGAAAAACACGACACACGAAGTATGGAGTGGAAAGAGGAAAAGGTCCCACCGGGCGTGCCAGAATCTTTTCCCCTCTGAGAGACGGCCGAGACTGAACGTCTTGCCTGAGATTCGGGGCAGATGCTATTGGGTTTTATACGTCCACTTCTCCGAAAATGCCAAGTTGATTTATGGCACCGTGTATCGGAGGTTTAGACGGATGCAGCCGATGCTTCGTCAGATTCCCCCTCGTTAGAGGGGTTTTTTATTGTGGGGACGCTCTTCCCTTCTGGCGCAAGCCTCTGCAGTTAATTACGCTTCCGCATCGCGGAAACAACTTTCTCCTTCTCCAGAATTTCACTTCGTGTCGTGTGTGTTTGTTTTATTTGTGGTTGCTCGTGGATTGTATACGGAAACTAGGTTATGCCGTCGCCCGTAGGACGTGGATTAGTCCAAATCCATATTTTCTTAGATTTGGGTTTGGGGTTTTTGTTTAAGGATACGTTAGCCCTATTTAAGGCTAAGATCAACTTAAACTTTTGTTAAGAATACGTTAGCCTAATCTCCAGACTAAGATCAACTTAACGGGATCGTTTGGATCCGACAAGAGAGCAATTGGCTCTATTGTTCCAGTTTAGGGACATAGCGGTCCATTTCCAGTTTTAGGGACCTGGTGGTCCAACATTCCCATTTAGGGACGAGCATTAGTTTAAGGACATTTCGGTCCAACATTCCCATTTTGGGACGAATATTAGTTTAAGGATGTTTCGGTCCACGAGTTTAAGGACCCCGCAGTCCGTATCGATGTGTGGTTGTCGGGACCCATCACCTTTCTGACGTCGTTGAAGGATTACAACGATAGGTGTCAGAGGAGTTCAGAGATATACCCTTGAACCGGATGTAAATTGATTTAAGAGAGCAGTTTTACTCAGTCAATTTAATTTGAGGACTTACGGCCATGATTGGGCTAAGTCCAGTTGAGAATATTCAACGTTTTTATCTTTGGCCTACTAGGTCTGTGCTAGGACTTTGCCCCTGTTTAATAATACACTGAATTTTATTTTGGCCTGCTAGGCCTTTCTGATTTGGGCTCTGTCCCTTTATAAATGATGCAGAGCATCTGTTTGGGCTCTGCCCTTCTTTAAAATAATGCATTGCATTTAATTTGGCCTGTTAGGCCTTTTTTAATTGGGCTTGGCCCTTCTGTAAATAATGCAATGCATTAATTGTTTGACATTGGCTTGTCAGGCGCTTTGCGCCAATTATTGAGCGCAAGCGCATATGGAGGTGACACGTGTCACGCTCTGGTGAGCGCAAGCGCAGTGCGCTGCTGACACGTGGCGCGCTCTGGTGAGTTGCACCAACTTTAAAGAGCAATGCTCTATTTTTAAAAGCGCATAGCGCAAGTTATCCTGGCGCTGACACGTGGCGCTCTCTGGTGGCTTGCGCCAACCCAGGAGCGCAACAGTGCAGTTTTTGCAAGTGCAAGGCACTGTTTCAATAACTGATCCAATTTTGGATTCAAGAAAAGAATCTTTAAGATTCCAGAATCAATGGTTCATAAAAAGTGCAAGGCACTGTTATTATTTATTTTTTATTGAAGATTGATCAGTCGAAAATACTGCATTTCTAACACGGCAATTTCCCTACCTTTTGTATTCATGTATAGGTATCCGGTATTCATATCGCACATATTAGCAAAACATATGTAAAATACTGGATTACTTGAACTGTGTACTAAAATCGGCATTTTTTAGGGAAATTGTGTGTTTATCATGGCATCGCATCATTCTTGTATAGCGCAACTCTTGTCTTGGAGTCTATGCGGGAAATTCCAGAAGCAAAGCCCAAATTTGTGAAAACAGAGCTGATAAAATACGCCAACTCAAAGGCTAAAGAACTAGTAGCAATACAGAAGGCCAAATAAAATTCCACACATCAGAAAGAGGCCCAAATATCAGCCCAAACATTTACCAGAATTTTCATGCAGTGCGGCCCCCAAAGGACCGCGGATGTGCGGCCCAAACCCCCTTGGCGCCGCGGATCCGCGGCTTATTGATGAGATCAGCCCTCCAAATTTCATCACGTGCTTACCTCTAACGGCCAAAGCTTCCAGAAGACCCCAGAAGCTCCACGTGGCGCATCTAGAAGGCTCGGCGTAACTAACTATTTCTAGAAAGCTCTTTTGGAGGGAAATTCAAATCTTTGGCTAACTAACTTGTGGAGGGAAAATTTAAATTTCAATCCTAGATCTAGAATTTTGAGGTCTATATAAGAGAGCCTAGAGCTAGGGTGAAGTTTTGTTCAAGAATTCATTCATCTTCTTCCACCCACAAGTTTAGTGACAAAACTTGTGCCAAACCCTTACTCCAATTCCAATTCAACTTCAAGATCAAGATCCTGAGAGCAATTCAAGCAAGAGAGCCTTCAACCTTTAGCAAGCGACGCCGGATTTCAACGGAGCAAGAGATCAACGCCGATCTGCGACTCAAGGAGCCGAGCGAAGCCGAAATCGACGATCTAGTTCCTTCCTTTTGTAAATTCAAGAGAGTTGTAACGAAATTTGTCGATAAATAAAGGTGAATTTTCTATATTCTTGCTTATCTTTTAATTCAAGCATAATGATTAGATCTCAATTTGTGATTGTGTTTGTGATCATGATGTTTGAGTAATCTCCGCTCATGTAGGAGTTGTGACGATCTTTAGATGATGATGATTTAGATATTTTTACAATTCTTAAATCCTATAATCTTTGGAAATTCTAGTGAATCAAATGATTAATGACCTAGTTTCGAGATGAAGATTTCTTGATCGTGTTCACTCGAAACTAGGGAACAACTATTAAACATTTGATTAACTAGAAACTAGAATTTAAATGCAATCTATCGAAAGGACAAAGGATGAGTTGCGAAATCCCTAATTCCTCGCAAGATCCTTAAACCTCGATGAATTTGCATCGATCTAGTATCAATTCGTTAAAGGATAAGAATGAATAATCATTAGATCACATCACATCTTTAGATCCGATCTACTCCTACGAGCCTTACTTCTAATCTTGATTGTTGGTTGGAAAATTATCACACATCTCAATTCTTGTTTTTAATGTTTCTTTTAGATCTAGATTTTTCTTACTCTTGATCTTCAATTACAAATCATGAATTGTTTTCTTTTCTTTTCCTTAAATTTTCAACTCATCTAATTCGGAAATTGAACGGATTACACTTTCCCTGTGGACGATCCGCACTCGCTAACGATCTACATCCGACACCGTAGTTGATTGCGGTCAAATAATTTTTTGGTTGTGATTTCTAAATACAATTTTCTAAAAACCAACACACAACGGAAAATTGTTTCAATCAAAATGGCGCCGTTGCCGGGGATCGTGTGCTATTTGTTCATTTTTTTTGAAATTTGAGTTGAAAAGTTTATTCCATCTAAAATTTTGAGATCAAAACTCGCGCAAAACACTAAACGAGTTGTTGTGGGTTATTACAAGGAAATCTGGAGCTTGCTGTGCAATTGGAAAATTATTTGGAGAATTCCAGAGGACTCAGGGGTTCAACAGAAGCTCTCTGTTAAATTTTCGTGCAGTGATCCCACCAAGCCACCGCGTTTCCGCGGCCCTAGCTCCCTAATGCGGCGGTTCCGCGGCTTGTTGAGGGCTTTTCTGCAAAAATTTTCTCAGGTAACCTCTTCCTTTCTTATCTCCTTCCTCATCTGCTCCATCTAACAATTTGTTGCAGGCTTCTTTGCAAAAATCGCAGCGCCGAAAAAAGAAAAATAAATTGTGCTTGTTTTTGATTTTGTGGTTGTTTGCATAATTAATACGGACATTAAGGGGCACAGCCAAATCCAGATTAGGTGGGGAGTTCATTACCCTTCCTAAGCCCCAAAAATCACAAACATGCATCCGCATTACCCTCATTAATTAAAAAATATCTAGAGATGACTCTAAGGATCGTCGCGCTCACTTAGGACAGAAGAAGGCCGTGGGTAATTCATTGCTTATCCGCGTTTCTTTTTGTGGTGTCTAAGGCAAGTGTGTCAAAGGCTAGTGGTTACTTAATTAGGCCCACTACTTACGTAGTGGAGAACCTCCCACTTACCTGGCCACAGGAGAAACAAAGAGGCAGTGGAGGATTTTATCCTGCGACTTGTTTTTTGGAAGTTAGGAGCGGTCTAGAGATTGGACCTAGGTGACCATAAATTTTAGGGTTGCTTGTTGCATTTGTTGTGATCGCATCATCTTTTCAAAATCCGTATCTTTTTTCAAAACAAACACCGCATTCACTTCATTTCCCCTAATTATAAATCACGCTGCCACTTGTACTAACCCTTTTTAGTGCAAGATAGGCTGGACACGGGATTCTAGTGCCCGACTTGTCCGCGTCCCTTCGATCGACTCCGAAGTCAGTATTTCTCCATTTACCTTTCTTTTACCCACCACCACACCCACACCGATAGATCAGTCCCCATCGAACCTCTTTACCGCTGCTCTGCCGCCGTCCGTTGGTGCGCAGAATCCTCCCCGCATCTCTCTCCAAGAGAGGTGCTACCCTTTGCGAGGTCCTCTCTCGACCTGCTTATCCATTCCACCAGCCAACGGGGATAACTTTGAGATTAAGCCCCAGTACATCAACCTTCTACCTAAATTCCACGGTCTCGAGACTGAAGACGCTTACGTTTTCATTACCAAATTTGAAAACGTATGCGCAATGATGGGTACATCACAACTTTCTGTGGATGCCATGCGTCTACGACTTCTTCCATTTACTTTGTGTGATATAGCCGAGAAGTGGCTGTATAACACCACCGCACATTCCATTACGAATTGGGAAGAATTCGTGGCGGCATTCCTTAAGAAATTCTACCCTACGCAAAAGACAGCTCGAATCCGTAGCGAACTATATCAATTCACCCAGCTCCCAGCTGAACCATTCTCAAAATGCTTTGAACGATTCAAGGATATTTTGGTTCAATGCCCACATCACGGCATCCCGAGATGGGATCTTTGCCGAATCATATATGAGGGCATTAACCCTACCACTAAACAAAACCTTGAAAACATGTGTCAAGGCACCTTTATGACCAAGGATGATGGGGAAGCTTGGAGATATTTAGAAGAGTTCGCTGAAAAGTCACTACAGTGGGAGACTGGAACCCAGCCATCGAGTAGCGGTGGCGTGCACCAAATAGACGTGTCCATAGGTGTTCGAGCTGAGATGGAAGCAATGCAAAAGAAGCTCGACGCTATGGAACACAAATTCCTAGCAGCCTCCCTAAACCCAATGTCGCTCCCCAAAACTGTTTGTGGGTGCTGTTCTGATCCTTCTCACTTGACGGAAGAATGTCCATTAAACTCTCAGTTTCAAGGTCTCGAGCATACCAATGTCGCATTTCAAAGACCTAGAAACGATCCATATTCTTCCACGTACAATCAGGGTTGGAGGAATCACTCGAATTTTGCTTGGAACCAATCCCAAAACACGGTTCCAAACCCTAATCAATTCCAAAGGGCTCTTCCTCCACAACAGCAACCACTTCATCTCACTCAGCACCCCTACCAGTCACAAAATTTCCAAAACCAGGTCAACACTCCTGCACCGTCTAATCCTATGCAGTCGACCTGTTCTGACGAGTTCTCTCAAGTCGCTCAAACCATGAAATCACTCCTGTCAAATTTCATGGAAGTGTCGGCCGAGGTTAGGTCTTCCGTTGGTGAGATAAAGAAAAACTCAGCATCCCAACCTGAGAGTATCAAAACGATGGAAGCTGAGATTGCACGACTTAAGGCCGAAATGAGTGCGAGAGAAAAAGGGAAACTTCCGTCTCAACCCCTACCGAATCCGGGGCATTACAATGTAAATGCCGTCACAATGTTGAGATCTGGGAGAGTGCTGGATAACCATGTTGGGGAAGAAGTTGATGATATTGAAAATCCTATCAATACCCTGGCTGAGACCTTCCCTCACACACACACTTCTACTTCTGCTCCTTGTTCTTCTACCCCACCGCCTTCTCACGAGCCTATTCTCCATTTCCCACTAGGCTCGACACCTCACCCCACCTCTTCTAGCTCTTCACAGACGATCCCCACTCCTCTTTTGGGATCTCGTCTACCCCCTCTTCCTTCTCCTATGATGGACCCATCACTCATTGCTAAAGCACCTTACCCGAACCGGTTAAGGGCTAACAAATCGAGTCCTCATATGGAGAAAATCATGGAAATGTTCAAACAGGTTAACATCAACATCCCTCTCCTAGATGCGCTTCAACAAGTCCCCGCTTACGCGAAAATTCTTAAGGACCTGTGCACTAGGAAGAGGAAGACTCAAGTGCCGAAGAAGGTCTTCATGTCCAATAACATTAGCACTGCTTTTATTCCCCAGCTACTAAAGAAACGTAAGGACCCAGGATGTCCTACGATATCAATTTCTATTGGGGGTAAAAACATCAACCGTGCTCTTTTAGACCTTGGCGCAAGTGTTAACCTATTTCCATATTCTGTATATGAGCAGCTAGGGATTGGAGAGTTGAAACCTGCTCACTGCACTCTCCAAATGGCAGACCGATCTATCACCAAACCTAGGGGTGAACTAGAGGATGTGTTGATAAAGGTCGGGGAATTTGTATTCCCTGTAGACTTTATTGTTCTCGATACACAGCCTGTAGCAAACCCCCGAAGCCAAATTCCAGTGATTCTAGGTTGACCATTCCTTGCCACTTCCAATGCTGTCATCAACTGTAGAAATGGTTCAATGAACTTATCATTTGGAAATATGACCATTGAACTAAACATCTATAAAATTGGAAGTCAGCCATCAGAACCCTCTGCTCATATCCTCGATGTGTGCTCTGTCCACGAGATTGCTCCCGAAAGTTGCGGAGTTGAGGAACTTTGCTTTACAGATCTCGATGACACTACCACATCACTGTTTGACCTTGCACATGATCTTAGTGAGGACACCATTTCCACGCTTGAGTCTGCCACTCCTGACTCATCACCATCCGAGTCTGTATCTTTTACAGGTTATGAGCTTCTTTCTGACTCCGAAAATCACTCGATGATCCCACCTTCTATTATTTCTCCGCCAGTATTAGATCTCAAAATTTTACCTTCTCATCTTAAATATGCATATTTAGGTGAGAATGAATCTTTACCGGTTATCATTTCCGCTTCTCTAGCATCAGAGTAAGAGAATACACTCTTATCGGTATTGAGATCTAATAAGGAGGCGTTTGGTTGGACCATGGCGGACATCAAAGGGATTAGTCCCTTGATTGTCGAACATCATATACACTTGATGGATGATGCCAGACCAACTCGAGAACCACAGAGAAGGTTGAACCCCGTCATGAAGGAAGCGGTGATGAAAGAGATCGTCAAATGCCTTGATAGTGGTATCATACCCAATCTCCGATAGCCAATGGGTGAGCCCTATACATGTCGTCCCTAAGAAATCTGGCATCACTGTTATTACCAATGAGGCATATGAGTTGATTCAGACACGCGCCCAAACTGGGTGGCGTGTATGTATTGATTACAGAAAACTCAATGCCGCCACGAGGAAAGACCACTTTCCTCTACCATTCATTGATCAGATGCTGGAACGCTTAGCTGGACGTGCGTATTATTGCTTTATGGACGGATACTCTGGCTATAATCAGGTCCCCATCGCCAAAAAGGATCAAGATAAAACCACTTTTACTTGTCATTTTGGTACCTTTGCTTACAGTCGCATGCCCTTTGGGTTATGCAATGCTCCCGCTACCTTTCAGCGGTGTATGATGGGGATATTCTCTGATATGGTAGAGAATTTTCTGGAGATCTTTATGGACGATTTCTCGATTTTTGGAGACTCTTTTTCCGATTGCCTATCAAATCTTGACGTTGTTCTTACTCGTTGCAAAGAGAAGAACTTAACTTTGAATTGGGAAAAATGCCATTTCATGGTCCAAGAAGGAATTGTTCTTGGACATGTCATTTCACAGAAAGGCATTGAGGTTGACAGAGCTAAGATAGATGTCATTCAAAACCTCCCTCATCCCAAAAGCGTCAAAGATATTCGATCTTTCCTTGGCCATGCGGGCTTTTATAGGAGATTCATTAAGGACTTTAGCAAGATTGCTAGACCTTTAACTTTTCTCCTGGCCAAGGATACGACCTTCCACTTCGACTCGGACTGTGAGATAGCTTTCGACTCACTTAAACACTCACTCACTTCAGCCCCCGTTCTATCGTCTCCGAATTGGGACTACCCCTTTGAGCTGATGTGTGACGCATCCGACTTTGCAGTAGGTGCAGTCTTAGGACAGCACATTGAAAAGATGCCACACGTGATATACTATGCAAGTAAGACCCTGAATGATGCACAAATCAATTATACAACCACCGAAAAAGAACTTTTAGCGGTTGTATTTGCTTTAGAAAAATTCAGGCCTTACTTAATCGGCTCTCCAATAATTATGTACACAGACCATACCGCTTTGAAACATCTTCTGGCGAAGAAAGATGCAAAATGTCGGCTAATACGTTGGATCCTTCTGTTACAAGAATTTGATCTTGTTATCAAAGATAAGAAAGGATGTGAAAACGTAGTAGCCAACCATCTTTCACACATCTCTTCTTTCCCTGTGACCCTGCCGATCAATGATTCATTTCCCGACGAACAACTCTTGAACGTTTCCAATGAACCATGGTTCAGGGATATTGTGAACTATCTTGTCACGGGACTTATACCCAGCGATTGGTCAAAACAGGACAAATACCGTTTTCTATCCCAAGTGAAACACTTTTACTGGGATGATCCATATTTGTTTAAGTATTGTCCTGATCAGATCATTCGCCGGTGTGTCCCGAAAGAAGAGTTCAAGAGTGTTCTTTCTTTTTGTCATGATCAGGCTTGTGGGGGTCACTTCGGTCCTAAAAAGGCGGCGAAAAAGGTTTTGCAATGTGGATTTTATTGGCCGACTTTATTCAAGGACGCATTTGACTATTGCAAAACCTGTACACAATACCAGTACACGGGTAGAATCTCCCGGAGAAATGAAATGCCTCAGCAACCCATCTTGGTTGTTGAAATTTTCGACGTTTGGGGCATTGATTTTATGGGTCCCTTTCCCAACTCCTTTGGGAATTTGTACATACTGCTGGCGGTTGATTATGTCTCAAAGTGGGTAGAAGCCATTCCATGTCGCACTAATGACAGGAAAGTTTTCATTAAGTTCTTGAAAGAGAATATCTTTTCGCGATTTGGACACCCACGGGCTATCATTAGCGATAATGGGACACATTTCTGCAACAGGTCTTTCGAGACTCTAATGCGGAAATACTCAATCAACCACCGACTTTCTACACCCTATCATCCCCAAACGAGCGGGCAAGCTGAGATTTCGAATAGACAGATCAAACTAATCCTGGAGAAGACTGTTGCTAAAAATAGAAAAGACTGGTCGACTAAACTGACGAATGCTCTTTGGGCATTCCGAACTGCATTTAAAACCGACCTAGGGATATCTCCATATAGGATAGTGTTTGGGAAGGCATGTCATTTACCCGTCGAGATTGAGCATAAAGCATTATGGGCTATTAAGGAAATAAATTTTGACCTAAACCAAGCCTACAACTTTCGGAAGCTGCAACCTAATGAGCTAAGTGAACTCCGCGATGAAACTTATGATAACGCTGTGATTGTAAAGAATAGGATTAAGGTTTTTCATGATAAAAATATTTTGAGGAAAACATTTTCACTTGGTCAACAAGTCCTTCTTTATGATTCACGATTACACCTTTACGCGGGTAAGCTTCGATCTCGGTGGAAGGGACCTTTTGTTGTGCGGTCTGTATACCCGCACGGGGCAGTAGAAGTAGAAAATGTTAAAAACGGCACATTTTTCAAAGTTAATGGACATAGACTAAAGCCGTATTTTTCCACTGACCCCACGGAGGAGCTCCTGTTCTTACAGGAGCCATTTTATTTGGATTAAAATTCCTCCGTCTCACCTTCATATCCAGTATATCATTGCATCATCTTTTGAATGGAGGTGAGTGAAAAGAGTAAGTTTGGGGGAGGATCTTCACTTATATATTTTGCCCCTACTAATAAATTCCACCCAGGCTTACAGGTTTTGTAGATATAGCGGTTGGCAACAGTGAGGACACTGTTGAAAACAAGTTTGGGGGAGGTTTGTACTTAGTTTTGCATCATTTGCATATCATTTGCATAAGCACAAAACATTTCTTTAAAAAAACCATAAAAATATAAAAAATTTCAAAACCCATAAAAATTTTGTGTAAATATTTTTTGGGCTCATCATTTTTTGTAAATAATTTTTTTTAAAAACCTATAAAAAAAATTTTTAAAATTTCAAAATCCATAAAAATCCAAAAAAATTTCAAAAAAACTCTTTAAAATTTTTAAAAATTTTAAAAAATAAAAATATTTAATATTTATGATAATAAAAGTTTAGATAATGAAAAATTACATCCATGAGATTAGAAAAATTTAAGAAAACCAAGAAAATTAGAAGTTTTCTTATACGAACTAGTAATAAGTAGTTATGAGCCGTTGTCCCAAGAGTTAGTAGGATGGAGGAAGTCACTAATCTAAGGATAAAAATAAGTCTGAAAAAATAGTTTCTATTCTAGAAAGCCAAACATTTTGAACGTTGATACCCTGCTATTCGCACCTACACACGTCTTAAAGCCCGGGATAGTAGAGGATACCTTGAAATGCTCTTGTCTTAAAGCCCAAGTATGAAGGAAAAAAATGAAGAAAGTGGTGAGAAAAATGGACACTGGTTTTGTTATCACCAAGGGCAACAATAAAAAATATATAGCGAGGGTGCCTTTTCACCTAGTGTCCTAAGGCCAACTGGTCTGGGAGTCACTACTATACCTAAGGTGGTGCAAGACGAGGAAAATACACCGAATAAGCAAGCACATGAGTAATCGGTTGGTTAGTACCTCAAGAAGTATTAACGATCGTATGAAAGTGTGTAAGCACATCTAATTAAAAAGTACTGAGGCTGATGGGCAAGAGTATGATAGCTTGAATTGAATTCTCCGGGTGTAGGGATGTTCTTTACACACACACAGGGTGATATGATCGATGTTTGGAATAAAGATAGGAATGAAGAATAAGACGATGTTTTATTGAGGGAGGACGTGATTTCTAACATCTTTTCATGACCATTAAGATAGGGCTCATGACAACCGAAAAGCTAGCTTAGTTGGAAACCCTAATTTTCAAAGCTTTTTTTTTACAATTCTTGTCTTTAAATGTAATATTCATGATCTTCCTTTTATTATTGGATTTTGTGGGTGCAATCCGCTGAAAACCCTCAGGAGACAACACTCCTCCTACTAGGGACACCTAGAGGTTTAAAGGCTTGTTGCACGTGCTCAGTGCAATCGTGTTGCCTACGAAAGTGTGCTAGTTAGTTTTTCTCTTTCTTTATTTTCTCCTTTTCTTTTTAATAAAACAATTCGATCGAGACGATCGAAAATAAGTTTGGGGGAATCTGATCAGTCGAAAATACTGCATTTCTAACACGGCAATTTCCCTACCTTTTGTATTCATGTATAGGTATCCGGTATTCATATCGCACATATTAGCAAAACATATGTAAAATACTGGATTACTTGAACTGTGTACTAAAATCGGCATTTTTTAGGGAAATTGTGTGTTTATCATGGCATCGCATCATTCTTGTATAGCGCAACTCTTGTCTTGGAGTCTATGCGGGAAATTCCAGAAGCAAAGCCCAAATTTGTGAAAACAGAGCTGATAAAATACGCCAACTCAAAGGCTAAAGAACTGGTAGCAATACAGAAGGCCAAATAAAATTCCACACATCAGAAAGAGGCCCAAATATCAGCCCAAACATTTACCAGAATTTTCATGCAGTGCGGCCCCCAAAGGACCGCGGATGTGCGGCCCAAACCCCCTTGGCGCCGCGGATCCGCGGCTTATTGATGAGATCAGCCCTCCAAATTTCATCACGTGCTTACCTCTAACGGCCAAAGCTTCCAGAAGACCCCAGAAGCTCCACGTGGCGCATCTAGAAGGCTCGGCGTAACTAACTATTTCTAGAAGGCTCTTTTGGAGGGAAATTCAAATCTTTGGCTAACTAACTTGTGGAGGGAAAATTTAAATTTCAATCCTAGATCTAGAATTTTGAGGTCTATATAAGAGAGCCTAGAGCTAGGGTGAAGTTTTGTTCAAGAATTCATTCATCTTCTTCCACCCACAAGTTTAGTGACAAAACTTGTGCCAAACCCTTACTCCAATTCCAATTCAACTTCAAGATCAAGATCCTGAGAGCAATTCAAGCAAGAGAGCCTTTAACCTTTAGCAAGCGACGCCGGATTTCAACGGAGCAAGAGATCAACGCCGATCTGCGACTCAAGGAGCCGAGCGAAGCCGAAATCGACGATCTAGTTCCTTCCTTTTGTAAATTCAAGAGAGTTGTAACGAAATTTGTCGATAAATAAAGGTGAATTTTCTATATTCTTGCTTATCTTTTAATTCAAGCATAATGATTAGATCTCAATTTGTGATTGTGTTTGTGATCATGATTTTTGAGTAATCTCCGCTCATGTAGGAGTTGTGACGATCTTTAGATGATGATGATTTAGATATTTTTACAATTCTTAAATCCTATAATCTTTGGAAATTCTAGTGAATCAAATGATTAATGACCTAGTTTCGAGATGAAGCTTTCTTGATCGTGTTCACTCGAAACTAGGGAACAACTATTAAACATTTGATTAACTAGAAACTAGAATTTGAATGCAATCTATCGAAAGGACAAAGGATGAGTTGCGAAATCCCTAATTCCTCACAAGATCCTTAAACCTCGATGAATTTGCATCGATCTAGTATCAATTCGTTAAAGGATAAGAATGAGTAATCATTAGATCACATCACATCTTTAGATCCGATCTACTCCTACGAGCCTTACTTCTAATCTTGATTGTTGGTTGGAAAATTATCACACATCTCAATTCTTGTTTTTAATGTTTCTTTTAGATCTAGATTTTTCTTACTCTTGATCTTCAATTACAAATCATGAATTGTTTTCTTTTCTTTTCCTTAAATTTTCAACTCATCTAATTCGGAAATTGAACGGATTACACTTTCCCTGTGGACGATCCGCACTCGCTAACGATCTACATCCGACACCGTAGTTGATTGCGGTCAAATAATTTTTTGGTTGTGATTTCTAAATACAATTTTCTAAAAACCAACACACAACGGAAAATCGTTTCAATCAAAGATCATTGATCTTGTTCTTAGATCAATGATCTATTCAGAAGAAGTTCTTCTTTTTTAAAGGGTTTTACCTTTTTTCTCTTCTTGAGTTTTTTTCTCAAGCTTTCTTTTTAGGAGTTCTCTGAATTCTTTCTCTGTTTCTCTGTCAATGTTATCTCTTCTTCTTCTTTTTTTATTTTAGAAAGAAGGATCGTTGGTCGTTGGGACCCACCACCTCTCCGACGACACTGAGAGATTACAGTGCCATATATCGAAGGTGTGGAGGGATGTACCCTTTGAACCATGTCTCACTCATTAGAGGGGAAGAACAGGCTGGAGCTTAAGCTTCTCGCTGCTGAAAAAGGTTTCTTTGCGTTCGCGCACGTGCGTCGCACGTGTTGGGCGCTCATATTTGCACGTAGCGCACATGGAGCTTGCGCATATGCGCATTATGGGGGGAGCAAGCTCCTATGGAGAACGAGTCTCTTTTTAATTGAATATTCTCATGTGGTGCGCATGTGCGTTGCACGTTGTGCGCGCGTGGCGGGCACACGTGCGTTGCACGTGGCGCACATGCGCATTATGAGGAGAAGCAGGGCTTCTATATATGGAAAACTAGGCTCCTTTTAATATTATTAAATGTTCTCATGTGGTGCGTACGTGCGTTGCACATGGTGTGAGCGTAGCGGGCACACGTGCGTTGCACGGAGCGCACATGCGGATTATGAGGAGAAGCAGGGCTTCTACATATGGAGAACTAGGCTCCTTTTAATATTATTAAATGTTCTCATGTGGTGCGCATGTGCGTTGCACGTGATGCGCGCGTGGCGAGCACACATGCGTTGCACGTAGCGCACATGCGCATTATGAGGAGAAGCGGGGCTTCTATATATGGAAAACTAGGCTCCTTTTAATATTATTAAATGTTCTCGTGTGGTGCGCACGTGCTTTGCACGTGGTGCCGCATGGCGGGCACACGTGCGTTGTACGTAGCGCACATGGCGCTTGCGCATATGCGCATTGTGGGGAGGAGCATGCTCCTATCTTGGAAAACTAAGCTCCTTTGGAGAACTAAGCTCCTTTGAGTGCTGAATGCTTTGAGGATTGAACTCTACCCTATCTAAGAGGTATCCCCTCTTATTTATATGGGAGTGGTAGAGAAGACATCTCTCCTTTTCCCGATGTGGGACTAAAAAATGCATTCCCCATGTAGTAGAGCATTACTTTAGATTACATGTGCATAACACATTTGCTCATAACTTTTGATCTCGGATGAATTATGAGGCCCATAATATATCAAATCGAAGGTATTTTCGAGGTGCTTTCAATAACATCAGAATTTATCCGATTTAGCCATTTGTCGTTCCGAAGTTTGTCAAAATACAGCTCGGAAAATACTGGTTCGCATCTTCTTCCTTAGATCACACGTGCATAGACATTTGCTCATAACTTTTGATCCCGGATGAATTATGAGGCCCATAATATATCAAATCGAAGGTATTTTCAAGATGCTTTTAATACCATCAGAATTTAGCTTTTTCTCATTCTGGAGTTTGTCATAATACAGCTCGGAAAATACTGGTTCGCATCTTCTTTCTTAGATCACATGTGCATAGACATTTGCTCATAATTTTTGATCCCGGATGAATTATGAGGCCCATAATATATCAAATTGAAGGTTTTTTCGAGATTATTTTAATACCATCATAATTTAACAGTTTTTCATTAGGGAGTTTATCAAAATACAGGCCGGAAGATACTGGTTCGCATTTTCTTAAGCGTATCGCTACCATTTGATACCTTGGACTCTTTTGCGCAGAAATTTTTGGCAGGAACAGTCATATTACCGTCAGAAGAGCAAGCGTTAGGGATTTTCCATGCCACTTTTTACTTGAGGTTAGGCTCAATTTGGGAGCCCTGATGAGTCATAACCACTCCGCGCTGGTGTGGGATGATCTCCAATAGTCTTTCAGGTTTTATTTGAGTTGCCGTCAAGACCCTGAAGCCAGGAATTTTCCTTTGCTTCTTCTGCTGGCATTGCGTCTGCTGTAATGAGATGAATGTCAAGGTTGTCTCTAGGTTGTCTGTGAACTGTCAAGCCTTGGAACTAGGGACTTTGCCATGGCTCCGTTGTTTTGACCCTGGGGTCGGTTGTTAATGTTGCATCTGCATCCTGCTGGAGTTGAGAAGGAACGCCACTGTTAATCTCTAGGTTGTCTGTGAGCCCTCAAGATTTGGAACTAAGGACTTTGCCATGGCTCCAAAGTAGTCTCTAGGTTGTTTGTGAACCGTCGAGATTTGGAATTAGGGACTTTGCCATGGCTCCTATTTTGTTGACTTGGCGTCCGCATCCTGTTGGAGTGAGAAGAAAAGTTGTTGTTATTCTCTAGGCTGTCTATGAACCTTCGAGATTTGACTCTCCCTTTGACAGAGCCCGGTGGGGAAATATGGTTCCCTTTTCGTTTATGCCCATGGATTGTATATAGGGGTTGATGTGGACTCACCTACAGGGCAAAAGTTTCATTTTTTTTATTTCTTTCCGCGATACTCTATCATTTCAGCTTTTTTATATCGCGAAAGTCGCGATTGCTCAATCATTTCGGCTCTTTATTGTGGTGCCCAATCATTTCGGCTATTCTTTTTTTTTTTACTCGCTGCTTTTTATTACGAGTTACCCAAACATTTCGGCTGTTTCATATGCATATATTTTGCTCGCTGGTTTTTATTACTAGTGGCCCTATTATTTCGGCTATTTTATATGTATTTATTTTGCTCGCTGATTTTTGTTGCGAGTATGGAACTTGAGATCTGATATCAATCTTGGCATCAGCACCGCTGCGACTGGAATATTGCCAGGAGCGAATCATCATTTGCCTTGAGAGGGCTTGGAATTTGCTACCAATTTAGGCACCAGCATCGCTACCACTGGAATGTTGCCAGGAGCGAATCATCATTTGCCTTTGCTGATTTGAATAAAGATGGCTTAGCAAACAGGGTTAGAATCCTGCCGACTAAGGCCTTTAGGCTTTATGAGCCGTAAGGGTCTCATAAAGTTATTTCTCCCTACGAGTCATGAAGATCTTGTAGTGGTAGGTTTTCCCTAGAAGTCGTGAGCACTCCTAAGTGATATTTTCTTTTGCGAGTCGTAAGGATCTTACAATAGTGTTTTCTCCTTACAAGTCGAGAGGACTTATAAGTGTCGTTCACCACATGAGGACATTCCTCGTCATTGGTGGAACTTAGTGGGGGAAATCATTTATTTATACGTATGGATTGTATATAAGAGCCTATATTGACCGCCTGTACGGCAACTTGGGGAGTGTGATGGCTTAAGAACAGGTTCAGGTCCCTGTATTTTAAGGCTTTTGAATCCTATTAGCCGTGAGGGTCTCATAGGGGGAATTCTCCTTACGAGTCGTGAGGATCTCGTAAGTGTTATTTCTTCTTAAGAATCGTGAGGATCCCTAAGTGTGTTGCTCCCATGTGAATCGTAAGGATCTCACGTGGGTGTTTTCTCCTCACAAGGTCGAGAGGACCTTGCAGGTGTTTTTATTTGTCACGCCCCGCTTCCCGGTATACGGCGAAGGGGATGGGACTGGTCCGCTACGTATATACTCAGAAATACATACGCTAAGCGTATCTAAGCAAAATAAAAATAAATACACAAGAGACAAGATATAATAAAAACAACAACTTTTATTTATTAACATTCTTTTGTACAATGCATGAAAAGGAAATACAACTGAAATAAAACGATACATAAACAATGGCATAACAGGAAATGAAAAGTACTGAATGGAAAAGTGTACAATGAACCTAAAGTGTTGGATTTTCGGCAAACTGCTCCAAGTCTTCTGCAGATGGCTCGATCTCTGCAGGGTCCAAACCACCTGACGACATTCAAAGAAGAATGAAATAGAATGTCGTCAGCAAACAGGTCGCTCGGTAAGTCCCAAAGGTAAGAGAAAAGTAGAATAGACAGAATAAGAAGATATCTTTTAAAGTTGTATAATATTGTTGTAATGTTGTGTTAACGCAGTTGTTTGTAGCTTGGTACAGAAGGATGTCAGTATATACAAGAGGGGTCTCTATATGCTAGAGACCAGGGCAAACGGAATGTACAAGGAACCGTTAAGCAACGGTACAACAGCAACGGAATATAGGTTAGGTGTCTTAATCTTACCGCCTCGTGCCACTTTTAACACCTTCCGTACCAATCTACCCCTTAAATCCCGCAGTGTTTTAATTGTATTATTTGTCTTGTAAATTGTATTGATTGTATAATTGATTGACTGGCCGAAACCATGATATCAGTAAACGGATGTAACCATAGAGTCATGTAAATGGAATAACTGGAGAACCATGTTAGTGGAATATATCCATGGTTCGGTTCAGTCAAGTCATATAGATTGATAATTGGATTCATGGATTCATGTGTTTCTATTGAATTGGAATATTGTAGATTGTAGATTGACCTGAATCATATTCAAGTCAGATTACTCAGACTCAAACCCGAGTCAGACAATTAGAAATGTAAGTCGAAATCTTGATTATTTTTTAAACCTATAATTGCTAGGGTCCATAGGGTAATTTATAAACTTGAGGGGGTTTTATGTAAAATATACTTTTATATACTTTTCAAAATACACCTCAAGTATTCGTTATTCGTCTTTAGAGTTGTAATGAAGGTGGATTTTATATTGGGATATTTCTAGTGAAGATATCATGATTTCATAAATAAAAGTATTTATTTATAATATTGATTTATGTGGAATTTATGGTATTTTAATGTAAAATTGATTCTTGTAATTTTTAGAAAAATGTGGAATATTGATATCTTAACAAAATAGATATTTTAATGATAAATATACATATATTTATACAAAAATAATTTTAATATATATATATTTTTTATATTCTAAAAATCTCATTTTCTTAAGATGTCGTATTTTAAATCTTTCGAGACCGAATGCTCCTTGCGGAAGTCTGAATCTCGCACTACTAAGCCTGAGGATGTGCGATAATCCGCACCATCCCGCACGAGTTCCCCAAAGTGGGTTGTAGCGGCGCTTTGCAAAAATTGTAAAAATACTAAATCCTTTAGAAAACGGTTTTATAAAGTAAATGGTATTTATTGGTAAAAATGTCAATTTTCCGTATTTTAGGTTCTAGGGTTTCCTAAGTCAACTAGACTATTTCTAAATGGTCTAAATGACAAGTCGTGAGATGCCTCAAATCTCTTCTTCACCGCCAATTATGGCCAGGTAAGTACAAGTGAGGAAAGGAGAGATCCGCTCACGAATCACCGTGAGTCGGGCCTTTTAAAGTTACCTTTCTCACTTGCCTAGCCTAGACACCACAAAGTCAGGTTTAGATAAACAACCGATGTATACAACTTATCGTATTTTCATAATAAGTGGTACTTCTTTAAAAAGTGTATCAAAACTAAATCTTTTAGAAATAGTTTTATTAAGTATATGGTATTTAAATGAAAATGTTGTTTTCTCGTATTCTAAGTTTTCGATGGTTTCATGTTAGGTTGTATATGAGTGTGTGAGGAGGTAGGTCGTTACCTCGTGCTCTACTTTAAATGTATAGTAAGTTTGATGGGTTAAATGAAGGATTGAAATAATGTGGTATTTAAGTGAAAAAATACGATAATTTGAGAAAGCTATCATTTCATATGATGAAACTTGTTCAAATTGTTTAATTAGTGTTTAATAATCAACATAAGGAAGTTTAAGAATGATTGTATTAGTGAGAAGTGGAATCTTATAGAAAACCAAATCGGAAATCGGATTTGTTCCGATTCCGTCGGGTTTTGTAGTTTCGTATTTTTCTTGAATAGGGAAGAGAGATAGAAAGGGACTTACGGGTTTTCGATTACACTAGAGAGTGAGAGGGAACTAGAGGGATCGTCGATGTTGCGTCGTCACCGATAGTTCCTAAGACGTTCGCCGGAAGTTCCGCCGGAAATTCGTCTGAGCTTCGCCTCGAGCTTGTTTTCAAAGTACACGACTCTTGGAAAATTTTTGAGAGAGTGGGCTCAGGAATTTGGGGTGAGAGGGTAGATGGTAGGGGGTGTATTTATAGGGTAGACTAGGGTTAGGGTAGATGAAAGGCTAAAATGAAAAATATGATAAAATGTATAAAAAAATGTATTAAAAGTAGAGTAATTGGGGTTTTAAAAGAGCTCTGGAAGTGGTCTGGGGCTGAAATTTTGCAGGTGCATAGGAAATATGAAAAGACACAACTTTCATGTTGGGGCCGTCGCCGGAATCGGCCGACTCGGCCGTGACTCGGTCTGAGGACTAAGTCAGACCGAGTCAAGGCCGATTTGGCCGATTCTCGGCCGAGTCAGGCGGTCGGGATCCCCCCGACGGTTCATCTAACTCCTGAAAATGTTACATCTTTGGGTGTAGTAGGGTTTTTGTGAGATATGCACGTGTAAACTCTTGGTATTCTAATGGTTTGAAAAAAAATCAATATTAAAAATAATGTGGGGTATGGGATTTGAACTCTGGTGGTTTGGTTCAGCAGTGCAAGGTATTACCAATGAGCTGCAAACTCCTTCTTGTAATTTTTGTGTGAAACAAATACTTAAAGTGGTAACGGCAAAATTAAATACCCCAAGTATACTTCAAATTTAAATTAAATTTATGTACACTAAAAATGGAGTTGTTACATTATTTTAACGGGATTACTACTTATAGAGTGTAGACTCGGGAGGACAGCGAGCGAACACGAGTGTCGTCATCCATCACTAACCTGAGCCGTGACTTGTCAAGCGTAGTATTTCTTAAGGAACCGGCCGTTTATTGGCCGTAAGTGTCTTTCGCCATGCATATTCATGAGCAAGTAGGCCCCAACTTGGTAGACCTTGTCTATGATGTACGGGCCTTCATAATTTGGCTCGAATTTCCCCTGCTTTACACAGTTGGGGATCATAGGTCTATTTACGACTAGCACGAGTTCGCCTTGGCGGAATGTTCTCGGCCTGGTCAGTCTTTCATATAAGCGCGTCATCCTTGCTTTATAAGCTTCCAGGTTTTGCTGCACCATGAGGCGAGTTTCATCGAGGGCATCGAGGTCCTCAAGCCGAAGATGGGCGTTTTCTTCATCCGTCAGCTCAAATCGAACTGCTACTTGTAGAGAGGGCAGCTCTATTTCCAAGGGAAGTACAGCTTCCGTGCCAAATACCAACGCGTATGGCGTTGTATTCGTGGCCGTTTTGAACGTGGTTCGATACGCCCAGAGAGCTTCATGCAGTCTCTCGTGCCAGTCCTTTCTGTTTTTGGACACAGTTTTCTTTATGATCTTCATCAAGGTCTTGTTGAAAGCCTCAGCTAGACCGTTAGCTCGGGAATTATAGACTGAAGAGTATCTCCAATCTATAATATGCTGCCGCGTGAAGCGGCTAATCTTATGACTACTGGCCAGCCCATTATCCGAGATGATTCGTCGTGGTGTGCCGAACCGGCAGATAACATGTGCCCTGAAGAAATGGAGGATGTTCTCCGTCTTCACCTCCCTTAGCGGTACTGCCTCTGCCCACTTAGAGAAGTAATCGGTTGTTGCCAATATGAACCGACGTCCATTGGATGATGCTGGTTCGATATGCCTGATTATATCGGTTCCCCACATTTCAAACGGCCAGCTAGCCAATATTGGGTGTAGCGGATTTGGATGCTGGTGGATGAAGTCCCCGTGAATTTGGCACGAGTGACGCTGCTTCGCATATTCGAGGCAGTCCTGAATCATTATGGGCCAATAGTAACCCATTCTTTTGATCTTCAGTTTCATCTTTGGCCCGGCCTGATGGGAACCGCAGAGTCCGTCATGAGTTTCTTGGACGACCCTCCTTCCTTCCTCCGGTCCCAAGCATCTTAGCCACAAACTGTCGAACGATCTCTTATATAGAGTATCATTGACGAGGGCGAAGGATAGAGCTCGTTTCATGAGCTGATGTCTTGACGACGCGTCTTCGGGTGTTCGATGGGATTTGAAGTAGTCCATGAAGACTTCTCTCCAATCCTTAGCATTTTCTTCATCTTTTATTTGGCAGGATGCTTGTTTGGTCGCTTCCTTTCCTTCAAATGACTCCGGCGATATTTCTTCTGGCGCGAGAATCCGACGGCTTTGCACAATGATTCTTACGTCATCGAGGTTTTCGTCGGCCAGTTCTTTAGCGAGTTTGGCTAATGCATCTGCCTTGCAATTCTCTGCACGTGGAATGCTTTCTAGAATATAAGAGGGGATGTTCCCCGCCGGATCACGCAGACGCGATAAACGTCTTGCCTAAAATTCGGGGCAGATGCTAATTGGTGCTATTCGTCCACCTCTCCGAAGATGCCAAGTTGATTTATGGCACCATGTATCGAAGGTTTAAACGGATGCGGCCGATATAGCAGACTTCGTCAGATTCCCCCTCGTCTGAGGGGTTTTTGATTGTGGGGATGCTCTTCCCTGCAGGCGCAAGCCCCTGTAGTTAATTACGCTACCGCATCACGGTAACAACTTTCTCCTTCTCCATATGGTCACTTCGTGTCGTGGGTGTTTGTTTTGTTTGTGGTTGCCCGTGGATTGTATACGGAGACCAATTTATGTTGTCGCCCGTAGGGCGGGGATTAGTTCAAATCCGTATCTTCTTAGATTTGGGTTTGGGGGTTTGGTTTAAGGATACGTTAGCCTCATTTGAGACTAAGATCAACTTAAACGTTTGTTAAGGATACGTTAGTTTAATTTCTAGACTAAGATCAACTAACAGGATCGTTTAGATCCAACAAAAGAGTATTTAGACTCTATTGTTTAGTTTACGGACATTTCGGTCGATTACCAGTTTAAGGACATGGTGGTCCAATGTTAGTTTATGGTCAACTGCGCTAGCGCACCTTGTCTGACACGTGGCGCGCAGCGCAGAGCGCAGCAGAATCTGAAGCGTTGCTTTAATTTAATTTTGAATTTTAAAGCGGAGCTTTGCTCTGATTGGGGGTGCGCTGCCTAGGGCGCAGCGCACCTGGCGCTAGCGCGTCTGCGTTTGACACGTGGCGCGCAGTGCACAGAATCTGAAGCGTTGCTTCAATTTTTGAATTTTGAAATTCAAAACAGAGCTTTGCTCTGATTGGGGGAACAGGGGATTTGTGTCAACAATTGCCGCACTCTCTCGCCATATTTTACCAACTCTGGATTGCATATCTGATAGTCGCCATTTACTTAGCTAACGACTAGCTGGGAGTCTCCATATATAAGGAGGTTTTCGATTCTCATGTCGACGGCAATCTCAAGACCTATTATCAAAGCTTTGTACTTAGCCTCATTATTTGTTCTTGGCTCTGTTAATGAAAGGGCGAAACGCATTATCCCTCCTTGCTGAGTTACGAAGATAAGGCCCATCCCGGCTTTAATTTTAGGGATGTTGTGATTTCGCTTCTTCATGGAAGATGCCCCATCAAAGTAAAGTTCCCATCGAGAGTCATTTTCTTCGTCCTTTGTATCGAACGCGTGTTTGTTCGGTAATTCACAATTTAAGGGAGAGTCGACTGGTATTGGATGTTCAGCGAGGAAGTCGGCGATGGCCTGGCCCTTCACTGCTCTGAGGGGTCGATAGATTATCAAGAACTCCATCAAGAGGGGGCCCATTTGGCAAGTCTTCCTGTTAGTATAGCTCTAGACATCAAATATTTGAGAGGATCCACCTTTGATATAAGATGGACCTCATGTGCCAAGGCTGTAACATTTTAAAAATCGTTTAGGTTAATTTTCCGATAATCGGTAATATAACTCGTGTTTTCCGTAAATCGTAATTATAATTATTTTTCAACATAGACCTAATTATACCTCTTTTAGCTATGTAATTGCTAGTATTGGTATTTAATTAGTCACTTACAAATTTCTAGTTTTCTTAAATATTTTTCCTAAATTGATTATTTTTAAATATTGTTTTAAGCTTTCACTTATACATTTAATTAGTGTTAATTGCAAATGAGATGGGTTAAGTACACTTTAGTGCACCATGTCAACTAAATAGCTAGTTGTAACATATTCTCTTTTCTTTTTTGGTTCTCCATGGTTCTAGATGTTTAAAAGAAAACTTAATAGAATAAAAGAAAAGAAAATAACAAGAATAGAATAAAGAAGGATGGTGCTTTATTAATGAGGTATGGGAGCTTTGACTTAGAGATTCCACACACACACTCACCTCTCCATTTTCCCTCATTGCTGACCGAAACAAGGCAGGAGCCCCTCCCCATTTTCACCACCTCATTTCCACTTGAAAAATCATCAAAATTTCATCAAAAATCCACACAAACTCTCACAAATTCATAATTAAACCTTTACCCAATTTTTCTTGGCCTAATCTAGCATGGATCTTGGAGAAAGATGGCAATTTGGGAGGCTAAGTTTGCAAGTTTGATTTCATGATTGTGGAGGTATAATCTTAACCCAATGGTTACGTGTTGATCAATTACTACAATTTAATTTATTTTGGTGTTTTAACATGGTTCTAATTGGAAGTTTGAAATTTCAAGAGAAGAATTTGGGTTCAAATTAGGGTTTTATCACTTGATTATGGTTGCAATGTGTAGTTTAATATCTTAAGACTTGCAAAATCTAAACTAGTTGTTAAAATTTCTAATTGTTATTTCTAAATTGTTTTAATTAAAGAACCTTGCAAACTAAATTTTTATGATTAATGTAAATAGGTGAGATTAAAATCTAGTAAATAATTGTGTAGCCAATTAAGATATTAAAGGAATATTGTGGCCACTAGTTTTGTTAAAATATCAAGATTTGAACTAAAATGGTAAATTGATGCTTACTAGGTTTTTGGAATAAATCGATTTTAATTAAGTTTGAGGTTTTGATGATATACAAGCTATTTCCTAATGTAATTAGTGTGTTGCAAATGCAAGATTGGTGCGATCGGGTTCTAGGCTTGGTAGTTGCCACGTATAGCGACCCTAGTTGTGGTTTGTGGCGTTGTCGCGAGCGCGTTTTGTGCACCAAATGCGTGCGCGTCTAGTTAGTGCGCATGGTTGATATGTATCGTTTGTGTCCGCGACTATTTATATATCTATTCTCATATTGACTTGTGTGCGTTTCTAGGATCTGGTGCAGAGGCGTCGGATGTGGCGCGGAAAAAGCAAGGCTGAGATCGGATCAGATTAGCCGAGGTGTCCCGGTGAGTAGATGTACACATCTACGGGGGGATCGTCTGGATGGCACAAGACGCCCGATAGTTGGGATTGCTAGTAGTACTTGCATTGACATGCATAGTTCCTAGTTATTCATCTCGTTGCATCGCATCATCTTCCATATGTGTGTGTGTGTGTGATATCATCTCATAGGACACTTACACCATTACCATTGGTTCATGCCGCACGTGCACTATTCATGCGAACACACACGCCATTGAAGATTGCTATGTCACGAACACTATAGAACTTGCTTAGAATCGATACCCGTGCATTTGCATCATATATGATATGTAGACTTGTAGTTGTATATCCATCTCATCAGGATTGGATACGTTGGATTGCTAGTCATATGTATATACTTCATTGCACCATTGTTCATGTATCGTTTTCTAGTCACACACCGTATTTCATATTATTGATACCATAGGCATTCATCATCGCTGACATGTTCACATATTGTGATTTTTCTTGGAGATTTCCGTGTTTATGAGATTTATGGATTTTGGGGAAATCCACAAGAATTTAATAAACCTATTATCATTTTAAAAATGCAAGTTGCGGTTTTCTCGTGATATGATATATGTGTCATCCACCATGAGTTTTCCTGATTTCTGTTGGTTTTCGATACCCGATTCAAGGAGGAGGATGAACCGTCTCGGGTACATGGTGGACCCGATATGGTATCTCGGGGCGAGAGTGTTTTTATGGGGATGACGATGAGCCCGGCAGGGGCGGACTATCTACCGGTGATGTCTGACACGGTGGATATCCGAAGGATATCGACGTGATCGTGAAATTTGATGATATGAGCCGATCCGGACTGACGGAGCTCGAGATATTGAGATATCGAGATATCGAGATATTGAGACATTGAGATATTGAGGTATTGAGATATTGGGATATGTATATATTGTGTCGATGTTTGACACGGATTTTCGGTTGATTTCATTGGTGATGTTTCTGTTTATTGCACAGATGTTTTTTCTAAAATAAGAATAAAGATTTTCTCATACCAGACGTGTTCAGGTTTCGTGTTTGATTATGCATTCATGTTGCGTCCATGCTAGTACATCGTATCATATTAGTATATGTAGGCTGTGACGTATTTGCGTGCATGCTTACGATAGCCTTATGAGATGTTTCTTACTACTCACGAGTTGGCAACTCATCCCCAATGTGCCACAGTATCTTGCAGGCCCGACCCATCAGCACAGTAGCGGCGGCGCACTTCCTCATTTCGTTCCTTTTGCTTAGACTTGCGGCATTTCTCGTAGGTGGGTTGCAAGTATTTTTTATTCCATCATGTATATTATTTTGTATCTAGTATATTCCATCTACCCTTGTATATTGGACTAGATGGTGAGACTTGTATTTGTGGTATTTTGGTGTCGATGCTCACTTGAGCCGACGTGGTGTTTCTCATTTCTTGCTTTCAGATGCTTATTTCGCACTTTTGATATACATGTTGCATGTGGTTGTGATTCTGTCATTGACGAAGAGCTAGCCCCGCTTGGGGATGCCTTTATTCATTATTATATGTATTTTCATGTGTTGTACCCGTTTGGGGGCCAGTATTTACAAAGGAGACACTGCCGAAATTTTCGGAATAATTGGATGTTTTGAAATGTGTTAATGTGACTTTATTTTACTACATCTCTTTTTTAAGTTAAGTTTTCTTTCACTCTATTTCTTTAAACGGTTTAGATTTCTGAGTTTTGGCTTACTTAGATTACGTTACACCTTGAGACGTTTCATAGTTTAAGTGTCAGTCACGTTCCGTACCTTCGGGTCATGACAAAGTTGGTATCAGAGCGATAGGTTTTACCTTTCTGAGTGTGGGATGACCCTTGGTAGATGGAGTAGGTGACTTAAGCAGAGTGACGTAGCGTGTGTATGTTCCACGGCATACTTACGATACGGTACTCCGCCTAAGTGACCTTAGGATATATATTTGCTTGTATTTCCTTCCTTGATTCTGGAAATCCTTTGATTTGATTGTAATGTTCCTATCAATCCTGTTCTTGCTCCAGACACTATGCCACCGGAGACTACGAGGGCCAGAGGACTACCGCCGCGAATGAGATTAGAGTAAACTCGTTTGAGACGAGGACCGATCAGGGCGGTACGCCGACCCCTCAGGGATAGAGTGATCCGCCTTCTCCAGGACGGATAGCTAGGCTGGAGTCGAGTATTCAGGACTTGTGACAGATGATTGGATTATTAGTGGTGGTTAGCCGAGCTCCGAGAGCCGATGATGTCCCTCCTGCTGCAGGGACTGTGATTGTACCTGCTGTTTAGTCAGATGTTTTTGTTGTTGCCGAGATTATTTCCGTATCCTTACAAGAGTTTTTGAGGCTGAAGCCTCTAGTTTTTACAGGCATAGATGCAGTGAAGGATCCGTAGACAATCCTTGACAGGATGGCTAGGAATTGTCGTTCACAGAGATGTTTTGACGAGATATGGATTGAGCTTGCGAGTTTTCGTCTAGAGAGGTCTTGCTCAGACGTGGTGCGAGTCAATGGAGAGAGGCCGAGCTGCAGATCTACATCCTATGACTTGGAATGAGTTCATAGCTATATTTCTTGCTCGTTTCCTTCCGGAGAGCGTTCGAGATGTCGAGCCCATAGTTTCGTGTCTTTGCGTAAGACTCCAGGGATGACAGTGTCCAAGTACGATATATAGTTTACTCAGCGGTCTGATATGCTCCTTACCTGGTGGACACTGAAGAGAAACGGATAAAGAGGTTCGTGTGGAGATTGGACATGCAGTTATTCCTTGCTGTTGGTGCCCAGCATTTTGACACTTACGTCGCTGCTATGGATGCAGCCTTACTGCTAGAGGGGCGCATTTCTGAGACTTCAGTCATTTTTGGATCGAAGCGGATTCGTACCGATATGCCAGCTCAGAGGCGGTTAGGTAGACGTTGTGACAAGTATTCTTTCAGTGTTTTCTTTCGATGCGCGTATTTATTTTGTTTTTTGAACTTGTATCTAATCACTTTGTACCGAGATTGGACTGAGAGTCGTCCTTGTTTAATCTGCTGCTGATTGTTATTATTCCAGTAGGCGAGTCTTTTGTCCCTCGAAATGTTTTTCGTTCGTGTTTGTTTCGTTCGTATCGGAGATAGGGATTCTTCTGTCAATTTGATTCTTCTCGTTATGTTAGACCTTGATGTTCTTCTGGGGATGAATTGGTTAACCACGTGTTATGCGTCCGTGGACTGCCGTAAGGAGGCAGTCAGTTTTAGTTTTCCGGGTGAGCCAGTTCTTGTTATTCAGGGAGATCTTAGCGCCACCCTTCCCGATTTGATTTCTTCTCTTCGTGCTAGTCAGCTCTTGAGGAAAAGGATGTCAGGAATTCTTGACGTATGTTTGTAATGTTAGAGCCTCAGTGGTCCCGTTGGACCAGGTCCTGATTGTGAGAGTTTCCGGATGTCTTTCCTGACAAGTTGCTTGGTTTGTCGTCAGAGCGTGATATTGAGTTCTGCTTTGAATTAATTCCCAGCACAGACCCTTTTTCTATACCGCCATATCGGATGGACCCGGCGGAGCTTAAGGAACTGAAGGGTTAGTTGCAAGATTTGTTGGATAAAGGGCTTGTTCATCCGAGTGCGTCACTTTGGAGAGCTCATGTTCTGTTCGTCAAGAAGAAAGACTGCAGTTGTGTTGGTGCATTAATTATCGTCAGTTGAATTAGGTTACTGTGCGGAACAAATATTCCTTACCCCGCATCGACGAATTATTTGATTAGCTCCAGGGTGCGGGACATTCTCGGAAGTTGACTTGCGATCAGGCTACCATCAGATGTAGGTTCGAAAGGATGATATTCCGAAGACTGCTTTTTGCACACGTTAAGGGCATTCTGAGTTATTGGTGATGTCGTTCGAGCTCACTAATGCCCCGGCAGCGTTTATGGACTTGATGAACCGTATATTCAGGCCGTTTCTTGATTAGTTATTTTCGTGATTCGTCGAGGACATCCTAGTATACTTTTGGAACCGAGAGGGGCCTGGGCAGTATTCGAGGATTTCGTTGCAGACTTTGAGGGAGCGCCAGCTATTCGCTAAATTATCCAAGTGTGTTTTCTGGTTGGATAGTATTGACTTCTTGGGTCATGAAGTTACAAGAGATGGTAAGCATGGAACCGAAGAAGATCGAGGCCGTTCAGCACTGGCCCAGACCTGTACCAGCGACGGAGGTTCGCAGCTTTTTGGGTTTGGCCGGATATTATCGACGCTTTGTTAGGATTATTCTTGTATAGATGCACCGTTGACCGGATTGACCCGGAAGGGAGTTTCTTTTCTTTGGACCGAAGTATGCGAGCAGAACTTTCAGTAGTTGAAGACTCGTTTGATTTCGGTGCCAGTATTATCTTTGCCTTAAGGATCAGGCGTTTTTGTTGTTTATTGCGATACTTCTCGGCAGTTGAAGAAGCACGGGCAGAACTATTCCACGCATGACTTAGAAATGTCTGCGGTGGTTTTTACACTTAAGATTTGGAGACACTACTTATACGATGAGTCGTGCTAGATATTTACGGACCATAAGAAGCTTAAAGTATATCCTTCAGCAGCGAGATCTAAATTTGAGATAGCACAGATGGATAGAGCTAGTGAAAGACTATGACTGCGAGATTCTTTATCGTCCGGGCAAGGCGAATGTTGTGGCAGATGCTTTGAGTCGGAGGCCCGAAGATAGCTTTTTTTGTTTGAGCACACTTCAGAGACAATCGACGGCAAATTAGCAGATTCTTTGTGACAGCCGAGTATAGTTCGAGTTTACGTCGACCGGGGGAAAACTTGTCCGTGTCCGTGCACATCCATAGTTATTTGATCGTATTCGTGAAGCACAGTCCGATGGCGTTCGTTGTCAGAGATCTTGGAGCAGGTTGGACAGGGCAGAGATTTAGAGTTCGTGATTGATGATCAAAGAGTACTAAGATTTAAGACTCGACTGTGTGCGCCAGATTCTGAGGGACTGAGACGCAAGATCTTAGAGGAGGCGCATCAGTCGGCATATATTGTTCATCCGGGTTCCACCAAGATGTACTGTGTTTTGAGAGAAGTCTACTAGTGTGAAGGGATGAAGAGAGATGTCACAGACTTTGTTTCGAGATGCCTGACTTGTCAGCAAGTCAAGGCCGAGTATCAGAGGCCAGCTGGAGAGTTACAACCTTTGCCCATTCCGGAGTAGAAATAAGAGCAGATTTCTATGGAATTTATTGTGGGTCTACCTAGGACCAGTCGAGAGTTTGGCTCTATTTGAGTGATCGTAGACCGAATGATGAAAGCAGCTCTGCCGGTAAGACCACTTTCGGATTCGTTCAGTATGCTCGGATATATGTTGATGAGATTGTGCGACTACATGGATTTCCGACCTGTATTATGTCCGACCGGGACACCCAGTTCACCAACCGACTATGGCAGAAACTTCAGGAAGCTTTGGGCACCAGATTGAGTTTCAGTTTTCTATCCGCAGACCAACGGTCAATTAGAGCGGACCATTTAGACTCGTGAGGACAGGCTCCGAGCTTGCGTTCTAGATTTCGTGGCAGTCGAGATCGCCACTTGCCCTTGATAGAGTTTTCCTATAATAACAGCTTCCAGGAGGAGATTCAGATGGCACCCTTCGAGGCGTTATATGGGAGGAGATGTCGATCGTCCGTTTGTTGAACAGAGCTCAGTAAGAGCAGTATTTTGGGACAGCAGATTGTGCAGGAGACAACCGAAAAGATTCAGTTCATTTGGGATAGGATGAGAGTGGCGCAGAGCAGGCAGAAATCTTATGCAGACCGACGTCGGCACAGACTTGAGTTTATAGTAGGCGATCATGTTTTCTTAGGGGTTTCTCCAATATGGGGCGTGTATAGATTTGGAAGGAAAGGGAAGCTTAGTTCCAGATATGTGGGTCCTTTCGAGATTCTCGAGCGTGTCGGCGCAGTTGCTTATCGTTTTGCTCTTCCACCCAATTTCCCAGATGTTCACCCCGTATTCCATGTATCGATGCTCCGCAAGTGCCTTCATGACCCTCTCGCATGATACAGCATCAGGCTGGAGCGCGATATTTCTTTCACCAAGCAGCCGATAGTCATTCTAGATCGGCAGGTGAAGAAACCGAGGTCCGGGGACATACCGTTCGTAAAGGGTTCTTGGCGTGGCCCGAACGGCGAAAAGGTCACGTGGGAAGCCGAGGACGAGATGCGGAAGAAATATTCCCATCTCTTCGAGGGTACGCATAGTTAAATTTTAAATTCGGGGACTGAATTTCTTTAAGGGGGGAAGATTATAACGTTTTAAAAATCGTTTAGGTTAATTTTCCGATAATCGGTAATATAACTCATGTTTTACGTAAAACGTAATTATAATTATTTTTCAACATAGACCTAATTATACCTCTTTTAGCTATGTAATTGCTAGTATTGGTATTTAATTAGTCACTTACAAATTTCTAGTTTTCTTAAATATTTTTCCTAAATTAATTATTTTTAAATATTATTTTAAGCTTTCACTTATACATTTAATTAGTGTTAATTACAAATGAGATGGGTTAAGTACACATTAGTGCACCATGTCAACTAAATAGCTAGTTGTAACATATTCTCTTTTCTTTTTTGGTTCTCCATGGTTCTAGATGTTTAAAAGAAAACTTAATAGAATAAAAGAAAAGGAAATAACAAGAATAGAATAAAGAAGGATGGTGCTTTATTAATGAGGTATGGGAGCTTTGACTTAGAGATTCCACACACACACCCACCTCTCCATTTTCCCTCATTGCTGACCGAAACAAGGCAGGAGCCCCTCCCCATTTTCACCACCTCATTTCCACTTGAAAAATCATCAAAATTTCATCAAAAATCCACACAAACTCTCACAAATTCATAATTAAACCTTTACCCAATTTTTCTTGGCCTAATCTAGCATGGATCTTGGAGAAAGATGGCAATTTGGGAGGCTAAGTTTGCAAGTTTGATTTCATGATTGTGGAGGTATAATCTTAACCCAATGGTTACGTGTTGATTAATTACTACAATTTAATTTATTTTGGTGTTTTAACATGGTTCTAATTGGAAGTTTGAAATTTCAAGAGAAGAATTTGGGTTCAAATTAGGGTTTTATCACTTGATTATGGTTGCAATGTATAGTTTAATATCTTAAGACTTGCAAAATCTAAAATAGTTGTTAAAATTTCTAATTGTTACTTTTAGATTGTTTTAATTAAAGAACCTTGCAAACTAAATTTTTATGATTAATGTAAATAGGAGATTAAAATCTAGTAAATAATTGTGTAGCCTAATTAAGATATTAAAGGAATATTGTGGCCACTAGTTTTGTTAAAACATCAAGATTTGAACTAAAATGGTAAATTGATGCTTACTAGGTTTTTGGAATAAATCGATTTTAATTAAGTTTGAGGTTTTGATGATATACAACCTATTTCCTAATGTATTTAGTGTGTTGTGAATGCGTGATTGGTGCGATCGGGTTCTAAGCTTGGTAGTTGCCACGTATAGTGATCCTAGTTGTGGTTTGTGGCGTTGTCGCGAGCGTGTTTTGTGCGCCAAGTGCGTGCGCGTCTAGTTAGTGCGTGTGGTTGATGTGTATCGTTTGTGTCCGCGACTATTTATATATCTATTCTCGTATTGACTTGTGTGTGTTTCTAGGATCGGGTGCAGAGGCGTCGGATGTGGCGTGGAAAAGGCAAGGCTGAGATCGAATCAGATTAGCCGAGACGTCCCGGTGAGTAGATGTACACATCTACGGTGGGATCGTCTGGATGGCGCAAGGCGCCCGATAGTTGGGATTGCTAGTAGTACTTGCATTTATAGGCGTAGTTCCTAGTTTTTCATCTCGTTGCATCGCATCATCTTCTCTGTGTGTGTGTGTGTGTGTGTGTGAGAGAGAGAAAGAGAGAGAGAGAGATCATCTCATAGAACACTTGCACCATTACCATTGGTTCATGCCGTACGTACACTATTCATGCGAACACGCACGCCATTAGACATTGCTATGTCATGAACACTATAGAACTTGCTTAGAATCGATACCCGTGCATTTGCATCATATATGATATGTAGACTTGTACTTGTATATTCATCTCATCGGGATTGGATACGTTGGATTGCTGGTCATATGTATATACTTCATTGCACCATCGTTCATGTATAGTTTTCTAGTCACACACCGTATTTCATATTATTGATACCTAGGCATTCATCATCGCTGACATGTTCACATATTGTGATTTTTCTTGGAGATTTCCGTGTTTATGAGATTTATGGATTTTGGGGAAAACCGCAAGAATTTAATAAACCTATTATCATTTTAAAAATGCAAGTTGCGGTTTTCTCGTGATATGATATATGTGTCGTCCACCATGAGTTTTCCTGATTTATGTTGGTTTTCGAGACCCAATTCGAGGAGGAGGATGAACCGTCTCGGGTACATGGTGGCCCGGTATGGTACCCCGGGGCGAGAGTGTTTTTGTAGGGATGATGATAAGCCTGGCAGGGGCGGACTACCTACCGGTGATGTCTGACGCGGCGGATATCCGATGGATACCGACGTGGTCGTGAGATTTGATGATATGGGCCGATCCGGACTGACGGAGCTCGAGATATTAAGATATCGAGATATTGAGATATTGAGACATTGAGATATTGAGGTATTGAGATATTGGGATATGTATATATTGTGTCGATATTTGACACGGATTTTCGGTTGATTTCATTGGTGATGTTTCAATTTATTGCACAGAGGTTTTTTCTAAAATAAGAATAAAGATTTTCTCATACCAGACGTGTTCAGATTTCGTGTTTGATTATGTATTCATGTTGCATCCATGCTAGTACATCGTATCATATTAGTATATGTAGGCCGTGACGCATTTGCGTGCATGCTTACGACAGCCTTATGAGTTGTTACTTACTACTCACGAGTTGGAAACTTATCCCCGTTGTGCCACAGTATCTTGCGGGTCCAACCCGTCAACACAGTAGCGGCGGGCGCACTTCCTCATTTCGTTCCTTTTTTTTGGACTTGCGGCATTGCTCGTAGGTGGGTTGCGAGGATATTTTATTCCATCATGTATATTATTTTGTATCTAGTATACTCCATCTACCCTTGTATATTGGACTAGACGGTGAGACTTGTATTTGTGGTATTTTGGTATCGATGCTCACTTGAGCCGTCGTGGTGTTTCTCATTTTTTGCTTTCAGATGCTTATTTCGCACTTTTGATATACATGTTGCATGTGGTTGTGATTCCGCCATAGGCGACGAGCTATCTCCCGCTTGGGGATGCCTTTATTCATTATTATATGTATTTTCATGTGTTGTATCCGTTTGGGGGCCAGTATTTACAAAGGAGACTCTGCCGAAATTTTCGGAATAATTGGATGTTTTGAAATGCGTTAATTTGACTTTATTTTACTATATCTCTTTTTATAAGTTAAGTTTTCTTTCATTCTATTTCTTTAAACAGTTTAGATTTCTGGGTTTTGGCTTACTTAGATTACGTTACGTCTTGAGAAGTTTCATAGTTTAAGTGTCAGTCACGTTTCGTACCTTCGGGTCGTGACAAAGACATAATGTCGAAACTTCGTTATCGCGAAGATCAGTGCCAGGCAATACTTTTCAATGGGGGAGTAGTTGTTTTCTGGCCCTAGGAGAACTCGGCTCAAATAGTAGAGAGATCTCTCCTTCCCCTGGTCGTTCTCCTGTGCCCATAGCACGTCTAAAGAATCTTCAAGGGTTGTTCTGTACAGGATGAGAGGTTTTCCCTTGATCGAAGCTGTCAGTACCGGTGGGTTCTGCAGATATTGCTTGATTTCATCCGGTGCACTTTGGCATTTACGATCCCAAACGAACGGGGTCCCCTTCTTCATTAGATGGCTGTAGGGGCGGCATTTTCTGGAGAAGTTGGTTATGAACCGTTGGATATACGCGAGCTTTCCTTGGAAAGACCGCAAATGTTTGAAAGTTCTTGGCGTGGGCATTTCCATAATTGCTTTGATATTTGATGGATCTATTTCGATACCTCGGTGTCGTACGATGAATCCTAGGAATTTGCCTGAGGAGACTCCAAACGCGCATTTCAGAGGGTTCATCTTCAGGTTATATTTCCGAAGACGCTGGAACACTATTTTCAAATGCTCCCAGTGCTCCTCGTACGATTTTCTTTTCACCACGAGGTCGATGATATAACATTCAACAATCTCGTGAATGAGGTCATCGAAGATCTTCGTCATGGCCCTTTGGTAGGTAGCTCCAGCGTTCTTCAGACCGAAGGGCATTACTTTATTGCAGAATATGTCCAGCGAAGTACGGAAGGCGGTATGCTTTCGGTCTTCGGGATGCATCTTTATTTGATTATACCCCGAAGATCCATCCATGAAGGAGCAGCCCTCATGAGTGGACGTGTTATCGACCATCAGCTCGGTAACAGGCACTGGGAAGTCATCCTTCGGGCAAGCTTTGTTAAGGTCCCGAAAGTCCACTCAAATGCGCAACGTCCCATTTTTCTTCATCACTGGGACAATGTTGGCGATCCAGTCCGGATATTGAACTTCTTGGATAAATCCAGAGTCGATTAGTTTCTTGACTTCGGCATTGATGATCATCTCAAGTTCGAGCCGCATTCTTCTTGGCGCCTTTTTGACTGGTTTGACGTTCGGTGATATCGCCAATTTATGCACAGCTATTTCTGGATCTAGTCCCGGCGTCTCGGAATAGTTCCACGCGAAGCAGTCTTTATACTGCATAAGCACGTCCTTTAGCGTGGCCACCTGCTTTTCAGACAGCAGCTCACTAACGAACGTTGGCCTTGGCTCATTTTCCGTCCCCAAGTCGATTTTTCTCAAGTTGTCCGCTGTTGTGTGTATCCCATCTTCCAGCTCTTTTGGTTCCGGTGGAAATTCTAAAACCACCCCGTCCTCATCCTCATTTGCGAAGCACCGGGAAAGGTCGTCCATATTCTCGTGCTCCCTCTCCTTTGAGAATGTTATCACGTGGCATGTACGAGTTCGTTTCCAAGACCGATGTTGATCTGGTTCTACTCTCGCCACATAGGTTGCTTTTGGCTCATGCTTTTGTGGTGGGGTTACCCTCCAACTGTCGGATAAAGCAAACTTGCCTTGATGATACTGATCATCAACCCAGTCTTTGAAAGTGAAGCAGTCTTCAAGAGGATGTCCTATTACTCGGTGGTAGGAGCAATAATCCGGGTGATGGACCTCGTTTATCTGTTCGGGGTACCGAGACTCCGGGAGCATCATCATTGGATACTTCATTACAAGGTTGAATATTTTCCTCACCTTGTCTTGAGGGAACGAGTATTCCCGACCCATCTTCTTCATAAAAGACGGATTCCAGCTGACTTTTTCTCGATCGCGTGGCTTCTTGGATCTGCGTCGCTGTTTTTGAACGTCATTCCCGTTCTCCACCCTGTTTTTGCCTCTGCGTTGGAATTTTCCATTACCACGAGAACGCACAGCGGGCTCAGGGTGAAGGGAACTGTAGTCTTTTCACTCAGCAGACTGCTGATCGAGATGCTGCGTCCTAGTTTTCTCATAAATGGCCATTTCATGGCTGTAGTCATCCCGAAGCTTTTGACCCGCTTCCCTTATTAGCCTGTCAATCTATTCTTCGAATGACGGACTTGGTATTCGTACGGCTGAATTTCGCTCTGTTTCAATATCAGCGCTATCTGGAAGAGCATTCCCTTCTCCACCAGAATCATTTATAACATAGCAGCCATGGAACCGCTCCCGTTTCTTGGACCGAATGTATCCAAGTCCAGTCGTCTCTATCCTCCCATTGGGCATCTTTCTCTGGGTCACGGGAATGTCCCAAACCTTGTTGTAGAGCCGGGCTTGTCGAGCGGTTTGTTTGAAGGGTATGCCTTAGCATCTTAATTGCCTTTTCAATCCCTCTGTGTAATATCTGGGCAGACGGATTGGTTGAAGCCTGTCAAGCGCAAGTTCAGCACCATGCCAGACTTCTTTCTCCACTTTAGTCTCCATAAATCGGTAGAAGAGGATCGCTTTTTCGCCTTTCGCCTAGGAGGGACGTAGAAAGTCTGCAACTCTTGTATGCTGTATGTATCAAGCACATCGAGTTCTTTATAATGTCGTTGCGGAACCATGGTAATTTGTAAACTCTGATCAGCTTCAGTGAAGGTCTGCATTGAGGGGCGGATGGAGAACACTACGTTGGCATCGTCCTCAGAGTCACTGCCAAAGACCAAAATAGGAGTAGATGGTCCTGGCCTGCTGCCTTGGGGTTGCCCTAAGAAGACTGTCTCTTCATCCTCCTCGGTATCACTCCTAAAGTTCGGGATAGTGGCGACAGCTTTTTGTTTATTCTCTGGTTTGCGACATCTTTCCGTGTCTTCGAAGTCTGGTAAGAAGTACTTGGCGTCTTCATATTTGCGGACTTCATTTATGAAGAATGGGTTTAGCTCCCCTGTAACTGTGTATTCGAGACCGTCTTTGAAGTACTTCATACACTGATGTTGTGTAGAAAGGATGATGTTGTACTCATATAACTAAGGCCGGCAGAGCAGAGCGTTATAGCAAGTCTTGGCGTCAATGACATGAAATTTGATGTCAATGATGAGCATCCCAAAGCATAATGTCAATATCATGGACCCAAGCGTCCGTGATGACTGTGAGTCGAACCCGGAGATGGTAATTTTATCCCGAACCAGGTGTTGAACGTTCATGCAGATCTCCTTCAGCACCTTCACGTTGAGAAGGTTGACAGAGGACCCGTTGTCGACCAGGATCTTCCCTATCTTAATGTCATGGCAGTACCCGGTGACATATAGAGAACGGTTGTGCTCGCACGTTCCGAGGAGGAGATCTTCATCGCCGAATGTGATGTCAGCTGTATGAACCTCTGCCAGCTCGTCCTTCATCTTTTCTTCCGCAAAGAAAGCTTGGAACTGGTCAGGCTCTTACAGTACCTTGATTAGAGAATCCCGTGCCTCTTTGGACAGGAGGAGAGCATCCAGTATGCTCAGTTGCGAGGGTATCTTCCTCAGATGTGCTAGGACATTATAATCCACCTTGTTTTTCTTAGGCGGGTCCTTGGCCGCGAGCTCTTTGACGACTCTATCATCGAAGGCAATTTCCCAAGGGACTTTTTCCTTTCCCT
Organism: Agapanthus africanus; assembly: GCA_030015575.1. NCBI lineage: Eukaryota > Viridiplantae > Streptophyta > Magnoliopsida > Asparagales > Amaryllidaceae > Agapanthus > Agapanthus africanus. Next base: position 12,189,812 of record CM057343.1, on the reverse strand, counting down.
TTTCTCTTTTGTTCGAACACTTGTTTATAGGCCCGAGGTTCTTTTCAGGTAACGTACGGTTACGCAGCTGAATGTTCTCGCAGTTCTTCCTCTCTTCTTCTTTTCCTGAGGTGGATTCTTTGAAGAGAGGGCCAAGGGTTATTTCTTCCTCAGAATCGCTCCCGAACGTGAGAACTTGAGTTTTCCCTTTCGTTGAACCCGTATCAATCATATAACAGTTGCCAGTCGTTTTTTCTCGCTCATCTGTCGCATTTTTTTGCCATCGACGAGTGTAACACCCGAGCTCAGTTATACCAATTTCTGTTTGTCTGTGATATTTTATTGATTTATCATGTTTGGATGCGAATGGTAGTTTACTTTTACATTGCATTCGACCCGACCCGTTTGTTTGAACTGGTTGATTCATATTTATAGATTACCCTGACTTGTTATATAGACACGTGCATCTCATGTATACATCATACTGACATTCTATCTTGTATCGCAACTTTTGCATATAACAATTTAAATCACGTAAAATCATTAAAAGTTGCATTTCATGGCATGCTTGGCACCCCTAACCCTGTGGTAGAGTTCTTGCATCGTGTTCTCGTCCCGTTCAGTGAAACAGACGTGTTTGGACGGCTACGCGCATGTACGTGCGTTCGTTCTTGGGGGTATGCTTTTAAATTATAAAATCCTTCATTTTAAATTTTGGAGATTGCAGATAATTTTTATATTTCAAATTCAAATTTTAGACCCGACCCGGACGTTTTTCCGAAATATTTTGTATCCCGCCAAAATTTTGTTTAATTTTGAATTTCCTTAAGAATTTTCCCCCAGCTCTAAAATATTCTACTGTTAGCATAAAGATTTATTAAAATATTTAAATCTTTTAAATTTTCTTTCCCTAACCATTTACTCCCCCGTGAGCCAATCACAATCCATTGTTTACGCCTGGGCCCCACCGTCTCTCTCTCCCTCTCTATCCTTTCCTTTCTTTTTCTCTCTCCCCTGCACCAAGCAATCCCGACCTCTGCACACCCGATAAGAACTCATGAAACCCACAGCTTCCCTTGCCATAAAACCTTGCCGGAAAACCCTTTGCTGTCATCCCCCTGCCTTGTCTCTGACTGTCTCTGACTCCAGAGCAATCACACCCTTCAAACCTCAATCTTCCCATCTTCCTCCTCTTCTTCTTCTTCTTTTCTCTTCTCTTTATCTTTCTTGATCTTGGATTTTCCGGTGATCGCCGGAGCCGTGCCGCTGCCGACGATCCGAGCAACCCTGTGGACGTTCTTAACCAGCATGGTCACTCTCTTACATTGCCTGGTCCTGTTTCGTACACGCGAGCGTGCATAGCGACTTTTACCGACGCCCGACGTGCTGTACGCTTTCCGTTCTGGGGATCTCCGAGGCAAGTGAAACTTGCTACATGCTATAATAAACTATTAATATGCTAAATTACTTATCTCCTGGTAAATCTCTAGTTAGAATCGAAAGAAATGGATTACAAGTTAACCGTGTAAAGTTCCGTTATACATTTTATGATTCCAAACGTGAAACTTAACCTTGCATCTAATTATTTACATCTAACAATCACCTGTACATGATAGATCACATATGTTTATTGCTATGATACCCTTTTTCCAGTTTTAGCCTATCAGACATCCATGTGCAACTTTAACCGGTCTAATTACAACTGCATCCATTAAACAGATTATACATGTCGTCGCATCCAGGGATCACTCGATACTTATTAACCTGGTTTTAGTATTCACATCTATCATACTGTATTCACATAAAGCTGACAATGTCTGTTAAACACAACTGATAAAACTATACTACTAATCAATTGAATTTGCTTTATTGTTTAATTCATTGCTTAGATTATATTGTTGATAACCATGCTTGATTACTTGTAGCCATGATCATGCTAACTGTTTATGAGTACCCACATGTTATCTTTACACCCTGGCCTGACTTGCTACGCATATATCGTTTGACCGACATGGTACCGTACACTACCTGACTTGACCTGTTGTACCATGGATTGACCCGTTACCTGATCTTGTGTCTAATGCCAACAAACCTGACATGTAGTCCTCACGAACCGTTCCTGTTGTCTATCCAGACAAACCTGCTCTTACCTGATCCTGTGTTGGCATTAGTTCTTGATTACTGAATACCTGACTTGACATACACATATAACTTGGGGGTATGGGGAAATCAATGGTGAAACCTGACTTGTAACTCAACAGTTCGATACTTGTTCTGATCAGTTTTAGAGGCTAGGCCAGCCTTGGGATGATGCTGCTGACATCATTCATTTATACATATTTCCTGTTTTAGTGCCTAGCGGCATGTCTCGGATTCAGCCCGAGAATCTGGACCGTGGTCCCGGGTATGCACGGGATACTATTGAGTTACATCGATGATTCATCAATTTGATTTCAAAGACTTTAGAACAGAAAACCTGATAGAACAGTTTAGTTTACTCAATGCACACTACCCTGCACTGCCCTGACTTACATTACTGTTACACCTGCTTTTCATTCATGTTTATATTTGCATTGCCTGTTACCCTGTTCATATTTTATTGCTTGATGACATGACGCGCTGACGTCTGGGTTTTGCATGGCCCAGATTCTTCTACCTTGTTGCAGACTGATCAGGAGTATTGCCGCTATTAGACGAGCGGTGAGGTTCCTGTCGGTATGTAGTTTCACTTTCAGGTGTTTCATTTATTATATCTTTTGGCTTCCGTACATTGTTATTTCTTGACTCTTTTACTCTGGCTTATGGACATGTACTAGATAGTTAGTTTACTTTCCTGTTCTTGATATCTCTACAGCCGTAATGTGACTGTGGAAGGATTTTTCCTATCCACGGGTAGCATGGTTGGCTATGTCACGTGCCTATTTTAGCGTACTCTGGGAAGCGGGGCGTGACATGGTTATTTTGGTATCAGAGCCATGGTTAGTCGGGTTGATTCTTTTGTAGTTGGGTATTATACCCAATACACAAATCAGAATACCCGTGTTTAGGAAACATGTCCTGCCACCTCGCCGTTTTACCGTTTTTGAATCAAGTTCTTCCTGATTATATCTTTTACGGTGTGCAAACTTCCTTTGCATATCGACTCGAAAACCTGATTCCGTGTTATCTCTAGGACTTGGGCGACTTGGGTGGAGTTATGTAATTGTGCCCATGAACTGCAGCATGGTTACAATGCGGTGCTCTATTTAAGTAACTTGGAGTCCTGGTCTTGACTCACTTCCTTATTACATGATCGTTATACTACCTTACTTCTCTCGGTTTCATTGCTTACCAGTTATTGTTTCATCGTCAGCTTGAATCAGGTTTACCGTGGTTAACCCTCTTCAGTATCTTGACTTCGGATGAAGTCATTTTGGTATCTTACTCGTTCTTGTTTTCCTCGCATTAGGATTATTCAATCCTGATGCAGTTCCTTGTTTGTTGTTTTCTTGGGAATGAGATTTCGCGGCACTTTTCACGCTCTTATTGATGGTAAGGAAGAGGAAGTGATTCTCTAGATTTCCGGACGTACGGAGGTTGTTTTGCTGGAGGAAGCAGTTATGTGAGGCCACTCGAGTTTAGGGCTAGGCCGACAAATAATATTCTTTCGCCGATGGAAATGGATAAGGAAGAAGCGCCGGCTATATTCGAGAGTTTCATGAACGTGTTTGAAGACATATCAGGTTTACCGCCGAAGCGAGACGTGGAGTTCGCACTTGAACTTGTTCCTGGTGCAACGCCAATCTCAAAGGGCATATTGTAGGGTTCCTAGGCACCCTAATGAGTTCTCACAAGGCATCGAACATGCCATTTTCAACAATTCTAGGTGCCGAGAGACCCGACTACGGATCGTTTGCTAGAAAACTAGGCGAGAAAGTAATCTAGTTAACAGTTAACTAAGGGATACGGATATACAACCTTTGTAGATCCGTTTGTCCACCTCCATAGCTCCATGAAGAAGTCATCTCCGCTGTACAAATCCGAAATCCGGGCTCTTGCGTCGGCTTCATCCGAGAAGAAGCGGGCTAGGTCATCGACGACGTGCCGAAGATGATCTACGTCGAGGCATCGCTAAATCAAGCTCCGACTTCACCAAGTCCAAAAACTTGTGAAGAGAACACACTCTACTACTTGGCAAGAGGTAGAGGATGAAGAAATAGGAAGTGGGTAGACTTTAGAATTGGATTTCTCACTCTTTATCATCAATCACCATTGATGAAGAAAGCTTTTTCTTCCTTGCTCATGAAGAAGAAGAAGAAAGAAATATGTGATAAGTTAATTAAAAACAATAGAAAAAACAAAACTTATCATAATGTTAACTAGAGTCAAGTGTAGAGAATGAATCATGGTTAGTGGGAATGGTTAGGGTTAAGGATGAGATAAGAATGGTTGACTTGATCAAAGTTTCATGAAGCTTCAACTAAACTCCAAATTAAGCCACCATTCTTTTCTCCTCTTATCCAAAATGAATAAACAAATAAATAAATGAATAAATAAAGGAAATGAAACCCTAACCATTCTTTTAACCATGGTTTAATTCTTTGCACTTAACCAAGTAAACATGTATCATCAAACATGATACAATCAAATGCACAAAATCATATCGCATATGTAATGCGCACACCCGAGTGAGAAAATCCATTTAAAGTGAACCGATACTAGTTAATGCAAAGTAATATATCAAATATATAATTATGCATTAAATAATTAAATCAACACTTGATTCAATGACCCGGTCATGTCGCACACAACCGACTAGTATATAATGTATCGGCTTATCAAATCAACCTTTGATTCGATAACTAGGGTATATCGCATATAACCTAATCGATACATTCATCGCGAGAATTGAATACGGTATCACATACACGCATTATTCTCGGTCCCGCACATATCTCATATGCGCTCCTATTTCGTTTTGCTTGAGCCAGGAAACCTCTGTGTAGGACTCTAAAGACTCGTCAATACGCCGGCAGCAGGCGATGATCATATCAAACACCCACAAGCCGCAAGCGGTCTGCTAAACGTAACGGCCACCCGGGTATTGAGCGATCTGAAGATCGATGAGCAAGCCCGCTCACACTCCAGTGAATCCGACCAGTAACACTACCGTACAGTCCGGTCTGATCGTCTGATATGTCGCATATCTCACCTAGGGGTGATAAACGTCAGACCCCAATAGCTCGATAAGTCGTGTCGATATGAGGTCTATAACAATTCAAGAAACTACTGGTAACACTTACCAGTAAATCTCAGCAACCCTGGCCAGGGATTTCCTGTTATAGCCAATCGAACACAGCGCAACATCAACTCCCTATACCGAGAGAGACGAATCCCCTCCTATCGCGCACTGCCTCCATGTGACTCGGGACTGTACCCAAAAACCACCATTTTGCACGCCCTCTTGGACGTGGTAAGATGGAAATCAAAGCACAGTGGGAACCACACAAGACTCTATGACGATCTCGGGTCAACAGACTACTCTGTACCAGTGTCACCAGAGAACTGCCATCTGACGTGAGGTATAATACCATCTGGGAGTTCTCGGCGAGTCCGTCCAGTGTACCCACTCTCTACTGAGCACCCGTATATCTCCTCTGATGTCAAACACCGATGGATATGGGATCATCCATCGCCCATCTGTATGGGTCGAGAAGGTACACGCTAGTCTACTCTGGTATATCGATGCCCCGTCTCGATACACCCACGACTAGGGACTTTGAAGGATGTACTTATAGACTACCATGTCCCCACTAGTATGATCCGCATCATAGTCCAGGTAGTCAAGCATACATCCTAAGGGCTTTACCAACATGTAACAGAGAGACAATCAGTGTACACGTTAAGGTAAAGAGCAACCAGATAGCATACTATCATGTCGAGCAAGAAAGTCCTCCCTATATATGTCCCAGCATCCACTACAATATACATCCAATGTACAGTAATGGCCTCTAGGGCATACATATAACTAACAATCTCCCACTTGCACTAGGGCCATCTGTAGCAGTGGTTGTAGTATCTCATACTCAACCATCCCATAAAAATCTCTCTCTGGGAACAGGCCTTTGTGAGTGGATCCGCTGTGTTGTCCTCTGAGTCTACTCTCCTAACCTCGATCTCCCTGGAGATCAACCATCTCCATGATCAAGTGATACTGCCTTAGAATATGTCTGGATCACTGATGGGACCGGCGTTCCTTGGCATAAGCCACAACTCCATTGTCACACAATGGGAGGAACATAGTTCATCTCATGAACCAATATACACCCAAACAGCCTCTTTGGTAGCATCTCAAGTAGCGATGTATCATGCCTTTATCGTCTAGTATGTCACGGTATCTAGCTTGGAAATCTTCCAACATACCGTCCCTTTACTAAGGGTATAGACAATGCCTGTGACTGACATTCAGTCGTCTTTATCACCCTGGAACCCTTCCAGTGATTCTCCCCAGGATCGGTTGATACCGTCTCACTACAACTAGTGAGAGTCCTAACATCCAATTAGATCTATCTCATAGATCCAAAAACCCAGGATTTAGGAGGTATCACTTTGATCCTATATGGAGAATCATTGTGATAAGCGGAGATTGATCGAGCGTAGCATAGGAAACTCCTTCCCTATCAAGAGTATGTCACCACGTACTCTACGAGGATCGTCACCATACTCCCTACTACCTTTTTGTATATACAAGGTTCATCTACCATTTTGATGATGTCAAACTCTTTGACTACTTCATCAAAACTGATGTTCCAACTCCGCGATGCCTGCTTTAATCCTATAAAGCATCTTGCACACTTTTCCGCTGCTCCCACTGTCTATGAGGCCATCTGGCTGTGTACTTATAGACGCACTCTTCTAAAACATCAATTAGAAAAGCTGTCATGACACCCAACCACCAGATATCGTAGTCATAGTATGTAGCTGTGGCAAGTAGGATCTGGATGGACTTAAGCATAGCTACTTGAAAAGGTTTCATCATTATCCGTACCTGGTCAATGATGCAAACTTTTAACAAGTCTAGCTTTGAAAGTCTCAACTTTTCCATGTACACCAAGTAATCTTCTCAAGATATACTTGCTCCTGATGGGGATTTAACCCTTCAGATATAGCAGCTAAAGTCCATACTTTGCTGGTGTATAAGGATTCCATCTCAGATCGCTAAACATCCAGCCATTCTTACAGAGTCTTACTCTCGATGGCCTGCTCGAAGCTAGTTGGGTCATCATCTCATGATGCAATCCTCGCTCCCACTGTCATAGAGGAACCGAAGTATCTCTCAGGTGGGTGAGGAACCCTACTAGATCGGCGGAGAGGCCGAGGTTCGTTGGTAACTACTGAATCCTTTGGTTCCATCAAATCATCTTTTGTAGTTTGCATAGCTGGAACCTTTCCAGTTCTATATAACTAACCTTGCCTCGAGTTTGTCCGGATTTTGCTTTTAGACATAGGCCGGACAACCCCAAATCTTAACTAACTTAAGACATGGGCTCTTCCCTTTCCATATCACATATGAAGTGGTAGGCATTGATTTGATTCGAACCCTATTCAATAGGTATGCAACTTCTCAAGTGCATAACACCTAAAAGGAAATAGGTAACTCAGTAGTACTCATCATAGAGCACACCTTATCATATAGGGTGTGATTGCTCCGCCCTGATATACCATCGTGCTATGGTGTATCCAGAGGAGTAATGCTAAGAGAGAATCTCATTCTCCTTTAGAATAGTCCAGTATTTCCGTGCTCAAGTATTCTCCTCCTTGATCTCATCATAGGACATAATACTTATACCCGTATTCTGGTTCTCTACTTCTCGCTTATATTCTGTGAATATCTCAAAAGGTTCGGACTTGTGTTTCAACAGGAACATAGGTCTGAATCTTGAAAGATCATCAGAGAATATAATGAAATATAAATAACCGGTCTTGGCATATGTAGACTGGGGATCTACATACATCAACATGTATCATCCCAAGAGTTCACTAACTCTTTCTCAGTTTCCAATAAACGGAGCTATGGTCATCTTATCTTTGTGACATGACTGGCGAGTTTCACAAGATGTAAGTTCAAACTGATTTAAATATGCATCTATATGTAACTCTAGCTAGTCGGGTCACATTGATCTGACCTAGTCTACAATACCTCAAGAAGAATTCGTTCAGTTCTGAACTTTTCCTCTTGTGTGTGTTCTGTATACTTAGAACTGCAGTTTGATTTAGAACAGCAATGCTTTTAGATAACGTGCCTGAACCGATCAACTTTTGATATAGGAAATGTTCAAAACATTATCCAACAATACAAAATTTTATCATTTCTTTACTAATAAAGAGATAGATACGATTTTGTATATCAGGTTCGGTATCTAATAACATTCGTTCAGAATCAATGTATCGGTAATACAGGGTGACAGTAACCAACAGACTTGGCTGCAGCTCTTGCCCCGTTTTCTGCCTCACGAAACTTATCACCCGTTCTCAGTTTTTCTACCCTTTTGTAGCCCTATGTAACAGATTACATATCTGGGATCCTGATCCGGTATCATATACCAAGGATGCGGAGGATACTGAGAAACAGTTCTGTATAATGAACACACCCGAAGATGATGCATCAGCATGCACTCTCTTCGTTTGGGCAGCACGGGAATTCTGGTAATCCCCAATTTCCTGCTCTGTCTTATAACAATTATAAGTTGGAGCGGGACAAACGTTCCCCAGCTCAGTATAACAAGCGGGTTCGGTCAAATATTCCGTATTATTATCTTGATTAAGGCGTGATATGGTCGCTACCTGGAGAGAGAGAGAAGAAAACACTCAGCGTGCGCTCTTGCAAGAATAGATTGGTTATTATTTTATCTAATCAGGATGGCTCCCACTGCTTTTTATCAAATCTTCCTTCAAACCCTAAAAGGAAAGACTAGCCGGGATTAATTACACACTACAAGTTCGCCAATCTTTCAGCCAGGCCAGTGTCGGTACTTTGAGGGAGGTCCCCCGTGCTTTCGCACGAACCTAATTAATGTAAACCTCGTTTTCCCAGAGGCGTAACCCCGTTGACACCTTTCTAGACACCTACTTGATCGGCTAATTGTAATGTATAAAACTCTCCCAGGAGTAACTCTTACTCGCAGCGGGTATCGGGATCCAACTATCTCATAGAAGGTATGCAATCTCATTGCAAATTTCAACACTTGAAATTCCCGATAATGTTTTGCCCCTAGCTCGCTATGACCTTGACGAATGCCAAACAACCCATAGTCCACTAGTCAAGTTCAACCCGTACATTTCTTGATCGAATTAAACCCACCCGCACGACCCTTGACGAATGCCAAACAACGCCGTACGAATACCCTAATCCAATCGCATCATATGCTCAAGCAGATAAATACTAGTTAGCTACCGTACACTACGCCTTGACGAATGCCAAACTACCGCAGCACGAATACTAACTAGTACATATCTGAAATGACGGAGGGCTACGACAGGTTTTTCTGAAAACCTTTTGCGTAATGAACTTGATATCGTCGTAGAATCAAATGATTTTGAAATGGAGTGCTTTTGAGGCTTTTCTAGTTTTGCTAAAGGAGTCACTCCCGGTGAAGGGATCGTCGGTCCTTTCCTCGTCGAATGAGGTGCGGGATATATCATATATATCACTGTGCAAAGCAAAAACACTTAAAAGCAATCAAAAGACAAACCGAGTGTGTAGCATCTGCCGGTTATTGCTAAAGGAGTCACTCCCGGTGAAGGGATCTCGGTCCTTTCATTATCGAATAAGGTGCAGGATATATCATATATACCGCTGTGCAAAGCAATAACTGTAGCTACCTGTTTTATTTTGAAATTCGATTCTACAACATCTTAGGTTTCTTTTACTTTCATTAATCACATTAATGAAGTCCCATCATTTAAATACCTAAACATCACAGATAGATATGACGTACACTTATGCCATCCGCATTCGCCTCGATGTCCCCTCGTGCACCGTTAGGTTAGGTAACTAACGACAGAGCAGGGCAGGGCTAGCGCGGGTGTAAAACATAAGCAACGTCTATATAATATATCATATATACTATATACTGTATCTATCACAGAACGTCACAACACAGAGATCGCAGCAGAAGAAACATATGAAATATTGGATATAACTAGGACGTCCGTTTTTTTAATACGAGCCAGTATAAAACACGGATTCCACGGTCGTGATGAATAGCCAAACCCACACCCCAAGACCCCTACGAGAGCGGCAAGCAACCCTACCAATTCTGGAGTTAGGAGACCCGGACCCGACTCCTCGAGTTGGTCTCCCACTGAACTCCAGAACCCAGTTACTTGTGCCCTCCTCCTTGGGTCTATCCTAGTGCGGAAAAGTAAATAATATACAAAGGGTGACAACTTCCGCAACCTGGAAGCGCCCCAATAAAAGAATATTACATACAAGTTTTTACATGAATGAAAATGAAAAACACTCATCTCCCATAAAAACCCCCGGCTATTCAATCATGACGATCCAATATAACATATCCAGCAACACATAACATCACATGTCATCAACGTAAGTAAATATGCGCATCCCAATTGTCATTGACATATAGCAACGAAAACGGCGATATCACATTTTACACTTACGGTCACAGAAAAGAAAGTGTAAAACTACAACAGTTGGAATCCGCAACCTCCTCAGACATCGCATGCCTGAACAAATGAATTCTTTAGACATCGCATGCCTAACAATTATAAACACCGCATTTTAGTCTCATTATTGAAAACTCTTTTCAATATTAAGTCGGGTAATTCAACAAGATTCCCGACATTTTGATCGAATGCTTGTCGCAAACTTCATTAGGCGGCCGCACCCCCGATACCGTCGACGAAGTGCACCAAGGCGGAACACCGCCACCTCGAGCGCCCAACGGATGCTTTCGGCGACGGTGGTTCTCCTACAGTCACTTGGTCGGGGCTATGGAGTGAGGCTGTCTATTAAGTTTACCCGGCGAGTATCCGCGTACTCTACGTGATTGCAACGGACTTTTGATCACATCAAAATTCCGTGGCAATCCGATCAAGTGAGACTAAACTGCTACGTTTATTACATTCATTTAGTTATCACATAACTACTTGTGAATTCCAATTATTGTATCCCATTCCGGATAAATAGAAAATGTCAAACTTTCCGATCGAACAATCGAACACCCAACTTTTCCCGATACAGATCAACACATGAAATAAGTCTAACAACATTCAGTTCGTGCCTCAGTACCGACGGTCCAATCGTAGAAGGGTCAAGCCAACGCCTCACATGTGGCACGCCGTACTGCCCCAAACCCGAAGGTTCAAAGGGCAGTTCAAGACGGTCACATAATCGAGTTAAGGTTTGTTGTCTTCTAGAGGGACCATCGCGTTACTTGCACTACTTAGAACGTCGTTAAACTACGGAAAAATCCAACACTTGGAAATTTCCCGACAGGGGAAAAATTGGGTATTTATATCCGGTCGAACTTTTTAACATATTCTAAAAATTATCCGGAAAGCCACACAGACAAAATTTGATAATCCGATCGAATATACTAAGTCCCCAAAACAACCCAGAAAATTCAACTCTTGAAAAAATATTAAAAATTCCCAGAAGACTCAGCACTACAAGACATGAGTTACTGTGGAAGACACGTGCTGTAATTCAATACAGTGGCCGCGGAACCGCCGCGCATCCCATGGTGGGGGCCGCGGTTCCGCGCCTCTGTTGTCGAATTACCATCACGTGCTTCACAGAAACTCATGTAATTCCCTGCTGAATTTTTTGGAAATTTTTAATATGGAAAAATCCACGTTTTTAGAAAAAGGACAGAGAGCTATTTTGGGTTCTCAATTTCGGTTCGATCGGACTTCAAATTGCGTCTGGACTTCGCCTAAGGCTCTAGCTAGGCTCTGATACCACTGTAGGGTTCCTAGGCACCCTAATGAGTTCTCACAAGGCATCGAACATGCCATTTTCAACAATTCTAGGTGCCGAGAGACCCGACTACGGATCGTTTGCTAGAAAACTAGGCGAAAAAGTAATCTAGTTAACAGTTAACTAAGGGATACGGATATACAACCTTTGTAGATCCGTTTGTCCACCTCCATAGCTCCATGAAGAAGTCATCTCCGCTGTACAAATCCGAAATCCAGGCTCTTGCGTCGGCTTCATCGGAGAAGAAGCGGGCTAGGTCATCAACGACGTGCCGAAGATGATCTACGTCGAGGCATCGCTAAATCAAGCTCCGACTTCACCAAGTCCAAAAACTTGTGAAGAGAACACACTCTACTACTTGGCAAGAGGTAGAGGATGAAGAAATAGGAAGTGGGTAGACTTTAGAATTGGATTTCTCACTCTTTATCATCAATCACCATTGATGAAGAAAGCTTTTTCTTCCTTGCTCATGAAGAAGAAGAAGAAAGAAATATGTGATAAGTTAATTAAAAACAATAGAAAAAACAAAACTTATCATAATGTTAACTAGAGTCAAGTGTAGAGAATGAATCATGGTTAGTGGGAATGGTTAGGGTTAAGGATGAGATAAGAATGGTTGACTTGATCAAAGTTTCATGAAGCTTCAACTAAACTCCAAATTAAGCCACCATTCTTTTCTCCTCTTATCCAAAATGAATAAACAAATAAATAAATGAATAAATAAAGGAAATGAAACCCTAACCATTCTTTTAACCATGGTTTAATTCTTTGCACTTAACCAAGTAAACATGTATCATCAAACATGATACAATCAAATGCACAAAATCATATCGCATATGTAATGCGCACACCCGAGTGAGAAAATCCATTTAAAGTGAACCGATACTAGTTAATGCAAAGTAATATATCAAATATATAATTATGCATTAAATAATTAAATCAACACTTGATTCAATGACCCGGTCATGTCGCACACAGCCGACTAGTATATAATGTATCGGCTTATCAAATCAACCTTTGATTCGATAACTAGGGTATATCGCATATAACCTAATCGATACATTCATCGCGAGAATTGAATACGGTATCACATACACGCATTATTCTCGGTCCCGCACATATCTCATATGCGCTCCTATTTCGTTTTGCTTGAGCCAGGAAACCTCTGTGTAGGACTCTAAAGACTCGTCAATACGCCGGCAGCAGGCGATGATCATATCAAACACCCACAAGCCGTAAGCGGTCTGCTAAACGTAACGGCCACCCGGGTATTGAGCGATCTGAAGATCGATGAGCAAGCCCGCTCACACTCCAGTGAATCCGACCAGTAACACTACCGTACAGTCCGGTCTGATCGTCTGATATGTCGCATATCTCGCCTAGGGGTGGTAAACGTCAGACCCCAATAGCTCGATAAGTCGTGTAGATATGAGGTCTATAACAATTCGAGAAACTACTGGTAACACTTACCAGTAAATCTCAGCAACCCTGACCAGGGATTTCCTGTTATAGCCAATCGAACACAGCGCAACATCAACTCCCTATACCGGGAGAGACGAATCCCCTCCTATCGCTCACTGCCTCCATGTGACTCGGGACTGTACCCAAAAACCACCATTTTGCATGCCCTCTTGGACGTGGTAAGATGGAAATCAAAGCACAGTGGGAACCACACAAGACTCTATGACGATCTCGGGTCAACAGACTACTCTGTACCAGTGTCACCAGAGAACTGCCATCTGACGTGAGGTATAATACCATCTGGGAGTTCTCGGCGAGTCCGTCCAGTGTACCCACTCTCTACTGAGCACCCGTATATCTCCTCTGATGTCAAACACCGATGGATATGGGATCATCCATCGCCCATCTGTATGGGTCGAGAAGGTACACGCTAGTCTACTCTGGTATATCGATGCCCCGTCTCGATACACCCATGACTAGGGACTTTGAAGGATGTACTTATAGACTACCATGTTCCTACTAGTATGATCCGCATCATAGTCCAGGTAGTCAAGCACACATCCTAAGGGCTTTACCAACATGTAACAGAGAGACAATCAGTGTACACGTTAAGGTAAAGAGCAACCAGATAGCATACTATCATGTCGAGCAAGAAAGTCCTCCCTATATATGTCCCAGCATCCACTACAATATACATCCAATGTAAAGTAATGGCCTCTAGGGCATACATATAACTAACACATATTACCCGATGGCACCAGTGGAGTGGAAAGAAGTCAGGAAGTAGGTTGCTGAATTATTTCAGAATGGTTGGTTTCGCCGCAGCAACTTAACTGGGGAAGCTCCATGTAGGGTGTTTTTCGTCACCCCATCGAGATGGGAATACGCGCGCGCTTGTCAGGCGTACTACAGATTCCCCCTGCCTAGGGTAGGCCGGAGGTTTATTGATTGTGGGGATCCGAATCTCCGGCAGCCGCGAACTAAGCTGCCGTGAATTACCCCTCGCCTTTGGGGCGAGGGAACCTCCGATTAACGGGTTAAACTGGTCATGCGAACTCAATGTGCAGTGTACGTGTGTTTTATTTTGGATGGGGGTTTAAATATATCAGGAGCCACGCAGAGTTTTTACGGGGGTCCCGCTACACGGATAGCGGGCTGGGGGTCAAGGGGGCTAGCAGCCCCCCGTTAGAAATTTTTTCTAACAGGGACAGTGTCGTGGAGTATGTGTGTATGCACATATGTATACATACATACATACATATATATATATATATGTATATATATAAGAAAAAAGAGGGGGGAAAAGCATCCAAAGGATGCGTGGGGGCAGCACCTTGGGCGCTGTGCGCCTAGGTGCTGTGCGCTCAGGCGCTAGAGTGCCACGTGTCGGCACATGGGCACTCTGCGCTTGAGCGCTGGGCGCTTGAGCGCAAGTGTGCCACGTGTCGGCATGGGGACGATTTGCGCTCGAGCGCTTGCGCTGGAGCGCAAGCGCGCCATGTGTCGGCACCGGGGTGACTTACGCTCGAGCGCTTGCGCTTGAGCGCAAGCGCGCCACGTGTCGACACGGGGGCGACTTGCGCTTACGCTTGAGCGCGAGCGCGCCACGTGTCGGCACCGGGACGACTTGCGCTCGAGCGCCAGCGCGCCACGTGTCGGCACGTGGGCGTTTTGTGCTCGAGTGCTGAGCGCTTGAGCGCAAGCGCGCCACGTGTCGGCACGCGGGCGCTCTGCACTTGAGCGCCGGCGAGGAAAAGAGGCTTTTAGCCTTTAAAAATTTCTCGGAAGAGAAATCAGAGAGGAGTTGGACTCCTGAGTGTATGTTTTTTTTGGGTTTAGTGAAAGGGGTTCTTCTTCTTCCTCCTCTGTTGGCTGAATCTTGAAGATCAAGAGATGTGAGATCTCAAAATCTCTCCTTTTGGGGATCTAAAGACAGATCCAAGTTCCCCTTTATGGGTTTGGTGGTGAAAAACTGTTTTGTTTTTGAAAAGGAAAAGTAAAACTCTTGATTAATTCAGAAGAAAGAAGAAGGTTTGAGACCTTCAGAAAAAGGGAAGAAATACAAACCCTAGGTTTTTGAGAGAATGAAAAGTATTATGCTTTATTCATCATCATGTTGCCTTATATAGGCTTACATATTTACATATAGCCCCTTGGGCTTTACAAAAATGGCATTTTAGCCATCCCATGGCTCATGTGCCATTTCATTTTTGCACATAAGCCATGGGCTTACAAAATATTGGCTTTATGCCCATTTTGTTTACATTCATGCATAAACTATTACATAAAAATTATTTATTACATGATCTATATTTTGGCATGGAGGAGGCTGGCCGAGGGCTCGACTTGGGTATGGGTCCGCTTGACCTGGGCTTGGGCCCACCTAGCTTGGGGGTTGACCTTCACCTTGACTCGGTCAACCGGGGTGTAAATTTTTGTTAGTTATATGTATGCCCTAGAGGCCATTACTGTACATTGGATGTATATTGTAGTGGATGCTGGGACATATAAAGGTAGGACTTTCTTGCTCGACATGATAGTATGCTATCTGGTTGCTCTTTATCTTAACATGTATACTTTCTGTCTCTCTGTTACATGTTAATAAAGCCCTTAGGACGTGTACTCGACTTCCAGGACTATGATGTAGATCATACTAGTGGGGCCTGGGTAGTCCATGAGTACATCCTTCAATGTTCCTAGTCGTGGGAATATCGAGACGGGGCATCGATATTCCAGAGTAGACTAGCGTATATCTTCTCGACCCATGTGATGGGCGATGGATGATCCCGTATCTATTGGTGTTTGACATCAGAGATGGTATGCGGGTGCTCAGTGGAGACTGGGTACACTGAACGGACTCGCCGAGAACTCCCAGATGGTATTATACCTCACGTCAGATGGCAGTTCTCTGGTGACACTGGTACAGCTTAGTCTGTTGACCCGAGATCGTCATAGAGTCTTGTGTGTCTCCCACTGTGCTTTGATTTCCACCCTACCACGGCTCTACTGAGTCGTGCAAACAGGTGGTTTTTGGGTACAGTCCCGATTCACATGGAGGCAATGAGCGATAGGAGGGGATTCGTCTCTCCCGGTATTGGGGGTTGATGTTGCGCTATGCTCGACTGGCCATAACAGGAAATCCCTGGCCAGGGTTGCAGTGATATACTGGTAAGAGTTATCAGTAGTTTCACGATTGTTATGGACCTCACGTCGGCATGACTTATCGAGCTATTGGGGTCTGACGTTTACCACCCCTAGGCGAGATATGCGACATATCAGACGAACAGACCGGACTGTACGGTAAGTGCTACTGGTTGGATTCACAAAAGTATGAGCGGGCTTGCTCGTCGATCTTCTGATCACTCAATACCCGGGTGGCCGTTACGTTTAGCAGACCGCTTGCGGCTTGTGGGTGCTTGATATGATCATCATCTGCTGCCGGCGTATTGACGAGTCTTTAGAGTTCTACACAGAGGTTTCCTGGCTCAAGCGAAACAAAATAGGAGCGCATATGAGATATGTGCGGGACCAAGAATAATGCGTGTATGTGATACCGTATTCCATTCTCGCGATGAATGTATCGATTGGTTGTATGCGATATAACCTAGTTATCGAATCGAGGATTGATTCGATAAGCCGATACATTGGATATTAGTCGGTTATATGCGATATGACCGGATCGTTAAATCAAGTATTGATTTAATGATTTAATGCATAATTATATATTTGATATAATAATTTGCATTAACTAGTATTTGTTCACTTTAAATGGATTTTCTCACTTGAAGTACACAAGTTGTATATGTGATATACTTTTGTGCACTTGTTTGTATCATGTTTGATGATACATGCTAACTTGAGTTTGTGTGTATGATTAAACCATGGTTATATGAATGGTTAGGGTTTTGTTTACTTATTCATTTATTTATTTTGTTTATTTATTTTGGAAAAGATAAATAGAAATGGTGGCTTTCTTTGTTTCTTTCATGAAGCTTCATGAAGTGTTGAAAGCTTGACCATTTTGTTTGCTTCCCTTAACCTAACCATTCACCTAACCCTAGTTTAGTCTCTACACTTAACCATGGTTAGTATATGATAAGTATTCATTTTATTTTCTATTTGGAAAATACTTATCATATTCTTTTTCTTCTTCTTCTTCTTCATCTTCAACAAGAAGAAAAACTTGCCTCCATCAATGGCAACTTGAGAAAAAGAGTAAGAAATCCAATTCTAAAGTGAACCCACATCCTATTTCTTCATCTTTTACCACTTGCCAAGTAGTATAGGGTGTTTTCTTCACAAGTTTCATGACTTGGTGAAGTTGGAGTTTGATCTTGAGTTGCCTCGACGTAGATCATCTTCGGCATCGAAGTCGACGACCTAGCCTGATCAACTCCTCGATGAAACCACCGCGAGAGTCCGAGATCCGATGGGTACAGCGGAGGGACTTCATCACGGAGCTATGGAGGTAGAGGACCGGATCTACAAAGGTTGTAGCCCCTTCCCTTTTAGTTAAAGTCGTTAACTTGCATTGCATCACCTATAATCTAGTCAACGATCCGTATTAGGGTTTGTAGGCACATGAAAATTTTTGAATTGGGCATATTTGATCACTTGTGAGACCTCATTAGTGTGCCTAGGAACCCTACAGTGGTATCAGAGCCTAGCTAGAGCCTTAGGCGATGCGTAGACGGAGTTAGAAGTCCGATCGAACCGAAACCCTAATTCAAAGTTGCTCTCTGTACATTTTTTGAAATCGGGGATTTTTAAGAATTAAAAATATGCAGAAAAACCAGCAGGAGATTCTAAGAATTACTGAGAAGCCCGTACTCCTGAGTCCATCAAAGTACGGCGGAACCGCGGCATTAGCATGGCTAATGCGGCGGTTCCGCGGCAGTTTAGTCTCCTCTTGCATTGAATTTTGCACAGTAATTCCTATTTTGCAGTGCTGGTTTTCCTGGGAATTTTTAATCTGAACTCAAGAGTTGAGTTTTCTGGGTTGTATTGGGAGTTCAGAGATTCGATCGGACTGTCTAATTTTGTCTGTGCTTTTTTCCGGGTAATTTTAGAATATGTTAAAAAGTTCGACTGGATATAAATACCCACTTTTTCCCCTGCCGGGAAATTTCCAATTGTTGGACTTTTCCATGGTTTAAAGACGTTCTAAGTAGTGCAAGTAACGTGATGGACCCTCTAGAAGACAACAAACCTTAAATCGATTATGTAACCGTCTTGAACTGCCCTTTGAACCTTCGGGTTTGGGGCAGTACGGCGTGCCACATGTGAGGCGTTGGCTTGACCCTTCTACGGCTGGACCGTTGGTACTAAGGCACGAAGTGAACATTTTTAAACTTATTTCATGTGCTGAGCTGTACCGGAAAAACTTGGGTGTTCGATTGTTCGATCGGAAGGTTTAACATTTTCTATCTTATCCGGAATGTGATACAATAATTGGAATTCACAAGTAGTTATGAGATAACTGAATGAATGTTATAAACATAGCAGTTTAGTCTCACTTGATCGGTTGCCACGGAATTTTGATGCGATCAAAAGTCCGTCGCAATCACGTAGTGTACGCGGATACTCGCCGGGTAAACTTAATAGACAGCCTCACTCCATAGCCCCGACCAAGTGACTGTAGGAGAACCCCGTCGCTGAAAGCATCCATTTGGGTGCTCGCGGCAGCGGTGTTTCGCCTTGGTGCACTTCGTCGACGGTATCAGGGGTGCGGCCGCCTACTAAAGTTTGCGACGAGCATTCGATCAGGATGTCGGGAATCTTGCTGAATTGCCCGACTTGATATTGAAAAGAGTTTTCGATAATGAGACTAAAATGCAGGGTTTATAATTGTTAGGCATGCGATGTCTAAGAAATTCATTTGATTAGGCATGCGATGTCTAAAGAGATTGCGGATTCCAACTGTTGTAGTTTTACACTTTCTTTTCTATGACCGTAAGTGTAATATGTGATATCGCCGGTTTCGTTGCTATATGTCAACGACAATTGGGATGCGCATATTTACTTACGTTGATGATATGTGATATTATGTGTTGATGGATATGTTATATTGGATCGTCGTGTTTGAATAGCCGGGGGTTTTTATGTGAGATGAGTGTTTTTCATTTTCATTCATGTAAAAACTTGTATGTAATATTCTTTTATTGGGGCACTTCCAGGTTGCGGGAGATGTCACCTTTTGTATATTATTTACTTTTCCGCATTAGGATAGACCCAAGGAGGGGAGCACAAGTAACCGGGTTCTAGGGTCCAGTGGGAGACCATCTCGAGGAGTCGAATCCGGGTCTCCTAACCCTAGAATTGGTAGGGTTGCTTGCCGCTCTCGTAGGGGTCTAGGAGTGTGGGATTGGCTATTCATCACGACCGTGGAATCCGTGTTTTATACTGGCTCGTATTAAAAACACGGACGTCCTAGTATATCCAATATTTCATATGATATTTTCTGCTGCGTTATCTGTGATGTGATCATGTGATTTGTTCAGATAGATATGGTATATAGTATATATGATATATTATATAGACGTTGCTTATGTTTTAAACCCGCGCTAGCCCTGCCTCGCTCTGGCGTTAGTTACCTAACCTAACGGTGCAGACGGGACATCGAGGCGAATGCGGATGGAATAAGCATACGTTATATTTATCTGTGATATTTAGGTGGACTTAAATGATGGGATATTCATTAATGAGATTAATGAAAGAAAATAAACCTAATTGATGTTGTGGAATCGAATTTCAAAATAAAACAGGTAGCTACAGTTCTTGCTTTGCATCGCGGTGTTCATTATAGAACATCCTGCACCTTATTCGATGAGGAAAGGACCGAGATCCCTTCACCGGGAGTGACTCCTTTAGCAATAACTGGCAGATGCTACAACCCTCGGTTTGTCTTTTGATCGCTTCTATAGTTTCCGCTTTGCACAGTGATATATATGATATATCCCGCACCTCATTCGACGAGGAAAGGGCCGACGATCCCTTCACCGGGAGTGACCCCTTTAGCAAAACTAGAAAAGCCTCAAAAACATTCCATTTAAAAACCATTTGATTCCTCAACGAGATCAAGTTCAAAGCGTTAAAGGTTTTCACAAAAACCATTCGCAACCCTCCGTCATTTTAGGAAGTAGAGTACTTAGTATTCGTGCTGTGTTTGTTGACCATAGTCAAGGCACAGTGTACGGTAGCTAAGTGATGTCTTCCTACACCGCATATGATGTGATTAGTTAGGACAGTCGCATGACTTTGTTGACCTTAGTTAAGGGTCATGTGGGTGGGTCTAATTAATCACGAAATGACGGGTAGAACTTGACTAGTACTTATGATTTGTTGACCATAGTTAAGGTCATAAGTGCTAGGGGTAAAAATCTTTATCGGGAGTTTCAAGTGTTGAAATTTGCAATGAGATTGCATACCTTCTATGTGATAGTTGGATCCCGATACCCACTGCGAGTAATTGTTACTCCTGGGAGAGTTTTGCACTTTGCAATTAGCCGATCAAGTAGGTGTCTAGAAAGGTGTCAACGGGGTTACGCCTCTGGGAAAACGAGGTTTACTGTAATTAGGTCCGTGCAAAAGCACGGGGAACCTCCCTCAAAGTACCGACACTGGCCTGGCTGAAAGATTGGCGAACTTGTAGAGTGTAATTAATCCCGGCTAGTCTTTCCTTTTAGGGTTTGAAGGAAGATTTGATAAAAACAGTGGGAGCCATCCTGATTAGATAAAATAAATAACCAATCTAATCTTGCAAGAGCGCACGCAGAGTGTTTTCTTCTTTCTATTTCCAGGTAGCGACCATATCACGCCTTAATCAAGATAATAATATGGATGTATTGACCGAACCCGCTTGTTATACTGAGCTGGGGAACGTTGGTCCCGCTCCAACTTATAATTGTTATAAGACCGAGCAGGAAATAGGGGAATACCAGGATTCCTATGCCGCCCAAACGAAGAAAGTGCATATGATGCATCTCCTTCGGGTGTGTTCATTACAAAGAACTGTTTCTCAGTATCCTCTGCATCCTGGGTATTTGATACCGGATCAGGATCCCAGATATGAAATCTGTTACATAGGGCTACAAAAAGGTAGAAAAACTGAGAACGGGTGATAAGTTTCATGAGACAGAAAACGGGGCAAGTGTTGCAGCCAAGTCTGTTGGTCACTGTCACCCTGTATTACCAATACATTGATTCTGAACAAATGCTATTAGATACCGAACCTGATATACAAAATCATATCAGTCTCTTTATTAGTAAAGAAATGATAAAATTTTGTATTGATGGATAATGTTTTGAACATTTCCTATATCAAAAGTTGATCGGTTCAAACGCGTTATCTAAAAGCATTGACGTTCTAAATCAAACTACAGTTCTTAGTATTCAGAACACACACAAAAGGAAGAGTTCAGAAATGAACGGATCCTTCTTGAGGCATTGTAGACTAGGTCACATCAATGCGACCTGACTGGCTGAAGTTACATTTTAGATGCATATTTAAATCAGTTTGAATTTACATCTTGTGAAGCTTGCCAGTCATGTCACAAAGATTAGATGACCATAGCTCTGTTTATTGGAAACAGAGAAAGAGTTTGTAAACTCTTGGGACTGATATATGATGATGTATGTAAACTCCCCTGTCTACACATGCCAGGACCGGTCCTTTGTACTTCATTACGTTATCTGATAATCTCTCAAGATTCAGCCATATGTTCCTGTTGAAACATAGGTCCAAAGTTTTTGAGATATTCACAGAATATAAGCTAGAAGTAGAGAACCAATACGGGTATAAGTATTATGTCCTATGATAAGATCAGGGAGGAGAATACTTGTGCATGGCATTCCTGGACCATTCTAAAAGAAAATGTGATTCTCTCTCAGTATTACTCCTCTAAATACACCACAACACAACGTGTATCAGGGCAGAGCAATCGCACCGTATTAGATATGGTGTGCTGTATGATGAGTACTACTGAGTTTCCTATTTCCTTTTGGGAGTTATGCGCTTGAGAAGCTACATACCTATTGAATTAGGTTCGAATCAAATCAGTGCCTACCACTCCATATGAGATATGGTATGGGAAGAGCCTATCTATTAAGTAAGTTAAGATTTGGGATTTTCCGTCCTATGTCAAAAGCAAAATCCGGACAAGATCGAGGCAAGGTCAGTTCTGTAGAACTGGAAAGGTTCCAGCTATACAAAACTGCAGCTGATGATTTGACAGAACCAAAGGATTCAATAGTTCCCGACGAACCTCAGCCTCTCCGCCGATCTGGTAGGGTTCCTCATCCGCCCGAGAGATACCTCGGTTTCTCGATGACAGTGGGAGCGAGGAATGCATCATGAGATGATGACCCAACTAGTTTCGAGCAGGCCATCGAGAGTAGGGACTCTGTAAGAATGGCTGGATGCTTAGCGATCTGAGATGGAATCTATGTACACCAGCAAAGTATGGACTTTGGCTGCTATATCTGAAGGGTTAAATCCCCATCAGGAGCAAGTATATCTTGAGAAGATTACTTGGTGTAGATGGAAAAGTTGAGACCTTCAAAGCTAGACTTGTTAAAGGTTTTCGTCATCGACCAGGCATGGATAATGATGAAACCTCTTCCAGGGACTATGCTTAAGTCCATCCAGATCCTACTTGCCATTGCTACATACCATAATTACGATATCTGGTGGTTGGGTGTCATGACTACTTTTCTAAATACTGATTTAGAAGAGAACGTCTATAAGAACACAGCCAGAGGGCTTCGTAAACAGTGGGAGCAGCAGAAACATGTGCAAGTTGCTTTACAAGATGAAGCAGGCATCGCGGAGTTGGAACATCTGTTTTGATGTGGTAGTCAAAGAGTTTGACTTCATCAAAATGGTAGATGAACCTTGTTTATACAAAAGGGTAGTAGAGAATAAGGTGGCCATCCTCGTATTGTACGTGGACAACATACTCTTGATAAGAAAAGAGTTTCCTATGCTACGCTCGGTCAATCTCCGCTTATCACAAGGATTCTCCAATAGGATCAAAGTGATACCTCCTAAATCTTGAGTTTTCATCTATGAGATAGATGTAATTGGATGCTAGGATTCTCACTAGATGTAGTGAGATGGTATCAATCGATCCTGGGGAGAATCACTGGAAGGGTTCCAGGGTGATAAAGACGACTGAATATCAGTCACAGGCATTGTCTTTACCATCAGTAAAGGGACGGTATGTTGGAAGAGTTCCAAACGAGATACCGTGGCAGACTAGACGATAAAGGCTGGTAACATCGCTATTAAAGATACTACCAAAGAGGCAGTTTGGGTGTATATTGGTTCATAAGATGAACTAGGTTCCTACCATTGTATGACAATGGAAGTGTGGCTTTGGCCAAGGATCCCCGATCCCATCAGTGACCCAGACATATTCTGAGGCAGTATCAACTTATCATGCAGATAGTTGATCTCCAGGTTGATCGAGGTTAGGAGAGTAGACTCAGAGGACAACACGGCGGATCCACTCACAAAGACCTTTTCCCAAAGAAAGACTTTTAGGGGATGGTTGAGTATTAGATACTACAACTACTGCTACAGATGGCCCAAGTGCAAGTGGGAGATTGTTAGTTATATGTATGCCCTAGAGGCCATTACTGTACATTGGATGTATATTGTAGTGAATGCTGGGACATATATAGGTAGGACTTTCTTGCTCGACATGATGGTATGCTATCTGGTTGCTCTTTATCTTAACATGTATACTTTCTGTCTCTCTCTTACATGTTGATAAAGCCCTTAGGATGTGTACTCGACTTCCAGGACTATGATGTAGATCATACTAGTGGCGCCTGGGTAGTCCATGAGTACATCCTTCAATGTTCCTAGTCGTGGGAATATCGAGACGGGGCATCGATATTCCAGAGTAGACTAGCGTATATCTTCTCGATCCATGTGATGGGCGATGGATGATCCCGTATCTATTGGTGTTTGACATCAGAGATGGTATGCGGGTGCTCAGTGGAGACTGGGTACACTGAACGGACTCGCCGAGAACTCCCAGATGGTATTATACCTCACGTCAGATGGCAGTTCTCTGGTGACACTGGTACAGCTTAGTCTGTTGACCCAAGATCGTCATAGAGTCTTGTGTGTCTCCCACTGTGCTTTGATTTCCACCCTACCACGGCTCTACTGATTCGTGCAAACAGGTGGTTTTTGGGTACAGTCCCGATTCACATGGAGGCAATGAGCGATAGGAGAGGATTCGTCTCTCCCGGTATTGGGGGTTGATGTTGCGCTATGCTCGACTGGCCATAACAGGAAATTCCTGGCCAGGGTTGCAGTGATATACTGGTAAGAGTTATCAGTAGTTTTATGATTGTTATGGACCTCACGTCGGCATGACTTATCGAGCTATTGAGGTCTGACGTTTACCACCCCTAGGCGAGATATGCGACATATCAGACGAACAGACCGGACTGTACGGTAAGTGCTACTGGTTGGATTCACAGGAGTATGAGCGGGCTTGCTCGTCGATCTTCTGATCGCTCAATACCCGGGTGGCCGTTACGTTTAGCAGACCGCTTGCGGCTTGTGGGTGCTTGATATGATCATCATCTGCTGCCGGCGTATTGACGAGTCTTTAGAGTCCTACACAGAGGTTTCCTGGCTCAAGCGAAACGAAATAGGAGCACATATGAGATATATGCGGGACCGAGAATAATGTGTGTATGTGATACCGTATTCCATGCTCGCGATGAATGTATCGATTGGTTGTATGCGATATAACCTAGTTATCGAATCGAGGATTGATTCGATAAGCCGATACATTGGATATTAGTCGGTTATATGCGATATGACCGGATCGTTAAATCAAGTATTGATTTAATAATTTAATGCATAATTATATATTTGATATAATAATTTGCATTAACTAGTATTTGTTCACTTTAAATGGATTTTCTCACTTGAAGTACACAAGTTGTATATGTGATATACTTTTGTGCACTTGTTTGTATCATGTTTGATGATACATGCTAACTTGAGTTTGTGTGTATGATTAAACCATGGTTATATGAATGGTTAGGGTTTTGTTTACTTATTCATTTATTTATTTTGTTTATTTATTTTGGAAAAGATAAATAAAAATGGTGGCTTTCTTTGTTTCTTTCATGAAGCTTCATGAAGTGTTGAAAGCTTGACCATTTTGTTTGCTTCCCTTAACCTAACCATTCACCTAACCCTAGTTTAGTCTCTACACTTAACCATGGTTGGTATATGATAAGTATTCATTTTATTTTCTATTTGGAAAATACTTATCATATTCTTTTTCTTCTTCTTCTTCATCTTCAACAAGAAGAAAAACTTGCCTCCATCAATGGCAACTTGAGAAAAAGAGTGAGAAATCCAATTCTTAAGTGAACCCACTTCCTATATCTTCATCCTCTACCACTTGCCAAGTAGTATAGGGTGTTTTCTGTAGGGTTCCTAGGCACTCACAAGAGGTCTCACGTGGCATCAACCATGCTAATTACAAAAATTAGAGGTGCCAAGAAACCCTAAACTACGGATCGTTGGCTAGATTTTTAGGCGACAAAGCAACTAGTTTACATCTAAACTAAAAGAACGGAAATACAACCTTTGTAGATCCGGTCCTCCACCTCCATGGCTCTGTGATGAAGTCCTCTACGCGGTCCAAATCAAAATCCGGGCTCTAGCGTCGGCTTCATCGGAGAAATGGGCGGGCAAGGTCGTCGGCTTCGTGCCGAAGATGATCTACGTCGAAGCATCACAAGATCAAGCTCCCACTTCACCAAGTCATGAAACTTGTGAAGAAAACACACTCTACGACTTGGCAAGAGGTAGAGGATGAAGAAATAGGAAGTGGGTTCACTTTAGAATTGGATTTCTCACTCTCTTTCATTAATCACCATTGATGAAGTCAAGGTTTCTTCTTTGAAGAAGATAAAGAAGAAGAAGAAGATAATATTATGATAGAATAAAAAGATTAACTTGAAAAGATAATCCCATTCATTCTTATCATAATAGTTACCATGGTTAAGTGTAGAGAATGAACCAAGGTTAAGTGAATGGTTAGGTTAGGCATGAAACAAAAATGGTGGACTTTTTCAAAGCTTCATGAAGCTTCAATGTAAAACAAAGCAAGCCACCATTTCTTTTCTTTTGCCAAAATGAATGAATAAATGAATAAATAGATAATAAGTGAATAAACAAAACCCTAACCACTCTCACAACCATGGTTTAATCTTTACACAAATCCAAGTTAACATGTATCATCAAACATGACACAATCAAGTGCACAAAAGTATATCACATATACAACTTGTGCAATCCAAGTGAGAAAATCCATATAAAGTGAACCAATACTAGTTAATGCAAAGTAATATATCTAATATATAATTATACATTAAATCATTAAATCAACACTTGATTCAATGATCCGATCATGTTGCACATAACCGACTAGTATCCAATGTATCGGCTTATCGAATCAATTCTTGATTCGATATCTAGGTTATATCGAATATAACCAATCGATACATTCATCGCGAGAATGGAATACGGTATCACATACATGCATTATTCTCGGTCCCGCACATATCTCATATGCGCTCCTATTTCGTTTCGCTTGAGCCAGGAAACCTCTGTGTAGGACTCTAAAGACTCGTCAATACGCCGGCAGCAGATGATGATCATATCCAACACCCACAAGCCGCAAGCGGTCTGCTAAACGTAACGGCCACCCGGGTATTGAGCGATCAGAAGATCGACGAGCAAGCCCGCTCACACTCCAGTGAATCCAACCAGTAACACTACCGTACAGTCCGGTCTGATCGTCTGATATGTCGCATATCTCGCCTAGGGGTGGTAAACGTCAGACCCCAATAGCTCGATAAGTCGTGTCGATATGAGGTCTATAACAATTCGAGAAACTACTGGTAACACTTACCAGTAAATCTCAGCAACCCTGGCCAGGGATTTCCTGTTATAGCCAATCGAACACAGCGCAACATCAACCCCCTATACCGGGAGAGACGAATCCCCTCCTATCGCTCATTGCCTCCATGTGACTCGGGACTGTACCCAAAAACCACCATTTTGCATGCCCTCTTGGACGTGGTAAGATGGAAATCAAAGCACAGTGGGAACCACACAAGACTCTATGACGATCTCGGGTCAACAGACTACTCTGTACCAGTTCACCAGAGAACTTCCATCTGACGTAAGGTATAATACCATCTGGGAGTTCTCGGCGAGTCCGTCCAGTGTACCCAGTCTCCACTGAGCACCCGTATATCATCTCTGATGTCAAACACCAATGGATATGGGATCATCCATCGCCCATCTGTATGGGTCGAGAAGGTATGCACTAGTCTACACTGGTATATCGATGCCCCGTCTCGATACACCCACGACTAGGGACTTTGAAGGATGTACTTATGGACTACCATGTCCCCACTAGTATGATCCGCATCATAGTCCAGATAGTCAAGTACACATCCTAAGGGCTTTACCAACATGTATCAGAGAGACAATCAGTGTACACGTTAAGGCAAAGAGCAACCAGATAGCATACTATCATGTCGAGCAAGAAAGTCCTCCCTATATATGTCCCAGCATCCACTACAATATACATCCTATGTATAGTAATGGCCTCTAGGGCATACATATAACTAACAATCTCCCACTTGCACTAGGGCCATCTGATAGCAGTGGTTGTAGCATCTCATACTCAACCATCCCATAAAAGTCTCTCTCTGGGAACAGGCTTTTGTGAGTGGATCCACTGTATTGTCCTCTGAGTCTACTCTCCTAACCTCGATCCCCTGGAGATCAACCATCTTCATGATCAGGTGATACTGCCTTAGAATATGTCTGGATCACTGATGGGACCTGCGTTCCTTGGCATAAGCCACAACTCCATTGTTTCACAATGGTAGGAACGTAGTTCATCTCATGAACCTATATACACCCAAACAGCCTCTTTGGTAGCATCTTAAGTAGCGATGTATCCAGCCTTTATCGTCTAGTATGTCACGGTATCTAGCTTGGAACTCTTCCAACATACCGTCCCTTTACTGAGGGTAAAGACAATGCCTGTGACTGACACTCAGTCGTCTTTATCACCCTGGAACCCTTCCAGTGATTCTCCCCAGGATCGGTTGATACCGTCTCACTACAACTAGTGAGAGTCCTAACATCCAATTAGATCTATCTCATAGATCCAAAAACCCAGGATTTAGGAGGTATCACTTTGATCCTATGTGGAGAATCATTGTGATAAGCGGAGATTGATCGAGCTTAGCATAGGAAACTCTTTTCCTATCAAGAGTATGTCATCCAAACTCCGCGATGCCTGCTTTATCCTATAAAGTATCTTGCACACGTTTCCGCTGCTCCCACTGTCTACGAAGCCCTCTGGCTGTGTACTTATAGACGCTCTCTTCCAAAACATTATTTAGAAAAGCCAGTCATGACACCCAACCACCAGATATCGTAGTCATGGTATGTAGCCGTGGTAAGTAGGATCTGGATGGACTTAAGCATTGTTCTCTAGAAAAAGTTTCATCATGATCCACACCTGGTCAATGATGCAAACCTTTAACAAGTCTAGCTTTGAAAGTCTCAACTTTTCCATGTACACCAAGTAATCTTCTCAAGATATACTTGCTCCTGATGGGGATTTAACCCTTCAGATAAAGCAACTAAAGTCCATACTTTGTTGGTGTATAAGGATTCCATCTCAGATCACTAAGCATCCAGCCATTCTTACAGAGTCGTCACTCTCGATGGCCTGCTCGAAACTAGTTGGGTCATCATCTCATGATGCAATCCTCGCTCCCACTGTCATAGAGAAACCGAAATATCTCTCAGGTGGGTGAGGAACCCTACTAGATCGGCGGAGAGACCGAGGTTCGTTGGTAACTATTGAATCCTTTGGTTCTATCAAATCATCTTCTGTAGTTTGCATAGCTGGAACCTTTCCAGTTCTACATAACTAACCTTGCCTCGAGTTTGTCCGGATTTTGCTTTTAGACATAGGCCGGACAACCCCAAATCTTAACTAACTTAAGATATGGGCTCTTCCCTTTCCATTTCACATATGAAGTGGTAGGCATTGATTTGATTCGAACCTAATTCAATAGGTATGCATCTTCTCAAGTGCATAACTCCCAAAAGGAAAATAGGAAACTCAGTAGTACTCATCATAGAGCACACCTTATCATATAGGGTGTGATTGCTCCACCCCGATATACCATCGTGCTATGGTGTATACGGAGGAGTAATACTGAGAGAGAATCTCATTCTCGTTTAGAATAGTCCAGGATTTCCATGCTCAAGTATTCTCCTCCTTGATCTCATCATAGGACATAATACTTATACCCTTATCGGTTCTCTACTTCTAACTTATATTCTGTGAATATCTCAAAAGGTTCGGACTTGTGTTTCAACAGGAACATATGTCTGAATCTTGAGAGATTATCAGAGAATGTAACGAAGTACAAAGAACCAGTCCTGGCATATGTAGACAGGAGACCTACATACATCAACATGTATCATCCCAAGAGTTCACTAACTCTTTCTCTGTTTTCAGTAAACGGATCTATGGTCATCTTATATTTGTGACATGACTGGCAAGTTTCACAAGATGTAAATTCAAACTCATTTAAATATACATCTTTATGTAACTTCAGCTAGTCGGGTCACATTGATATGACCTAGTCTACAATGCCTCAAGAAGGATTCGTTCATTTCTGAACTCTTCCTCTTGTGTGTGTTCCGTATACTAAAGAACTGTAGTTTGATTTAGAACATCAACGCTTTTAGATAACGTGCCTGAACCGATCAACTTTTGATATAGGAAATGTTCAAAACATTATCCAACAATACAAAATTTTATCATTTCTTTACTATTAAAGAGAGTGATATGATTTTGTATATCAGGTTCGGTATCTAATAACATTTGTTCAGAATCAATGTATTTGGAATACAGGGTGACAGTGACCAACAGACTTGGCTGCAACACTTGCCCCGTTTTCTGCCTCATGAAACTTATCACCCGTTCTCAGTTCTCTACCTATCTGTAGCCCTATGAAACAGATTACATATCTGGGATCCTGATCCGGTATCATATACCCAGGATGCGGAGGATACTGAGAAACAGTTCTTTGTAACGAACACACCCGAAGATGATGCATCAGCATGCACTCTCTTCGTTTGGGCGGTACGGGAATTCTGGTAATCCCCAATTTCCTGCTCTGTCTTATAACAATTATAAGTTGGAGCGGGACCAACGTTCCCCAGCTCAGTATAACAAGCGGGTTCGGTCAAATATCCGCATTATTATCTTGATTAAGGCATGATATGGTCGCTACCTGGAGAGAGAGAGAAGAAAACACTCAGCATGCACTCTTGCAAGAATAGATTGGTTATTATTTTATCTAATCAGGATGGCTCCCACTGCTTTTTATCAAATCTTCCTTCAAACCCTAAAAGGAAAGACTAGCCGGGATTAATTGCACACTACAAGTTCGCCAATCTTTCAGCCAGGCCAGTGTCGATACTTTGAGGGAGGTCCCCCGTGCTATCGCACGAACCTAATTAATGTAAACCTCGTTTTCCCAGAGGCGTAACCCCGTTGACACCTTTCTAAACACCTACTTGATCGGCTAATTGTAATGTGTAAAACTCTCCCAGGAGTAACAATTACTCGCAGCGGGTATCGGGATCCAACTATCTCATAGAAGGTATGCAATCTCATTGCAAATTTCAACACTTGAAATTCCCGATAATATTTTGCCCCTAACCTCCTATGACCTTGAAAAAGGCCAACAAACCATAGGATGCTAGTCAAGTTCAACCTGTCATTTCCTGATTGAATTAAACCCACCCGCACGGCCCTTGACAAAGGCCAACAAGGTCGCACGACTACCCTAATCCAATCTGCATCATATGCATAAGCAGATAAGCACCAGTTAGCTACCGCACACTGCGCCTTGACAAAGGCCAACAAACGCAGCACGAATACTAACTACTACTTATCTGAAATGACGGAGGGCTACGTCAGGTTTTTCTGAAAACCTATTGCGTAATGAACTTGATATCGTTGTAGAATCAAATGATTTTAAAATGGAATGTTTTTTAGGCTTTTCTAGTTTTGCTAAAGGGGTCACTCCCGGTGAAGGGATCGTCGGCCTTTCCTCGTCGAATGAGGTGCGGGATATATCATATATATCGCTGTGCAAAGCAAAAACACTTAAAAGCAATCAAAAGACAAACTGAGTGTGTAGCATCTGCTAGTTATTGCTAAAGGAGTCACTCCCGGTGAAGGGATCTCGGTCCTTTCCTTATCGAATAAGGTGCAGGATATATCATATATACCTCTGTGCAAAGCAAGAACTGTAGCTACCTGTTTTATTTTGAAATTCGATTCTACAACATCTTAGGTTTTTTTTATTTCATTAATCACATTAATGAAGTCCCATCATTTAATGTACCTAAACATCACAGATAAATACGACATACACTTATGCCATCCGCATTCGCCTCGATGTCCCCTCGTGTACCGTTAGGTTAGGTAACTAACGGCAGAGCGGGGCAGGGCTAGCGCGGGTGTAAAACATAAGTAACATCTATATAATATATCATATATACTATATACTGTATCTATCACAGAACATCACATGATCACATCACAGATATCGCAGCAGAAGAATCATATGAAATATTGGATATACTAGGACGTCTGTGTTTTCAATACGAGCCAGTATAAAACACAGATTTCACGGTCGTGATGAATAGCCAAACCCACACCCCTAGACCCCTACGAGAGCGGCAAGCAACCCTACCAATTCTAGAGTTAGGAGACCCGGACTCGACTCCTCGAGTTGGTCTCCCACTGGACTCCAGAACCCGGTTACTTGTGCTCTCCTCCTTGGGTCTATCCTAGTGCAGTAAAGTAAATAATATACAAACGGTGACAACTTCCGCAACCTGGAAGTGCCCCAATAAAAGAATATTACATACAAGTTTTTACATGAATGAAAATGAAAAACACTCATCTCATATAAAAACCCCCGGCTATTCAAACACGACGATCCAATATAACATATCCAGCAACACATAACATCACATGTCATCAACGTAAGTAAATATGTCCATCCTAATTGTTGTTGACATATAGCAACGAAACCGGCGATATTGTTAGTTATATGTATGCCCTAGAGGCTATTACTGTACATTTGATGTATATTGTAGTGGATGCTGGGACATATATAGGTAGGACTTTCTTGCTCGACATGATAGTACGCTATCTGGTTGCTCTTTATCTTAACATGTATACTTTCTGTCTCTCTGATTACATGTTGATAAAGCCCTTAGGATGTGTACTCGACTTCCAGGACTATGATGCAGATCATACTAGTGGGGCCTGGGTAGTCAATGAGTACATCCTTCATAGTTCCTAGTTGTGGGAATATCGAGACGGGGCATCGATATTCCAGAGTAGACTAGCGCATATCTTCTCGACCCATGCGATGGGCGATGGATGATCCCATATCCATTGGTGTTTGACATCGAAGATGGTATGCGGGTGCTCAGTGGAGACTGGGTACACTGAACGGACTCGCCGAGAACTCCCAGATGGTATTATACCTCACGTCAGATGGCAGTTCTCTGGTGACACTGGTACAGCTTAGTCTGTTGACCCGAGATCGTCATAGAGTCTTGTGTGTCTCCCACTGTGCTTTGATTTCCACCCTACCACGGCTCTACTGAGTTGTGCAAACAGTGGTTTTTGGGTACAGTCCCGATTCACATGGAGGCAATGAGCGATAGGAGGGATTCGTCTCTCCCGGTATTGGGGGTTGATGTTGTGCTATGCTCGACTGGCCATAACAGGAAATCCCTGGCCAGGGTTGCAGTGATATACTGGTAAGAGTTATCAGTAGTTTCACGAATGTTATGGACCCTACGTCGGCATGACTTATCGAGCTATTGGGGTCTGACGTTTACCACCCCTAGGCGAGATATGCGACATATCAGACGAACAGACCGGACCGTACGGTAGTGTTACTGGTCGGATTCGCAGGAGTGTGAGCGGGCTTGCTCGTCGATCTTCTGATCGCTCAATACACGGATGGCCGTTACGTTTAGCAGACCGCTTGCGGCTTGTGGGTGTTTGATATGATCATCATCTGCTGCCGGCGTATTGACGAGTCTTTAGAGTCCTACACAGAGGTTTCCTGGCTCAAGCGAAACGAAATAGGAGCACATATGAGATATGTGCGGGACCGAGAATAATGCGTGTATGTGATACCGTATTCCATTCTCGCGATCTATGTATCGATTGGTTATATGCGATATAACCTAGTTATCGAATCAAGGATTGATTCGATAAGCCGATACATAGGATACTGGCCGGTTATATGCGACATGACCGGATCATTGAATCAAGTGTTGATTTAATGATTTAATGTATAATTATATATTTGATATATTACTTTGCATTAACTAGTATTGGTTCACTTTAAAAGGATTTTCTCACTTGAATTGTGCAAGTTGTATATGTGATATATTTCTTTGTGCACATGATTGTATCATGTTTGATGATACATTCTTGTTTGGTTTTGTGTAAAGTACTAAACCATGGTTAGTTAGTGATTAGGGTTTCATCTTATTCATTTATCTTTTTATTTTATTTATTTCAAAAGAAAAAGAAAATGAGAAATGAATGGTGGCTAATTTTGTTTTTAGTTGAAGATTCATGAAGCATTGACTTAGTCACCATTCTTGTCTCATGCCTAACCCTAACCACTCATCTAACCTAAGTTAAGTCTCTACACTAAACCATGGTAAAAGATATGATAAGTATTGTATTTTCTTTTCTATTTTAATTAAGTTATCATATCTTCTTCTTCTTCTTCATCTTCTTCAACATTGAAGAAAGCTTGCTACTTCAATGGCAAGTCATGAAATCTAGTGAGAAATCCAAAACTAAAGTTTTCCCACTTCCTATTTCTTCATCCTCTACCTCTTGCCAAGTAGTATAGGGTGTTTCCTTCACAAGTTTTTCCGACTTGGTAAAGTTGGAGCTTGTTCTAGCGATGCCTCGACGTAGATCATCTTCGGCATCGAACCGACGATCAAGCCCGCCCATTTCTTCGACGAAGCCGATACTTGAGTTCCGGATTCATTTTGGACAGCGGAGGGGACTTCGTTGCGGAGCCGTGGAGGTGGTGGACCGGATCTACAAAGGTTGTATGTCCGTTCCCTTAGTTAAAATGTTAACTAGTTTGCTTGTTTCGCCTAAATATCTAGTAAACGATCCGTATTCGGGTTTGTAGGCACCCGTAAAATTTTATTTGTGCATGTTTGATCACTTGTAAGACTTAACTAGGGTGCCTAGGAACCCTACAGTGGTATCAGAGCCTAGCTAGAGCCTTAGGCGAAGTCCCGACGGAATTTGAAGTCCGAACGACCCAAAACCCGACTAGAAAATTGCTCTCTGGACTTTTCAGTAAAATGTGGATTTTTCGAAATTAAAAATATTCAGAAAATTCAGCAGGAAAATTTAAGGGTTACTGAAAAATTCGTACTCCTGATACGACAAATGTGGCGCGGATCCGCGGCCTCACAGTAGGCACATGCGGCGGATCCGCGTCGATTTTGTCTCTTTGTGCATCATTCTTTGCACAGTAACTATTAGTGAGTAATGCTGGGTTCCTGGGATTATTTTAATATTTATTCCAGAGTTTTATTTTCTGGCTTGTATTGGGAACTCTGTATATTCGATCGGACTGTCTAATTTTGTCGGTGTGGCTTTTCCGGGTATTTTTAGAATATGTTAAAAAGTTCGACCGGATATAAATACCCAACTTTTCCCCTACCGGGAAATTTCCAATTGTTGGACTTTTCCGTAGTTTAACGACGTTCTAAGTAGTGCAAGTAACGCGATGGACCCTCTAGAAGACAACAAACCTTAACTCGATTATGTGACCGTCTTGAACTGCCCTTTGAACCTTCGGGTTTGGGGCAGTACGGCGTGCCACATGTGAGGCGTTGGCTTGACCCTTCTACGGCTGGACCGTTGGTACTGAGGCACGAACGGAATGTTGTTAGACTTGTTTCATGTATTGAGCTGTATCGGGAAAACTTGGGTGTTAGATTGTTTGATCGAAAAGTTTAACATTTTCTGTTTATCTGGAATGGGATACAATAATTGGAATTCACAAAAGTTATGTGATAACTGAATGAATGTTATAAACGTAGCACTTTAGTCTCACTTGATCGGTTTCCACGGAATTTTGATGTGATCAAAAGTCCGTCGCAATCACGTAGCGTACGCGGATACTCGCCGGGTAAACTTAATAGACAGCCTCACTCCATAGCCCCGACCAAGTGACTGTAGGAGAACCCCGTCGCCGAAAGCATCGGTCGGGTGCTCGCGGCAGCGGTGTTCCGCCTTGGTGCACTTCGTCGACGGTATCGGGGGTGCGGCCGCCTACTGAAGTTTGCGACGAGCATTCGATCAGGATGTCGGGAATCTTGTTGAATTCCCCGACTTGATATTGAAAAGAGTTTTCGATTTTGAGACTAAAATGCGGGGTTTATAATTGTTAGGCATGCGATGTCTAAGTAATTCATTTGGTCAGGCATGCGATATCTGAGGTGGTTGCGGATTCCAACTGTTGTAGTTTTACACTTTCTTTTCTGTGACCGTAAGTGTAATATGTGATATCGCCGGTTTCGTTGCTATATGTCAACGACAATTGGGATGCGCATATTTACTTACGTTGATGACATGTGATGTTATGTGTTGCTGGATATGTTATATTGGATCGTCGTGTTTGAATAGCCGGGGGTTTTTATGTGAGATGAGTGTTTTTCATTTTCATTCATGTAAAAACTTGTATGTAATATTCTTTTATTGGGGCGCTTCCAGGTTGCGAAAGTTGTCACCGTTTGTATATTATTTACTTTTCTGCACTAGGATAGACCGAAGGAGGGGAGCACAAGTAACCGGGTTCTGGGGTCCAGTGGAGACCAACTCGAGGAGTCGAGTCCGGGTCTCCTAACACTAGAATTGGTAGGGTTGCTTGCCGCTCTCGTAGGGGTCTAGGGGTGTGGGATTGGCTATTCATCACGACCGTGGAATCCGTGTTTTATACTGGCTCGTATTGAAAACACGGACGTCCTAGTATATCCAATATTTCATATGTTTCTTCTGCTGTGTTTTATCTGAGATCATGCGATGTTCTGTGGCAGATATTATATATAGTATATATGATATATTATATAGACGTTGCTTATGTTTTACACCCGCGCTAGCCCTGCCTCGCTCTGGCGTTAGTTACCTAACCTAACGGTGCAGACGGGACATCGAGGCGAATGCGGATGGCATAAGCGTACGTTATATATATCTGTGATGTTTAGGTGGACTTTAATGATGGGATATTCATTAATGAGATTAATGAAAGAAAATAAACCTAATTGATGTTGTGGAATCGAATTTCAAAATAAAACAGGTAGCTACAGTTCTTGCTTTGCATCGCGGTGTTCATTATAGAACATCCTGCACCTTATTCGATGAGGAAAGGACCGAGATCCCTTCACCGGGAGTGACTCCTTTAGCAATAACTGGCAGATGCTACAACCCTCGGTTTGTCTTTGATCGCTTCTATAGTTTCCGCTTTGCACAGTGATATATATGATATATCCCGCACCTCATTCGACGAGGAAAGGGCCGACGATCCCTTCACCGGGAGTGACCCCTTTAGCAAAACTAGAAAAGCCTCAAAAACATTCCATTTAAAACCATTTGATTCCGCAACGAGATCAAGTTCAAAGCGTAAAAGGTTTTCATAAAAACCAGCCGCAACCCTCCGTCATTTTAGGAAGTAGAGTACTTAGTATTCGTGCTGTGTTTGTTGACCATAGTCAAGGCACAGTGTACGGTAGCTAAGTGATGTCTTCCTACACCGCATATGATGCGATTAGTTAGGACAGTCGCGTGACTTTGTTGACCTTAGTTAAGGGTCATGTGGGTGGGTCTAATTAATCACGAAATGACGGGTAGAACTTGACTAGTACTTATGATTTGTTAACCATAGTTAAGGTCATAAGTGCTAGGGGTAAAAACCTTTATCGGGAGTTTCAAGTGTTGAAACTTGCAATGAGATTGCATACCTTCTATGTGATAGTTGGATCCCGATACCCACTGCGAGTAATTGTTACTCCTGGGAGAGTTTTGCACTTTACAATTAGCCGATCAAGTAGGTGTCTAGAAAGGTGTCAACGGGGTTACGCCTCTGGGAAAACGAGGTTTACAGTAATTAGGTCCGTGCGAAAGCACGGGGAACCTCCCTCAAAATACCGACACTGGCCTGGCTGAAAGATTGGCGAACTTGTAGAGTGTAATTAATCCCGACTAGTCTTTCCTTTTAAGGTTTGAAGGAAGATTGATAAAAACAGTGGGAGCCATCCCGATTAGATAAAATATATAACCAATCTGATCTTGCAAGAGCGCACGCAGAGTGTTTTCTTCTCTCTCTCTCCTGGTAGCGACCATATCACGCCTTAGTCAAGATAAAAATACGGAATATTGACCGAACCCGCTTGTTATACTGAGCTGGGGAACGTTGGTCCCGCTTCAACTTATAATTGTTATAAGACAGAGCAGGAAATTGGGGAATACCAGAATTCCTATGCCGCCCAAACGAAGAAAGTGCATATGATGCATCTCCTTCGGGTGTGTTCATTACAAAGAACTGTTTCTCAGTATCCTCTGCATCCTGGGTATATGATACCGGATCAGGATCCCAGATATGTAAGCTATTACATAGGGCTACAAAAAGGTAGAAAAACTGAGAACGGGTGATAAGTTTCATGAGACAGAAAACGGGGCAAGTGTTGCAGCCAAGTCTGTTGGTCACTGTCACCCTGTATTACGAATACATTGATTCTGAACAAATGCTATTAGATACCGAACCTGATATACAAAATCATATCAGTCTCTTTATTAGTAAAGAAAGGATATAATTTTGTATTGATGGATAATGTTTTGAACATTTCCTATATCAAAAGTTGATCGGTTCAGGCACGTTATCTAAAAGCATTGACGTTCTAAATCAAACTACAGTTCCTTGTATACTGAACACACACAAGAGGAAGAGTTCAGAAATGAACAAATTCTTCTTGAGGTATTGTAGACTAGGTCACATCAATGCGACCCGACTAGCTGAAGTTGCATTTTAGATGCATATTTAAATCAGTTTGAATTTACATCTTATGAAACTTGCCAGTCATGTCACAAAGATTAGATGACTTAGCCCTGTTTATTGGAAACAGAGAAAGAGTTAATAAACTCTTGGGACTGATACATGATGATGTATGTAAGGTCTCCTGTCTACACATGCCAGGACTGGTTCTTTATACTTCATTATATTCTCTGATAATCTCTCAAGATTCAGTCATATGTTCCTGTTGAAACATAAGTCCGAACCTTTTGAGGTATTCACAGAATATAAGTTAGAAATAGAGAACCAAAATACGGGTATAAGTATTATGTCCTATGATGAGATCAGGGAGGAGAATACTTGTGCATAGAATTCCTGGACTATTCTAAAGGAGAATGAGATTCTCTCTCAGCATTACTCCTCCATATATACCATAGCACGATGGTATATCGGGGCGGGGCAATCACACCCTATATGATAAGGTGTGCTCTATGATGAGTACTACTGAGTTACCTGTTTCCTTTTGGGTATTATGCGCTTGAGAAGCTGCATACCTATTGAATAGGGTTCGAATCAAATCATTGCCTACCACTTCATATGTGATATGGAAAGGGAAGAGCCCATATCTTAAGTTAGTTAAGATTTGGGGTTGTCCGGCCTATGTCAAAAGCAAAATCCGGACAAGCTCAAGGCAAAGTCTGTTATGTAGAACTGAAAGGTTCCAGCTATACAAACTACAGCAGATGATTTGATAGAACCAAGGGATTCAGTAGATTCCAACGAACCTCAGCCTCTCCGCCGATCTAGTAGGATTCCTCATCCGCCTGAGAGATACCTCGGTTTCTCGATGACAGTGGGAGCAAGGATTGCATCATGAGATGATGACCCAACTAGTTTCGAGCAGGCCATCGAGAGCAGGGACTCTGTAAGAATGGCTGGATGCTTAGCGATCTGAGATGGAATCCATGTACACCAGCAAAGTATGGACTTTAGCTGCTATATCTGAAGGGTTAAATCCCCATCAGGAGCAAGTATATCTTGAGAAGATTACTTGGTTTAGATGGAAAAGTTGAGACTTTCAAAGCTAGACTTGTTAAAGGTTTTCGTCATCGACCAGGCATGGATAATGATGAAACCTTTTTCCAGTAGCTATGCTTAAGTCTGTCCAGATCCTACTTACCACGGCTACATACCATGACTACGATATCTGGCGGTTGGGTGCCATGACTGATTTTCTAAATACTGATTTAGAAGAGAACGTCTATAAGAACACAGCCAGAGGTCTTCGTAAACAGTGGGAGCAGCGGAAACGTGTGCAAGTTGCTTTACATAATGAAGCAGGCATCGCGGAGTTGGAACGTCTGTTTTGATGTGATAGTCAAAATGTTTGACTTCATCAAAATGGTAGACGAACCTTGTATATACAAAAGGGTAGTAGAGAGTAAGGTGGTCATCTTCGTATTGTACGTAGACAACATACTCTTGATAGGAAAAGAGTTTCCTATACTACGATCGATCAATCTCCTCTTATCACAAGGATTCTCCAAATAGGATAAAGATGATACCTCCTAAATCCTGAGATTTGGACCTATGAGATAGATCTAAAGGGATATTAGGGTTCTCACTAGGTATAGTGAGATTGTATAAATTGATCCTGGGGAGAATCACTGGAAGGGTCACAGGCACTGTCTTTACCCTCAGTAAAGGGACGGTATGTTGGAAGAGTTCCAAGCTAGATACCGTGGCAAACTAGACGATAAAGGCTGGTAACATCGCTATTAAAGATACTACCAAAGAGGCAGTTTGGGTGTATATTGGTTCATAGGATGAACTAGGTTCCTACCATTGTGTGTCAATGGAACTGTGGCTTTGGCCCTGGAACCCTGGTCCCATTAGTGACCCAGACATAATCTAAGGCAGCATCACCTGATCATGGAGATAGTTGATCTCCAGGGTAATCGAGGTTAGGAGAGTAGACTCAGAGGACAACACGGCGGATCCACTCACGAAGGCCCTTTTCCCAAAGAGAAACTTTTAGGGGATGGTTGAGTATGTGATACTGCAACCACTGCTACAGATGGCCCTAGTGCAAGTGGGAGATTGTTAGTTATATGTATGCCCTAGAGGCCATTACTGTACATTGGATGTATATTGTAGTGGATGCTGGGACATATATAGGTAGGACTTTCTTGCTCGACATGATAGTACGCTATCTGGTTGCTCTTTATCTTAACATGTATACTTTCTGTCTCTCTGATTACATGTTGATAAAGCCCTTAGGATGTGTACTCGACTTCCAGGACTATGATGCAGATCATACTAGTGGGGCCTGGGTAGTCAATGAGTACATCCTTCATAGTTCCTAGTCGTGGGAATATCGAGACGGGGCATCGATATTCCAGAGTAGACTAGCGCATATCTTCTCGACCTATGCGATGGGAGATGGATGATCCCATATCCATTGGTGTTTGACATCGAAGATGGTATGCGGGTGCTCAGTGGAGACTGGGTACACTGAACGGACTCGCCGAGAACTCCCAGATGGTATTATACCTCACGTCAGATGGCAGTTCTTTGGTGACACTGGTACAGCTTAGTCTGTTGACCCGAGATCGTCATAGAGTCTTGTGTGTCTCCCACTGTGCTTTGATTTCCACCCTACCACGGCTCTACTGAGTTGTGCAAACAGGTGGTTTTTGGGTACAGTCCCGATTCACATGGAGGCAATGAGCGATAGGAGGGGATTCGTCTCTCCCGGTATTGGGGGTTGATGTTGTGCTATGCTCGACTGGCCATAACAAGAAATCCTGGCCAGGGTTGCAGTGATATACTGGTAAGAGTTATCAGTAGTTTTACGAATGTTATGGACCCTACGTCGGCATGACTTATCGAGCTATTGGGGTCTGACGTTTACCACCCCTAGGCGAGATATGCGACATATCAGACGAACAGACCGGACCGTACGGTAGTGTTACTGGTCGGATTCGCAGGAGTGTGAGCGGGCTTGCTCGTCGATCTTCTGATCGCTCAATACCCGGGTGGCCGTTACGTTTAGCAGACCGCTTGCGGCTTGTGGGTGTTTGATATGATCATCATCTGCTGCCTGCGTATTGACGAGTTTTTAGAGTCCTACACAGAGGTTTCCTGGCTCAAGCGAAACGAAATAGGAGCGCATATGAGATATGTGCGGGACCGAGAATAATGCGTGTATGTGATACCGTATTCCATTCTCGCGATCTATGTATCGATTGGTTATATGCGATATAACCTAGTTATCGAATCAAGGATTGATTCGATAAGCCGATACATAGGATACTGGCCGGTTATATGCGACATGACCGGATCATTGAATCAAGTGTTGATTTAATGATTTAATGTATAATTATATATTTGATATATTACTTTGCATTAACTAGTATTGGTTCACTTTAAAAGGATTTTCTCACTTGAATTGTACAAGTTGTATATGTGATATATTTCTTTGTGCACATGATTGTATCATGTTTGATGATACATTCTTGTTTGGTTTTGTGTAAAGTACTAAACCATGGTTAGTTAATGATTAGGGTTTCATCTTATTCATTTATCTT
Source organism: Agapanthus africanus (assembly GCA_030015575.1). NCBI lineage: Eukaryota > Viridiplantae > Streptophyta > Magnoliopsida > Asparagales > Amaryllidaceae > Agapanthus > Agapanthus africanus. Next base: position 12,147,557 of record CM057343.1, on the reverse strand, counting down.
TTTATTTTATTTATTTCAAAAGAAAAAGAAAATGAGAAATGAATGGTGGCTAATTTTGTTTTTAGTTGAAGATTCATGAAGCATTGACTTAGTCACCATTCTTGTCTCATGCCTAACCCTAACCACTCATCTAACCTAAGTTAAGTCTCTACACTAAACCATGGTAAAAGATATGATAAGTATTGTATTTGCTTTTCTATTTTAATTAAGTTATCATATCTTCTTCTTCTTCTTCATCTTCTTCAACATTGAAGAAAGCTTGCTACTTCAATGGCAAGTCATGAAATCTAGTGAGAAATCCAAAACTAAAGTTTACCCACTTCCTATTTCTTCATCCTCTACCTCTTGCCAAGTAGTATAGGGTGTTTCCTTCACAAGTTTTTCCGACTTGGTGAAGTTGGAGCTTGTTCTAGCGATGCCTCGACGTAGATCATCTTCGGCATCGAACCGACGATCAAGCCCTCCCATTTCTTCGACGAAGCCGATACTTGAGTTCCGGATTCATTTTGGACAGCGGAGGGGACTTCATTGCGGAGCCGTGGAGGTGGTGGACCGGATCTACAAAGGTTTTATGTCCGTTCCCTTAGTTAAAATGTTAACTAGTTTGCTTGTTTCGCCTAAATATCTAGTAAACGATCCGTAGTCGGGTTTGTAGGCACCCGTAAAATTTTATTTGTGCATGTTTGATCACTTGTAAGACTTAACTAGGGTGCCTAGGAACCTACAGATATCACATATTACACTTACGGTCATAGAAAAGAAAGTGTAAAACTACAACAATTGGAATCCGCAACCTGCATAGACATCGCATGCCTAATCAAATGAATTACGTAGACATCGCATGCCTAACAATTATAAACCCCGCATTTTAGTCTCATTATCGAAAACTCTTTTCAATATCAAGTCGGGCAATTCAACAAGATTCCCGATATCCTGATCGAATGCTCGTCGCAAACTTCAATAGACGGCTGCACCCCCGATACCGTCGACGAAGTGCACCAAGGCGGAACACCGCTACCGCGAGCACCCGAACAGATGCTTTCGGCGACGGGGTTCTCCTACAGTCACTTGGTCAGGGCTAAGGGATGTAGCTGTCTAATAAGTTTATCCGGCGAGTATCCGCGTACGCTACGTGATTGCGACAGACTTTTGATCACATCAAAATTCCGTGGCAACCGATCAAGTGAGACTAAGCCGCTAGATTTATAACATTCATTCAGTTATCTCATAACTACTTGTGGATTCCAAGTATTGTATCACATTCCGAATAAGATAGAAAATGTTAAACTTTCCGATCGAACAATCGAACACCCAAGTTTTCCCGAAACAGCTCAACTCATGAAATAAGTTCAAAGACATTCACTTCGTGCCTCAGTACCAATAGTCCAGCCGTAGAAAGGTCAAGCCAACGCCTCACATGTGGCACGCCGTACTGCCCCAAACCCGAAGGTTCAAAGGGCAGTTCAAGACGGTCACATAATCGAGTTAAGGTTTGTTGTCTTCTAGAGGGACCATCGCGTTACTTGCACTATTTAGAACGTCGTTAAACTACGGAAAGATCCAACACTTGGAAATTTCCCGGCAGGGGAAAAAGTGGGTATTTATATCCGATTGAACTTTTTAACATATTCTAAAAAATACCCGGAAACACATACAGACAAATTTAGACAGTCCGATCGAATCTCCGAATCCCCAATATAACCCAGAAAATAAAACTCTGGAATAAATATTAAAATATTCCCAGGAAAACCAGCACTGCTTACTAAGAATTACGGTGCAAACTTCGATGCACAAAACGACAAACTAGCCGCGGAACCGCCGCATGAGCATGCTCATGCCGCGGATCCACGGCGACTTTAAGGAATCAAGCCATCGAATTTTACAGTAAGTCTTAGATCTTCCTGCTGATTTTTCTGCATATTTTTAATTCACAAAAATCCACATTTTACAGAATTGTCCAGAGAGCATTTTAAAGTCGGGGTTTTGGGTCGATCGGACTTCTAACTCCGTCTACGCATCGCCTAAGGCTCTAGCTAGGCTCTGATACCACTGTAGGGTTCCTAGGCACTCACAAGAGGTCTCACGTGGCATCAACCATGCCAATTACAAAAATTAGAGGTGCCGAGAAACCCTAAACTACGGATCGTTGGCTAGATTTTTAGGCGATAAAGCAACTAGTTTACATCTAAACTAAAAGAACGGAAATACAACCTTTGTAGATCCGGTCCTCCACCTCCATGGCTCCGTGATGAAGTCCTCTCCGCTGTCCAAATCAAAATCCGGGCTCTAGCGTCGGCTTCATCGGAGAAATGGGCGAGCAAGGTCGTCGGCTTCGTGCCGAAGATGATCTACGTCGAAGCATCACAAGATCAAGCTCCCACTTTACCAAGTCATGAAACTTGTGAAGAAAACACACTCTACTACTTGGCAAGAGGTAGAGGATGAAGAAATAGGAAGTGGGTTCACTTTAGAATTGGATTTCTCACTCTCTTTCATCAATCACCATTGATGAAGTCAAGGTTTCTTCTTTGAAGAAGATGAAGAAGAAGAAGATAATATTATGATAGAATAAAAAGATTAACTTGAAAAGATAATCCCATTCATTCTTATCATAATAGTTACCATGGTTAAGTGTAGAGAATGAACCAAGGTTAAGTGAATGGTTAGGTTAGGCATGAAACAAAAATGGTGGACTTTTTCAAAGCTTCATGAAGCTTCAATGTAAAACAAAGCAAGCCACCATTTCTTTTCTTTTGCCAAAATGAATGAATAAATGAATAAATAGATAATAAGTGAATAAACAAAACCCTAACCACTCTCACAACCATGGTTTAATCTTTACACAAATCCAAGTTAACATGTATCATCAAACATGACACAATCAAGTGCACAAAAGTATATCACATATACAACTTGTGCAATCCAAGTGAGAAAATCCATATAAAGTGAACCAATACTAGTTAATGCAAAGTAATATATCTAATATATAATTATACATTAAATCATTAAATCAACACTTGATTCAATGATCCGGTCATGTCGCACATAACCGACTAGTATCCAATGTATCGGCTTATCGAATCAATCCTTGATTCGATATCTAGGTTATATCGAATATAACCAATCGATACATTCATCGCGAGAATGGAATACGGTATCACATACACGCATTATTCTCGGTCCCGCACATATCTCATATGCGCTCCTATTTCGTTTCGCTTGAGCCAGGAAACCTCTGTGTAGGACTCTAAAGACTCGTCAATACGCCGGCAGCAGATGATGATCATATCAAACACCCACAAGCCGCAAGCGGTCTGCTAAACGTAACGGCCACCAGGGTATTGAGCGATCAGAAGATCGACGAGCAAGCCCGCTCACACTCCAGTGAATCCAACCAGTAACACTACCGTACAGTCCGGTCTGATCGTCTGATATGTCGCATATCTCGCCTAGGGGTGGTAAACGTCAGACCCCAATAGCTCGATAAGTCGTGTCGATATGAGGTCTATAACAATTCAAGAAACTACTGGTAACACTTACCAGTAAATCTCAGCAACCCTGGCCAGGGATTTCCTGTTATAGCCAATCGAACACAGCGCAACATCAACCCCCTATACCGGGAGAGACGAATCCCCTCCTATCGCTCATTGCCTCCATGTGACTCGGGACTGTACCTAAAAACCACCGTTTTGCACGCCCTCTTGGATGTGGTAAGATGGAAATCAAAGCACAGTGGGAACCACACAAGACTCTATGACGATCTCGGGTCAACAGACTACTCTGTACCAGTGTCACCAGAGAACTTCCATCTGACGTAAGGTATAATACCATCTGGGAGTTCTCGGCGAGTCCGTCCAGTGTACCCAGTCTCCACTGAGCACCCGTATATCATCTCTGATGTCAAACACCAATGGATATGGGATCATCCATCGCCCATCTGTATGGGTCGAGAAGGTATGCGCTAGTCTACACTGGTATATCGATGCCCCATCTCGATACACCCACGGCTAGGGACTTTGAAGGATGTACTTATGGACTACCATGTCCCCACTAGTATGATCCGCATCATAGTCCAGATAGTCAAGTACACATCCTAAGGGCTTTACCAACATGTATCAGAGAGACAATCAGTGTACACGTTAAGGCAAAGAGCAACCAGATAGCATACTATCATGTCGAGCAAGAAAGTCCTCCCTATATATGTCCCAGCATCCACTACAATATACATCCTATGTATAGTAATGGCCTCTAGGGCATACATATAACTAACATTTTCTTCACAAGTTTCATGACTTGGTGAAGTTGGAGTTTGATCTTGAGTTGCCTCGTCGTAGATCATCTTCGGCATCGAAGTCGATGACCTAGCCCGATCAACTCCTCGATGAAACCACTGCGAGAGTCCGAGATCCGATGGGTACAGCGGAGGGACTTCATCACGGAGCTATGGAGGTGGAGGACCGGATCTACAAAGGTTGTAGCCCCTTCCCTTTTAGTTAAAGTCGTTAACTTGCATCGCATCACCTATAAATCTAGTCAACGATCCGTATTAGGGTTTGTAGGCACATGAAAATTTTTGAATTGGGCATGTTTGATCACTTGTGAGACCTCATTAGTGTGCCTAGGAACCCTACAATTTTTACCCCAACACTCCAGTTCTTCTAGTAAAAGGAGATAGATGACACAGAAAGGAGTGCATTGACTATCGAGAAGTAAACCGAGTGATTGTTATGAACAAGTACCCGATCCCTCATATTGGCGAAGTGGTTGAGCAACTTAATGGCGCGAGAGTATCTTCGAAGCTGGATTTGCAGTTCGGGTATCATCAGGTCCAAGTTAAATCTGAAGATATTTGCAAGACTGCGTTCCGAACTCATTATGGACATTACGCGTACTGTGATGCCCTTCGAAGTAACGAATACACCAGCAATATTCATGGACCTGATGAACTGAATCTTTTCACCATTCTTGGACCAGTTTTAGGAAGGGTCATTGAAGATAGTCTGATCTACTCGAGGAGCATTGAAGGACATGCAAAACACTTAAAGATCGCACTGCAGACAGTGAAGCAAGAAAGATTTCATGCAAAGATGAGCAAGTGCAAGTTTTAGCTTGGAGAAGTAAAGATTTGGACATATCGTAGCTGGAGGTGGAATCGCCGGTGATCCTGAAAGATCACTGCAGTTCGAGAATGGACAATTCCGAAGAATGTTGCGGAGATAAGAAGTTTCTTGGACTTGCCAGGTACTATAGAAGGATCGTGGAGAATTTTTCTCGTTTGGCTGAGCCTTGACCAAGCTTACGTGCAAGGAGGAACCATTTGTGTGGACAAGTAGGTGTGCATCGGCTTTTGGGATGTTGATGCAGATATTGATAACCGCTCTTATTTTGACCATACCAGACAGTTCCGGAGAACTGGTGTTTCACAGCAACGCATCTGGGAAAGGATTGGGATGGGGTTGATGCAGCGTAAGAAGGTTGTAGCTTACACGTTGAGACAGTTGAAGGCCTAGGAGAAGAATTACTCAACTCATGACTTGGAGCTTGCGGCTGGGATTTTCGTTTGAAGATTTAGAGACACTACTTTGGACGAAAGGGTCAAGATATTCACTGATCACAAAAACCTAAAGTACGTGTTCGCTCAGAAGGAGCTAGTTGTGAGACAGCGAAGATAGTTGAAGCTGACGGATGACTACGACTTCAATCTTAAGTACCATCCGTGAAAGTGATGTTGCGCCGGATGCGCTTAGTCGGTTGCCAGCAATTCTGATGTTGACTGCACCAAAGGGACTTATTGGAGACTTTCGGAGATTCGAGTTGGAGATCGTACCACCGCGTTCTTTGGGATAGATGATGCAATTGCAAGTACAGACATTGATGATCGAGGATATTGAAGCAGTGAAAATTGCAGGACCTAAGATTGTAGAAATTTCGAGGACAGGTTGAAGCCGAACTACGAACAGATTTATTGATCCACTAAGATGGTTCATTGAGGTTTGTAGCCGTTTGTGTGTGCCAAAAGGAGATATTCGCGAAGGGCTTATGGAGGAGGCACACAGTTCAGCTTATTCCGTACATCCAGGAGGCACAAAGATGTACCGAGATCTACGGCAGTATTTCTGGTGGAAGGCATGAAGCGGGAGATGGCCCGCTTTATGGCAGAGTGCTTAGTGTGTCAGCAAGTTAAGGCTGAACATCAAATGGGTTGCTGGTTTATTGCAACCACTTCTGATTCCTCAGTGGAAGTGGGAACATATAACCACGGATTTCGTGACGACTCTACCAAGGAGTCCGAAAGGCAACAATGTAGTTGGGTGATCATTGACGGTTGACCAAGGCAGCACATTCATCCCTTTCGAGTTGGTCAATCAGCAGAAGTTTTGGCAGAACGGTACGAGCGGGGGATTGTAGGATTGCGTGGAATGTCGGTGAACGAAGATTGTTGGGACCAGATTTGGTTGTGGAGACAGTTGAGAAAGTTAATGCTTTTCGGAATCATATGAAAGCAGCTCAAGACAGACAGAAAAGTTGGGCAGATACGTCGAGAAGACTTCTAGAGTTCGCCGTGGGTGATTTGGTATTCTTGAAGATATCACCGACTAGAGGGGTAATTCGTTTCGGAAGTCGAGGAAAGTCTAGTCCTCGATTCGTTGGACCTTTTAAGATTTTGGGGCGTATTGGAGAAGTGGCGCTTTGTTTGGGCGTTACCGCAATCTTTGGAGAATGTTCATGACGAGTTTCTGTATCTCAACCCCATAGGTATGCTCAAGATGAAATACGTGTATTGGATCTTTCGGAGATGACTATACGAGAAGATTTAACCTTCGAGAAGCGACCGATGTCAATTATGGATCGAAGAGAAAAGGTTCTTAAGAACGAGGTTATCACTGTTGTACTTGTTTCTTGAAGTAATCGCTCACATGGAGAATCAACTTGGGAACGAGAAGATGAAGTCCAACAGAAGTTTTCCCATCTATCTTTGTAGTTTCTTGATTGATTATCCTTTCTTGTTCTTGGAAATTTCGAGGACGAAATTCTTCTGTAGTTGGGTATAATGTAACACCCGAGCTCAGTTATACCAATTTCTGTTTGTCTGTGGTATTTTATTGATTTATCATGTTTGGATGTGAATGGTAGTTTACTTTTACATTGCATTCGACCCGACCCGTTTGTTTGAACTGGTTGATTCATATTTATAGATTACCCTGACTTGTTATATAGACACATGCATCTCATGTATACTTCATACTAACATTTTATCTTGTATTGCAACTTTTGCATATAACAATTTAAATCACGTAAAATCATTAAAATTTGCATTTCATGGCCTGCTTGGCACCCCTAACCCTGTGGTAGCGTTCTTGCATCGTGTTCTTGTCCCGTTCAGTGAAACAGACGTGTTTGGACGGCTACGCGCACATACGTGCGTTCGTTCTTGGGGGTATGCTTTTAAATTATAAAATCCTTCATTTTAAATTTTGGAGCTTGCAGATAATTTTTATATTTCAAATTCAAATTTTGGACCCGACCCGGACGTTTTTCCGAAATATTTTGTATCCCGCCAAAATTTTGTTTAATTTTGAATTTCCTTAAGAATTTTTCCCCAGCTCTAAAATATTCTGTTGTTAGCATAAAGATTTATTAAAATATTTAAATCTTTTAAATTTTCTTTCCCTAACCATTTACTCCCCCGCGAGCCAATCACAATCTATTGTTTACGCTTGGGCCCCACCGTCTATCTCACCCTCTCTATCCTTTCTTTTCTTTTTCTCTCTCCCCTGCACCAAGCAATCCCGACCTCTGCACACCCGACAAGAACTCATGAAACCCACAGCTTCCCTTGCCATAAAACCTTGCCGGAAAACCCTTTGCTGTCATCCCCCTGCCTCATCTCTAACTGTCTCTGACTCCAGAGCAATCACACCCTTCAAATCTCAGCCTTCTCGTCTTCCTCCTCCTCTTCTTCTTCTTCTTTTCTCTTCTCTTTATCTTTCTAGATCTTGGATTTTCCGGTGATCGCCGGAGCCATGCCGCTGCCGACAATCCGAGCAACCCTGTGGACGTTCCTAACCAGTATAGTCACTCTCTTACATTGCCTGGTCCTGTTTCGTACACGCGAGCGTGCATAGCGACTTTTACCGACGCCCGACGTGCTGTACGCTTTCCGTTCTGGGGATCCCCGAGGCAAGTGAAACTTGCTACATGCTATAATTAACTATTAATATGCTAAATTACTTATCTCCTAGTAAATCTCTAGTTAGAATCGAAAGAAATGGATTACAAGTTAACCGTGTAAAGTTCCGTTATACATTTTATGATTCCAAACGTGAAACTTAACCTTGCATCTAATTATTTACATCTAACAATCACCTATACATGATAGATCACATATGTTTATTGCTATGATACCCCTTTTCCAGTTTTAGCCTATCAGACATCCATGTGCAACTTTAACCGGTCTAATTACAACTGTATCCATTAAACAGATTATACATGTCGTCGCATCCAGGGATCACTCGATACTTATTAACCTGGTTTTAGTATTCACATCTATCATACTGTATTCACATAAAGCTGACAATGTCTGTTAAACACAACTGATAAAACTATACTACTAATCAATTGAATCTGCTTTATTGTTTAATTCATTGCTTAGATTATATTGTTGATAACCATGCTTGATTACTTGTAGCCATGATCATGCTAACTGTTTATGAGTACCCACATGTTATCTTTACACCCTGGCCTGACTTGCTACGCATATATCGTTTGACCGACATAGTACTGTACACTACCTGATTTGACCTGTTGTACCATGGATTGACCCGTTACCTGATCTTGTGTCTAATGCCAACAAACCTGGCATGTAGTCCTCACGGACCGTTCCTGTTGTCTATCCAGACAAACCTGCTCTTATCTGATCCTGTGTTGGCATTAGTTCTTGATTACTGAATACCTGACTTGACATACACATATAACTTGGGAGTATGGGGAAATCAATAGTGAAACCTGACTTGTAACTCAACAGTTCGATACTTGTTCTGATCAGTTTTAGAGGCTAGGCCAGCCTTGGGATGCTGCTGCTGACATCATTCATTTGTACATATTTCCTGTTTTAGTGCCTAGCGGCATGTCTCGGATTCAGCCCGAGAATCTGGACCGTGGTCCCGGGTATGCACGGGATACTATTGAGTTACATGGATGATTCATCAATTTGATTTCAAAGACTTTAGAACAGAAAACCTGATAGAACAGTTTAGTTTACTCAATGCACACTACCCTGCACTGCCCTGACTTACATTACTGTTACACCTGCTTTTCATTCATGTTTATATTTGCATTGCCTGTTACCCTGTTCATATTTTATTGCTTGATGACATGACGCGCTGACGTCTGGGTTTTGCATGGCCCAGATTCTTCTACCTTGTTGCAGACTGATCAGGAGTATTGCCGCTGTTAGACGAGCGGAGAGGTTCCTGTCGGTATGTAGTTTCACTTTCAGGTGTTTCATTTATTGTATCTTTTGGCTTCCGCACATTGTTATTTCTTGACTCTTTTACTCTGGCTTATGGACATGTACTAGATAGTTAGTTTACTTTCCTGTTCTTGATATCTCTACAGCCGTAATGTGACTGTGGAAGGATTTTTCCTATCCACGGGTAGCATGGTTGGCTATGTCACATGCCTATTTTAGCGTACTCTGGGAAGCGAGGCGTGACAACGAGCTTCACGCTTCATTCTCTTGAAGTGTTGTCGGTGGGCAACGTATCCCTGCCACCACTTCTTCAAGGCACTGCACTCTTCGGTGGGGTAACTCTCCGATGGTATAAGCAATAGTTCGGATGTACATCCGCTTCATCGAGGCACGTACGCCCGAGAGTATTTCCTTTGAAAGGTGGCAGCTTCATCCCCATAGACAGGGCTTTGGCAAACCGTTTCCCCATCTTAAACCTGCTTTTGTCTGCCGCGGGTGTGCTTCAATCTGGTTGGAGTACTTTGTGACTCTTCCTCACTGCAGCTTCTTCATTCTGACGCCGACGCTTAGCCTTTTCGTATATGGCCATTTCACGCTCTCGGTTAGCTTTGCTCCTTTGAAGGGCTTCGCTTAGCAACCTGTCAATCAAGTCGTCTGACGGCTCCAGGGATTTTTGCACCGGTCTTGCCCCCAGCTTTCCTGTGTTGTTTTCTGACTCCGAGGGGGTCTCTTCGTTTTTTAACGATGAATGAGAGACCATGTGGCAACTCGCTACATAATCCTCGGGTTCTTCTAACGATTCGTTCCCCTCATCAATGTCATTGTCTCCGTTCTCAAGGATATGGTCGAGAAACTCTTCGAGAGTGACTGGGGTTCGCTCCTTCTGGTTGTATTCCTTCAACGCGTCGATGTGCTTTTGCAGGTCCGTGCGCTGGTTATAAGGCTGTACGGGCTTCTTGGACTTCCTCTTTTTCTTCGAAGACTTTGAAGGCCTAGCCTGGGTGTTTTGCCTATCGTTACCAGCTTTCGGTGTTGGGCGCGGTTTAAGCATCCCCTCAATGATCTTGGGCTCCAGCGGGCTTTTCCACCTGATCGCCGAACATGCTTGAAGGTCCTTCAGCATTCTTTTAGTTTTAGCTGAAAGGACAACTTCCCACGGAGCTTCTTCTACAAGCGAGCATGATGCCCCTGGCGTGTCCACTTTTTTAGGAGCGTGCTTCTGTGGCGGGTTCACTCTCCAGTTTTCGGACAGCGCAAACTTACCTTATTGGTACTGGTCCTTGACCCAATTTTTGAAGACGTGGCAATCCTCAATTGGGTGGCCCAATACTTTGTGGTAGAAGTAGTAGTTGGGACTGTTGACGTCACCAGGCTGACGTGGATGTCTCGGATCCGGCAGAGTGATAAGTCTGTTGCGCACTGCCAGTTTGAACAGTCTCCTCGTTTTATCCCGGGGAAACGAGTAAGGACGTCCTAGCTTCTCTTCGAGGGATCAGCGTGGGCGTGTGTCGCTTTGGCGAGCAACCGGTTTCGGGTCAATTGGTTGTTGTTGAGTGTTGGTAACGAAGGTCGCTTTCCCTTTGCCCTTTTCATTCCGGGGATCCATTTTTGAAAAGGACGGCCTATGGCCCATCTGGTCCATTTAGGCTAGCTTGTCGATCAAGGCCTGGAAGGTGGTTGGCTTGAAGAACATCATAAATTGGGATATAGACGCCTGAGGGTCAAGGGTCCCTACGAACATGCCCATGGCAAGAGCTTCTTCTATGCGTTGTTAGCATTTTGACCACAGGTTCTGTCACCGAATTGCGTATTGAACCCAGGTCTCTCCTGGCTTCACCCTGGCATTGATTAATGTCGTGATCGAGGTGCGCTCGCTTGTGCTTGCGAACCGCTGTGTGAATAGTAATTCCATCTCCGTGAATATTTTGACAGAGTCATTTGGGAGTTCAGAGTACCATTCAAATGTCGTTTTCGACAAACTGCCAACAAACTGGCGAAGCAGCAGTTTGTCGTCGCCTCCAGTATTACCGCATAGAGCTCCGAATTGAGCAACGTGCTGGTATGGATTGCCCGTCCCCTTATACACATGGAATTTAGGGATCGTATATCCTGGCGGGTACTTGATTTGATCGTACCAGCCTGGATAAGGTCGCCCAGTTCTGAAGACTTGGCCAGCTGCTTCACTCGCTTGATAAGCTCATATTTGTTGAGCTATATAGTCATTAAGGACAGCCTTGGAGATTGTCTCTTCCTGGGCTGCTGAGATAGCCGGAGGAGGGTTTGATGTTTCCCCTCTGTCGTCTTCGATGATAATCGGAGGGTCTTCGGCTGGAGGTTCCGGTTGGATCATCATCCCAACAATGTCTTAGAACAGAAGCGTCATCTGCTTTATATTAGCGGCCTGATCCGCGGCCTCCTTATCCTTCCTTTCTAGCACCCTCCACAGGAACTCGGTGTCAGTCTCTTGTTCCTGGCGTTGCTCAGACGTTGATTCCAGGCTTTCTTTCTGCCCAGTGAGTGCTGAGCATTTCTTGCTGCTCCTGAGCTTTTGTCAACGACCGAGTGAGTGGTCGATGACCTGCGGAAGCACGGCTTTCCTCTTTCCCGGAAGCCATGTACACCGTGTGCACGATCATGCCCCCAGACTTGGGGCGTTTGGGTCCAATACCTTTGAAATTCGCCGCAGGTAGTGGGGTTTTCTCTGGCCTTCTCCTTTTGTGGGAGGTTGAAGTCGAAGGGGCCGTTGTAACAGGCACCCATGTAGACGATGCCTTCCGTGGTATGACGGGGGGACGGTCCTCCTCTTGCCGAGCCTTCGTTTTCTTCAGTCGGCGAGAGTAGTCTTTATCGATCACAGAATCTTGGACCTTCTGCCAGACTCTGTGGATTTTGAAGGACAACCGCCAAAGGGGTTGCTCTGGCTTTTCCTGCATCCTGTTTTCAGCAGGCGGGGGAAACTTCTTCAATATAGCGTTTAGGGAGTTCTTTCGCACCCTCCTGAGCGGATCGAAGCTATTCCTAGTTGGAACAGCAGCGTCAATTTCCACCATTGGAGCAGGTGGGGTCAGTCCAGAGGGGGAACTGCCCCCAGCTTTCCTCACTCGGCGCCAGTGGCAACGTCGAGCATGTCTTCCAGACGGGATTGCCTCAGTTGTGGAAGTGGGTTCGTCATGTCCCTTGCTCTGATGAAGGGCTATTGCTGGTGCCAGCCTGTTGAAGACTGGCGTCCGTTGAGAGGGGACGGTCAATCTTTCGAAGGCTGACCTTTGGTAGGGGAAGCAGTCTTGATGACTTCGCCGAAAGCAGGAATTAGAACGGCCAATCTTGCAAAGACCGATCCTTTAGCAAGAGAAGCCCTGTCGACGACTTCTCTCACCGGAGCTGGAATAACTATCCATTTCGGGATAACCCCCTTAGGTATCGCGAGCCTCTTTGCGGGCCCTCTTGAGCTGTGGTTCAGCCTGTTGAAGACTGAGGCGTTAGAATTGGATGACCCGTTGAGAGGGGCCATGGAGATTGTAAGTCGATCGAAGACCGGTTTCTTGGGAGCTTCTTGTGGTGGCACTGAATCTTGCTGGCGGAATCATGGTCCCAAAGAACAGTCCAGTGGTGGCTTGAGTCACCTGCTCCACTGGCATTGCAAAGATGGAGGCCGCTTGGGACCCATAAGTCACTCCTCCAATTGGGGTGGAGCGAGAGTTACTGTTGCAAGTGCAGGTGCAGTTGGAAGCCATCGATTTCTCTTCTCTTCTGCATAGGAGCAAGACACCAAATCTTAGTACCTCGAATCTAGGGGCAACCAGAGTAAACCATGATTTGTTCGCGAACATGACACACGAAATGTGGAGTGGAAAGAGGAAAAGGTCCCACCGGGCGTGCTAGAATCTGTTCACCATCGAAAATGGAGACGAACCGGGATGGATCTTCTTGCCTGAATTTGGGGGCAGATACTATTTGGGTTTATCCGTCCACTTCTCCGAAGATGCCAAGTTGATTTATTGCACCATGTATCGGAGGTTTGGACGGATGCGGCCGTTGTAGCAGACTTCATCAGATTCCCCCTCGTTTGTGAGGGGGTTTTGATTGTGGGGACGCTCTTCCCTGCAGGCGCAAGCCTCTGTAGTTAATTACGTTACCGCGTAGCGATAACCACTTTCTCCTGCTCCAGAAGGTCACTTCGTGTCGTGTGTGTTTGTTTTATTTTTAGTTGCTCGTGGATTGTATACGGAGACTAATTTATGTCGTCGTCCGTAGGGCGTGGATTAGTCCAAATCCGTATATTCTTAGATTTGGGTTTTGGTTGATTTAAGGATCGTTAATCTCGTTTGAGATTAAGATCAACTTTAAAGTTTGTTGAGGATATATTAGTCTAATTTGAGACTAAGATCTACTCAACAGGATTTTGGGATCGTTCAGACCCAACAAAAGAGCATTTGGGATCTATTCTTTAGTTTAAGGATGTTTCGATCCGTAGCTAGTTTAAGAACATTGCGGCCCATTGTAGTTTAAGAACGTCGCGGTCCGTATTGGGATGTGCTCATCGATTTGGGAGTGCACCAAAGAGTTGTTGGTTGTCGGGACCCTCCACCTCTCTAAAGACGTTGAAGAATTACAACGACATGTATCAGAGGTGTGAAGAGATATACCATTGAACCAATTTCCAGATTGAGGGAAGATATGGGATGAATATCCGTCGAAAGATCATTGGTCATGTTTGGGACTAGGATCAGTTTAGGAAGACATGAGCACGAGGAGCTCAATTGATTGAAGATCAAAGATGTTTTAATCTCAAGAAGGCTTAGCCAACTTGAGGCTGGAGTTGACTTCCCACAGTGTTAAGCGCTAGTATACGTTCAGCACTCACGTGTTCCCACGTGAGGTTCTGAAGCAGTGTTAAACACTGGATTCCGGGGGCGCTCACGTGTGGCACGCGAGGCACCTCAGAGCTGGCGTTGTACATTAGGTTCAAGTCCACGTTTATATATAAGTGTTAAACACTTAATTCTTGTGGCACTCACGTGTGAGCACGTGAGGCACCCCAAAGTTGGGCACTGCCTTTTTGGGTTTTACTTCCCTCTTCTTTTATAAGTGCTAAGCATCCGGCTCACGTGTGAGCACGTGAGGCGTCCGAAATGGGAACTGTTCTCTGAATTTTATTTCCCTTTCTTTTATAAGTGCTAAGCACTTAGACCATGTGGTGCTTACGTGCGAACACGTGAGGCGCCCTCAAAATGTGAGCGTTGTTTTTGGGTATATTCCCTTTTTTATATCACTGCTAAGAACTTTATTGTAGGTCGCATGGAAAACTCGTGACTGCCCTATGAGGCACTTCTTGTTCTTCTTTTTATACGCTTGCGTATGAATCATCAGTCTTTCTCTCTATGTGTATGAAAATCTTGATCTTATATCAATGATGTTGAGATTTGAGTTTAGAGAATTTCAAGTTTCTTGTTTTATAAGACCTAGATTATTTTACAGGGTTAAACCCTAGTTTTATCAGAGGAATTAAATTCCAATATACTTTTGTAAGAATTAAATTCTTTGAACTTAGTTCTTTCCCCTAAGTTTTAAATCTGCATAACAGAATCTCCCTGATGAGAATTAAATTCTCAACTTGTGGGGAGATCTACTTCTGCAGATCTCAACCAGAGGAAGAACTAAGTTCTTGTATGGGTTAAAACCTTAAAGAAAAGATAAGATAATCTCTATACATTTTTCTTACCTAGGGTTTTTTGTTTAAGAAGGAGATCTTCATCTTTTAGAGAATTGAATTCTCTTTTTTTTGTATGTTTCTCTCCCTGTTCTTTCTTTTCTCCTCTTCTTTTTTTTTCTCAAAACTTATGGGGGGTCTCTCCTTTTTTAGACTTGAAGTCTTGGGTCTTTTATATAGTAGAAAGAAGTTTGTTGATTAGTTTTAGGAGATCTCTCATTGAGAGATCCTAGTTGATTTTGGGAGTTTTACCCACTGTGGGATCTTTAATCCAAGGGTTTC
The DNA here is from genome assembly GCA_030015575.1 of Agapanthus africanus. Classification (NCBI taxonomy): domain Eukaryota; kingdom Viridiplantae; phylum Streptophyta; class Magnoliopsida; order Asparagales; family Amaryllidaceae; genus Agapanthus; species Agapanthus africanus. The sequence goes on along the minus strand of CM057343.1, from coordinate 12,132,093 downwards.
TGTCTTACGAAACATATTTTCTTGTTTCTTAAACAAGATTAGGGAAACATTTTCCCATACAGAATTTATTCTGTAAATTGGTGATTTTTAATCACCGTTGGATTTTTAATCCAAAGTTGCTTGGTTTAACGGAGCACAATCCTTTTTGTTTAAGAAGATATGAAAAATATTTTCCAACTTATGGGATTTTTGATCCGCCAACTTTCTGTTTAACAGAAAATATCATCTCTCATTTAGAAGTTCAATAGAATTTAATTCTATACTTAATCATCATTGGATCTTTGATCCAACGGTTGCTTGTTGAGTAGAATTTAATTCTACGTAGGGAAGTGCCCTCACGTGTTTAACACGTGGGGCTCTTCTGTCTTAGCAATTGTTTTAATTGCAGTGTCTATATGTGTTGCATATAGGCACTCACTTGTTAAACACGTGGGGCTGTTTTAGTCTAGCAATTGTTTTAATTGCAGTGCCTATATGCATTGCATATAGATACTCACGTGTTAAATACGTGGGGCTGTTTTAGCCTAGCAATTATTTTAATTGATGTGTCTATATGCGTTGCATATAGGCACTCACGTGGGGCTGTTTTAGCCTAGCAATTGTTTTAATTGTTGTGCCTATATGCGGCACTCACGTGTTAAACACATGGGGCTGTTTTAGTGAAGAACTTTCCCTCATCCCCTTTTTATAAGGGAACAACTCTATCTTATAATTGCTATAAGTCTGAGCAGGAAATAGGGGAATATCCGAATTCCCACGCAACCCGAACGAGGAAAGTGCATGTTAATGCATCTTCTTCGGGTATATTCGTTACCAAGAACTGTTTCTCAGTACACTCTACGTCCTGGGTATTAGATACCGGATCAGGATCCCACATATTACATGGGCTAAAGAAAGGTAGAGAACTGGGAAAATGTGATCATTCTCTAGAGTAGGGAATGGTGCAAATGTTGTAGCCAAAGCAGTTGGTGAATATCACCTTGTATTACCAACTGGTAATACATTGATTCTGAACGAATGTTATTACATACCGACCTTATATGCAATATTATATCATTTTTTTATTATGTAAAGGAGGATATAATCTTTTATTACAGGATAATGTTATGAACATTTTCCTGAATCAAAAGTTGATTGGATCAGGCACGTTATATAATGGCATATACGTTGTAAATCAAACTACAGTTCTCAACGTACAGAACACACACAAGAGAAAAAGTTCAGAAATAAACGAATTCTTCTTGTGGCATTATAGACTAGGTCATATCAATGCGACACGACTAGCTAAGTTGCATAAAGATGGATATTTGAATCAGTTTGAATTTATATCATATGAAACTTGTCAGTCATGTCTCAAAGGTAAAATGACCAAAACTCCGTTTACCGGACACAGAGAAAGAGGTACTGAACTCTTGGGAATGATACATAGCGATGTATGCGGCCCTATGTCTATACATACCAGAGTTGGTTCTTCGTACTTCATTACATTCATCGACGATCTCTCAAGATTCGGACATGTGTTCCTGTTGAAACACAAGACTAAAGCTATTTGAGATATTTAAGGAATATAAGTACGAAGTCGAGAACCTAACGGGTAAAAGTATTAAAATCCTTCGATCTGATCGGGGGAGGAGAATACTCAAGCACGGAGTTCCTGAATTATTTAAAAGAGAATGAGATTCTCTCTCAACTTACTCCTCCGTATACACCACAGTACAACGGTGTGTCGGAGCGGAGGAATCGCACCTTATTAGATATGGTGCGCTCTATGATGAGTAACGCTGAGTTACCTGTTTCCTTTTAGGGTTATGCGCTTGAGAAGCTGCATACCTATTGAATAGAGTTCCATCCAAATCAGTACCTACCACTCCATATGAGATATGGAATGAGAAGAGACCATCTCTTAAACGAGTTAAGATATGGGGTTGTCCGGCCTATGTTTAAAATGCAAAATCGGGACAAGCTCGAGACAAGGTCAGTTCAATATAAGTTTGTTGGATATCCCGAACATTCGCGAGGGTATATCTTCTACCACGCTGAGGAGCAAAAGGTGTTTTGTTTCTCAGCATGCCACCTTTTTAGAAAAGGAATTTCTTATGGAAGAAATTAGTGGTCATGAGGTAGAACTGGAAGAAGTTCCAGCTAGACAAACTAACGCCTGATGATTTGGTAGAACCGGAGGATTCAATAGTTCCCGACGAACCTCAGCCTCTCCGCAGATCTAGTAGGGTTCCTCATCCGCCTGAGAGATACTACGGTTTTCTCAATGACGGTGGGAGCGAGGATTGTATCATGGAAGATGATGACCCAACTAGTTTCGAGCAGGCCATCACAAGTGGGGACTCTATGAAATGGCTGGATGCTATGCGATATGAGATGGAATCCATATACACCAGCAAAGTATGGACTTTGGTAATTGCTCCTGAAGGGGTAAAACCCATTGGGAGCAAGTGGATCTTCAGAAGATTCTTGGTGTAGATGGAAAAGTTGAGACTTTCAAAGCTAGATTTGTTGCAAAAGGTTGTCGTCAATAACCAGGTGTGGATTTTGATGAAACCTTTTCTCCAGTGGCCATGCTTAAGTCCATCCGGATCCTACTTGCCACTGCTGCATATCATGACTACGAAATCTGGCAGATCGACGTCAAGACCGCTTTTTTAAATGGTAATTTAGAAGAGAGCGTGTACATGACACTACCGGAGGGCTTCGTAGACAGTAGGAGCAGCGGAAAGGTGTGCAAGTTGCTTAAATCAAAATACGGATTAAAGCAGGCATCGCGGAGTTGGAACATCTGTTTTGATGTGGCAGTCAAAGAGTTTGACTTCATCAAAATGGTAAATGAACCTTGTATATACAAGAAGATTGTAGAGAGAAAGGTCGTCTTCCTCGTATTGTACGTGAATGGCATACTCTTGATAGGAAATGGTGTTCATATGCTACACTCGGTCAAGCTCTTCTTATCACAATGTTTCTCTATGAAGGATCTGGGTGATGCTTCCTACATTCAGTGATTAAGATCTATAGAGATAGATCTAAGAGGATGTATCATACTCACTAGGTGTAGTGAGTAGGTGTCAATCAGATCCTGGGAAGAAACGCTGGATATCTGTGAAGAACATTCGTAAGTACTTGAGAAGAACTAAAGAAATGTTCTTGCTGTTTGGTAACGGTGAACTCCAAGTGGAGTCCTTTATCGATTCGAGCTTCTAGAGTGATAAGATCGACTGTAAGACAGTCTCGGGTTTTATCTTTACCCTCAGTGGAGGGACGGTATGTTGGAAGAGTTCCAAGTTAGATACCGTGGCAAACTCAACGATAAAAGGTGAATACATCGCTGCCAACGATGCTACCAAAGAGCCCGTCTGGATAAAAATGTTCATGATATGAACTTGGTAAGGTTCCTACCATTGTAGTGACAATGGAGTTGTGGTTTTGGCCTAGGAACCCCGGTCCCATCAGTGATCCAGATATATTCTTAGGCAGTATCACCTGATCAGGGAGATGGTGAATCTCCGGGAGATCGAGGTCAGGAGAGTTGACAGGAAGATTAACACGGCGGATCCACTCACGAAGGCCTTTCCCTAGAGAGACTTTAAGAGATGTTGGGTATGAAATACTACAACAACTTGCCTTAGTGCAAGTGGGAGATTGTTAGTTGTATGTATGCCCTAGAGGCCATTATTGTACATGATTGTATATTATAGTGGATGCTTGGACATATATAGGGAGGACTTTCTTACTCGACATGATAATATACTATCTGGTTACTCTTTATATTAACATGTATACTTGTATTGTCTCTCTGTTACATGTTGATAAAGCCCTTAGGATGTGGACTTGACTACCAGGACTATGATGAAGATCATACTAGTGGGGCCATGGTAGTCCATAAGTCTATCCTTTAATTGTTCCTAGTCGAGGGTGTATCGAGACGGGGCATCGATATTCTAGAGTAGACTAGCGTATATGCTTCTTGACCCATTTGATGGGTGATAGATGATCCCATATCTATTGGTGTTTGACATCAAAGATGGTATACTAGTGCTCAGTGGAGACTGGGTACACTGAACATGACTCGCCGAGAACTCCTAAATGGTATTATATCTAACGTCAGATAGCAGTTCTCTGGTGACACTGGTACATGTTAGTTCGTAAACCCGAGATCGTCATAGAGTCTTGTGTGATTCCCATCGTGCTTTGATTTCCACCTTACCACGTTCAAGAGAGCGAGCAAAACGGTGATTTTTGGGTACAGTCCCGAGTCACATGGAGGCAATGAGCGATAGGAGGGGATTCGTCTCTCCCGGTATTGGGGGTTGATGTTGCGCTATGCTTGATTGGCTATAACAGGAAGTCTCTAGCCAGGGCTGATATGAAGATTTACTGGTAAGTGTTATCAGTAGTTTCTCGACCCGTTATGAGCCTCATATCGGCATGACTTATCAAGTTACTGGGGTCTGACGTTTACCACCCTTAGACTCGATATGCGGCATATCAGACGAAGAGACCAGACTGTACGGTAGTGTTACTTATTGGATTCACCGGAATATGAGCAGGCTTGCTTGTTGATCTTCTGATCGCTCAATACCCGAGTAGCCGTTACGTCCTGCTAGTACCGCTGACGGCTTGTGGGTAACTGATGTGATTATTACCTACCGCCGGCGTATTGACGAGTCTTTAGAGTCCTACACAGAGATTTCCTGGCTCAAGCGAAATGAAGCAGGACACATATGTGATATGTGCGGGATCGAGATTAATACGTGTATGTGATACCGTATTCTTATCTCGCGATATGTGATATCGGTCGGTTATATGTGATATAGCCGGGTTATTGAATCAATTGTTGATTCGATAAGTTGATATATATGATATTAGTCGGTTGTATGCGTTACAGCCGGGTTATTAAATCAAGTGTTAATTTAATAATTTAATATATAATTATATATTTGATATATTAATATATATTAACTAATATTAGCTCACTTAAGAATTTCTTTTTCTCACTTGTACATTTATTATATATGTGATATATATTATTGTATTTTTTTCTTTGTGTCATGCTTGATGATACATTGTACATGTGTATATAAGACTCATACCATACCATAGATAATTAAGGGATTTATTTATTTAGGGAAAATTCAAAATTAAGTGGAATTTGTCATGGTTTGTGAAGTTTTGAGAAGTTTGTGGAAACCATTGACTTAGTCCACTAATTTTGTCTTACCTTAGATATTTATTAACCTAACCATTATTTTTAGCCTTGGTTAAGTCTTTACATGAGTTATATATGATATTTTCTCATCCATGGTTGCCATTCTATTCTTGATTCATTCACCACTTCATCTTCTTCATCTCAACCAAGCTCTCTAGGTTTTCTTGAGGTGAAGAAAAAGAGCGAGAAAAATAATTCTGAAGTGAGCAAAATTTCTATTTCATCAATCTACGCTAGACTAGTCATTTAGTATGGATTGTTTGCTTCACTAATTTTCAATTAGTGAAGATGTAGCTTGAGTTAGAGATTTTTCGACGTAGATCATTTTCGGTCTCGAAGTTCTTCAAGTAAGCTTGTTCCTTTCGCCCAGTGGAGCCTGACAAGAGTCCGAGAGACCACTACTTGGAGCGAAGAGACTACTACTTGGAACTTTAGAAGTGAAGGACCGGTCTACAAACATTGTATTCCTTATTCACTTAGAGTAAAATTGTTTACATGTTTTAATAACCCTAATTCTCTACTTAGATCGTCGGTTATGGGTTTCTTAGCTCTCTAGATTTTTTAAAATTGCATACTTGATACCTTAGAAAATATAGTGAGGATGCCAAGGAACCTAGCACAGGCCACAGGGAAAAAGAAAAGAATGGGGGAGAGAGAGAAGAATGGGCCGGGTTCTTGGGGAAAATAAAAAGGTTTAGGGTTTGGGTTTAAGGTTTAGGTTAGGAAAAGAAAATATTTAAGTTAATAAAATTTAATAATTTTTTTCTTTTTTTAAAATACGGAAATTATTTAAATGGAACTGGGTATTGGATCATCTATATATAATGCAAATACCCTTGGTTAGAGGCCCACCCTTCTCCTTTTTTCTAGAAAAAAGGAGAAAAATCCCCACCTCTCAAGTCCTCCACACCATCCCTCCCCTTTTTTTCATTAAATAAATAAATAAGACTCTAGAACCCTCCACATTTCTCTCTCTTCCCTTCTCAATTTTTTTAAACACGTGCATAAATTCTACTTTTATTAATTCAAGTGCGTTGCATGTTCGGATGTTCAAATGGCAGCACTATTGTCTTTACTGTTATTACCCAAACAGATTGGATGGTGATGTCATTGTCGTATTATACTTTGAAAGAAAAAAATTTAAAAATGAACGGATTCCTGAGCAGGACCATTCAACTAGGCAGTACACATCATCATAAGATAAAATATATATCATTCATCTGCTCGTCTTCTCCCTTTCCCAATATGGATTATAAACCATCACATGATTTCCTTCAATTTTATCATTCTTTGTGTTTCACGTGCATCTCACTCATACAAATTCCAGTAACCAGGACGCGAAGGGTATGAGCCACTTTTTTTCATGAAACGGTTAAGTAAAAGGGGAAAATTTATTTAATTTATTTTTGATTCACAGGATGTCATCTCTCTCTCGCTGAAAAAAGCCACCACCAACTTACAAAGTCAAATTCAAATCCTAACCTACAAAAATAAGAAGCGAGAGCTAAATTTAAAATATAAGTTCTAGATTTCTCTATAATCTTTCAACAAGCAACAAATATTATGTCTAATGTCTATGATTGCCGTTACCCTCGATCTTGGTATAACAAATAAATGTTACATTTAAAGCAAATCAATATATTTTTATAATAATCTTAAACATGGTGTGAGCGGTGAACAAATATGTTATTTTCCATCATCATCACAGCCTTGATCATGTCTAAATTCAACTCTAAAATGCTTTTTGGGTGAACAAATATAGCATTCTTTTTGAAAACAATCATCCTCGATTCTCGTATTTGGAGATATAACCATTTTTTCTCTCACCATACACGTGCATCTCACAAGCAAAATGCTGCTATAAACAATATATCTCACCTTCCATACAAGACCAGAGACCTATATACCATTCTCCATAGCTTCCATGCAATGATTAAATTGGTAGCTATTAAAAAAGCCTGAAGTTTGGAAGTCTGGCTCGGGCCAACTCGATAAAAGTCCGTTCAACCTCGTTTGATAAAATAAACCGAGCCTTGAACATGTATTGAATTTCGAGAAAATAAACGAACAAATATGAACACAGCTTGTGCAAGCTCAACTCTTGTTCAGGCTCAGCCCGTCTAAAGCTCATATGGTTTACAGCTTATTTAGTATTTAACATTAATGGTAAAACGGTTAATTATTCTTAAATTTATATCATATTTATTAACTAGTCATTATTAACATGAAACTCAAATCGTGAAACAAATATTCAATAAAATACCGCTATATTAAAATATCGAATAATCCAGATATGGGCAGGGTTTTAATTAAACAAATGCTAGCTCGTCCGTCTTGTAATAACGACATTTTTTCTCACTATTCAATTTGTAAAAAATAATATCGAATATATGTCTTTCCATGTACTATTATAAGAGAATAATGGAGAAAAGAGGCTTCCTCCTATGGCGTAGAAAAAATACAACCTCCACCAATTTTTTCGACGATTGGCCCCCATCATCTTCATCGTTATTATCTAAGATGTGGGCACACCAAATTTCATGTGATTCTACAACTTTTCACCGTTGATTTAGCAATGTAAAAAGTTCTATTGTCGGTAAACCGTTACTTTTGAACCCACTAAATCAATGGTGAAAAAGTTGTGGAATCACATGAAATTTGGTGTACGCACATCTTAGATGATAACAATGATGATGATGGTTGCCGATCGTCGGAAAAAATGGTGGAGGTTGTATTTTTTCCACGCCATAGGAGGAAATCCCCTTCTATGGCCTCTTTCCTCTATTAATCTCTTATTATAATCATACGCAGCTGCAAGATTTTTAATAGGCTCAAGGTTTTACTTGGGCTCCTGAAAGCTCATTCGGTCCGTTCGACAAACATCGGAGCCAAGTTTAAACAAGTTCTTAAACACATTTAAATAACTGAATCAAGCAGAATAACGTAAAATCCGACTTGTTCCTCTCGTATAACAGCACTAAATTTGCTTATATTTTGTTTTTTTATATTCTTTTCTTCACAAAATTAACCAATGTGTAACCAGCAACAAAAAGCAAAAATCGTTTAACTGAAATTACTTTATTTTTCGTCTTTCTATTGGCACCAAAAGTTTGACCCAGAAAAAGAACCAGCCAAATCGCAGACCCACATACAAGAGCGTCCCTTAATGATCCGGTCCCAAAGTTGGGTCAAAACTTTCGGTGCAAATAACGGCCTCGATCAAAGTGGTCCCACGGACAAGAACATCTCAATCTCTCCGAACCGATGAACAAGGGCTTTAAATCCATTACTTTCTTTGTTCGTTAAAAAAAAATAAAGAAAAAAAAGGAAAAATCTCTAAAATTAAATTACATCACACCAAAAAAAAATTCTCAATTTTCAAAATCTAAAATTTCTTATAAATCTCTTAAATTATTAAAAATGGAAGCAGGGATTCGCTCGTCTTTAATTATAAAAAACCAAACCCGATCCCACACCCAAATCATCCCAATCCAAATCAACCCCCCTCTTCATCTTTTGCTGTTCTTGTTGTTCTTCGCTAAATCTCACCGCTCGTTTTATTATTTTTTCCTCATTATTTTTTATTTTTGGGGACTAAATCTCTTTATAAATTTAATGCGTGATGAGCAATTCTTCTGTTCATTATTGGTTCATCCTCTCTGCGAGAAAGGAATCGCCTTGAGCTAGGGTTAGGGTTTCGATCGGGTGATTTGAGATGGAGGCCGCCGCCGGAGAAGACGAGAGACCGCCGCCGCCGCCGTCGGTGGAGGAGGCGAAGAAGGTGGCGGAGAGCGGCGGAGAGAATAATGGAAGCGGGGAGAAGCCGAAGAGAAAGATGAAAAGCCCGTACCAATTGGAAGTCCTCGAGCAGACCTATGCAGGTTTTGTTTCTGATTCTAGGGTTTGGTTGAATTTTTGTTTGATTCCGGTGTTGATTGATAGTTTTTTCCTTTGGTTTTGATCAGTGGATACGTACCCGTCGGAGGCTATTAGAGCTGAGTTGTCGGCGAAGATTGGGCTCACGGATCGGCAGTTACAGATGTGGTTCTGCCATAGGAGGCTTAAAGATCGAAAATTTCCGACAACAAAGAGGGCGAAGAAGGATGAGGAGACTATCCCGGCCCAGCCGGTGGGGCCCACGGGCGAGATGGTGATGGCCGGCTCGAGTTCGGGGAGCCCGTTTTCGGGAAGCGGGGAGCCAAGAATTGGGCAGCGGGTGGCTGTTAGGGCAGAGCCGGCGGTTTCGAGGATGGGCATGGGGAAGAGTTACTATGAGAATGCCCCGATGGCTGCACCTCCAATGCCGGCGAGACAGCTTTCGATGGTGGAGCTGAGAGTGATTGCGTCGGTGGAGGCGCAGTTAGGGGAGCCGTTGAGAGAGGACGGCCCGATTCTTGGCGTGGAGTTTGAGCCCTTGCCTCCTGGTGCATTTGGAGCCCCAATAGGTATTGCTTTTTTGATGTCAATGCTGTTGTTAGTTATGGTGCTAATAGCTGGTTACTAAAAGTGATGTATGCATAACCTTGTTTTGCCATATACATCGATTACTGGTAGTTAGGCATGATGTTATTGTAAGCGCTTGCCATTTATTGCTCTAGATTGAGTAGTTTATATGAAAATTGTTTGACCCACCGGTTATGCGAAGTGAATGTTGAATGAGTGGCTGATGGATGGAGAAAACTGGCTGCTCTGGATGAGGGCACTGATTGAAGTGACATGGTAGAATTGATTTGAGAAATCCTTGATTAAGGCGACTTTTAAATATATGAATTGTACCTTATAGGAGGGTGGATTTTTAGATATGGAATTGTTTAAAGCTCAATGACACAATCTAGACACTATCTAACATTAGGTTGCATTCACCTTGTGGAAACTCTTTTTAGTTGTTATATACCCTTGCTGTAGAAAGACGTATTTCATCATATGCAGAAAATTTAACTTTTGATTTCTTCTCATAAAATGTATGATTCCTCATTGATATTTTGGAGCAGTCACCATGTCATATATATTGGCTGATATTTGGAACAAATGAGTGCATCGATCAGCCATTGCATTTCTTTACCCTTTCTATTTCCTCAACATAGTAACTGACCAACTGGCTTAGGAAAGAGTTGTGTCGAGGACAAAAATTTTGGTCGTTGCTCTAGTTGACATTATGGTTTTTTGTTAACCGTTAAGTGAATCATATGCCTATAAAGAAATAAATCTTGGATGGTAAAAATGGATTGGCCGTATCGAATATGTTTTTGAGTTTAATGATTGCCCATAATTGGTTTCTACTGATTGTCACGCAGCTGACATTCGTTCCTCAGTGGATAATATTGATACAAGACTATTTGTGTCCAGTCTAATATTGGTGTTGTACTAATTAAGAAAATTAAATTATGATAGATTTCAATAAAATATAATCATTATTTGGATTATACCATCATAGTTCGTTTATAATATGGTATATATTAGAGCTCGTGGTAGTTTTTATTAGTGGTGTTCTAATGGTTACCAAAACAAAAGGTGGAGTTACCAATATGTTGAACCACTCTAACTTATGTCTTTGGAGACCAGTTGCAGCTGTGGGAAGACACCATAGGTTTTTTATATTTAGCTTTTTGTTTCTTGGCAGGGGTTGGTTTTCTTTCTTTCTTCCCTTATCCTTTCTTATCTTCCCCTCCCTCTTTCTTAGTTTCTTTAAGTTTCTTTTTTTCCCCTTCTCTTTTCTCTGTTTAGTATAGAGGGAACAGTTAAACACATCAAATTTATCTATCAAAGTATTGTAGCATAATATTTCATTTAACTAATCATTCTTTTGAGTAGACTGCTATGTGCTATCTATCCCTTAGCAGCCAGTGGCCACCTAGGCACTTAAGCTCATTTTTCTCTCCTTCTTAAAAACTTGATTAATAGTATGGTTTGAACATGGGTTTCCAGACTTCTAGTTATTCGATTAATTATAATTCATAATATGAAACATTAGTTTTCTAGGGTAGACTATATATATAACCCAATGATATGCACAAACATGAGAAATAGACTCTTTTGCAGGACTTAGCTTTGACAATAGAAACGATGAAATTTAGTGAGAATATGAACTTGTTACTGAGTGCTGACTCTCTAACGCCTTGTAAGCTAGTTCAAAGTTGCATGGACAGAAACATGAATTATACTACGTTAGGAGTCACGTTATGATCAAGCATGTCCATGGCGTTAGATCCAAATTTCCATTTTAAGATAATCTTATATATATTTTTGATTCTTTTTTCCTTAATTGATTTAGTGCACTTTAGTGTACATTTTTGATATTATTTAGCTGAAATGAAGTTTGAGCAAATACTTGTAGATGCGGTCCTTATATTAACTATTATCTCCTGCCGGTATGCAGTTCCCTACGCGGTCTTTTAATTATTCCTTCAATGACGATTTACTGCAAATCAATGTTTTTCCTTTTCGTGAACAGCCATGACACCACATCAGAAGCAACCTATGCGATCTTACAACAGTCAAATGTTTGAGAGGCACGAATCAAAAGCAATTAAGGTTATCTTTTCCCCCATCTATTTCTTGAAGCTTTTTTTACCGCAACTTGACCTGATAATAAACTCTTGATTTTAAATGTTAATTTAGTGTCCATAATGTAGTTTCTTATTATATATATATTTGCAAGTGGCAATTTCTGTAATGCATAATCTTCCATTCCATTTGAAGGTAATTTGATTTTTTCATTAGTACATTATCATGTGTTTGCAGACATCAACTTTCTTGCCTAGCATGGAGCACAGTTATGTGCCTAGTTCCTCAGGTGGAAAGAGAAAGCGCGACATTGGAGGTTCTCAAGTAGTTCATCCTCAGACAGATTCAAGGGCTCTGCATGAATATCAGTTTCTACCCGAGCAGCCAAGCATTAGATCAGAGAAATATGAAAGGCTGCCCCAGACTCATTTCTATGACTCCTCTGTTGTTACTTCAAATACCAGAGTTTCGTCTTTGCCTGCAGGAGGGCAGTATATGCATGGAAATGAGCCTGTGGCTCCAACGTACTCATTTCAAGGTCAATTGCCTAGTACCGGCGTTCTGCCACAACAAATCAGGCAGAGAAACTTTTCTTCAAGTCCAGCGGAGTATGAAAGTGCTCATCACAGCAACTCTCTTACAAATAGCGGAACTGATGCACAGCTTGGCATGCACCAAGTCCTTGGATCTGAAGACGATCCTTCTCAAGCGGAGAGGAAACGCAAGGCATGCAAATTCTTGCTAACAAGTTACCATTTATTATTATTAGTGTCTATAGTTATTTATTTTTCTGCTTTTGTAGAGTGAGGAAGCAAGAATTCAGAAGGAAGTTGAAGCTCACGAGAAGCGTATTAGGAAAGAGCTGGAGAAGCAAGACATTTTGAGAAAAAAGGTTTTATTTTGTTTTTCTGCTAAAAAAATGACTATCTAATCGAACTGGTTCAACTTCAAACATATGATTGAATTTACCATTACCAGAGAGAAGAACATATGCGAAGGGAAATGGAAAGACATGATCGAGAAAGAAGAAAAGAAGAAGAGAGGATTTTGCGTGAAAAGCAGCGTGAGGAGGAGAGATTCCAACGGGAACAAAGGCGCGAAAATGAGCGTAGGGAGAAATTCTTGCAGAAAGAAACTCGCAGAGTAAGTTTGTTAGTCATGGGATTTCAACAAGAAGTTCCCTTAATGAATTCTCCTTTCCTTTTTTGTTTGACTTCAGGTAGAAAAGATGAGACAGAAAGAAGAACTTCGAAGAGAGAAGGAAGCAGCAAGACTTAAAGCTGCCAATGAGAGAGCTACGGCGCGCAGAATTGCTAAGGAATACATGGAACTTATTGATGATGAACGCCTAGAACTTATGGAGTTGGCTGCATCAAACAAAGGGTTGTCCTCAATAACGTCTTTAGATGGTGAAACATTGCAGCAGCTTGATATGTTTAGAGGTATGTTTGTTGCACACTCCCTACTTCTACTTTTCTTTTTCAAAGTTGGAGCTCCCTCTGGTGGTGGTGCTGCTGCTGTTCCTGGACCTTAAATATACCAATAACATGTGTTTTACTACACAATGAATGATGATTTAATATGTGCATATTTAACCCATATCAATCAATCTTCAGTTGGTGAATGATAACTGCTTAAGTTTGTGGATATTTGATATATTCTTCATTTTGCTTCAGATATGTTGAGCGCATTTCCTCCGAAGTCATTACAATTAAAACGACCTTTTGCAATTCAACCTTGGGCCAGATCTGAGGAGAACATTGCAAACTTTCTTATGGTACTTAATCTAGTTGCCCTATTTTTCAGTTTCCTTCTTTTGCTAATTTTTCTAAAGCATATTATTTTTATGCGATTACTTCCATTCCAGGCTTGGAAGTTTTTATATACTTTCACAGACATCCTTGGGCTGTGGCCCTTCAGTATGGACGAGTTTCTCCAGTCTCTTCATGATTATGTGAGTCCTTATATTTTACTTCCATATTATCTAAGTTTTGGATGTCTTGCATGCTTGCATGTGTGTGTGTAAAATTGTTTATCGGGGAAAATCCATTACATATAAAATTGCTATTCGGACAGAACCTTCAAACAAACACAATTTTCTTTTTAAAAAATTCTTGCAAGGGCCAGCTATTTATCCTGTTTGGTCAGTCAAGCCATAAGCAGGATGTTAACTTTACTTTTCTGGTGAAGTCGATTTCATAGCCTCACTATGAACCTGGTTTTCCATTTCCACAACTTTCTGGTATCACTAACTACCTAGGTGGGGGGGGGGGAGACCCTAGGAGGCTTTTTTCGTCAAGTGGCGTAAAAAACTATGCCCTCCATTTTATTTGACGATCGGCGCCGTCCATCTTGATCTTCATCGTCAAATATGTTGATACACCAAATTTCATGCGATTCTAAGTTTCAAACACTTTTTCACCGTTGATTTAGTGCAAAGTTAACGGTTTACCGACAATAGAACTTTTTATATTTCCTAAATCAACGGTGAAAAGGTGTTAAATCATATGAAATTTGGTGTATCGACATATTAGACGTCGAAGATCAAGATGGACATTGCCGATCATTGAATAAAATGGCAGAGGGTATAGTTTTTTGACGCCAACTGACGAGAATATGTGTGTGTGTAACGACTATTTTACTCCTTAGGTGTAACGAAATTAGTTACACCCTATGAGAAAACAATATGATAATTCATTTTTTTGGATGATCGTCACTGGTCATCTTGATCTTCATGTTCAAAAACATGGGTAGACAAATTTCCATATGATTTGGACGCATTTTGCCAATTGATCTAGGTTTATAAAATGTCATGTTGTCAGAAAACCGTCCATTTTGGTAAGCATAGGTAAAAAGTGTCCAACGACATAAAATTTAGTATGCACATATATTGAAACATAGGAGATCAAGACGAACGGTTCCAATCATCCAAAAAAATACATATTTGTTTTTTTATAGGGCGTAACTAACTTAGTTACACTTAGGGAGTAAACTCCCATACACACACAGTCAGAAATTGACTTGGCCACGACCGATCTTAAGCAACGATGAGCAATACTTTCACCGTGCCAGTTCTGCATGCTATATGGTTAACTTGTTGCCTATATCAATTTTGCATCATGTCTCTATGACTCAATAGGATTCAAAATTGCTGGGAGAAATACATGTTGCTCTGCTGAAGTCTATCATTAAGGATATAGAAGATGTTGCAAGGACTCCTGCCACCGCATTGGGCGCTAGTCAAAATAGTGCCGCTAATCCTGGGGGCGGTCATCCACAAATAGTCGAAGGGGTATGTTTTTACACTTTTACTACACTAGGACACTTTTTTACTTACACATTGTGACTTTTGCATCAAACTATATTCACCCCCATTATTTAAAATGTGTGCAATTCTTACTAGGCATATGCATGGGGTTTTGATATTCGTAATTGGCAACGCCACTTGAATTTCTTGACGTGGCCCGAGATATTGCGTCAGTTTGCTTTGTCAGCTGGGTTTGGACCTCAGCTGAAGAAAAGAACAGTCGAACGCATGTATTATCGTGATGACAATGAGGTATATGTTGCTGTTTTTGATCATGAAGAATTTACTCAGCGCATCAATGAAATGCATATGAATTGTTGCTCTAGTTTTTGTATTTTAACTATTATATATCTTGTCTGGTTTTGTTGATTAATATTCTTCCCACTTTTCCAATAGTTAAAATAAGCAAAAGAAATTTGTGAATGCGGGAGACTTATTTTCTGTTGAGTAGTAAGAACCATAAAAGACGGGGACGCTGTGTGCTGTAAATTTATGGATTTTCTTTATTTATTTATTTGAATGTAATATGCTGCTACCGTATGTGCATGAATCTTGACATTTATTTATTTATCCCCTTTTTCCGTATTTATTCAGCGCGAGCAACTTACCTTCTTGCAGTATCTGTAGGTTTATCAAATTTGTTTTTATCTTTTAAAATGTATTCCTTTGTTCATTATTTAATTGTTTCTGTGTGCTAGTAACCTATGATTCCACATGTAAGCTGTGTTGAGAAGTGTAAGTTGTGTTGGGAAGTGAGATCATTCTGATTTTCGAATTTGTATTATGTTTGGAACTAATGGTTGGAACTTTTTCTCAAGAGAGTAGCCTAATTAATGGTCTTTATATTGTATCATCGTTGAATTTGCACACTTTGGTTATACAACAACAACTGAGCCTTTTATCCCAAGCATATGGGGTAGGCTACACTTTGGTTATGGTTAGAAGAAAACCGAAGCTGTTTTAGTTTCGATGTCACTGCATGATTTAGCACATTAAAAACCTAGAATCAGCCTTGTTTGGTTTTACTGCCTCTTTTATGTTTAAATAATCCACTTGCTTTTGCTACATGCATATGTGATAGCTTTTCTGCCATGTATTGTAAAATTATTGTAGTATCGAACTACAAGAAACATTTTACTTCCGTTTGACTTCCGATTCTAGCACTTTGATCGATGACTTTATCACTGCTGAGATACTGACTTTGACATTGTTTTGGCTGCAGGGCAACATTGGCGACGATGTAATTTCTACATTACGAAATGGTGCCGCAGCTGAAAATGCAGTCGCTCTTATGCATGAAAAGGGTTACTCACAAGGACGTAGATCGCGACATAGATTGACTCCTGGAACGGTCAAGTTTGCTGCGTATCATGTTCTCTCTCTTGAAGGCAGCAAAGGACTTACAATCTTAGAAGTTGCTGAGAAAATTCAGGTATTCATGAGATTGTTTGTAGTATTAATTGATATCCTTTTCAAAGAAACTTGTTAGTATATTATTAAATGATTTATTTAAATGGAATTTAAGAAATGTTTTTATAACACTTGTGCATCGCATGTGCAAAATGCTAGGTTTTGTCTGTAGCAAGTGACATCTATTTTTCAACTGGGTCTTGCCTTGACATATTTTTCCCAATCTTTCCTTAGAAATCTGGATTAAGAGATCTCAGGACAAGTAAGACTCCAGAAGCATCTATTGCTGCTGCATTGTCAAGAGATACTAAACTTTTTGAAAGAACAGCTCCTTCAACATATTGTGTTCGAGCTCCTTATAGAAAAGATCCTGCTGATGCTGATGCTATATTATCAGCTGCAAGGGAAAAAATACAGGTATTTCAAAGTGGTCTTTCAGATTCAGAAGGAGCCGGTAAGGATGCAGATGATGCAGATGATGCCGAAAGAGACGAAGATTCTGAAGGTGATGGGGCTGACGATCCTGAGGTTGAAGATGTATCTAGTGACGTAAAGTTGAGTAAGAATATTATCAGTTCAAAGGGGTTAAAAGATTCTAGAGAATTGACTTCATTAGAAAATGAGAAGTGTGAGGTTCTCTATGATGAGGTTGCGGGAACTTCACGGAACAGTATGACGAATGAAGACAAAACCTCAGCCCAGTTAGATATTAGCCCTAATTGTCAACCAGCCAGTAATGCTGATGTTCAGGATCCAGAAATTGATGAAAGCAATTTTGGTGAGCCATGGGTCCAAGGTTTGACAAATGGTGATTATTCAAATTTAAATGTTGAGCAGCGGCTTAATGCCCTTGTGGCTTTGATCGGTGTGGCTATTGAAGGCAATTCCATTCGATTAATTTTAGAGGTAACAATTTGCGTAGTCTAGTTCGTTTTTAGGCAACTCCATTTGATTAATTTTAGAGGTAACAATTTGCTTAGTAGTTTTTTTTTTGTTCTTTCTGTAATAGGAGCTATCATCTGATGTTTGAGTCTTGCAGGAGCGTTTAGAAGCAGCAAATGCTCTGAAGAAGCAAATGTGGGCGGAGGCACAACTAGATAAGAGGCGTTTCAAAGGTGAATACATGAGCAGAGTACAGCCTGCTTCCTTTATGGGATCTAAGACTGAGGTATCAGAAACAAATGTTGCAGCAGAAGGAAGTCAGACTCCACAAGATATCATGAATACAAAGGATAATGATGGGAATCCAGTCTCTGCCGCCAATGACCAAAGTAATATGTCATTTGAGAGGAATCTATCAGGGCAGGAATGCTACACAAATCCAGACTCTGTTCCCCTTCAGCAATATGGCTATTCTGAAAAACCGCGTTCAGAACTAAAGGCATACATTGGTCATAAAGCAGAACAGCATTATGAATATAGATCTTTACCCTTAGGTCAAGACCGCAGGCGTAACAGGTATTGGATTTTTTCGATATCCGCTTCTCCTAACGAGGCAAGCTCAGGAAGAATTTTTTTTGAGTCGAAAGATGGCATGTGGAGGCTCATTGATACTGAGGAGGTAGCGAACTTATTAACTTTTATTAATTCCTAATTATTTTGATTGCTTGCATATTGATCTCAAGACTTTCATGTATCATGTATATGTATTGTATCTAGATAGTAACTCTGCGCAGTAACGCCCAGTATCATAAGAAGCTATGCATCAAATGGATTTTAAATTATACTATGGGGGTGTTTGGATAGCAACTAGAAAAAAGTGCAATATTTGTTCATGCAGTGCATGAAACAAATGTTGCTGATAAAAAGCCTCGTATTCCTTGTTTGGTTAACTTTTAAAGTTGTAATTGGATTTCCAAATTCAAATAACTTTTTGGTGTTTGGTTGAGCAAAAAACACTAAGAAATGCTACATATCAAATTTTCCATTGTGGCATATAAATAATCTCATATGGCTCCCATAATATTTGCTACGCTCATCATTTCCAAAGTTGCAACATTTGTTGCAAACCAAAATAAGTGCAATAAATGTCGCAAAAACTTATTGATTTTTGCAACTCCATTTCTATTTCCAACCAAAGTTTGTTGCTAACCAAACATAGAAAGTGAATATTTTTTTCAACAAATGTTGCATGCATCTCCATTTCCAAGCAACCAAACAGCCCCTAGACTGAAGATTAAAAGCATAGAAACACAGATGAGAAAATTTTACTTGTATCTATATGAAGCACATTATTCTCATATAGAAGGTAAAAAACAGTCTCCGGCAACCTAATATATATTTAGTAATTCTTCATAGCCTTGAAAACACTAAATATCAATTCTTAAATCATATGGAGGAAAAGCTAGAAAAATCCATGTTTCCAGGTTAAGAATATGTTTATCAATGAACTAACGAGTATGTTCATTGGCAGAAAGAAAATTTAGCGATCACCTGAGAAACACTCATACAAAATAAAGCAGTTCCGCTTAAATATTTTAATCAAACACTAAGCCTTAGCCCATGGTTCGAGAACTTGATTGGTTTCGGTTTCGTTATGTTTAAATCCGTTTGGTTTTGCTAGGTTTTGGATAGTTTCATAATTATCAGATTGGGTTTTCGTTTTACTTTTATATGAATCGGTGATTATTATAATAATTGTTAAATCTTTGGCAATTTGTAGCATTTGCTTTTATATTACTCTTAGGCTAACAAAGCATAAAACATCACAGATCATGTATTCTATTCCATTTTTAAATAAGAAACTGCATTTAAGAAGTGTGAAATTTAACCTTTTACGTTACCATTACTTTTTTGTAGTGGGAATTTGAATTTATATAATGCATCAACCCCTTCGATATTAATGCATGGGGTCAAACTAAGCAAATAGCTTATTTAAAAGTAGATCTAACAAAGAAGACAACTCATTAACTAAAAAGGACGATTCTTACACAAAAAAAGTACAACTAGACTTATTTTTCATATGCATTGAAAATACCTTGTATGAAAAGGTGCATTGGATGAATGAAAACATTTAATAGGCATTTTCTTCATTTCTTCTTTTCCATTCTTCTATGAGAGTAAAGCGAACTTGACGAAAATTGAGGAAAATTGTAAACTCAACCATGTTTATAACTGACAGGCTTCTCTTTTTTTGTTCTTTTGTTTTTGATTTTGTGGGTCGTCTGATTTTGTTTTGATTGTAGTCATTGACCTTTTCTCAGTGTTTGTCGAGTTTTTGTGGTATCAGCCTATATATGGTTTGTATTAGCCTATATTTGGTCAGTGCATTGATTCTAATCGATATGTAAAAAATTATAACCATCTCGGATTGACCCTCAAAAAAACCTATCCGAAACCGACTTTTGGGTCCTACCTTCTTTTCCCGATCTAGAAACTGACATATATAGTAATTGAGAAACCAATAGATATTCACAAATCAAAATATAGAAGCTTCATGTATTATGATCATTTTAGGTACGGCACATGATACCCATAAGTGTTACTAAATAAATTATAGAAGATATAATCTAATATAAAATTTACATTAACACTTGGTGAGTGTTTGGTTTATATAATTTCTTAGCAAAAGAGTCGAGAAATGAAAGTTTATTCTGAGAGAACAGATTAATGTTTGATGATCATCTTTAAATTGTTTTGTGGTTGTTTACGGTTTTTATGTTGCATTACTTTTTTGTAGTGGGAATTTGAATTCATTTGACGTATCAACCCCTTCGATATTAAGGTGTTAAACTAAGTAAACAACTTATTTATAGTTCTTTAACAAAGCTGACAACTTTTTAACTAAAAAGGACAATTTTTTAAAAAATTAACAGCCAGACTTTCTTTTCATATGCATCGAAAAGACCTTGTATAAAAAGATGCATTGGATGAATGAAAATATTCAATAGGCATTTTCTTCTTTTCTCCTTTTCTATTCTTCTTCTATGAGAGTAAAGCGAGCAACTTGACGAAAAATAGCAACGTCAACTAAGCCTACAGCTGATAGATTTCTTTTTTCTTGTTATTTCCTTTGTTTTTTGGTTTTGTGGGGCACCTGATTTTGTTTTGATTGTAATCATTGCCCATTTCTTAGCGTCAGTCAAATTTTTGTAGTATCGGACGATATATGGTCTGGATCGGCCTTTATTTGGTTAGTACACCGATTTTAATTGATACAGGAAAAATTATAACCATCTTGGATTGACCCTCCCAAAACCGACTTTTGGATGAAGACTCCTACCTTTTCCCGATCAAGAAACTGACACATATAGTATATGAGAAATCAATAGATATTCACAAAACAAAATATAGAAGCTTCATGTATTATGGTCATTTTAGGTATAACACATGATACTCATGAGCGTTGACCAAATAAATTATAAAAGATATAATCTAATATAAAATTTACATTAGCACTTTGATGGGTGTTTGGTCTATATAATTTCTTTGCAGAAGAGTCGGAAAATGAAAATATATTCTAAGAGCTTAAACTTATGTTTGATGAATATCTTTAAATTGTTATGTTGTCTCTAAGGCCTTAGCTTTTATTGTTAGATTAAAGAATAAATCCTTTTTAATATTCTAAATGCAATTCTATTTCACAAATTTACGATAACTTTTATTACTCTCAAATGTTTGTAACGACAGTTCTTAAAAGTTAAAATTCTTGCCAATGAAACCCAATGGCTGAACATTATATATATATATATATATCATTAATTTTTTTGATATAATTTTACCAAATACTAGAAAATCCCCAAACCCTATCGATTATTCACATACTAAAATATCTTTTTCTGTAATTTTTACTAAATATATAGATTAACTTAGAAGAAACTAATTAGTTCTTACTGGAGGAGGTTATTGTATCATACATCATCTACACTAATCATTTCGAGATTACCCTAATATGTTGTATCTACGATGATTGGTTTGTGACCCCAAGACTAATAAATGATTGCTTAGGAGTTCAACCCGTAAAAATTAAATAATCACAACAATATATAAACTTCTAGTTTTTATTCCATTTCAAGAATTATTGTTAATTTTATTTAGAAAATAAGACCATAACTGAAGACTTTCCAAGACCATGTATTAATATACAACCATATTTACAATTGTATTGCAATGGAAAACGAGTTTTATTATTTTAATGCAAAAGGAAATAGCGACTTTAAAATATTACCAAATTTGCTTCTCATGAGACACAATAAGAAAATTCTCATAATTTGAGAAAAAATATAACTATCTTTTCGTATCTTCTCATGAGACACAATAAGAAAATCTTTACTAAAATTCCATTCAATCTATCTATATTTTAACAAATTTCTTAAATATGTCAAATCTGTCCATTATGTGACCATATGCACGTGTTCATATGCAGAGTACTAGTGACAGTAATTTATTTCATATTTGAACATTAAGTTTATAGCACGTATTGTGATTATGATGAGATAGTCGGTTTTACCATTTGCCGATAGGAAAATGATTTTTTGTCAACATATTCATATATTTCATTTCATTCTAAAACTTTATGATATTTCTATATATAGTTAATATTGCTAAGGAAATGTGGTTTTTTTTATTTCTACCAATTATATTAGTATAAAAAAACAACTCAAATTTCTACCATTATAATTCTATTTGAACATATTAGTAAAATTTGAATATTAAATATAAATCATTGCTAAAGCAAAAAGAAAATGGTGCCAAAATAATGAGTAAAGCAGATGCAAAAATTATAATCACTACCAAAAGTTAATCGCTAAAGAAGTTAAAACGACAACAAATAAATTGATATAATAGCTCCCGTTAGAAGCTGCTAGAATATTTTATTTCAAATTAGATGTAAGGTTTTGATTAATCTTGAATCCCCCTCCCCAAAAGCCAAACACTTATCCAAAAAATCCTTATAAAACATACTAAGTCTAAATTAGTCACAACCAAATGTAATATCTTTTAAATTTTCTATAAGATAGAAGTGTCAAAAGCATCGAAAATTAATATAAATACAAATTTTTGATGAAAACAATTCATAACTCAAATTAAGGTCAAACCGCTTTTTGATAGAAAATAGAACTTAACAATTCTAACCTTAAATAGGAAAGTAATTTCATTTACAACTAAGCGTTTGATTATTACTTTAAAAATGATGTGAGAAGGGAAAAGATAACAAGTGATCTTCTTGGGTTGAGAAGAGAGAAAGGAAGAATATCTTTGGGGTTTTTTGCCTTGTCTTTGGTATCTTTCCCCCGTTAATCTTGGTTATTCAGACCCTAAAACCATGGAGAAAGGAGAATTTAAGGAACATGTTTCCTTGATAAGAGATGAACAACAATTCTCTTGACCCGTCCGCTTAAACATTAAACCCAAAATCCCTACAAACCATTCAATGTCGGTGGGGCCAACATAGTATATTAGTATAACCGTGTATATCTATTTTTAAACGACTTTGTCATACCATAGGTTTTATATAGATGCAAATATTATTCGAGAACCTTAAGAGCACATTGTTCAAACCTAACTTTGACATTTTAGAGCTTTAGTCTCCATTCGGGCGGTATGCAGGGAATATAGGTCAAAATTTGTGCCTTTTGTATGATAATCTCCTAGTTCTATACTATTACATAGATGTATGTACTGATAACCAATTTTTTTATTGTCAGGGGAACGGCAATCATGCTATTAAACTATTAATCAAGTGGGTCACTTCTATTTTAAGATTAAATTGGGGGTAGACACTTGAGTGCTTTGCTTATTTTCCACTTGTTATGTAGAATCCACGTTAAACTTGCTTGAATCTGATTAATTGGGTTGGTTGGTTGGAGGTCAGTTAGTTTTTACTTTTATTTCTACATTTGGGTTAATTGCTCGTTTAATGTAGTAATTTACTTTGATAATTTCCCCACATGTAATAAGCTTAACATTCTTATTAACATATATTAATCTTATAATGAAGGCTTAAACAATCTATTTGTGTGATGTCAAAATTTATCACTAGAATTAGGGGCGGTGAATATTTGTGAGTGTCCGCATGATCAGTTTTTTAAGCTGTAGAATTTTCTAATGATTGCTAAAGGTTAATCTTGTATATTATCTGGTAAATTAAAATTTGTTCTTTATAGCAAATGATAACTTCTAGAAGCATTTTTAGATATAAAAATTTGTGCGTGTGTGACTTCTTATTTGAGTTTTTTTCAATTTGAACTTTTTGAATTATTAGTGAAACAGGGTCCTTGCAAATAAGGCTCATTTATTCGAATAAATCTACATCACAATGCAGGCATTCGAAGCTCTTGTTGCTGCTCTAGATACACGTGGAATTCGAGAATCACATTTGCATTCTATGCTGCAAAGAATTGAGCCGACCTTCAAAGAAGCAATCAGAAGGAACAAAAAACATGCTAACCCAGCAACCTCGGATGGATTTCCTGTCAGAATAGAAACACGGGCTTCTGATATAAGTCATATAACGTCCAGTCCAGTTGTCAGTCCCAGCAGTTCACTCTGTGTTGCTTCCTCTGATTCACTAGTGTGCTCATCATCTTTCAAGATTGGATCTGGGAGAAGCGACATTGAGAAAAATGCCATCTCAAAAAGATACAAAGTCCTTTTTAGATGGATGTGGAAAGAATGCTATAATCCTTCTACATTATGTGCCATGAAAAATGCGAAAAAGAGATGTCCTGAGCTTTTGCAGACTTGTCACTTGTGCTATCAAGTTTACTTTACTGAAGATAAGCATTGCCCTTCCTGCCACAAGACATTCAAGCCCATGTATAAGGGTGATGCAAATTTTTTAGACCATTTGTCACGTTGTGAAGCGAAGCAAAAAATGGATCCTGATTGTGTATATGACGTGCCAGATCCTTCACCCATTGGAATGCAACTGCTTAAGGCGCATTTAAGTCTAATGGAGGTGTGAAATTAATTAATCTTAATGCCTTATTGTATACATATTATGTGCTTCTGAAGATTTACGATGTTAAGTTTGCTCCTTGCAGGCTCTGGTCCCTGCAGAAGCTCTTCAGCCTTTCTGGACCGATGGTTATCGTAAGTCTTGGGGAATGAAACTACATTCCGCATCATCTGCTGAAGACATGTTACAGGTATCTGTTGCATAGTATATATAAATCAGTAACCACTTTCTGTTCTGAACCTACTATTATGGTTATCATTTGCTGAACTTGGTCTTCAAAACATACTTGATTTCTAATTTGTATAATGATAATTCTCTACTTATTGTTCCACTTTACTTAATAATAATCAAAACATTCTAGAGAACATGAGAGATGTGGAGAACTGCAGATTCCAGTAGCCACCACTACCCCACCACCACCACCAACAACAACAACAACAAGAAGCCTTCATCCCAAATTTTTGGGGTCGGCTATATGAATCATTCTTTTCCACTCTGCTTTGTCAACAAGATTCCCTTAGTCCTAGCACTTTTGGTCTCTGTTGAACACGTCCTTGTTGGTTGCAGCAGAAATTTAATTTTAACATAGACGTTGAAATCTGCCCAAACCAAATCTGAAACAGTACATATTCAGTTGCTAGACATGGTTTTGCAGAACCAATGCAACACTGTTCTTGTATAGGGTCAATTCATTGATGAAGTCCTTAGATATTGCTGTTTTTGAAGCATTAACCCGTTGTTGCAAAATACAAGATTTATGTATGAGGAATATTGCAGTAGTCAAGTCTGTCGAGATTAATGAGGGATTGGAAGTTTGTTAGCAGGCTATGATTTGCGTGTGCGACACCAAATGTGTGCTGCAACTGAGACTGATTTTTGAGTTAGACTGGACTGTTGACTTGCCGAGGCATATAAAGATACGCCCCTGGGAAATATTATACTTACAGATTTCCATAATTGTAGGGATAGTGTGGTAACTTGATGGTTTGGAGATTTGTATGGTGTCTCCTACTTGGGAACTCGAATATTTTTATTTATTTCATTTAAAATCTCAACGAATTTTCTCGTAATTGTGAAGTATTATTGAGGTGAAGTCCCATACAACATCAGCCAGTGTTTTGTTTGTTTAATTTGACTAATTGGCGCACTTTTCCATTTTTGAAGAATACATTGACTTAAATATAACCAATGACAATTAGATGTAATGAACAACTTGTTCTTGATGTTTATGCTCAAGGTCTGCTTCAAAAGCTCGAGTTTATAAATTTTTTTGTAGCCTGTAACTTTTGCTTATAAAAAGCTTTTAAGATGAAATTAAATACTCAATAGATGAAAACAAGAACAAAATTTTCCTTAAAACTTCAAGGAAGGAAGAAAAATCGAGCCCAAATAAATGAAAATATAAAGTGACAAAAGACCCTCGCAACATCAAATGCTCAATAAACAAAAGTTTTCGTTAAAACTCTTAACTTGTTGAGAGGGTCTTTTGCAGAATTTTATATCTTACTGATACCACACTTTTCCTGTTCATGTAGATTACCTGCTGCGAAGTCATTTCTGTATAAATTTAATATACAACAGAGATAAAATGGATCATATTTTATTATCTTTTTCTGCCTGCAGCTGGTGACTCTATTAGAGGGTGCAATAAAAAGGGTTTTCTTGTCTGCAAATTTTGAAACAACGACAGAGCTATTGGGATCAACTACAGCAGGATCAGTCATAGAGAATAAAACTGCGATTTCTGCAACAATTCCTGTTCTTCCGTGGGTACCAAACAGTATAGCAGCAGTGGCTTTAAGGGTGTTGGATCTTGATGCATCAATATTCTATTCAGGGCTTCAGAACTTGGAGTCTATTAAGGATAAAGAAGCTGGAGATTTTATCGTAAGTTCCCCCTTTCCATGCAAAAAAGAAGGAATATTCTATATAGATATGGAAGGATACTAGCTATGCAATATAGTTTCATGTTGAATTCTGCATTTGGAATCTTGCTCTTATTTGGAATACAGTATTCTGAATTGAGTTGAAGTATAGATTTCAGGAAACTTTTTCACCATTTTGGCAATTTGTTTTATGCCTGGTAATAGATTTTCTGGCATTTGACAAGTATATTACTAGCACATAATTGTCCAAATTTGTAATTAGAAGGCTAGTCGATGAGTTTTTAATATTTATCAGTTAGTTTTGGCCCTTTTGGGCTAATTACCTGTTAGGACAATTTAATTTCTTATTTTGTTCTGTCCTTCATGCGGGTCTGTACATGTTTTCGTGGAACAATTCTGATTCTTCATCCATCACTTCTTCAAAGAGCAGTATGGATTATCTTAGCTTAGATGGTTGTGCAATGTTCCTTGACTTCCTTCTTCAAGGTTTCGGTAGATGCCTTGATAAAGGGGGAATGTGTTTGTGACATATTGATGGTGTTTTATAACTAGTCAACGTTCTCATCACTGTCTTCTTCAAATAAACTAAAATTACCTGACCCTGGTTTGGGTTAATATGAATTGAGTGGGGGGTGGGTGGGTATATAAGTTTAAAACCCTTCTTTACCCTGAATATTACAGATGGCGATCAACCTAACAGTCTCTGGACTTATCAAATTTCTATGTTGATTGACATTCATATCTTTTGCAAGTCACTGTTAACTCACTGTTAACCACAAATTTTTGATATTCTCTATTGCAGAAACTGCCACCAAGATTTACCACTGTCAAATATATCCACGAGCCAGAGCCAATCCAAATCCCAGAACAAATCGATCACCAAGGGGAACCAAGTTGGATAAGCAGGCCCCGCAGAGGCCGCGGACGAGGAACTCGTGGCGGTGGCCGAGGCAGTCGGGGCCGAGGCCGAGGTGGCCGACCTCCAAAAGCAATCAGCATCTCAACCAGTCTAGACTATAATCAAGTTAACATCGTAAATTATGAAAAATCCACGCGCAAGTACACAAAACGAGGAGGTAGCAGAACACGCGGCCGTGGCCGGGGACGGAAACGAGGAAGTTGGGGTCGTTTCTCGGTGATGCCAATGCAGCAGCCCGATCAACAACAAATCGAAGTGCCGAAGGAATCTTATTTTGGTAATTTTGGCGGTGTAGGTGTTAGCAATAATCAGGAGAGCTCTGAGGAGTCTCAAGGGAGCTTGGGAGGAAATGAGAACTATCGCTATGTTGAAGAGGGAAATAGTTCTGGGTCAGAATCGGATGAAAATGAATATGATGATCAGGGGAATAACTATGTTATTGATTACACTAGTCAGAACAAGCCTATGGGCATGATGGTTGATGATTCAGATGAAGAGGATGTCCATGGATATGAAGTGGAGGATAGTGGGGACCGTATGGGCCATAGAGCAAGGGATGTTGACGATGAGGATGATGAGGAGATTGGGGACGAGGATGGGGATGAGGTGGCTGGGGATGTGAATGGTGATAATGGCGATGAAGATGATTATTCTTCTGAGTATAGTGATGATTGAGATACTAGTTAGATGGGAAACTAAACAAGAAAATATTATAGGCATAGTGATACTTGGTTCCTCCTAATTATTTTATGTGGCGAAGGCGAACTGAAATTATAGTAGTTTTCATTCTTTTAATCGGTTAGCAGTGCTCATGAAAATGGTTGTATTTATGTATGGGGGCTTGACAAGACAAGATCTTACCTGTAAAGTGAAAATGTATGACGCAGAAGTGTGCTTTTGGATCGGACTATCTGTAGGAGTCCGCGCTAATGGGCAGTTACATTTTGCTCCGTTTTTGTATTTGTACATTTTGCTCTGCAGGCAGCAGTGTATCAGTTGTAAACAATTTCGAGTATTATTGAGGACGATCGATGCAATCATTGGTAAGGTTGTATCATTTGGCAAATACTATTTTCATAGGATATACTGTTTGGTACAAACTAAGCTGATTTTGGAGCAATCCTGGTTTCGTATCAATAAGTCTACAACTACTTGCATCTGTCACTTGATTGGAAAATCATGAGCTTATAGAACGTGCATGAAAACACCCCGCAAATAGCAGGACCTTTTCTTTTAAGGCTTGAAAGGTTTTTAAGCTCTTATATAAGAAGCACTCTCACTTTCTTTTCGGGCCAGTTGCGATAATTTTTTTTTATGAATACTTAGTTGTGAGTCTCCTGACCGTATTTCATGTGCTTGTATCAGCAATTAGCGCCATTTGTCAATGCTTTGAGTGGTGAAGAAATGGATCATTTTGTCAAAGTGACCCAACACCAATGCCCCCTTATTTCAACACCTAATGAAAATCTCAGCGTTAGTCACGCCGATTGATATTGGTTGAAGAAATTTAACCAACAGATTTGATATTAAAAACATTATCTCAAGCGTTTGGTTGCAAGGCCCTCTATTTATAACATTGGCTTTCCAAACTCAAAAACATCTTTCAATCTAATGGCTTCCTCTATGAAGCAATTCCTGCTCCTCTTCCTATTCTTCGCATTCTCACTCCAAACCATTCATGCAAGGGACGGCCAGTTCTTTAGCAAAACTTCACGCGCCGAAGCTTCCCCTAACAACATCCCTTCAACCTTCGAAAACGCCGAGTTTCCAACTCAAAGCTATGAAGAGAATTACAAGGAGGCGAACTATCCTAACAACTTCGCCAATGCCGAGTTTCAAAGCTATCAAGAGAACAAGGAGAGGAACTATCCTAACAACTTTGCCAACGCCGAGTTCTCGACTCCAACCTATGAGGAGAAAAGGACCCCTTCAAGCCTCACCAATGAGTTCCCAAGTGAAACTAACTTTGAGAACAAGGACTTTCGCAACACTAATGAGTTCAATAGGGGAAGCTATGGCAAGCAATATGGCATGAGTGATACAAGGTTTATGGAGAATGGAAAGTATTTTTATGATGTGAATGCTGAGAAAAGTGGTAGATTCCAATATGATGAGCCAATGAAGGGAATCAATAGCAACGAGGGAAATATGTATAAGAACCAAATGAGAGGGTTCTACCAAAACAATATTAATAACCAGGAGAGTCAAGTAGAGTATTTTGACCCATGAAAATTTTATTGAAGTCAAGTTTGTTGTTATAGAAGGATACTATATGGGAGAGAAACAATTAAGCGTGTTGATTATTAATTAAAGAATAATGAGCGTTGATTATGGAGTGTGAGATTTGTTTATCTAAGCTATATATAAAGGTGTAATATGTACTTGTTTGTGGTGTTTTAATTGTCGGAATAGCAAGTTAATAAATCTTTAAGTCAGATCCATCCAATTCTATTCGGCTATAGTTATTCTTATAATGCAAACTCTCTTATTGTATTTGTAGTTCTAATCAAAATTTTAGTTTATTTACTCTCCCTCTTTGATGAGACGGTCCTTCTGAGTCATACATAATGTGACTCTTGGGTAAGAGGTAGATATGAGACCACAACATGATAAAGATCTACAACATACTTTTTGAGAGTTACTTTTTAATAAAGTTCATGGGACGGACTCGTATGGAGTTCTGCTCTTACATTCAAAATAAAAAATAAAAAATCTACCACATACTATCTAGTTATACATTTAGGATTAGAATACTATTTAAATCCAATATTGCTTATAAGATTTTATTAATAAAATATACAAAATGGACTTTTAATTGCACATATTTGATTATCGATTTTTATTACATGCTTACCCTTCAAATTCAATTTGAATTTGGCCTGGTTTATTTCGGGGGGGGGGGGGGGGGGCGGAATTCTTAGGATGAGGTATTTTTTGAATGGGGTGGGTTTTATAATAAAGAGGAGAAATTTGAATTAAAGTGGGTTTGTAAAATTATCTAAAACCCCCTGACTGAAAATTATACATTTCTATACCCCAAATCCAAAACTCTATAAATACCTATCTATACTTCTTATTCTTCTCACAATCCACAACAACAAAATTTTCAATCTTCAAACCACTCTCTTTAATTTCCGAAAAGTTTACTGTTAAAATTGGAATCACGCAATTTTCATTTTCGCAGTCTCAATTTTCACTTCAGTTTCACTAATTTGATTCTGCTATTTGGAATCCGTTTTTTTATTGATTATATATTTTTCTCGTATATTTTTTTATCATCTCTCTTTCTCTGTTACCAATATTTTTAATTAAGAATGTCAAGCTCATCTTTACAAGGTAACATAGGTGCTTCATCTTCATGGAGACGTTCATTTCAAATCGATATGGATTCACAAGAGAGACATAGATTAACCAATATGCTGCAAACTAATTTTGATTTTTATTCTCCTAAGTATGAATCTTCTAATTATGAGATCCCTGCTGCTTCACAAAGTAATGTCCCTGAAGAAGCTCCTGCTCCTTTCGTTCTTGAAGCAAGAGTTTCTGTTTCTAATGATGAAAGAGCTAAAACTTCTGATGTTTGGAAATATTTTGTAGTACAAACAATTGCAGGTAAAGACGAGCGGCCAGTTTGCACTCATTACCAAGCAGATTTTACTTGTGCCACTTCATGTGGAACTACCCATCTAAAAGAACATTTAAGCAAACACGAAAAATCTGATTCTCGGCAGACGACTCTAAGTATGCCGTCTAAATTTTTAAATAGTTTTTCATATTCACAATATACTAATGGAAGAGAATTTGCAAGATATGTCATACATGCTGAATAACCATTTGGTTTTGCAGAAAACGAAAAAATTGATAGATTGGTAAAAAATGCATATACTCGAGCATTTCAAAGAGTGCCCAGAACAACACTTAGAAGTGATGTTTTAAAAAAATTTCATGATGGTAAAACCAATTTGATTGATGTTTTTGTAAATCTTAAGAATAAAATTGCATTAACTTTTGATTTTCGGACTACAAAATAGGGTATGAGTAATATTTGTGTTACTGCATATTTTATTGATAATGATTGGTTTTTACATAAAAGAATTATTGGTTTTTAAAAAATGGAGCATCCACATAGTGGAAATAATATAAGTAATTTTATTTTTACTACTGTACGCTGAATATTTGTTAGTTTTGATAAAACTACCAATAATAATTCTGCTATTGCAATTTTAAAAAAATAATTTAAATCCTGTTTTGAATGGAGAATTTTTTCATTAAAGATGTGCATGACATGTGTTAAATTTAATTGTGCATGATGGTCTTACTATAATCGACCCTCATTTAGCGAAACTTAAAAATGCAATGATATTTATTGAAACCTTTGGACCCCGAAAACAGATTTTTAAGCAAACTTGTACCCAATTAAATTTAAAATTTAGATCTTTCAAATTCAACATTCCAACTAGATGGAATTCCACTTATGAGAAGTTGAAATATGTTTTAAAATATCGGGAGCCCATTACTTTATTTTATGAGAAACAAATACCTAATAATAATTTAGAGAATTATGATTGGTTTATTTATGAATATGTTTTGAAATTTTTAGAAATATTTTATATTACAACTAAATATTTATCTGGTTTTTATTATTCTACTACATATTTAGCAGTAGAACAGTTATTTTATGTTTGTAAGATTATTAATAAGCATGTAATTGATCCTGAAAGTGCATTTGCTGCAATGTTACATAGCATGCTAATGAAATTGAATAAATATTGGCGAAAAGTTCCTACATTGTTTTGTTTAGCATCTATTTTTGATTCTAGACTCAAAAAAGATAATTTATTTTTTTTATTAGATGGATACTATAAAAACTTAGGTACTGATATAGGAGATTATAAAAATATTTTAGATTCTTATTTGCATGAATTGTATGCCATATATGATGCACAGTACGGTCAAAACAGAACTTCTTTATCTTCCTCTTCACAGTAAACTTCCAAAAAAGAAATATTTCAGTTTTTAAAGCAGAAAAAACAAAGAGCAACTTCTTCTACTTATAATGAGCTTACAATGTATTTGCAAACCGATTTCAGTAATTTTCTTACTGCAGATCAAATAGATAATCTTGATATTTTGGATTGATGGAAAACACATGGACACATATATCCTGTGCTTTCTGCCATAGCTCATGATTTACTAACAACTCCGGTGTCCACAATAGCTTCGGAGTCTGCTTTTAGTGCAGACAACGGAGTTCTGAGAAACAAGAGAGCGAGGCTGTCGGATGACGCATTGGAGATCGCAGTGCGCCAAAAAGATTGATTTGATGCAGAAAGTAGAAAACAACACGTTAAGAGTATTGAAGACTCCGACACCGATGAAGAGTAAAGGCCTAATTAGTTTTTTTTTTATTGAATTGTATTTTTAATTGTCTTGGCAATTGTATGAGGTGTAAGATTTGCCAACTTATGCCTCCCCTCAAAATATTTTTTAATTAATAAAATATCTAGGTCTGTCCCGGGCTTACATAAAATTCGGGTTAAAAAAATTTCCAAATTTTTTTCATAAAAATAAAAATTTACTTTAAAGTTTTTTAAAAAAAAAATTCAAAATTTTTAAACTGGCTGGTCCGTTTTGGTCCGTCCGACGGCCTGGCCCAAGCTGGGCCACGGGCCGGGCCGGGCCTAAGTTTGGCCCAAAGCCCGGTCAACCCGGGCCAGGCCCGGCCAGAAGATGGCTTGGCTCGGCGGGCTCTGGGCCAGGCCGACCCGATAGACACCCCGGAAAAGGAGTGACGCACGGAGGTATTTACTCCGCAAGTTTTGATCGCCTTTCCAATTATACACCCTCACAAAAGAGCAAGTTGGAAAAGAAATGTTTCCATATTCGTATCCGGTAGTCGTACGCGAATCAGATAATGATACAGATAGTTATCGGAAATGAAAAACAATATCCATATTTTAATAATTCAGATACAGATACGAATATGAAACAAATATTGAAAAAATACATACCTGATAAAGTAGAAAATTACTATTTTGTTAGCGGATAGAGATACAAAACTGATATAATTATTACCATATCTGCATCCGGTGGCTATTGACGAATGCGCATGCGAATATGAATAATCATTGAAAATGAAAGTTACAATCCATTTTCGATAAAATTTGGATACGGATACAGAGTAAGCTCGTATTGTCTGTATCCATTTATATCTCTATAGTTAAGGATAAGATTTGAAACTTCATTTATAAAATGCATTCGAGAATCAAGCAGTAAAAGATGCTTCTTGATATTCCAAAAGGTCCCGTAATTTGAAAAAAATTAAAAGAAAAAAGAAAATTAAAAGAGCAAGACTAGTAAGGAGTATTTGGGGTTTAGTTCGTAAGAACCCGACCCGTTTATATCTCCGCCCGCTAGGGTTTTACTCCTGAATCCCCATCCTTGGATCTCAAAAACCTCGCCTTTTTCTCTCATTCAAACCCTAATTTCAATTCGTTCATTTCATCGGCAATGGCCGCCACGGCCGCCAGATCCATTCTCCGATCATCTTCTCTCCGAAGCGCCGCCTCAAAGATCGCATCGAAGCCCAATAAATCCGCTTCTCCCTTCTCATTTCGCCTCCCAAAACCCGTCGCCGCTCCTCGCATCCTCAGGTATCGCAAATTCTAGTCTTTCTTGCCTTTTGATCTTTCCGCTTCTATGATTTGACGATTTGATGAATTATCTGATTGATTTTTAGGTCTCCTGTTGAGATGAGCTTCTGCGTTGAGTCGCTTCTCCCGATGCACAGCTCTACGGCATCGGCGCTGATGAATTCGATGCTTTCGGTGTCATGCGGTGGTTACGGATGGCTCGCGGAAGGTAATTTCGAGTTTCCGGAAGGTTTGTTGTTGAATTCTTTGTTTATGGTAGTGAAATGGATTGGATCTGGTATGATAACTTATCTGGCATTATTCATGTGCTAAGAATAATGGAATATATTGTTAATTCATATGGAATTAAGGCATCGATGATGATTGTATGTGTTCGTTGCATGCATTTATGTCTGGTTATATATATTTTTCTGTGTAGGTATGTGTGGATGCATGATTGCATGTGTGGACATGTTTGTGATAACAACAATAAAGTCTTTAACCCCAGTTTTGGGAATTGGGATCGACCCGAGTATGTTAAATTAACTTACATGTACATAAAAATATGTAGGTATTATTAACTTATGCATAAAAAAACTTGTATTTTAATTAATCATTGGATTGCTCTACTAGTTTAGTAAGCCCATCATCATCATCATCCAAGCCTTTTCCCATCAAGATGAGGGCGACTATTATGCAAGCTCAATGCAA
The DNA here is from genome assembly GCA_030015575.1 of Agapanthus africanus. Taxonomy (NCBI): domain Eukaryota; kingdom Viridiplantae; phylum Streptophyta; class Magnoliopsida; order Asparagales; family Amaryllidaceae; genus Agapanthus; species Agapanthus africanus. The sequence continues at coordinate 12,097,609 of CM057343.1, read as the reverse complement.
GATTTGATGAAGTTTTAGCCCTCGATGTCGACCTAGCTTCAACTTGTCAGTGTAGTCCCTCATCAGTGTCCGTTTCCTGATGAAATATAAATTATTAGATAATTTTTTGCTCTGATAACGTTAGAAGTACAATTATGACATCTCTGAATGACTATTTAACACACATATTTAGTTCAAGGGCAATCTTCTTGTCTATATATTTTTGTCCAGTTAAAGGTTTTGAAGCCTAAATCATTGGATTCTTGTCTCATACAAGTTTTTTTGCTATTGATTGCACTGTAAAGAGGATATTTAAGCATAGGGTTCGAATTGGGAAGTTCTATATGAGGGATTTGAAGCTAAATAGCTGGACCTATAATATGAGATTTACAAGCAATCCGTAAACTGTAACCAATGTTCTCTCTTTTATTTCCCTCATTCTCTTTCTCAATCCTTCATAGTCCTATTTCACTTCCTTAATGTGTTGTTAAGAGAGCACATTTGCATTTCCTTTTTCCTTTTGTAGGACTTGATGATACTAGATGAAGATCACACCAAGAAAAGGTGCTTTACTTGAATCGTTAACATTGTCAATATGCTCAATGAATTGTTACATCAATAGAGTTTAAGGGAATTTTTTTGATAGGAAGCGAAGGGTGACACAATAATGTTATACATGATAATTAAAGGGGTAGAAAGCAGAAATCTAGAATATCTTAATTGCTTGGGTAAGATACCAACACCTGATGTTGGACTTAGTGAAGTTGTATTTGAAATTTTCTTGTCTTTGATAAACCTATGTCTTCTTTTTCATGCATAACTTATACCGAAGTTAGCTCAACACTTGATAGTTAAGATAAAGTAAAACCTAACCAAATGATTTATCGCAACAACTGATTTAGTTTTACCATTTGTTAGGAACGCTAGCTGATAGCTGAAGATCACGCCAAAAAAGGTGATCAACTTAAATCTATAATATTTTCGGTACCTTTAATTATTTGTTTCTGATTTACATGCATCCAATCATACAGTTTTGATTTGTTAGGCATAGAACTTGTGCCAGAAAATTATCATATGCGAACCATGTAATAGCCTCTAAAGGCTACTGATTGATACGTAGATAGAGTTTCTTAATCATTAAACGCAAAAGAAATCCATACATACCTCTGCATTTGTTTTCAGTGAAATAATGCTGGATTTGGGTTAAATCATTGTTTGGACAAGCTTAAAGCTCATCCCCTAACTACCCAGCTGACACGGCGATTGTGGGCCAAACAAAAAGTGTCCAAGCACCACTCACTAATTATTTATATTTTGATCACAAGCTTCGGCAGGCTAGACCGACATTGAGTTGTTGAGATATTTTGATTTTATAAATTTATAATCTTAAATAAGCCTATCCTCATATGTACTTCTCTAATAAATCTGTTTTTATTCCAATTGAATCCGAATTGGTTTTGTCAAGTACACATTGGAGCAAGGGTTCAACCTAATGCATAAATGAAAACGGCATCGACCTCCAACCTAGGCACAAACTTGACCTTTACTTTGGGTCCAAATATTATGATGACGACAACCACCACCCCAGCTTTATGCGTAAGCGGCATAGAACTCCAACCTAGGCACAAACTTGACCTATATACAATAGGTCCAAATATTGTAATAACAACAATGACAACGACCATAGCTTTTTCCGCCAATATTCTTGCACAAATTTGACATCATGTAAATGTCTCTCTTGCAATGGTAATATACTCTAATTTAATAGAACCATCCTATTAAGGGTATTTACTAATTTTTGACCCACGTTAATGCAATCACACATATTCTCATTGTTTGACATGATCATGATCAAGCCCAAGTAATGTTGCTGGTATAAATGGACATTATGTAATGTCATTAATCCTTGCTGTCGCCGATCTTTTCTGTACCATGACTAAGGGGTTATAGCAAAGAGGAAAAGAATGTGATCAAACATATCTATAGTGAAAGAATGGCAGGATATCTGGATTCTGACAAAGCTTCCAGTGAGAGATATTCACCTAGATAATGCTGCACGTAAAACATAGTGGCTCACATATTATTTATGGCAGAATTTCGTGAGCCACTCAAATACACATGCTTGATAGTTTTTCTCCTTGTTTCACTTGTCCTTTACTATTTCTATTTAGCAGTTTAGGGGTATGTATGTTTACATATGAAGTTGAGACCTTTGCCTATAATCATTAAATCATGGGAGATGGCAACAGAGGCATCATCTTATTTATGTATGGATTTAAGCCACTTACTCGACTATTCTTAATTCTTGCGGCACATTTTTTGCCTTCATTGTGTTTCTTATTTACACACAAGCCCTTTCGATAGTCACAGTTGGATGGGCATGAAGTGAGTGCTTGATGATCTGTTGCAATTTTAGATTTCTTCATTTTTCTTTTATACCAGAACTGCTATATGCTTGATCATTAAACATATCAGAAGTAGGTTAGTGCTGGAGTGTTTTTTCCTAGTACAATGATAACTTATTTTCCGAGCTAAGTTAAGCTAAAAGCATGCCACATTTAGAAGTTAAAATACACAGAGAGCACTTGATTATGCCTCAACTAGTTACTTAAATCAAAGAACTGATACAATTATTTTAATCCCCTGTCAATGATGATTATCGAAGAATTTCAAAGTGGATTACTTTGGAACAATCTTATTTTGTCTACAAAACTATAGTTTTAGAAATTAACCAGTTATGGTTCAGCCCGCTTCCGCCATGCTTATGTGCATCTAACCTCTCTCCGCCATATGTTTACCTATTTCACACGTTTAAAATAAAGCAGTAAATGAAAGTTAACATATGCACGAAGCACTCATATTAGATAACTAACTTGTTTTCAATGTCTGAAGTTGTTATTTAAATGAAAGTACTGATACAATTTGTATTAATAAGCTTGCATTGATGACAACTGAAGAAATTCGTAAGTGGGTTTGGAATTCTTTGTCTACAAAACTATGCATTCTGAAATAACTAGGACTTGTGCTGTTCTCATTTATCTGTTGCTCTTTCTGTGCATGTAAACTTCTCTCCTTTTATTTTTACCACTTTCTTGGACGAGTTGTATAGTTTATATGTAGGGACCTAAAGTGATATTTTTGTTGAAGACCTCATTGTTTAATTTCCTCAAGATGTTGAATGTTATACTTCACATAAATTGCAATTTTATTGTCTTGTTTTTTGAAAATTTGTTTTATTTCATTTTATGTGCTATCGTCAAACTTTCGGTAAAGAGAGAAAATGAACTGTTTCAGGATTTCCTGTGTCCGATTACTGATTCTTGATTTGTGGGGAGCAGAAGACGAAAAAGTGGACAACATAAACATATCTAAACCAAGATATTGCGAGATTAAGATATTTTCATGTCGATGAAACATATGTGTGACGTTTCCAGTTTTGTTTCCGATTGCTGTCTGGTTGTTGACGCATGCTTCATTTGTGATTTTCATTATCTTTTGATGATTTCCATTGCATATAGATTGATAATGTATTTTTCTTAGCCACAATTTTTGTTGGATCTTCATGTTACAATCTGGCTCTTGCATTGTAGATGGATGATTAATAATTTGTTGGGATCACTTGGTCAGTCGATAGAAGCTCCTGCAGATTCTCGCATTATGAATTTTTGAAGTAATCTAAACCAATTTCATCTGGAATGAAACTTTCTGTAACCCATGTCTGGAGCATTATTTTTTATGACTTTGTAAAATCTTTTTTATCCTGAAGTACTTTCATCTTTAGTATGATGTAATAATGCATTTGGTCTTATAGTAGGGTTGGAGTGTCCTGGGTTGATCATTAGTTACAGCTACAAGGTTTATATTTTATGGCAAGGATTTCTACATGTGAAAATGAAATGAAAGTGTAGATTCAGGTAGTGAATCTATATGCATTTCATCTCTGCTGCAGATTTGTACATGCGTTGTCCTGATTTTTTCTCCTTTGGGTAAACACGCTTTGGTGTGAAATTTTTTACCACGTGAGCCATGCCCAATCGGTTCTCCTTCCACTTTGCGTTTGGGAAAAAGCTAATCACCACCCTGTCGGTTCAATGTTAGTCGCTATGGATGTTCCTTTTAAGGTCCGCTGCAACCATTGTTTGAACTCGTTTCGGTACTTTTGGAGCAGTCATCTTGCGAACTCTTGTATTTAGTTTCTACTTCTTTCAATGCTTTGAAGCATACATGAGCCGATCTCCTTTTCATTTTCAATCTCCTTCCATGCTTTGGAGCATCAATCTGTTGCACTCATCTCTTTACTCTCTACTTCAATGCTTTAAAGCTTTCTTCACTCTAACTGCCCCTTTAGTTTCTACTTCTTTCAAAGTTTTCGTCAAAATAATAATAATAATAAAAATGGCCTTAAAGAAAAAGACTCATCCTTCAACCTAAGGATTAGACCCAAAGAGTTGATTTCAAAATAGAAGAAAAAAATACAAGAAAAGGATAAGTTATCCGTGTTTAAATAATAATGGCAATTGACATACTAGCAGAAAAGACAATAATATATGGAGGAAAAAGGATATAATTCCTCGTTTCGCTTAAGCCTATAACGAAAGATGGATTCCACGGTCGTGATGAATAGTCAAATCCCATCCTAGACCCCTACAGGTGCGACAAACTACTCATCAAATTCTCGAAGTGAAGCAACCTCCCTCAGTAAAATGAGTAGGCCACTCGGCACTTCACGAACCCGGTAGTTTGTGCATCCCACCTTGGGTCTATCCTAGGAGCAAAAACAGTAAATGAAAAAATACAACGGTGGCTACAACTTCAAACCGGATGTGCCCCGCAAAATAATATTACTCCACTTTACAGATTTACATGAAATGAAATAAAGAAAACTCTCTTCTCACATCTCTGGCTATTCATCCACGACGATCCAATATTCAAACCATCATAGTATCACAGATATGTGCAACCCCCAACTAATCGACGTATAGCAATTAGCGGGGGTTTACGAACACATATATCCAAACACAGAAAAACCGATTAGCCAAGTAACTTGTGAATTTCGATCGAACATATTTTCCGTGTCTACCCCATGTACAAACCAGCACACAAACAATACTGGGTAGAAACCAAATACACCAGAAATCACAACACCACAAATAAGACCTATAGAAGAAAACCGAGTCAACTCGGCCTTGACTCGGCCACGGAACCGCTGCGAAACACACCGTTTCGCCGTGTTTCCGCAGTCGTCTTGGCGAGTTACCGGCTCGTTTTTCTTGTGTGTTTTTATAATTCCCTGCTTGTAATTTTAAGGCCTCTGAAATATTTTTCAGACCAGATTTTAAAAACGACAGCAAGCTAGGGTTTTGATGTTATGATTTCGGGTTTTTCCGACGAACGAAATTCTAACTACTTGCTAACTAGCTAGTTAAGGTTTAGTAGGCTTTGATACCACTGTAAGTCGATGTCGTGCACCCCGCGGGTTCTCGGGAAGGCGGAATATGCAAAAAAACGATTTTTACAAGCTTCGCAACACCGACTAAACTCCAGGATCTTAACTTGAACCTTAACTAGCTAACTACTATGAGGTTTAACTACTGTGAAGAAAGTTGTACCTCCTTGTATCAAGTCCTTTGGGTCTTCTTGTTCTCCTCCTCCTCGTCTTAAGCTTCTCGAAGTGTATGGATCACGCTTGATCGTTGGCCTCTTCAAGTCAAATACGATCCATCCGAGAGTCTATAGTTCGAGCTCCAACCTCAATACCGAACTAGATAGCCTAGAGGATATAGAGAGTGATGATGGATTGATTTGTCTCAAAATACCCTAGGCTTCTCAGCACATGAGACTTTTAGGGTTTAAGGAAGAAGATGGCTTGGAGGAGAGAGAGAGTGTTGAAGATAATAATGAAATGAAGATTGCTAAGTCTCGTGATGAATGAAGCATACCAATAATTCACAATGAAAATATCAAGCATGCTTCAATAGTCACCCCATGAGTCACTAAGTAGCCATGCTTCATTAATGTACAAATAACACCTCATACCTCCACCTCATTAATCATTTAACAAAATGATTTAATCCACAAATGAGGTGTCTTCTTCTAGAAGCACTCTTGTGTAAATTACAAGAATACCCCTCACCGTATATACATACCCGTATCTGTATTCCGAAAATACGAATACAAAGAGACGAAAATAATCCAAGAATATAATACTAAGATCCGGCTTAAACCAAAGCCCACTAGTATTATCCGTCTGCATCATGATCCGTGTACAAGTACACGTATACGATCGAACCCTGCCGTAAAACCATACGGTCTCTGCATCGTTTCGTCCGAAACAGGGAAACCCTCTGTGTGGGACTTTAAAGACTCGACAGTATGCTAGCAGTGGGTTTAACCACAAGCACATCAGTTGTACTAGCCACACGTAACGACTACCTAGGTATCTGTCGATAAGAAGACCGATGAGCAAACTCATCTGAGCTCATACTGAGCCTATCTGTGACAATCTCCGTACAGTCTGGTCTGTTCGTCTAAGAGTATCGCATATCGGGCCTAGGGGACGGTAACCGTCATACCCCTAATAGCGCAATAAGTCGTGCCGGGGTAGAGTCCAAAACACCCTGAGAAACTACCGGAGTACCTACCAGTAAATCTCGCTTGCCCTGGCCAGGGACTTTGTGTAATGGCTTTCCGAACACAGCGCGATATCAACCCCCAATACCGGGAGAGACGAATCTTATCTAACCGCTACTTTCTCCAAGTGCTTCGGGACTGCACCCAACTACCACCTGTTTGCACGACTCCTTTGAGCCGTGGTAGGGTAGTAATCTAAGAACAGTAGGAACACACTCGAGGCGAAGTAGCGATGTCAAGTCAACGGACTAAGCTGTATTCATGTCATCTGGGAACTGCTACCTGACGATAGGTATAATACCAACCAGCAGTTCCCCACGAGTCCTGTCCAGTGTACTCATAACCTAATGAGCACCTGCATATTATCTCCAGCATGACATACTAATAGTTGTGGGACAGACCATCTCTCCTGCTGGGATGAAAAGCATATACACTAGTCTACTCTGAAGTATCCAAGCCCCGTCTCGATAATTCTACGACTAGGGACCTGTATAAGGATGCGCTTATAGACTATCCAGCCCCCACTAGTGTGATTGTCATCACAACGCTGGTAGTCAAGCAAAGATCCTAAGGGCTCTACTATGTATAAGCGATATGCTAAAAGAAACATATACACATATTGAGGTAGATTCAAACCAAGTAGCATATTACCATATTGAGCAAGACTGTTAATATATCCGTGTATATCCCAAGCTTCCAAAATGTACTATACAAATCGGTACTATACAATAATGGTCTCTAGGGCATATATCACTAACACCCATTTTGCTAAGCGCGCATCCCATTAGGTGCACATTGAGCCAAGTACGCACCGGCCCAGGTGCGCACCTCGCTGGCACTTCCCTAAGTGCGCACCTTACTGAATCTTTTGGCCCATTCGGGACCCTTTGGCCCCCTTCACTCCCTCATACCTTGCCAGGTGTGCACCTTGCTAGGTGCGCGCCTCGACAGGTGCGCGCCTCGACAGGTGCGCACTTATCATATGCGCCCCTTGCTAGGTGTGCATTTTGGCAGGTGCGCACCTTTCCACGTGCGCACTTGACATATATACACCCATCATCTCTTCCGTTAGAAAAATTTAACGTATCAATACCCCGCACCCCGTAAGGGGGATGCTAGCTCCCTTAACCTCGAGCCTGCTATCCGGGTAGCAGGACCCCCGTAAAAACTCTGCGGCCCCCCCGATATACCCGAAGCACTCTCATCTTGTTCCCAAATAGAATACGCACATATTGTATATTGAGTTCGCATAATCTGTTTAACTTGTTAATCGGAAGTTCTCTCGCTCCAAAAGAGAGAGGCAATTAACGACAGTTTAGTCCGCAGTTGCCGAAGATTCGGATCCCCACCATCATTAAACCCCAGTCTACCCTAGACAGGGGGAATCTGTAATATGCCTGACAAGCGACGCGCATTCCTATCTCAATAGGGTGACAAAAAGCACTCTACAAGACTTCACCAAAACCGCCCCCGTCGACCTCATCTGCCCGAAATCGACTCTATTTCTGTCCACAGTAAGATCTTCATCCCATTAGCCCATAATTTCACTCAGATTTGAAAAATTCTCACTGTAACTATACCATGGCTGGTTTATTAGTAGAGAGTTTTTTTCTCCTTGTCTTGGCGGATCCGGATTTTGGGAGTTATTTCTTTGACGAGATTGTGAATCAAGATTGGGTTTATTTATTGTATGACAATGACCAACTCTTCGCCAAAAAAGAGTTGGTACGCGAATTCTACAACGCACTAAACCAAGGTCAACCCGACGGTGCGCAAATAATGTTTCGATTTCGCGGGAGACGTGTCTTTTCGCTGCAAACATTTGCCGATGTTACCGGTATCCATCTCCAAGTTAGGTTTCAAAACCCGAATGAACTCGCTTTTTATGCAACAAGGATGGGTACGAATTGTCAATTTTTGGATGGGGGAATTGAGTGGGCCAACAATGTTTAGGAATGTCTATTCGGTATGTCGGTGGATTAATAGAAACGTCAGAGGGATTGACTGGGTTTCATCGTTTCCTACAATTGCTTGCAATATTTTCTACTGTTTGCAGGAAAAGGATCGTCGGTTTAGTATGAGTTCTCAGTTATTCACATCGATCGTCAAGAGGTTTGCCGACGGGAAGCATGTGCTCCCATACTTGTTGTAGGGTTCCTAGGCACCCTAATGAGGTCTCACAAGGCATCAACCATGCCAATTTCAAATTTAAACGGTGCCGAGAAACCCTAGAACGGACCGTTGGCTAGAAATCTAGGCGAAAAACAATCTAGTTAACAACTTAACTAATGGGATATCGGAAATACAACCTTTGTAGATCCGGTGCTCCACCTCCATAGCTCCGCAACGAAGTCGTCTCCGCTGTCCAAAAGGAATCCGGGCTCTACAGTCGGCTTCGTCGGAGAAAAAGCGAGCTAGGTCGTCGATGTCCATGCCGAAGATGATCTACGTCGAGGCATCGCTAAATCAAGCTCCACTTTCACCAAGCCCTAAAAACTTGTGAAGGAAACACACTCTACTACTTGGCAAGAGGTAGAGGATGAAGAAATAGGAAGTGGGTAGACTTTAGAATTGGATTTCTCACTCTTTATCATCAATCACCATTGATGACCTTGCTTTCTTCACTTGAAGAAAAATGAGGAAGAAGAAGATCATAGTTATGATAAGTTAATTAAAAATGAAATGGATAATCAAACCTTATCATAACAAGACCATGGTTAATTGTAGAGAGTTAACTCAAGTTAGATGAATGGTTAGGGTTTGTATAAGAAGACAAAATGGTTGCTATGGTCAAAGTTCATGAAGCTTCAAATAATACAAACAAAATAGCAACCATTTTCTCATTTCCTTTTTCCTTTTTCCAAAAATAAAAAGATTAATAAATGAATAAGGAAATCAAAACCCTAATTATCCACTTAAAACATGGTTTAATTCTTTACATTTAACCAAAATGCATGTATCATCAAACATGATACAATCTAGTGCACAAAATCATATCGCATATGTAATGCGCACAATCCGAGTGAGAAAATCCATTATAAAGTGAACCGATACTAGTTAATGCAAAGTAATATATCAAATATATAATTATGCATTAAATCATTAAATCAACACTTGATTTAACGATCCGGTCATATCGCATATAACCGGCTAGTATCATTAGTAACAACTTATCGAATCAACACTTGATCCGATAACCCGGCTATATCACATATAACCGATCAATGTCACATCGCGAGAATCGAATACAGTATCACATACTCGTATTATTCTCGGTCCCGCACATATCTCATATGCGCTCCTATTTCGTTTCGCTTGAGCCAGGAAACCTCTGTGTAGGACTCTAAAGACTCGTCAATACGCCGGCAGCAGGTGATGATCATATCAAACACCCACAAGCCGCAAGCGGTCTGCTAAACGTAACGGCCACCCGGGTATTGAGCGATCAGAAGATCGACGAGCAAGCCCGCTCACACTCCTGCGAATCCGACCAGTAACACTACCGTACAGTCCGGTCTGATCGTCTGATATGTCGCATATCTCGCTTAGGGGTGGTAAACGTCAGACCCCAATAGCTCGATAAGTCGTGTCGATATGAGTTCTATAACTATTCGAGAAACTACAGGTAACACTTACCAGTAAATCTCAACAACCCTGGCCAGGGATTTCCTGTTATAGCCAATCGAACACAGCATAACATCAACCCCCTATACCGGGAGAGACGAATCCCCTCCTATCGCTCATTGCCTCCATGTGACTCGGGACTGTACCCAAAAACCACCGTTTTGCACGCCCTCTTGGACGTGGTAAGATGGAAATCAAAGCACAGTGGGAACCACACAAGACTCTATGACGATCTCGGGTCAACAGACTACTCTGTACCAGTGTCACCAGAGAACTGCCATCTGACGTGAGGTATAATACCATCTGGGAGTTCTCGGCGAGTCCGTCCAGTGTACCCAGCCTCTACTGAGCACCCGTATATCATCTCTGATGTCAAACACCGATGGATATGGGATCATCTATCGCCCATCTGTATGGGTCGAGAAGGTACACGCTAGTCTACTCTGGTATATCGATGTCCCGTCTCGATACACCCACGACTAGGGACTTTGAAGGATGTACTTATGGACTACCATGTCCCCACTAGTATGATCCGCATCATAGTCCAGGTAGTCAAGTACACATCCTAAGGGCTTTACCAACATGTAACAGAGAGACAAACAGTATACACGTTAAGGTAAAGTGTAACCAGATAGGATACTATCATGTCGAGCAAGAAAGTCCTCCCTATATACGTCCTAGCATCCACTACAATATACATCATATGTACAGTAATGGTCTCTAGGGCATACATATAACTAACAATCTCCCACTTGCACTAGGGCCATCTGTAGCAGTGGTTGTAGTATCTCATACTCAACCATCCCATAAAAGTCTCTCTCTGGGAACAGGCCTTTGTGAGTGGATCCGCTGTGTTTGTCTTCTGAGTCTACTCTCCTAACCTCCATCCCCTGGAGATCAACCATCTCCATGATCAGGTGATACTGCCTTAGAATATGTCTGGATCACTGATGGGACCTTCGTTCCTTGGCATAAGCCACAACTCCATTGTCACACAATAGGAGGAACATAGTTCATCTCATGAACCTATATACACCCAAACAGCCTCTTTGGTAGCATCTTAAGTAGCGATGTATCCTGCCTTTATCGTCTAGTATGTCACGGTATCTAGCTTGGAACTCTTCCAACATACCGTCCCTTTACTGAGGGTAAAGACAATGCCTGCGACTGACATTCAGTCGTCTTTATCACCCTGGAACCCTTCCAGTGATTCTCCCCAGGATCGGTTGATACCGTCTCACTACAACTAGTGAGAGTCCTAACATCCAATTAGATCTATCTAATAGATCCAAAACCCTGGATTTAGGAGGTATAACTTTTATCCTTTATGGAGAATCATTGTGATAAGCGGAGATTGATCGAGCGTAGCATAGGAAACTCCTTCCCTATCAAGAGTATGTCATCCACGTACTCTACGAAGATCATCACCATACTCCCTACTACCTTTTTATTTATACAAGGTTCATCTACCATTTTGATGATGTCAACTTCTTTGAATAATCCATCAAAACAGATGTTCCAATTCCATGCCTGCTTTATCCTATAAAGCATCTTGCACACGTTTCCGCTGCTCCCACTGTTTACGAAGCCCTCTGGCTGTGTACTTACAGACGTTCTCTTCTAAAACATCATTTAGAAAAGATGTCATGGCACCCAACCGCCAGATATCGTAGTCATGGTATGTAGCCGTGGTAAGTAGGATCTGGATGGACTTAAGCATAGATCCTTAGAAAAGGTTTCAACATAATCCTTACCTGATCAATGATGCAAACCTTTAACAAGTCTAGCTTTGAAAGTCTCAACTTTTCCATGTACACCAAGTAATCTTCTCAAGATATACTTGCTCCTGATGGGGATTTAACCCTTCAGATATAACAACCAAAGTCCATACTTTGTTGGTGTATAAGGATTCCATCTCAGATCGCTAAGCATCCAGCCATTCTTACAGAGTCTTACTCTCGATGGCCTGCTCGAAGCTAGTTGGGTCATCATCTCATGATGCAATCCTCGCTCCCACTGTCATAGAGAAACAGAAGTATCTCTCAGGTGGGTGAGGAACCCTACTAGATCGGCGGAGAGGCTGGAGTTCGTTGGTATCTACTGAATCCTTTGGTTGTACCAAATCATCTGCTGTAGTTTGTATAGCTGGAACCTTTCCAGTTCTACATTACAGACCTTTCCTCGAGCTTGTCCGGATTTTGCTTTTAGACATAGGCCGGTCAACCCCAAATCTTAACTAGCTTAAGACATGGGCTCTTCCCTTTCCATATCACATATGAAGTGGTAGGCAACTGATTTGATTCGAACCGTATTCAATAGGTATGCATCTTCTCAAGCGCATAACTCCCAAAAAGGAAATAGGTAACTCAGTAGTACTCATCATAGAGCACACCATATCATATAGGGTGTGATTGCTCCGCCCCGATATACCATCGTGCTATGGTGTATTCGGAGGTGTGGTGCTGAGAGAGAATCTCATTCTCCTTTAGAATAGTCTAGTATTTCCGTGCTCAAGTATTCTCCTCCTTGATCTCATCATAGGACATAATACTTATACCCGTATTTTGGTTCTCTACTTCTAACTTATATTCTGTGAATATCTCAAAAGGTTCGGACTCATGTTTCAACGGGAATATATGACTGAATCTTGAGAGATTATCAGAGAATATAATGAAGTATAAAGAACCAGTCCTGGCATTTGTAGACTGGGGACCTACATACATCAACATGTATCATCCCAAGAGTTCACTAACTCTTTCTCTGTTTCCAATAAACGGAGCTATGGTCATCTTATCTTTGTGACATGACTGGCGAGTTTCACAAGATGTAAATTCAAACTGATTTAAATATGCATCTTTATGTAACTCTGCTAGTCGGGTCGCATTGATATGACCTAGTCTACAATACCTCAAGAAGGATTCGTTCATTTCTGAACTCTTCCTCTTGTGTGTGTTCTGTATACTAAGAACTGTAGTTTGATTTAGAACATCAATGCTCTTAGATAACGTGCCTGAACCGATCAACTTTTGATATAGGAAATGTTCAAAACATTATCCATGAATACAAAATTTTATCATTTCTTTACTAATAAAGAGACTGATATGATTTTGTATATCAGGTTCGGTATCTAATAACATTCGTTCAGAATCAATGTATTGGTAATACAGGGTGACAGTGACCAACAGACTTGGCTGCAACTCTTGCCCCATTTTCTGCCTCATGAAACTTATCACCCGTTCTCAGTTCTCTACCTTTCTGCAGCCCTATGTAACATATTACATATCTGGGATCCTGATCTGGTATCACATACCCAGGACGTAGAGGATACAGAGAAACAGTCCTTTGTAATGAACATACCCGAAGATGATGCATCAGTATGCACTCTCTTCGTTTGGGCGGCACGGGAATTCTGGTAATCCCCAATTTCCTGCTCTATCTTATAACAATTATAAGTTGGAGCGGGACCAACGTTCCCCAGCTCAGTATAACAAGCGGGTTCGGTCAATATTCCGTATTATTATCTTGATTAAGGCGTGATATGGTCGCTACCTGGAGAGAGAGAGAAGAAAACACTCAGCGTGCGCTCTGTCAAGAATAGATTGGTTATTATTTTATCTAATCAGGATGGCTCCCACTGCTTTTTATCAAATCTTCCTTCAAACCCTAAAAAGAAAGACTAGCCGGGATTAATTACACACTACAAGTTCGCCAATCTTTCAGCCAGGCCAGTGTCGGTACTTTGAGGGAGGTCCCCCGTGCTTTCGGACGAACCTAATTACTGTAAACCTCGTTTTTCCAGAGGCGTAACCCTGTTGACACCTTTCTAGACACCTACTTGATCGGCTAATTGTAATGTATAAAACTCTCCCAGGAGTAACTCTTACTCGCAGCGGGTATCGGGATCCAACTATCTCATAGAAGGTATGCAATCTCATTGCAAATTTCAACACTTGAAATTCCCGATAATATTTTGCCCCTAACCTCTTATGACCTTGACAAAGGCCAACAAACCATAGGATGCTAGTCAAGTTCAACCCGTCATTTCCTGATTGAATTAAACCCACCCGCACGGCCCTTGACAAAGGCCAACAAGGTCGCACGACTACCCTAATCCAATCTGCATCATATGCATAAGCAGATAAGCACCAGTTAGCTACCGCACACTGCGCCTTGACAAAGGCCAACAAACGCAGCACGAATACTAACTACTACTTATCTGAAATGACGGAGGGCTACGACAGGTTTTTCTGAAAACCTATTGCGTAATGAACTTGATATCGTTGTAGAATCAAATGATTTTAAAATGGAGTGCTTTTGAGGCTTTTCTAGTTTTGCTAAAGGAGTCACTCCCGGTGAAGGGATCGTCGGTCCTTTCCTCGTCGAATGAGGTGCGGGATATATCATATATATCACTGTGCAAAGCAAAAACTCTTAAAAGCAATCAAAAAAACAAACCGAGGGCGTAGCATCGACCAGTTATTGCTAAAGGAGTCACTCCCGGTGAAGGGATCTCGGTCCTTTCCTTATCGAATAAGGTGCAGGATATATCATATATACCGCTGTGCAAAGCAAAAACTGTAGCTACCTGTTTTATTTTGAAATTCGATTCTACAACATCTTAGGTTTCTTTTAATTCATTAATCACATTAATGAAGTCCCATCATTTAAGTACCTAAACATCACAGATAAATACGACGTACACTTATGCCATCCGCATTCGCCTCGATGTCCCCTCATGCACCGTTAGGTTAGGTAACTAACGGCAGAGCGGGGCAGGGCTAGCGCGGGTGTAAAACATAAGTAACGTCTATATAATATATCATATATACTATATACTGTATCTATCATAGAATATCACATGATCACATCACAGATATCGCAGCAGAAGAATCATATGAAATATTGGATATACTAGGACGTCCGTGTTTTCAATACGAGCCAGCATAAAACACGGATTCCACGGTCGCGATGAATAGCCAAACCCACACCCCTAGACCCCTACGAGAGCGGCAAGCAACCCTACCAATTCTAGAGTTAGGAGACCCGGACTCGACTCCTCGATTTGGTCTCCCACTGGACTCCAGAACCCGGTTACTTGTGCCCTCCTCCTTGGGTCTATCCTAGTGCGGAAAAGTAAATAATATACAAACGGTGACTACTTCCGCTACTTGGAAGTGCCCCAATAAAAAGAATATTACATACAAGTTTTTACATGAATGAAAATAAAAAACACTCATCTCACATAAAAACCCCCGGCTATTCAAACACGACGATCCAATATAACATATCCAGCAATACATAACATCACATGTCATCAACGTAAGTAAATATGCGCATCCCAATTGTCATTGACATATAGCAACGAAACCGGCGATATCACATATTACACTTACGGTCACAGAAAAGAAAGTGTAAAACTACAACAGTTGGAATCCGCAATCACCTCAGACATCGCATGCCTGACCAAATGAATTCCTTAGACATCGCATGCCTAACAATTATAAACCCCGCATTTTAGTCTCATTATCGAAAACACTTTTCAATATCAAGTCGGGCAATTCAACAAGATTCCCGACATCCTGATCGAATGCTTGTCGTAAACTTCAGTAGACGGCTGCACCCCTGATACCGTCGACGAAGTGCACCAAGACGGAACACCGCCACCGCGAGCACCCGGACGGATGCTTTCGGCGACGGGGTTCTCCTACAGTCACTTGGTCGGGGCTATGGGATGTAGCTGTCTATTAAGTTTGTCCGGCGAATATCCGCGTACGCTACGTGATTGCGACGGACTTTTGATCGCATCAAAATTCCGTGGCAACCGATCAAGTGAGACTAAAGTGCTATGTTTATAACATTCATTCAGTTATCACATAACTATTGTGAATTCCAATTATTGTATCCTATTCCAGATAAACAGAAAATGTTAAACTTTTCGATCGAACAATCGAACACCCAAGTTTTCCCGGTATAGATCAACACATGAAACAAGTCTAACAACATTCAGTTCGTGCCTCAGTACCAACGGTCCAGCCGTAGAAGGGTTAAGCCAACGCCTCACATGTGGCACGCCGTACTGCCCCAAACCCGAAGGTTCAAAGGGCAGTTCAAGACGGTCACATAATCGAGTTAAGGTTTGTTGTCTTCTAGAGGGTCCATCGCGTTACTTGCACTACTTAGAACGTCGTTAAACTACGGAAAAATCCAACACTTGGAAATTTCCCGACAGGGGAAAAATTGGGTATTTATATCCGGTCGAACTTTTTAACATATTCTAAGATTTATCCGGAAAGCCACACAGACAAAATTTGATACTCCGATCGAAACACCGAATCCTCAAAACAACTCCAGAAAATTCAACTCTTGAATAAAATATAAAAATTTCCAGAAGACTCAGCACTCTGAGACAAGAATTACTGTGCTATCCACGTGGTGTAAATCTACAGTGTGGCCGCGGAAGCGCCGCTAATGCTATGGTGGGGGCCACGGTTCCGCGCTTCCTTAGTGGATTTATCATCACGTGCTTCACAGTAACTCATACAATTCCCTGCTGAATTTTTTGGCAATTTTTAATCTGGAAAAATCCCAGTTTTTAGAAAAAGGACAGAGAGCAATTTTGGGTTCGTGTTTTCGGTTCGATCGGACTTCAAATTCCGTCTGAACTTCGCCTAAGGCTCTAGCTAGGCTCTGATACCACTGTAGGGTTCCTAGGCACCCTAATGAGGTCTCACAAGGCATCAACCATACCAATTTCAAATTTAAACGGTGCCGAGAAACCCTAGAACGGACCGTTGGCTAGAAATCTAGGCGAAAAACAATCTAGTTAACAACTTAACTAATGGGATATCGGAAATACAACCTTTGTAGATCCGGTGCTCCACTTCCATAGCTCCGCAATGAAGTCGTCTCCGCTGTCCAAAAGGAATCCGGGCTCTAGAGTCGGCTTCGTCGGAGAAAAAGCGAGCTAGGTCGTCGATGTCCATGCCGAAGATGATCTACGTCGAGGCATCGCTAAATCAAGCTCCACCTTCACCAAGCCCTAAAAACTTGTGAAGGAAACACACTCTACTACTTGGCAAGAGGTAGAGGATGAAGAAATAGGAAGTTGGTAGACTTTAGAATTGGATTTCTCACTCTTTATCATCAATCACCATTGATGACCTTGCTTTCTTCACTTGAAGAAAAATGAGGAAGAAGAAGATAATAGTTATGATAAGTTAATTAAAAATGAAATGAATAATCAAACCTTATCATAACAAGACCATGGTTAATTGTAGAGAGTTAACTCAAGTTAGATGAATGGTTAGGGTTTGTATAAGAAGACAAAATGGTTGCTATGGTCAAAGTTCATGAAGCTTCAAAGAATACAAACAAAATAGCAACCATTTTCTCATTTCCTTTTTCCTTTTTCCAAAAATAAAAAGATTAATAAATGAATAAGGAAATCAAAACCCTAATTATCCACTTAAAACATGGTTTAATTCTTTACATTTAACCAAAATGCATGTATCATCAAACATGATACAATCTAGTGCACAAAATCATATCGCATATGTAATGCGCACATCCGAGTGAGAAAATCCATTATAAAGTGAACCGATACTAGTTAATGCAAAGTAATATATCAAATATATAATTATGCATTAAATCATTAAATCAACACTTGATTTAACGATCCGGTCATATCGCATATAACCGGCTAGTATCATTAGTAACAACTTATCGAATCAACACTTGATCCGATAACCCGACTATATCACATATAACCGATCAATGTCACATCGCGAGAATCGAATACAGTATCACATACTCGTATTATTCTCGGTCCCGCACATATCTCATATGCGCTCCTATTTCGTTTCGCTTGAGCCAGGAAACCTCTGTGTAGGACTCTAAAGACTCGTCAATACGCCGGCAGCAGGTGATGATCATATCAAACACCCACAAGCCGCAAGCGGTCTGCTAAACGTAACGGCCACCCGGGTATTGAGCGATCAGAAGATCGACGAGCAAGCCCGCTCACACTCCTGCGAATCCGACCAGTAACACTACCGTACAGTCCGGTCTGATCGTCTGATATGTCGCATATCTCGCCTAGGGGTGGTAAACGTCAGACCCCAATAGCTCGATAAGTCGTGTCGATATGAGGTCTATAACTATTCGAGAAACTATAGGTAACACTTACCAGTAAATCTCAGCAACTATGGCCAGGGATTTCCTGTTATAGCCAATCGAACACAGCACAACATCAACCCCCTATACCGGGAGAGACGAATCCCCTCCTATCGCTCATTGCCTCTATGTGACTCGGGACTGTACCCAAAAACCACCGTTTTGCATGCCCTCTTGGACGTGGTAAGATGGAAATCAAAGCACAGTGGGAACCACACAAGACTCTATAACGATCTCGGGTCAACAGACTACTCTGTACCAGTGTCACCAGAGAACTGCCATCTGACGTGAGGTATAATACCATCTGGGAGTTCTCGGCGAGTCCGTCCAGTGTACCCAGTCTCTACTGAGCACCCGTATATCATCTCTGATGTCAAACACCGATGGATATGGGATCATCCATCGCCCATCTGTATGGGTCGAGAAGGTACACGCTAGTCTACTCTGGTATATCGATGCCCCGTCTCGATACACCCACGACTAGGGACTTTGAAGGATGTACTTATGAACTACCATGTCCCCACTAGTATGATCCGTATCATAGTCCAGGTAGCCAAGTACACATCCTAAGGGCTTTACCAACATGTAACAGAGAGACAAACAGTATACACGTTAAGGTAAAGTGTAACCAGATAGCATACTATCATGTCGAGCAAGAAAGTCCTCCCTATATACGTCCTAGCATCCACTACAATATACATCATATGTACAGTAATGGCCTCTAGGGCATACATATAACTAACACTTGTTAGCTTTGCCGTTATTACATGGATGAGCATCTGTTTACCAATGCTGCAAACATTTATGCTCACTTGGCAATTGAGCAAGAGAATACTTTCCATGGTACCAAAACAGGTAGGCCGAGCAGAAACACTGGTCACGTCAGGACCCGAGTGAGCATGAATCTCCTGAATCATCTACGGAGGCTTACATTAATGAGCCTGAGCCGGCCGATACGCATGACTTGATGCTGATGGAAGTCCGAGGAGTTAAACAGTGACTCAAGAAGCAACAGAAAATGGAGAAGAACATCATGAAGATGAAAGCCACAGGAGCAGCAGCTGCCGGAAGGGCAAGGGCCGATTATGAGGACACCGTCAAAAGCAAGTTTGGGGGTAAGGTAAATGCCTCATTGGTTGTACATTAGTGTATATATTTGCATCATTTAGTTGCATTTGCATGTTTATTGCATTTATGTACTTCATTTTCATATTTTTTCCTTCTTTATTTTTCATTTTTTTTTGCATTTAGCTGCATTGCAGGTTTGCTTTTCGCTTTAAAACATGAAAAATCCAACAAAAAATGCAAAAATGCAAAATTCCATAAAAATTAGAAAAATAAAAACAACAAAAAAATTAGAAAAACAAAAAAAAAACATAAAAATTCTTTGGATCATATTAGTAAATAGAAGTTTAAGGATAAACATTGCTTAGGAATTTGAACTTGTTACATTAACACAAAAACTATTTCTGAAAAGGCCTTAAATTCTTACGACTGTCTACTCTTTAGCACTAAAATGTACAGGGTATTTTTATCCACTTGTTTCATATTCACTCACTCGTTACCCTTGCACAATTCGGCTACGCGTTCACTAAATGAAAAGCCCATTCCCCTATTACTATTTGATCCGGGCCTTCTTGCTTCTTTATATGCCAGAATATTGTGCTCTTTAGTTTGCGATAGTCATCGTTTGTGTTCATTATGGCGGTATCTATGATTTCTTCGTATGTTGTAGTTTAAATTTATACACCAACTCATCTAGCTAGACATTGTGCTTAAGTTTGAACTTGCTTGCCTATATTGGAAAAAGGTTGGGTCGAAAAACGAAAAATATGATATCAATCACTGGTTAGGGGGTAAATGTGTGTGGATATATCTCTTTCCTACACTCCCGCCAAGAAAGTGTTTTCTCTGAGTTAAAAGTCCTCACGGTTCTCCATGTGAAGATAATCTTGGCCCCCGACAGAAATTCTTCTGTTGGTTAAAGAACTAGTTGATTTAAAAACAAAAATGACGCCTTCTTTATAAGCTTGCAAATTCGTTTTTAAGCACATTTTCTTCTTAGGATGTGTATGGATGTTTATTGTGTATGCATGCATAATTCATCGGTACTTGTCTACTTTTGGCATTAATGGTATACCGTAAGTTTAAGTGTATCAAGCCTAGTGCATGATTTTTCTTGAGACTACCTGGATTTGTTGATAGTTGGGAATGTGGGGTGAGTAATGTAGTGAAACGTCTTATTGGCGTAGTGAGCACGAGTACTTGATTTGTGTGTGTGTGTGTGTGTGTGCGCGCGCGCATTTTGGCCTCTTGAGAGATAGGTTTGTGTTAGGCATTGCTCTTCACATATTTATCCCTTAAATTTTTATCAATTAACAAGATCCCGGATTTTATGCGTGTAATCCGTTGAAAACCCTCACAAGACAAAACTCGTCCTCTAGGGTAACCTAGAGATTTAACGGCTTGTTGCAAATGCTAAGTGCAATCGCGATTCCTACGAAAGTGGGTTAGGATTTAGTTGTTCCAAATAAATTTTACTCAAGGACGAGCAAAAGATAAGTTTGGAGGTATTTGTTTATCACGATTAATTGCATGTAATACCGTCTATTCTGTATCAGTTTGTTATTAAACAAGTGTTATTAATCCATGATGCTACATAAGCACAGTTTTCAGGTATTCAGGGGAATAAAGTCAAGAACGACGCAAAACACACACATTCTGTACATTTGCATCGATTTCAGGCCGAAACTGCAAACAAACGGACAAAATGACCAAGATATGGGTTCCCGCAACCACAACAACCATCACGCGCAACACGCGGATGCAATGGCTAGTCAAAAGGGCAGCACAAAGCTCAAAATGGTGCACAAAGCTCAAAATGGCGAAAAGAGGATGTGATGTGAGAAAAAGACGAAAAAAGTCGTAATGTTTGACTCCAAAAACCCGAGAGCAATGCAGATTGATTTATCAAATTGGGAGTGAACCAAAAATCAGGAAATGAGCTCAAAAGACCACTGTAAAAATTTGGAAGCCAAACCTCAATGTAACAGTTCGGGGCGGCCGGAAATAAGCCTGGGGCAGCCATACCTAGTCTAAATGCCCTCGTGCTTGGACCATGTCTCTATCAATGCTTCCATAGCCCTCGTTATATGCAAATTGTCTGATGAATTTCCCATATATAGAAAATCACTGGAAGGCATTGGGAGATAGATTTTGAGTGTTTTAGGTTAATTTATGAGCTTTTTGCTTCTTCTCCATCTTACAATTTCCATTGCTGAGCTTGCAAGGTTGGATTTAAGTTATTGAACTCAAGTTTGTGTACTCTTAAATTCCAAATTCAATAAAAAGCTTCATTTCCTTTCACTATGGTTATGGTTGAGTATTATTCTCTTTAAATTCTTGCTTTACTTTTCTTGCAATTCCATTATTCTATCATTTCTATTTATTATTTCATTTGATTTTAATATGATTAGTGAGTAGTTCCCTTTGTCTAGGAGAGGGCGAGGGTGGATGACGAATGGCTAAGCCTTCCTCACCCTTTCTTGAACATTATGAGCTTAATTGAATATTATAGGGTTGTTTTTGCAAGATATCTGATAAATTCCTTGATAAGGTATGTTGCTCTTTGATGGTTATATAGTAACCTTAACATATACCTATACTTGCTAACAATACTTTTTGCAAGAACCGCGTTTTAATTACCTATTTATAACGAGCTTATACTTAAATTTAAGCATAAGCCCACCAAGTGTTTGAATAAATATTTGATAGGACATGTAGCTTTTACGGTAAGTTTATCCTCCTCATAGCATATGTTTTATACTTTCAAAGTTCTCATTTAAGGAGTTTATGATTAAATCAACCATTTATACTTATGATTGGAAATTGTGAAATAAGGATTGATATTGTATACGCTTTTCTTTTAGCATATACGATACACTTTCCACAATCATATATTTGCAAGGTTAAGAATAAGTGAATCTTATTTACTATTCATTTGACACTTTCTAATTTTGATGATTCATTCTTGCAATCCTTTGCGGTTGGTTTGATGTTTCATAATCACGTTCTTAAGTTGCAAATGGATATCGTATTTTGATCAAGAGAGGTGTAAATTGATAGCTTTTATCACGACTCATCTATATCTAAATCCAATCCTATGCAATTAATATCGTATTTCCATAATTCCGTATTTTTAGTAAAAGTGACAAAACAAACCGAAATCCAACGATTCTTTCTCGACTTGCCTAAGTATCTTCTAGAGCAAAACTTTTCCCTGTGGATCGACCCGTATTTACCGGCTAGCTACGCGTGATCCGTACACTTGCGGTATTATAATTTGAGATCTTGACTGTGTATGATGACATTTTCAAAAAAACCCAACATATGCCATGAACCACTAGATACATGCACGATTAATTCCTCAACAAAGGAGGAGAATGATTTTTTGACAGGCAGTATGGCCACCTGTCTCTCCTGAGGGATGTGATGAACACCCTCTTCTCGGACCCTTTTAGCGGCCCTTCTCCTCACATTGCGAAAGGACCTGCTCTTTTTAGTGCAGGATGGAGTGGCCAAGCAGCCCGCCTTGAAGACAAGTCACTGTCTTCTTGGGGATCTTGCAGGGGCCCCTGAGCGGTTTAAAGTCTCTCAAATACAAACTTTCGTTTGGTTCCTACACGGGGAGCTGGCACCGTGAGCGGGTGCCCCCTTATATACAGCAGCGGTATCATTTATAACCACTTTTCAATCCCGAACTTTTCGGGAGGCCCTCTTAGATGATGAAGGGAAGTCAGTAGCAGATTGGCTGAGAACCGACCTCTTTTCGGGCCTGATCTGTGTTGGCCCTGCTGGCCCTTGAGTTGGTGTTGTCGGCTGATTTGCCTGACTACCGATCCTTTGCCTCATGGGTATAGTACGTTTCCCTGTCCATCTTGCAGTGCCGGAAAGTTGTTGATTGAGCCGAAGGGGCATGTTTCAGGGTCATCTCTGCGAGCCCTGCGGGGAGATGACAAACTGGGGATTGGCCCCAGTTATGACGAACTAGGGATCCGTGCGATTTTTGCTGACGCTGCGATGTTGGTGATTGGTGCATTTTAATGCATATTTTATATCTATATTTATCTTTAATTTGCTTATTTAATGCTACTCCAGGTATGTTTTGTGAAATAATGCAGATTATAGGGTTAAAGGGCAAAGGTACACAAAAGACGTATTACGTGCGTTGGATGTGGAGAACTTTATGCTAAAACAGATACAAAGGTGCGATTTACCAAAAATCAAGGATGGAAAAAGATTCAAAAAGTCGAGAAAAAGCCACAGACCAAATTTGGAGGCTAAAACTTACCAAATTTAGGCCAGGGCCGGTTTTTGGTAAGTTTGGGCCGGTTTTTGGTAGAGTTAGACTTGGAAATTTTGAGGGTTCCTTACTGTTTCGAAAAGATTCTCTAAACCACTCTTGTAATTGGCCAATTGCCAATATATATTGTTACTTAGCCTCTCTAGGGTATTATCTCTCTATGAGTTATTTGTGTTGGTTTTTGGGAGAGATCTAGACTATTTTGTAAGTTAGTTTTAATATGAAGTTTGTTTATTTGATTATGCCTTCTTCTTTTATGAGTATCTAATTTATTCTCTAGGGTTTTTGAATTATAATTGCTATGGTTGGTGTTTTATTTCTTCGCTCTATTCCTTTCTATTTGGTTTTTATCATGAATCTATATGATAAAAATTAAGTCTTTTTGATGCTATGCTAAGATAAATAAATTGATGAATGTTTGACAACCATAAGATTTGTTTAGGGAAATATAGTATCACCAACAAACTAGTTAGTTTAATGAAAAATTGACAACCTTAGGAATTAACTAGGGAAGGTAAAGATGAACTTTTTATTATGGTTGTTTAACTTAATTGATCTAGGGTAGATTAGCACAAGATAAACCATAGATTAACAACCTTTGTGTTTTAGTATAAGAGTAGATCTAACTATTGCTAGGTTAGTTAGAACTTAATATTTAAATTGATTGCTATGCGATTTTATTTGATTGATAGAGTATTGCTATAATTGTATGATATATACTTTCTTTAATGATTGATATTTCATTGCGATAAAAGTTTATTCTATACTCTTATGTGATTGATAGTTAATGAATTTAAATATGGAAATTAGGAAAGAATCGATATTTTATAAAACACTATGATTAGTAAAGGTAAATCAAAACCCTCTTTCTTATTATTTGAAAACTTCTTTTTTAAAATTTGCAATTTAATTTCTTTCCTTTATTTATCTTTAATTAGTTTAATTAAAATCAAATCTTTTACTTTAATTCGTAATAAGTTAATTAAAATTTACATGCCTTCCTATGGTTCGATCCGTAAGTACTATAATGAATTAACTGTGCATTTACGGTGAAAATTGAAAGACTAATTAAATCTCTATCAAGTTTTTGGCGTCGTTACAGGGGAGGCCGGTTGCAATTTTAATTAATTTTATTTCTAATTTAAATTCTTTATTTTATTTTATTTTATTCTGCACTTTTTTGTTTTTGTTTCAGGAAACCAGTTGCAGTCTCAGGGGTTTTGGAGTAAGCAAAGGGACTTACAAAAATTTTGGCACGCAACTAAAAAAATTTCACCTCGTTGTTTCAATTATGAAATATAGAGTATATTTTTTGACCTCATTGTTTTAGAGTACATATCTTGTTACACCCGGCATAGTTATGCTTACCATTGTTGAAATCTTCCTTGTTTCAAATTCTCAATACCTACAAAAGAATATGTGGTTGTGCATTTTGGTATCCAAACTAACTTGGGTTTATGGGGGTTAATTTTGGGGACCCATTTCAAATTGATATATATATATATATATATATATATATATATATATATATATATATATATATATATATATATATATAATTCAACCCACAAGAATATGCAAAGTGACCATATGCACCATAATAATGACACGTGTGATTAAATGTAACTATGAAAGTAGATTTATGTTTAGAATAGTAGTTGAAAAATTTAGATAAAGAGTATTTTTGAATTTTTGAATTTTTAAGATCAATATCTCCTTTACTTAAAAATTTCTTCCCTTTGCTTGGTAAAGAATCAATTTTTGAAAACTTAGTAAAAGAAACAGTTAAATTATTATTTTGTTTCTTGAGAGAAGCAATTTTCTCGATCAACTTTTCTTGAGAAATATAGGATAATTTCAAAAAATCAATTTCGCTTTTAAAATATGAAATCAAATTTTCATGATCATTCCTCAAAACATCACATGACAAAATCAAGTTTTCATTTTCAGTTTTTAAATTATCGATGGTTTTTTTTATTGAATATCAATTTTCGAAAGAAACTCAATTTTCTCCTTCTCTAATTTATCAATTTGTGTCAGAAAATCATTTTTCTCTTTTTCTAATCTATCGATCAAAACATCACTTGCCAAAAATACTTGTGAACTACTAGAACATTTTAAAATATCAATTTCACTAGTAAATTTTTTAATTAAACTATTATTTTATTCTCTCAAAGAATTGCAAGATAAAATCAAATTCTCTTTTTCGCTTTTCAAATATTCATTAAAAGAAGTCAATTCCTTGTTCTCCTTTTCTAACAACAAAATTTGATTTTCAAGGAAATCATTCCGAAATCTTACTATATTAAGTCCATCATAAAGATTAGGAGAAGCATCAATAAATTGATCATGTGTACTATCAAATGAAAAATCGCATTCCTTAAAATCAAATAAACACTCATCATCGTCACTTGTTTTCTCATTAGATAATTCAAATAAAATGTTGATGTCACAAGGTAAGTCATACGAATTACTAGGTTGGCTTTCTAGATTGAAAATATTTATATCAGCTGTCATAATTCCAAATGAAATTTTCATTGAACCATTGCGACAGTTAATCAAAGCGTTAGCGGTAGCTAGGAATGGTCGTCCTAAAATTACCGGAATTTGATTTTTAGGGTTATAGACAAGTTGTGTTTCTAAAAAGATGAAATCTACATGGAATATAAATTCGCTTACTTTGATTAACACATTCTTAATCTTTCCCTTTGGCTTCTTAATGGAACGATTTGTCAACTGTAAAGTGACTTTGTGGGTTCGAACTCATCTATCCTTAGCTGGTCATAGACCGAAAAAGGAAAAAGGTTTACACTAGCGTCCATGTCAAGTAAAGCTCTATTAATGACCTTACCTTCGATAATTCATAAAATTGTAGGACAACCAGGGTCCTTATACTTTATGGATAATGTATTACGTAGAACGTCACTATCATTACCGGTTAGAAAAAACCTTCTTAGGCACATGTGTTTGCCTTTTTTTAGTGCAAAGGTTTTTAAGAAATTTAGCATAAGATAGAATTTGGTCAATTGCATCTAGCAGAAGAATATTGATCTTAACTTGTTTAAACGTCTCTGTTCCCCTAATATTTAAACATAATAAAAAGAGCTAAGCTCTGTTAAATTTTAATTAGGCAGCGCCTCACGTGCTCCCCACGAGGGCACCAGCACCAGCGCTGATCTTGTAGGATTAAATCATATGGTGGTGTCGTACGTGCTCCTCACGTGGGTGCCAATGTGCAAAGCACAGGAGCGCTTATTATATAAGAATTAAATTCTTATATGGCGCCTCCACACGTGTTCCTCACGTGGGCGCCAATGTGCAAAGCACAGGAGCATCTAGAATTAAATTCTTAAGTGGCGCCCACGTGCACAACACGTGAGCGTCGGCGCCCAAGTTAAAACCAAGTAGAATTAAATTCTACAGTGGGCGTTTCCCTAAAAACTGGGATACTCTCTGTTAAACAGAGCCGTTGGATTAAAGAACCAATGGTGATGATAAATTATCAAATAATAGAATAAAATTCTATTAAGTGAAAATATTCCCCTAATATTTCTAAATGAACAAAAAATTATTGGATCAAAGATCCAATGAAATGGAAAATATTTCTTTATATCTTTTTAAATAAAGAAAGATGTACTCTATATAACAGAGAGCCCCTGGATTAAAAATCCAATGGTGGTTAAAAATCACTGTTTGACAGAATAAAATTCTGTATATGAGAAAATATTTCCCCAATCTTGCTAAAAACAAGAAAACATATTATGTAAAATAGAAACAATTGGATCAAAGATCCAACGGTGGGTAAAATTCTCCAAATCAATTTTGAGACCAATTAAATCAATTGGAATCTCTCAATAAGAGATTTTCTCAAAACTAATTAACAAATTTGACTTTACTACATAAAGGACTCAGGACTTCAAGTCTCACACAGAGATACACGCTCGGAAATAGAGAGAACTCCCCATAAACTTCTGCAAAAAATACAGAAGGCTCTCAAAACAATAGAGAATTTAATTCTATCAAAGAAGAAGATCTCCCTCCTAAAAACCCTATGTAAAGAAAAAAGAAAAGATCAAAATATCTCCTTTATCTAACACATCATATCTAAGGGTTTAAACCTTCTTAAAGAACTTAATTCTTTCTCTGAATCTGAGATTCACAAGACAAGTCTCTCACAAGTTGAGAATTTAATTCTCATCGGGAATATCTTGTTCTTGAGAATAAAAAATTCAGCAAAGAACTAGGTCAAAAAAAAAGAAAAAAAGGAAAAAGAATTTATCCTATGGAAATTTAATTCCTATGGAAAAAAAAGTATAAGAACTTAATTCTTAAAGAAAATTTAATCCCAGATCTTTAAAACAAAGATCTTTGTGATCATTAATAGAAAAAAATACCATTAACAGAGAGAAATCTCTAAAAGAAAGGAATCCAGCACCTCACATGCTTCCCACGTGGGCGCCTTCAACAGATTCCTAAAACAAAAAGAAATCAGTGCCTCACATTAAAACACGTAAGTGCTCAAAACAGAAGGCCAACGCTTCACGTGAAATACACGTGAGCGCTGAGTAAAGTGCTCGGCACTTCATAAACAGCCAAAAAGGATGAGTGGTTAGCACTGATTGGGCAGCTCCCGGCACCTAACGTGCTCCTCACGTGGGCGCCACACAAAAAGTGCCACGTGCTCCTCACGTGGACGCCACATAAAAAGTGCTTAGCACTCCATATACAGCCAAAACGGCTGAGTGCTTAGCACTGATTGGACAGCGCCCATAACTGAAGCCCATGTGAGCGCCAGAGCTTCAAACGATACCCATGTGAGCGCCAGAGCTTCAAACGGGTGCTTAGCACTTTTTCATAAAAACAAAGGGGCTGAACAAATATAGCCCAAGTAAGTGCTTAGCACTATTGATCAAAAAAAGGACTTAAAAAACTAAGCCTAAATTGGCTAAGTCTCTCTGAAAAGTTTCTTACAGCCGAGCCCAAATGCTATGTTGTTGGATCTTAAATAAAAATGATCTTTAAAATTTTGCTAAGTTGATCTTAGTCTCAAATATGGCTAACGTATTCTTAGTTAAAAATAAATTGAGTTCAAATGCTCATATATTTAAGTTGATCTTAATCTCAAACTAGATTAACGGTCCTTAAACAAAACAAACCCAAATCTAAAATATCCGGATTTGGACTGATCCGCTCCCTACAGGCGACGACATAAACTAGTCTTCGTATACAATCCACGGGCAACCAAAACAAACAAAAATACAACATGACATGAAGTGAACTGCTGGAGAAGGAGAAAGTGGTTATCGCAACGTGGTAACATAATTAACTGCAGAGGCTTGTGCCTGCAGGGAAGAGCGTCCCCACAATCAAAAACTCCTCACAAATGAGGGGATCTGATAAAGTCACGCTACAACGGCCGTGTCTGTCCAAACCTCTGATATATGATGCCATAAATCAACTTGGTATCTTCAGAGAGATGGATGGATAAGTCCAAATAGTATCTGCCCCCAAATTCAGGCCAAACATCCCAACGTCTCGGCCCGGTCTTTTGGCGGTGAACAGTCTCCATCATCTTCGCTACTTTAGCATCATACTTCTTGGCCTTTAAATGCTTTGGATATGGTGCTTTAGGCTCAAAAGTGTTATTAATAGAAGAAGGATGGGATGTAAAAGCAGGGGTGGAAGTGGATGCCGGCTGTGCAAGTGGATTGGGAGTCTGCTGCTCCTCATCAGCCGGAATCTCTTCAGAATTATCGGGCATCCTAACCCAGTTATCAACCTGTTTTCTCGACCTTATAGTGGTTATAGCATTTATTTGGGCGGGATTTGTACGCGTATCTTTTGGATTTGTTACAGGTTGGTTAGGTAAAGTGCCCATCTCTCGTCCTCCCAATACTGCAGCTAGCTGATCAATCTGCTTTTCAATATTAGCTATGGACTGTTTAAGTGGTGTAATTTCATTTTGCAAAACTATGGCCAGCTGCTCATCATAATTAAAGTATGCATTCTCATTCCCAACCTTATTAGATGTATATTGTGTGTTAGGTTGGATGGGGTTAGGTGGAGGACCTTGTCTTTGGTTTTGGAATTGTTGTCTAGTATTGCCTTAATTCCATTGTAAATTAGGGTGGTTCCCCATCCTTGATTGTAGCTTTGAGAATAAGGATTATTACTATTATTTTGATATGCAGTATTGGTGGTCTCTTGCTCTTGAGGACCGCTTAGAAGGGGACATTCTTCAAAAAGGTGGAAAGAGCCTTGACAGTTTAAGCAAGGAGAGGATTTGCTAACTTGTTGGATGGGGATGGTTGTAGTTGATAGATTTTCTATTGATTTTCTTATTGCTGCTAGCTCGGCTTGCATCCCTATAGTAGCTTCAACTGCATGTAACCCTCCCCTAGATATGGTCGAACCTCTCTCACTAATACTCTCCCATTGTATGGTTTTATCAGATAATTCTTCTTGAAAATTCCATGCGTCATCTTTCTTTTTCATCATAAAGTTATTTTGACACATCGAATCTATCATAAGTTTAGAATCCATACTATCATACACTATCTGGCATAATTCCCACTTAGCTATATTGTGGTGTGGGCATTTAATGAGGTCTTTAAAACGTTCAAAATATTTCCAAAAAGATTCCTCCGGTTTTTGTGAAAATGTTCTAATTTCATTTCTGAATTTAGCGGTTTTAAAATGTAGGTAGAATTTTTTAAGGAAAGATTTAGTAAACTCCTCCCATGTGATTATAGTGTTGCCCGACACGCTGTAAAGTCAATGCTTAGCTTTATCAGTGAAGGCAAATGGTATAAGTTTAAATTTTACAGTATCTTGATTTAACTGCTTCAATTTGAACAATTGGCACAAATCCTCAAATTCTCTTATAAAGACATAAGTGTCTTCTGACTCAAGACCATGGAATTTGGAAAGCGGGTTTATGAAAGCAAGTTTAATTTCATAGTCACCAGCAGCAAGCAGTAAGACTATGCAAAATGGTAGGGACGTACGGACAGGATAGCATCGATCCTGTAGCGTAGGTGTATCGGGGATAATATCAGTCATAGTATCTAATAAATCAAGACGAGTCAATCTATGTGTTTCGTCTTGACCTCACACGTTCATACACCAAAAGAAAGGAGATAAGGACTACTTAACAAACCACAAACCAAAAAAATACGCAAGCAAACCCTAAAACTAGGGTCACCTAAATCAACTAGACCCGCTCCTAGACTTTCAAGAGACAAGTTGTAGGATAGATTCTCTATCGTCTCTTTATCAATTTTACAACCAGGTAAGTGCTAGGTAAGTGGGAGGTATCCACTATACGAATTATCCAAATAGCGAGCTTAATTAAGTAAACCACTTGCCTTAGACACCACAAGAAATATACGGATAAACAATAAATTACCCACAACCTTCTCGTCCTAAATAAGCGTGAAAGGTCGTTAAGGGGTTGAATTTAGATCTTTTTTAGTTAATGTGGGTGAATGCTGATACCCGGTTGTGATTTGTGGGGCCTAGAAAGGGTAATGAAATCCCCACCTAATTTTGATTTGGGTTGTTTCCCCTTAAGATCTTTTTAAATATGCAAAATAAAATCACACAAAATATAAAACAATCAAAAAAAATCTAAAACTGCTTTATTTTAGCGGCGCAGAGAAATCTGCAAAAACTGTTAGTTAGAAACAAAAAATTAGAGAAGAATGAAATAATATCTAAAGTCCAGAAATTTGCCTCGTTTCCGTTACAAGTTTGACACTTCATCAACAATGGAATAAAGTTTTGGAATATACTCGAGAGGTGCTCCAAACTGCAACAAACCCTAATCCAATATACTGAAAATTTTCAGCCGAAATGTCCTAGTTGGGGGATTCGGCCGAATTTTTTTAGATGTGGGTCCCGCGACAATTTTCCTTCTGTTTGTCACGATCTTCTCTCCATGTAAGTTTGTCTCGATTCCTGAAATTAAATAGAGAATTCTGCAGAATCAAATCTAATAAAACTAAACTAAACTAAACTAAATTAGCTTAAATTTAAACTAATTAAAATACGATGCCTCCCCGGCAAAGACACTAAAAACTTGTTCGTTAAAAATATGAATACCGCAAGCGCACGGTTGTTATAGTAATGAGTTTATGGGTCGATCCACAGAGAGGTGTTATTTAACTAATTTAAATACAAGTAATAAAAAGATTAATTTTTTATCTAATCTAAAAATTTAATGCAAGGAATTTTGCAAAGAATTAAAAGCAAGTAGTAAAAAGATTTAAATAATAGAAAAGCAAGTTTTAGGGTTTTTAACTGTTTATATACTATGGTTGGTTTAAATAACTCAATCTTTTTCTTTTATCATAGTTTTAAATAATTAACTATTAAACACCTATAAGCATAAATTAAAATACTTTATATTATCACCATATCAAATATGTGAAATTATTTAGAAAAGTATAAAAAAAACTAATTGGTTCTAGTTAATTATCATTAATCTAGATCTACTCTTCGATTACCATTCATAGATGATCAATCTATAAATATAATGTTGTTGTGTGACCTAGATTAACTTCATTACTAAATTAAACCTCTCTTGATATCAATTTATTTCTTACCGTCCCCAATTAAGCTTCTAGATTATCATGCAATCATCAATTTAATTATATTATAGGTGTATCATCAATCTCTAAATTCTATTCAAATTATCAATTATCCCTGTATGGTCTAGTTTCTATGATGAAAATATAAAACGAGAATAAACAATTATTAAGAGAAATTTTATGAAAAGCACATAAGAAATGAGATGATCAATACTAATATCCAACCATAGAATAAGCAATTTAACAACCTAAAAGAGAATTTAGCCACTCATATTATAAAAAGAAAAAAGAAAACTTTATTCATAATAAAAGTAACTTACAATTATTGTTGATCTTTCCCGAAGAAACCCCTAATTCAAGCCTATGGAGAGATAGATCAAACCCTAGTCTATACAGATGTATTTATAGTACTTCAGGATAATTAAAACAAACTTTCTAAGATAAACAGGGAAATCAAATTTTTCCCAAAAAATCCCGTCTCCTGATTCTAAAAATTTTCGGCCGAATCTGTCATACTGCCAATATCGGCTGAACTTTTAAGGAATTTGGGCCTCAAATTTTGTGTGATGATTCTTATCGTCGATATATTTCCAAAACATCCAAGAACTTTGAAATCATTGTTACGATCTTTGAGATATGATCGTTTTAAGTTTGCTTTGATATCGGGCCTTTATGCCGAATTGGGCTTGGATCTTTTATATTATTTTGACCCCATTCAAATATATTTTGTATAATTTGATATCTTTTGCGCTTCTGCTCCATATGAACTTGTTTTGCACGTAAAACACACGTGTTAGTCGCTCTTCTTCTCTTTTGTACTTTAGTCCCTGTCACCTGCAAATATCATAAAACATACTTACGTGCAATATTAAATGTGATATAATAAAAATAAATATGGATAAAAAATATACATTAAAATACACCAATCATATATTGGAAAGAGTTCCAAGTGGGATACTGGGGTAGTCGTGGCGCTAGATGCTGATTATGACTCATCAAAGCATACATCCTTAGATGTTGTTTGAATAAATGCGTTATGAACATGATTTCATCAGCTGTTCAAACAAAATTCTAAGGTAGGTATCGCTCATTTCTGGAGATATTTGATCTTCGCGAAATTAAGATACAGAGAGATATAATTAGAAACATTGTGGTGGATCCACTCACTCAGGCTGTTTCTTGAACAGGGTTTGCGAAACTGCCAGTACAGAAGTTGGGTATGCGATACCGCAATAATTGGCCTTAAGTGCAAGCGGAAGATTGTTGGATACAGGTACCCTCAAGGCAATTATTGTAATTGAAGGAGGATATATACGGACAACAATCTTACTCGAGATGATAGTATGCTATCTGATTTGTCTTTATCTGTCATGTGTATACGTTTTACGCGTTTTCACGTATCGCTAATACAAGTGATAGAGCCCTTAGGATTTTTCTTGACTACCAGGATTAATGATAGGGATCATACTAGTGGGATTTGAGGTAGTCTATAAGCACATCCTTAAATGTCCCTAGTCGTAGGAGTATTGAGACTGTGAATCGGTACTCCAGTTTAGACTAGTGTGTGTGTGTTTCCTGACCCGGTTGGAGGGCGATAGCCGATCTCACAGCTATTGGTATTTGACACCGAGGATTGTATACAGGTGCTCATAGGAGTATGAATTTCACTGGACAGATTCACCAAGAACTCTTAGATGGTATTATACCAATGTCAAGTAGCAGTTGTCTGGTGACGATAGTACAGGGTAGTCCCTAAACCTGAGATCGCCACAGTGTCTTATGTATGTTCCCACTATATTTTGATTACCACCCTACCACGGCTCTACTGAGTCGTTCAAACAGGTTTTAGTTAGGTATAGTCCCGAAACACATAGAGGCAGTGAGCGGTCGAAGAGAGTCGTCTCTCCAGGTATAGAGAGTCGATATCGCGCAGTGCACGACATGACTATAACCAGAAGTCTCTGGCCAGAGCAGTGGATATAAACTAATAAGTGTTATCAGTTGTATCTTGGATGGTTATGAGTCCATTGTCGCACGACTTATCCGGTTATTAGGGGTCTGACAATTTCTACCCTCCAGACCCGGTATGCAATATTCTATGACGAAGAGACCAGTCTGTATAGTATTCGTCGCTGATAGACTTTGTCGGGTCCGGATGAGTTCGCTCGTCGACCTGCCTTTATCTTGCTCATACATGGGTAGCCGTTACGTGCAGCTTGTACCGCTGATATGCTTGTGGGTTAACCCATGAGGGGATTGAATCTGAAAGTATTTTGGATTCAATCGGATATGATCTTGTTTAACCTACTGCCAGCGTATTGAAATGACTTTAGAGTCCCACAACGAAAGTGCCTGCCTAGGCAGAATGATGATGTGGCATGCGTATTGGATACGTACGGGAGTTCGATTAAATACGTGATTTAATCGAACGTCTGAATAATACTAGCCAGTTTAAAAACCGGAATATTGAGTCAAGTATTGACTTGATAACCGTATATAAGATGCGGTTTCTAGTATTGTATATATGATACATGCTCTGCAGTATATGATACTGATTTAATATTGATGGCTATTCGTGAATTTCGTACATGATGTGTATGTGCATATGATACATATACTTGATCTCATTACATGTATATGATACACACACACACATACACTCCACTTCCTTTATGTTTACACACATACATATGATCATATGAGGTCAGTTCTTATTTCTTATTTTGAGACCAAACTTTTAAACACACAACCGACCATGTTTTTCACCGATCTGTACCGGTAATTTCGATCTACTTGTATTAGATAGGTTATGTATAAAGTTTTATTAGATTTGGAGACCTCTAACATATCCATCAAGCGATCTTGTTTTTCATGCATCGTACAGCCATCGATTTTTAGTCTACTTGATGGATTAGTTAGAGGCCTTTAATCTCATAAAATTTGATACATAACCTATTTAAAATGTGTAGATCACGATGAGCGGTGCGGATCGGTGAAAAACACGAAGGATTGTGTGTTTGAAAAGTGGACCTCAAAATAAGAAATGAGGTCGGACCTCATAGAAACAGATCCATATATATATATATATATATATATATATATATACATATATATACATGAGTTGGTGGGGCCCTCCTTCCCTCTCTTTGTATGACAACAAAGAGGAGAGAGAAAGGAAAAGAGACATATCTCATTTATGAGAAATGAGAGATGGAAATAAAAGAAGAGATTCTTTTTCTTAAGCTATCATTTTTTCATCTTCTTCTTCCTCTAGCTTCTTGAGTTTACTCTCTACTCTAATGGCAAGTCTCATTTTAGTGAAGGAAAAAGAAAAGGAGAGAGTACCCAGTTCACACATCGCCTCCCTCTAAACTTAGCAAGTCACCATAAGGAGTTTCTCCACTTGGAGATGGAGATGAAGTTACGGGCGGATTCCTTTTACTGCGGATCATCTTCAGTAAGGCGGTTGACTTGTATACTCACCTAGGAGCTTGAAAGTCTAGCTTGGGTCTTCCGATATACTATGGAACACGCTACAAAAGTTGTAGCACCATAATTTGCTCTCTAGGTTTTTGTAGTTAGCTTACTATTGCATGTATTTGATGATTCTTGATGGAAATTGGTTCTAAGTTTGAAATTTTTGAGTTTTCTAATTCCGCTATGGTTCTTGAATGTCACGACCCTAGGACCAACTCCCAACAAAAATTTCACGATTTTTTCATGTGCTGTAACAAAATGTTGAAAATTTGAAGAAAATAATATTTTTTGAATTTTAAAAAATATTGATTTTCTTGTGCAATAATACATGCAAAATATTAAAAATTTAAAGGATAAAAGAAAATTTTGGATTTTTTAAAATACTGCAATTTTCATTCTCTATATAGGAACAAATAAATAAAAACCCCAAAAAAAAGAAAATTTTGTGTTTTTTTTAAATTTAGCGATTTCTAATTATAAGAAGTAAAATATTTAAAAAAATCAAAAGAAAACAGAAAATATTGATATTTTTGAAACATTCGAGATCTATGACTTAGTAAGTAAAATATTGAAAAACAAAATAAAATAGAAAATATTAAGATTCTTGAATGTTTCATGATTTTCCTGCAAAATTTTGAAAATTTGAAAAAACCGATTGTTTTTTTCAAAATTTTAAAAAATTCTTGATTTTTATTGGCTATACATGCTAAATATTGAAAATTTAAAAGAAATAGAAAATACTGAAAATTTGAAGAAAATAGAAAATTTTAGGAATTTTGAAGATATCATGGTTTTCATGTGCTATATCAAGTAAAGTAATGTAAAACGGATAGAAAATTTTAAGTCTTTTGAAAAATTTCATAATTTTTGTTTGCTTATTATTGCATGCAAAATATTGAAAAATAAAAAAAGAATTTTAAGATTTTAAGTTTTTTCGCTTTTCATGTATTATATCATGCAAAATATTGAAAAAGTAACGAAAACAGTTTTTTTTAGATTTATGAAAATTTTACAATTATCATTTGTTATATTAAGCAGAATAAAATTCTTGATTTTTATTGGCTATACATGCTAAATATTGAAAATTTAAAAGAAATAGAAAATACTGAAAATTTGAAGAAAATAGAAAATTTTAGGAATTTTGAAGATATCATGGTTTTCATGTGCTATATCAAGTAAAGTATTGTAAAACGGATAGAAAATTTTAAGTCTTTTGAAAAATTTCATAATTTTTGTTTGCTTATTATTGCATGCAAAATATTGAAAAATAAAAAAAGAATTTTAAGTTTTTTCGCTTTTCATGTATTATATCATGCAAAATATTGAAAAAGTAACGAAAACAGTTTTTTTTAGATTTATGAAAATTTTACAATTGTCATTTGTTATATTAAGCAGAATATTGAAAAACCAAAGAAAATAGAAAATTTTGGTATTTTTGAAAATATTAAAATTTTCATGCTTTATATAGCAAGCGAAATTATAAAAACCCGAACAAAAGAAAAATTTTAAAATCCATAAAAAAACAAAAAATTTAGGATTTCTAAAAATATTGTAGTTTTAATGCTCTATATAGCAACAAAATATATAAAACCCCAAAAAGATTATTTTGTGGATTTTTCAAAATTTTGATTTTCTTATAATATAGTATACAAAAAATTATAAAAGCGAAGAATATAAATTTTTTTAGGCTTTTTAAAATTTAGCAATTTTCTTTTGCTATATAAAGCCCATAATACTAAAAAACAGAAGAAAACAAAAAAAATATTTTTAAAACATTCATGATCTTTATAGGCTATAGCAATCAAAATATTTAGAAACGGAATTAAACAGAAAATATGGATATTCTTGAAAAAATAACGATTTTCATGTGCAACATGCAAAATATTAAAAAACAATTTTTTTGGAATTTAAAAAAAAATCTTAAATTTCATGGGCTATACATTCTAAATACTAAAAATTTGAAGGGAACAGAAAATTTTGCTATAGCAAGCAAAATACTGAAAATCCGAAAATCACAGAAAATTTTGATATTTTTTATAATTCCGAAATTTCATGAGCTATATAGCATGCAAAATATTGAAAAATAAAAAGAAAGTATTTTTTGAGATTTTTTAAATTTGTTGATTTCGGTGTGCTATCGCATTCAAAATATTAAGAATATAAAGTAAACATAAAGTTTTGGAATTTTTGAAGATACAGCAGTTTTCGTAAACAAAATATTGAAAAACCGTAATGCATCGTAAATTTTGAGATTTTTGAAAGCTTTATAATTTTTGTGTGCTATAAGCATGAAAAACAGTGAATAAGAATTTTTTTTGGGAATGCATCGTAAAATAAGAATTTTTTGGGGAATTTTAAAAGAAAAATTGTGATTTTATGTGCTATATAATACAAAATATTATAAAAGTAAAGGAAATATAAATTTATTGAGATTTTCGAAAATTTACGATTTTTGTTCGTTATATTAAGCAGAATGTTGAAACGGTGGTTATAATAAAAAAAATTGGTATTTTCGAAAATATTGCAATTTTCATGCTTTATATATAAAAAATTAAAAAAAACACCAAAATCCGAAGAAAAGATTTTTTTTGAGATTTAAGAAAATTTTGCAATTTTTGAGTGCTATAAGAAACACAATATAGAAAAACGGAAGAAAACAGAATATTTTGATATTTTTGAAAAGCTCGCGAAATTGTGCGCTATAGCAAGCAAATTATTGAAAAACTAGATAAAACAACAAATGATTTTTGAAAATTTCGCAATTTTCATGTTGTAACAACCCTAAACTTTCTGTACAATTTTTTCAAAAATACAGAAAGGGGTACTTTTGCCTGAGCACATGTTATAAATTTGTTTTGTTTTTTTAATAAAAAGAAGGAGCTTGTAGCTCATTAGTAAGATCTTGCATTGCTGAATCAAAGCACCAGAGTTCAAATCCTATCAGCCACATTATTTTTATATTGATTTCTTTTAATTTTTTAGAAGCCCAAGAGTGTACACGTGCATAACTCGTAAAAACCAAAAGTCACATATAAAATAAACTGGCCCAGGAGATAGACCAAACGACAAAGTACACATGGCGGTGAGATACGGCCGGATCAGGCCGGCGGCGCGGCTGACTCGGCCGCCGCCGCCGGCCGACTCAGCTCCGATCCGGGATTTTCTTCATTCCTCTGGCGCCTCTTTGCCTCCCCATAACCCCTGTTCTATTCATTTTCCCTGCACATTAACAGAGCCAATTGAAACCCAATTTAAATATTTTTAATGCATTTTTTTATTAAACCCTAACCCTAAAATTCTCCTATAAATACCCACACTCTTTTCCACCTTCTTACTCTGAATTCTATACAAAAACTCTCAAGAAAATTCTAAGTACAATAGTGTACAAGTGGAGTTAGCGAAGGACGAAGCTCCGACGAACTTCCGGCGATGACCCTAAGAGCTCCCGGCAACGAAACGACGCACCGGTACCTCCTACCACTCTCTCTTTCTCTTCTCTAATCTAAAATTCAGTAAGTCCCTTCTCCCCCTTCTCTTTACTATTCTACAAACTTAGAATTCTAAAACCCGACGGAAGCGGAGTTAATCTGACTTCC
The DNA here is from genome assembly GCA_030015575.1 of Agapanthus africanus. Taxonomy (NCBI): domain Eukaryota; kingdom Viridiplantae; phylum Streptophyta; class Magnoliopsida; order Asparagales; family Amaryllidaceae; genus Agapanthus; species Agapanthus africanus. The sequence goes on along the minus strand of CM057343.1, from coordinate 12,058,178 downwards.
GATTCGGTTTTTCCTTACAAATCATATTTTTCTTAAGAAAAATAATACCAAACTCTCCTATCATGATCATTAGACATTAAAAAAATATCTTGACAAGTTTTATATAAAAAGAATTTATATTTCAATTTTTATCGCACTTTTACAGAAAAATACCATATAGTTTAATTTCGACATTAAATATCATAATTCATTGCTATACCTTTAGATAGTTCACGAGGTAATGACCTACCTCCTCACAACACTCATATATAACATAGCACGATAATTTTTGGGAACATGGTTTTGGGAAAATACGGTTTTACACAAAACTGCCTCAAACTTATAAAAACATTTTTCTACAAGATTATGTATTTTAAACAAATCTTTGCAAAACGCCGCTACAACCCATTTGGGGAACCCGTTCGGGATGGTGCGGATTATCGCATATCCTCGGGTTTAGTAGTGCGAGATGCAGACCTCCGCGAGGAGCATACGGTCTCGAAAGATTTAAAAATACAAATATCTTAAGAAAATGAGATTTCTAGAAAAATAATAAATTAAATTATTTTATAAATATATATATGTATCATCAAAATATCTATTTTTGATATAGTATAAATATTCCAACTTTTCTAAATAAAAAGAATCACTTCACATGAAAATACCATACAATTACATACAAGTTCAATACTTTACAATTAAATACCATGTATTATGAAAAATATGTTTATTCACTAAAAATGTCACAATGATAAAATATACATCAATGAAAACTCTAAAGACGATAATAAAATACTTGAAATGTGTTTTGAAAATTATACAAAATTATTTTTACATAAAACCCCTCAAGTTTTATAAATTACAATAAGGACCATAGTAAATATAAGTTTAAGCGGGACCAGTCTCTTGAGCCTCAGGGAGCCGGAGATATGGGTGCTTGCCTATTTAAGGTAGACAACTTAACAAACGGTGTTATCAACACGGTAATCGTCTTTGAAAAAGACACAAATCCTGCCGTTTATGTGCGGCGGTTACCGATAACACCAAAACATAATTCAGGACTTCAATTTCTTTTCTAATTGTCTGACTCAGACTGAGTCTCATTATAAATAATCTGACTTGAATATGATTCAAGTACAAACTACAATTCAATATGAATCCATATAATCAATCTGTTCAATCTATTCAATCTGTATTGACCGAACCGAACCATGGATATGCATCCATCTACATGATTCTCCAGTTACATTCATTTACTGATATCATGGTTTCGGCAAGTCATCCATTTATACAATCTATATTTGTAACATTTTGAGATTTTTAGAAAATAAATAAATTTAATTAATTAAATAATAAAATGTCAATTTAAAAATTTATTAAAACAAAATAGGACATTTTCATAAGTAGTGTGTGAAACTAATTAAAGTTAAATTTTAGTTTGTAACATGAGTAAATTACAAGGGTTTTAGTGATAAATTTAGCTTCATTTTAATAAAATGTTGTTTATATAATAACATAAGTAATGAAGGGTTTTTGTGTAAAGTTTAGGTAATTGTGAAAACTTGGAAATGTGGAGGGGTTATGTGTAAAAGGGCTAGATAATGGTTAAGCTCAGAAATTTCCTCAAAGACACCACAACTTGGAGGTGACCATGCACAAACACCTCCTTCTTGCATGCACACCTCATGCACCCCACCTCACCCTTACATGAAAACACCACAACTTCTTTGGTGACACCTCCTCCTACAACCATCACTCCTTTTCTCTTATCCTATATCAATTGTTCAGTTCACCTAAACTATAAAATCCTGAAATTTACAAAAGAAAGAAAGGAAAACCATTTAGAATTCACAAAAAGAAAATAGAAAAAAAGAAAGAGAAGAGAAGAAGAACTAGGAGCTAAGGATTTCACCATCAAGCTAGGAGCTAAAGACTTGTGCATCTTGGAGGAAGCCTCTCAATCATCTTCTGTAGGTATAATCTTTAAACACAGTAAGATTTTAGTTCTGTAAACTTTAATTTGGAAATCGGATATCAAAAAAATTGGTATTTTAGGGAAATATAGGCTCTGTGAAGATCTGCTATAACGTAGATAATAAATAACTTAACCAAACAGTACCTAAATCTTATACACCAGACCTAGAATTAACCATAGGAAAACGAGCCAGGGGGCTCGGATTTTGGCCGGCGACCAATAAGGGAATTCCGGCGTCGCTGGATTTATAGGGAGCTAGGGTGTTTTGGCTTGTTCGATAGGTTTCTGTATAGAATTTTGGTCATTTTGGTATTGTTTAAATAAGTTTGTTTAACTATATAGAAAATCTGGGATCTAATATCGGAAAAGGTATCTAAAAACCCAAAATACGACACGGTTAAAACGTATAGCGATTTGTTTTCTGCCGCGATGCAGAGTTCAATTAATTTCCAGTAAGGTTAAGTGTTAGATAGCTTGAAATAGTCGTATACAATATAACTAGTACGTAGGAACATTTGTTTTCATATTCGCCGTATCGGAGTTTAGCCGTTTCTTATACAAGTTAATTTCGATAATAGATTCGAATACGGAAACTTCGGAGGCCGCAAGGAAAGGAAAATGATTGGTGATCTGAGTTGATTCGACGTATTCCGGTGAGTAGACTAAACATCTACCGGGGGATTTTGTATGGATGGCGTGATACGCCCGTAGTTAAGTTTAAATAAAAAATGGGCTTTTGTATGTTAAATTGATCATATGCATTCATATAGATATATATACATCGACATGTTAATAATTGTTAGAACACTGCACAGCTATCGACGAGTTATGCCGCACCTGCACATATCTACTGTTACACTACACCTCGTCGATATTAACATGTCACATATACACTTAGTACTTATTATACTAAATATAATTCCCATCATACCTTAAACATCAAGAATGGTAGTTATTTTTCATAAATGTTATCATGTTTTATCTCCAAGTATTTGTAGTTCTGATATAAGATGCATTGGATTACTACGGATTTATGGTTTTGAGTTTTTATACACTATCAAAAGGATTCAATGATTTTCATGATTGATGTGATATGTCGACCATGAAATGTCGTTTTTTGATTTGGTTTTGTTCCGAACCGGGTGGGGTAGCTATACGGTTGCGGAATTTCTTACGTATATCTGGGCTGGGTGTGGTAGCTATACAGCCGGATTCATGGTGGACCCGGTCGAGGCCGAAGGGCGGGAAAGCTACACTATAGGCGGGGAGCCTAACGAGGATACTCGATACCGGAGACAGTTGTGAACACGGCGGATATCTATGTGATACCGACCGGTGTTATTGATTGACAGGATCGTTCGGGGAACAATGCCTGATGAAACACCGAAGATTTGTGTCGATGTTGGACACGGGAAGAAAATGAACCTTAATTGGAAAATAATTGATGAGATTTCAGTTTTGATTTATACATTGAGTAGTACATATTCATGGTTCCGCCTGTTATTATGCTTCACATTCATCATTGTTGATATTAGTTTTAGATCGGTATACTTACATTATCAGCCGATATATGTTAGTTTATTCACTGAGTTGGCAACTCACCCCCGTTGTGCCACAGTTCTTTGCAGGAGTCGAGTGGACGTATAGCAGCAGACAGATCCACTTATCAGTTTATCGCTCTTTTTGCTAGGTGGGTTACATATGTAGTAACCTTCTCTTTTGGTATTGTATTTTGTATCTAGAGTTTCTCCATCAGACCCTGTATAATGACTTAGAACGATATATGGTTATATGTATATTATTTCGACAGATAAGATCGTTTAGTTGTATTAAATGATAGTTCTTTTATTTATGTCTGAGATTCTTCTTTGATGTCGTATTATGATTATGTGTTGAATTCCACTGTTAGTATTGTTGCTCTCAACTAAGTATGCAACCAAATTAAACACTTTATAACTACTTTTATTATAAATTCAATAGGGAATTATTGTTAAGATCTTAAATACTTAAATTCTGTGATTTTTACTTAAAAACTGATTTTTTTTTTAAATTCCGCAAAAAGGGTTTTTGATCTTGGTTTTTGGCTTACTCGGATTGTGTCGATATCTTTAGATATTTTACAATCCAAGTGCCGGTCACATCTAAACTTTGGGTCGTGACAAAGTTGGTATTAGAGCTTAGGATTAACCTTAAGGAATCGAGTAGTGAGTTAAGCTAAGTCGACTTGAGTTCGTTTTGTAGGATGACCTTTGGTTTGATGGAGTAGGTGAATTAGGATGAGTGCAGTACCGTACGTATGTTCCGCGGCATATTTACGTTACAATACTCAGCCTAACTAACCTTAGGATGTATACCTTGATCTATTCTTCCTTTGACACTCTGATATTGATTATCCCTATTTGTAAGCTTTATCAACTCTCATTTCTTTCTCCAGCCACTATGTCATCAACGTCTACGGGGACTCAGACGACCACTGTTAGAGATGAGATTGGAGCGGGCTCATCTGACACGGGGAAAAATTTGGGCAGTATGCCTATCTTTCATGAACCGATTGACCCACCCTATATTAATCATATAGTTAGGATGGAGTCAAGTGTTCAAGAGATGCGCCGAATGATCGGATCCTTGATTGAGATTAGTCGAGCTCAGAGATCGACCATTACTCCACGTACGGTTGTTCAGAGACCAAGGCAAATTCGTAATAATATCTCAGTACCAAGACGTGTTCGTAGAGGCCGTGGCAGATTCTGTATAGATCAGTTCCACCACTTATACCCATATGTTCAGCAGCCCGTGCAAAGATGTTTCGGGTGTGGGTGTCCGTATCACTTTTATAGGGATTGTCCCGTGAGGCGACAAGGTGAGGCATCGATCTCACATGTGACTTCACCACCTCCTCCGAAAACATCACTTCCTACACCTATTGTTGTTCCACGCCAGATCAACGCCCATAGGGGCCGTGGTCGTGACGGTCGTAATTTGAGAGGACGAGGAGGTCGAGGCAGATCCATCCTAGGCCGCAGATTTATCAAGATAGGAATCAGGGCCAGATGTTCAGTTCGTACCCCGTTGAGCAGAGGCCCCCATCTATTTGTTTTAGTTGTGGACGTCCAGGGAATTTCGATAGAAATTGTACACTCTAATGAAGGACGTCAGGATGCTGGTAGAGGCCAGGCATCAAATGCAATCGTAAAAGGTACTTTTGCAGTATGTTCCTTAGATGCGCATATTTTTCCCGGTTCTGCACATTCTTATGTATCTGCACACTTTGCACTTTCTCTGAGGAGAGATTCATTGTTGTTAGAGTTACCGCTAGTTGTGATTACTCCCATAGGAGATTCTTTCGTAGCTAGACCAGTAATCAAGTCTTATTCAGTACGTATCGGTGTTAGGGATTTATTAGTATAATTGTTTTTCCTAGATATGTTAGATTTTGATATACTTCTTGATGCGGATTGGTTGGCCGCTTGTCGTGTTGTGTAGCTTGTTGGGGGAAAGCGATCAGATTCCGTTTTCCAGGTGAACCGATCTTTGTTGGGCAGGGAGACTGTAATATAACTTCGGCCAACATGATTTCTGCTCTTTGGGCGGTACGACTCTTGAAGAAGGGTTGCCATGGGTTTTTAGTGTTGTTGGAGACGCAGTAACCGTTGAAGTCCCGTTGGACCAGGTTCCGATCGCACGAGAAGTTCCGGATGTTTTTCTTGCTGAATTACCAGGGTTGCCACCTGATCGTGATATTGAATTTTGCATCGACTTGATTCCAGGTGCGGGGCCTATTTCTATACCACCCTATCGGATGGCCCCGACGGAGTTGAAGGAAATCAAAGGTCAGTTGCAAGAGTTGTCAGCTAGAGGACTTGTGCGTCCCAGTGTATCGCCGTGGAGAGCTCATGTCTTATTTGTAACGAAGAAGGACGGTAGTATGAGACTGTGCATTGACTATCGACAGCTGAATTGTGTCACGGTGCGAAATAGGTATCCACTACCTCGTATCGATGACTTGTTCGATCAGTTGCAGGGGGCTGGCTACTTCTCGAAGATTGATCTGCGGTCAGGGTACCACCAGTTGAAAGTTCGGAAGGATGAGATTCCGAAGACTGCTTTTCGTACCCGATATGGGCATTATGAATTCCTGGGGATGTCGTTCGGACTCACCGATGCCCCAGCAGCGTTTATGGATAAGATAAACCGCATTTTCAGGCCTTTCCTTGATCAGTTTATCATTGTATTCATAGATGATATCCTTGTTTATTCCCGAAGTCGAGAGGAGCACGAGCAGCATTTGCGTATCACGTTGCAGACCTTGAAAGAGCATCAGTTGTTCGCTAAATTCTCCAAGTGTGCTTTCTGGCTGGATAATGTGGATTTCTTGGGTCATGTAGTTACGAGAGATGGGATACGTGTGGACCCAAAGAAGATTGAAGCGGCACAGCACCGGCCCAGACCTGTGTCAGTTACAGAGGTTCAGGGTTTCTTGGGTCTAACAGGTTATTACCGATGCTTGGTACAGGATTTTTCTCGGATCGATGCACCATTGACCGGACTGACTCGAAAGGAAGTTCCATTTCTTTGGACAGATGCATATGAGCAGAGTTTCCAGCAGTTGAAGACTCGCTTGACGACTGCACCAGTCTTATTTTTACCTTCCGAGTTAGGTGGTTTTGTTGTGTATTGCAACGCCTCTCGAGTGGGTTTAGGCTGTGTGTTGATGCAGCACGGCAGGGTGGTAGCTTATGCTTCTCGACAGTTGAAGAGGCACGAGCATAACTACCCCACTCATGATTTGGAGATGGCTGCTGTAGTTTTCGCACTGAAGATTTGGAGACATTACTTGTATGGAGAGTCGTGCCAAATTTTTTTACAAATCCTAAAAGCTTGAAGTATATTTCAAGCAATGGGATCTGAATTTAAGGCAGGGTAGATGGATGGAACTCATGAAGGATTACGATTGTGAGATCTTGTATCATCCAAGCAAAGCAAATGTTGTAGCAGATGCTTTGAGTCGGAGGCCTGGAGGTAGCTTATCTCATTTGCGTACTTTACAGAGACAGTCTTCTACAGACTGGCAGATTCTTTGTGATAGTCGTGTACAGTTCGAGTTCACATCTACAGGAGGACAGCTAGCACATGTTCGCACCCGTCCTCAGCTACCGGATCGTATTCGAGAGATATAGCCCACAGATGCTCGTATATCGGAGATCATGGACCAGGCTAAGCAGGGCAGAGAGTCAGATTTTGTGATAGATGACAGTGGAGTATTACATTTTGGGACTCATCTCTGTGTGCCAGATTCGGATGGACTAAGACGTGAGATCTTAGAGGAGGCCCATCGATCAGCATACAGTATTCATCCTGGTTCCATCTAGATGTATCATGACTTGAGGGATGTTTATTGGTGGAAAGGAATGAAGAGGGGTGTTGGGGAGTTTGTTTCGAGATGCTTGACTTGTCAGCAAGTCAAGGCCGAGCACCAGAGGCCGGCAGGAGAGTTGCAGCCCTTGCCCATTCCAGAATGGAAATGGGAACAGATTTCCATGGATTTCGTGGTGGGTCTACCCAGGATTAGCATGGGTATGATTCCATTTGTGTGATTGTAGATAGATTGACAAAGGCGGCTCATTTTCTTCCGGTGAAGACGACGTATGGATTTGCACAGTATGCTCAGATTTATGTCGATGAGATTGTACGTTTACATGGAGTTCCGATGTGCATAGTATCAGATCGGGGTGCCCAGTTTACCAGCAGGCTATGGCAGAAACTTCAAGAAGCTCTCGGTACACGATTGAGTTTTAGTACAGCTTTCCACCTACAGACAGATGGTCAGTCAGAGTGGACCATTCAGACTTTAGAAGATATGCTTCGAGCTTGCAGCCTTGATTTTGGTGGTAGTTTGGATCGTCACCTACCTTTGATAGAATTTTCGTACAACAACAGTTTTCAGGAGACGATCCAGATGGCACCCTTTGAAGCTTTATATGGGAGGAAATGTCGATCACCCGTTTGCTGGACGGAACTGAGCGAGAGTAGCATTTTTGGACCGCAGATAGTACAGAAGACTACGGAAAAGATTCAGCTGATACGAGACAGAATGAGAGCGGCCCAGTGCAGACAGAAATCATATGCAAATCTACGACGTCGTAAACTCGAGTTTCAGGTGGGAGATCATGTATTCCTTCGTGTATCTCCGATGAAAGGTGTGAGGCGTTTCGGGAAAAAGGGGAAGCTCAGCCCCAGATATGTGGGACCTTACGAGATTCTAGAGAGAGTGGGTGTTGTAGCTTATCGTTTAGCACTTCCACCGAGTTTTCCCGATGTGCATCTGGTGTTTCACGTGTCTATGCTTCGCAAGTATCTTCATGATCCTTCTCACGCGATCCAGCATCAAACCATACAGCTTGAGCAGGATTTATCCTACACAGTACAGCCAGCGGCTATTCTTGACCCACAGGCAAAAAAACTGAGATCAAGGGTACTTCTATCTGTAAAGTTTCTTTAGTGAAGAACGAATCTCGAGGAGATTACTTGGGAGACCGAGGATGAGATGTGGAAGAAATTTCCACACCTTTTTGAGGGGACGTATAGTTAGGGTTTAAATTCGGGGACCGAATTTTCTTAAGGGGGGAATATTGTAACATTTTGAGATTTTTAGAAAATAAATAAATTTAATTAATTAAATAATAAAATGCTAATTTAAAATTTTATTAAAACAAAATAGGACATTTTCATAAGTAGTGTGTGAAACTAATTAAAGTTAAATTTTAGTTTGTAACATGAGTAAATTACAAGGGTTTTAGTGATAAATTTAGCTTCATTTTAATAAAATGGTGTTTATATAATAACATAAGTAATGAAGGGTTTTTGTGTAAAGTTTAGGTAATTATGAAAACTTGGAAATGTGGAGGGGTTATGTGTAAAAGGGCTAGATAATGGTTAAGCTCAGAAATTTCCTCAAAGACACCACAACTTGGAGGTGACCATGCACAAACACCTCCTTCTTGCATGCACACCTCATGCACCCCACCTCATCCTTGCATGAAAACACCACAACTCCTTTGGTGACACCTTCTCCTACAACCATCACTCTTTTTCCCTTATCCTATATCAATTGTTCAGTTCACCTAAACTATAAAATCCTGAAATTTACAAAAGAAAGAAAGGAAAACCATTTAGAATTCACAAAAAGAAAATAGAAAAAAAGAAAGAGAAGAGAAGAAGAACTAGGAGCTAAGGATTTCACCATCAAGCTAGGAGCTAAGGACTTGTGCATCTTGGAGGAAACATCTCAATCATTAGGTATAATCTTTAAACACGGTAAGATTTTAGTTCTGTAAACTTTAATTTGGAAATCGGATATCGGAAAAATTGGTATTTTAGGGAAATGTAGGCTCTGTGAAGATCTGCTATAACGTAGATAATAAATAATTTAACCAAACAGTGCCTAAATCTTATACACCGGACCTAGAATTAACCATGGGAAAACGAGCCAGGGGGCTCGGATTTTGGCCGGCGACCTATAAGGGAATTCCGGCGTCACCGGATTTGTACAGAGCTAGGGTGTTTTGGCTTGTTGGACAGGTTTCTGTGTAGAATTTTGGTCATTTTGGTATTGTTCAAATAAGTTTGTTTAACTATATAGAAAATCTGGGATCTAATATCGGAAAAGGTATCTAAAAACCCAAAATACGACACGGTTAAAACGTATAGTGATTTGTTTTCTGCCGCGATGCAGAGTTCAATTAATTTCCAGTAAGGTTAAGTGTTAGATAGCTTGAAATAGTCGTATACAATATAACTAGTACGTAAGAACATGTGTTTTCATATTCGCCGTATCGGAGTTTAGCCGTTTCTTATACAAGTTAATTTCAATAATAGATTCGAATACAGAAACTTCGGAGGCCGCAAGGAAAGGAAAAGGATTGGTGATCTGAGTTGATTCGATGTATTCCGGTGAGTAGACTAAACATCTACCGGGGGATTTTGTATAGATGGCGTGATACGCCCGTAGTTAAGTTTAAATAAAAAATGGGCTTTTGTATGTTAAGTTGATCATATGCATTCATATAGATATATATACATCGCCATGTTAATAATTGTTAGAACACTGCACAGCTATCGACGAGTTATGCCGCACCTGCACATATCTATATGTTACACTACACCTCGTCGATATTAACATGTCACATATACACTTAGTACTTATTATACTAAATATGATTCCCATCATACCTTAAACATCAAGAATGGTAGTTATTTTTCATAAATGTTATCATGTTTTATCTCCAAGTATTTGTAGTTTTGATATAAGATGCATTGGATTACTACAGATTTATGGTTTTGAGTTTTTATACACTATCGAAAGGATTCAATGATTTTCATGATTGATGTGACATGTCCACCATGAAATGTCGTTTTTTTGATTTGGTTTTGTTCTGAACCGGGTGGGGTAGCTATACGGTTGCGGAATTTCTTATGTATATCCGGGCTGGGTAGGGTAGCTATACAGCCGGATTCATGGTGGACCCGGTCGAGGCCGAGGGGCAGGAAAGCCGCACTATAGGCAGGGAGCCTAACAAGGATACTCGATACCGGAGACAGTTGTGAACACGGCGGATATCTATGTGATACCGACCGGTGTTATTGATTGACAGGATCGTTCGGGGAACGATGCCTGATGAAACATCGAAGATTTGTGTCGATGTTGGACACGGGAAGAAAATGAACCTTAATTGGAAAATAATTGATGAGATTTCAGTTTTGATTTATACATTGAGTAGTACATATTCATGGTTCCACCTGTTATTATGCATCACATTCATCATTGTTGATATTAGTTCTAGATCGGCATACTTACATTATCAACCGATATATGTTAATTTTATTCACTGAGTTGGCAACTCACCCTCGTTGTGCTACAGTTCTTTGCAGGAGTCGAGTGGACGTATAGCAGCAGACAGATCCACTTATCAATTTATCGCTCTTTTTGCTAGGTGGGTTATATATGTAGTAACCTTCTCTTTTGGTATTGTATTTTGTATCTATAGTTTCTCCATCAGACCCTGTATAATGACTTAGAACGATATATGGTTATATGTATATTATTTCGACAGATAAGATCGTTTAGTTGTATTAAATGATAGTTCTTTTATTTATGTCTGAGATTCTTTTTTGATGTCGTATTATGATTATGTGTTGAATTCCACTGTTAGTATTGTTGCTCCCAACTAGGTATGCAACCAAATTAAACACTTTATAACTACTTTTATTATAAATTCAATAGGGAATTATTGTTAAGATCTTAAATACTTAAATTCTGTGATTTTTACTTAAAAACTAATTTTTTTTAAAAATTCCGCAAAAATGGTTTTTGATCTTGGTTTTTGGCTTACTCGGATTGTGTCGATATCTTTAGATATTTTACAATCCAAGTGCCGGTCACATATAAACTTTGGGTCGTGACACTATTACAAGACAATACAATACAAACAATACAATTAAAACATCGTGGGGTTTATAAAGGGTAGATTGGTACGGAATGTGTTAGAAGTGGCACGAGACTGCAACTATTAAGACACCTAACCTGTATTCCATTGCCGTTGTACCGTGGCTGAACAGTTCCTTGTACTTTCCGTCCACCTTAGTCTCTGGTCTACCGAGACTCCTCCCGTATACACTGGCCTCTTCTGTACCAAGCTACAAACAACAGCGTTAAAAATATAATACAACTTTAAAAGTTACACTCTCTCTGTCTATTATTTCTCCCTCATCTTTGGGACTTACCGAGCGATTGTTCGCTGACAACATTCCTTCTCTTTCTTCTTTGGAATGTTGTCAGGTGATTCGGACCTTCAGGAGACCGAGCCCACCAGCGAGGATTTGGACCAGCTAGCTTACGACCCAAAGCTCTAAATACTTATACATTTCATTTCAGTACTTTCCATTTCTGTTATGCCACTGTTTAGGCATTGCTTTTCATTCCATGTATTTACTTTTCAGATGCATTGTACAAAAGAATGTTAATTAATAAAGTTGGTGTTCATTACATTTGTCTCTTGTGTATATTTTTTTTATATTACTTAGTTACGCTTAGCGTATTTACTTCTGAGTAAATACGTAGCGGCCAGTCGCGTCCTCTACCCATACACTGAGAAGCGGGGCGTGACACATATACTATATAGCATGCAAAATATTGAAAATTTGAAGAAAACAGAATCATTTAAAAAAATATATTCTTGATTTCCGTATGCTAGCATGCAAAATATTTAAAATTTGAAGGAAACTTTTGGATTTTTGAATTCGTTATCTTTCTTCCCTTCCACATGTTCAATCTTTTTTTAGTGGTTTCCCTAGAGATCTTGAAGATATATAACGCGGTGTTTTGGTGCAATAGCAAACGAAATTTTGAAAAACGAAAAAGCATAGAAAATTTTGAAATGTTTGGAAATTTTTAATTTGTGTGGTATAGCATACAAAGTATTTAAAGATAAAAAGACGGTTTATTTCTTGTAAACACCCATGTGCTTTGGCCTAGTTCTTTAAAACCTACAGGAGTTTTCTTCATTACCTAATACCCCTTTGTTTTCGTTTGCTTGCGCAAAAAAGTTTTGACATTTTAAAAAATTTCTTGATTTTTGTTTGCTTTCGCATTCAAAATATAATATGAAAGAAAAAAAAATTCGGATTTTTGAAGATATCATGGTTTTCATTAATTTTAAGATTTTTGAAGATATCACGGTTTTCATCTGCTATTGCAAGCAAAATATTAATAAACCGAAAAGCATAGAAAATGTGAGATTTTTGAAAATCCCAAAAGAAATTTGTATTCTATAGCATGCAAAATAATGGGAAAAAAAATTTGAGTGGAAAATTTCTAGATTTTCGTGTGCTGTCGAATCAAAATGTTGAAAATTTGGAGAATATAGAAATTTATTTTCAATATCGATATCGCGGTTTTCTTGTTCTATATAGAAAATAAAATATTGAAAAATTGAAAGCACATAAATTTTTGAGAGTTCTGAAAATTTCATAATTTTCGTTTTATATAATGTAAAATATTGAAAAGGTGAAGAAAAAAGGAAATTTTACGATTTTTGTTTGTTATATCGAGCAAAATATTTAAAAACGAACATAAAATTTTGATGTTTTTGGAAAGTTCGTGATTTTTGTGTGTGCAAGCAAGAACATTTGAAGAATATAATGTTTTTTGAATTTTATAAATCTCGATTATCTTGTGCAATACTTGAAAAATATTAAAATTTTGAAAGAAAAGGAAAATTTTAGATTTTTAAAATATCGCCATTTTCATGTTCTACATAGCAACAAAATAAATTAAAACCCGAAAAAACAAAAAAAATTGTGATCTTTTAATATTTAGCAATTTCTGTTTTCTATAAGAGGCAAAATATTGAAAAATAAAAGAAAATAGAAAATATTGATATTTTTGAAACATTCACGATATTTGTGTTAGTAAGTGAAATATTGAAAAACTAAATAAAACAGTAAGAAAAATATTGAAAAACTAAATAAAACGAAAAATATTGAGATTTTTGAAAATGTTGTGATTTTTGGATGATTTTCATGAATTTTTTTGAAAAAACCCAATTTTTTTTAAAATTTTAAAAATTCTTGATTTTCATGGGTTATTCATGCTAAATATTGAAAATTTGAATGAAATTTTAGGATTTTTGAAGATATCATGGTTTTCGTATGTAGCAAGTAAAGTATTAAAAAACCGAAGAGCAATAGCACAATTGGTATGGGCACTTCCCATCTTAGGGAGAGTATGAAGTTCGAATCCCAGGAACCCAAGAGCGGAAGTGGTCACAAAGTAACGCTTTCGAAACGAATACGTGGGCCCTTGGGTGCGTGTTCGTGCTGTATGCTTGTGTGTGGTGTTTGTGTTGTGTGTATAGGTTAGGAATTACGGGCCAGTGCAAAAACACGAAAATCATAGAAAATTTTAAGATTTTTGAATTTTTTTGTAATTTTCTTATGCTATGGAATGCAAAATATTTTTTTCAAGGAAGAGCAGAGCAAAAAGCCCGTCCCATGAAATTTTATTTCCAAAATTTAATAAAAACAATACAATGTGTTTGATAAAGCAGAGGCGGAGGTTGCATATAAACAAGCAAATTTCCCATCTGAGAGTTCACATTCAAATTAGTGCCCATTGCTCGCATGTAAACTAGTAACAAACATAAACTATAAAATTCCTCAGAGAAATACATCTAAAAAACATTACAAGATAGAAAGGATAGAATTTCCAAGAGAAATAGAAATTGCTCTTTGAAGAATTAATTTATCGGTTACAACACATTCAAGCGTTTTTACAAACGCATTCTAAAGACCATCCATTAACATAAATTTATTACAACAAAAACTAAATGAGTTTGACATACATAGAAATATTCATCCCCGACCCTCGATCTACACCCTATTGATCATTTGGGCATCAAATTCATACCCATCAATCTCCGATCATTGCATTGTCCTATTAATCTATTTTTCGATATGAAATGCGTCATGGTGTGCCACAAAACAACAGACAAGTACAACTCCTCATTTCTGGTAGAACCACCTGCACATCATTATCTTCTTCTTTCTTTACCTACCAAGCTCCCAAATAAAAACTAGCTCCTAATTAAAAACTCAAAAACACTATCCACCACCAAAATCCCTTCCACAAAACACCATCCACCACCAAAACCAGTCATTATATAAAATATTGAAAAAATAAAATTTTGATATTTTTAAAACGTTCGTGATATTTTCGTGCTATAACAATTATAATATTGAAAAACTGAATAAAACAACAAATATAGAGATTCTTGAAAATTTCACGATTTTTCATGTGCAGCATGCAAAATATTGAAAAATTTTAAAAAACAATATTTTTGGAATTTTGAAAAAAAATCTTGAATTTCGTGGGCTATACATTCAAAATATTGAAATCCTAAAATCACAAAATTGTAAAGATTTTTTAAAATTCCGTAATTTCGTGTTCTATATAAATGAAAAATATTGAAAAATAAAAAGAACGAAATATTTTGAGATTCTCAAAATATTTATGATTTTCATGTGATATATAATACAAAATATTAAAAAAGCAAAGGGAATAGAAATTTATTGAGATTTCTGAAAATTTACGATTTTCGTTCAATATATTAAGCAAAATTTTGAATGACCGAAGATAACATAAAATTTTTGTATTTTCTGAAAATATTGCAATTCTCATGTTTTATAGAAAGAAAAAACATTAAAATCTGAATATAAGAATTATTTTTTGGTCATATAAAATTAAGCGATTTTTGAGTTATAAAAAACAAAATATTGAAAAACGGAATAAAACAGAAAATTTAAATAATTTTTAAGAGCTCTTTAACTTGCACTATTGGAAGCAAATTATTGCAAATCTATATAAAACTATAAATATTGAGATTTTCTTAAGTTTCTCGATTTTTCGTGTACAATACTGGATGCAAATTATTGAAATTTAAAGGAAATAGATTTTTTTTTAATTTTTATATTATTCCTTATTTTTGTGTGTCAGCATGCAAAATATTGAAAATTTGAAGAAACTTATAGAATTTTGAAGATAACGCGGTCTTTGGGTTGAGATAAAAAGGAAAATATTCAAAAACCAAAGAGCATAGAAAATTTGAATATTTTGGAAAGTTCTAATTTTTGTGTGATACATAGAATACAAAAAATTTAAAGATAAAAATAAAGAAAAGTTTTTAGATTTTCATGATTATCTTGATTTTTTTATTTTTGCATTCAAGATATTGAAAATTTAAAAGTAACAAAAAAATTTAAGATTTTTTAACATATCACGGTTTTCAAGTGCAATTGAAAGCAAATATTAATAAACCAAAGAGCACACACGATGCGAGATTTTTGAAAATTTCTAAATTTTCGTATGTTATAGAGAGTAAAATATTGAAATATTTGAAGAAAACAGAAATTTTGGGATTTCCGAAGATTTCACGGTTTTCGTGAGCTGTTTGCAAACAAAATATTGAAAAGTTGGAAAACATAGAAATTTTTGAGTTTTTTGAAAATTTCATAATTTTCATGTGCTACATAACGCAAAATATTGAAAAGGTGAAGAAAAAAGAAAATTTTATGATTTTCGTTTATATATCAAGAAAAATATTTAAAAACCAAATAAAACAGGAAATTTTGATGTTTACAGAAAATTTCACGATTTCGTGTGATATATAGTACGCAAAATATTGAAATTTAAAAAAACAACATTCTAAGAAGTTTAAAAAAATCTTGAATTGCATGGGCTATATATTCAAAATATTGAAAATTTGAAGTAAACAGAAAATTTAAGGATTTTTGAAGATATCGCGGTTTTTGTGAGCCGTAAGCAAAATATTAAAAATTTAAAAATCACAAAAAAAATTGTGATTTTGGAAAATTCAATAATTTCGTGTTCTGCAGTAAGCAAAATATTGAAAGCTAACAAGAAAGAATTTTCCTGAGATTTTTGAAATTTTCTTAATTTCCGTGTGATATCGCATTCAAAATATTGACATTTTATAGTAAACAAAATTTTTTGAATTTTTAAAAATAACGCAATTTTCTTGTACTATATAGCAAATAAAATATTAAAAAATAGAAGAACATATTAAATTTTGAGATTTTTGAAAGTTTCGTAAATTTTGTTTGACAGCATACAAAATATTAAAAAATAAAAAATAAAAATTTCACACTTCTAAATTTTTTTAATTATTTTCATGTGATATATAATACAAAATATTAAAAGAGTAAAGGAAATAGAAATTTGTTGAGATTTCTGAAAATTTACGATTTTCGTTTGTTATATTAAGCAAAATGTTGAATGATAGAAGATAACAAATTTTGTATTTTCGAATATATTGCAATTTTCATGCTTCATGTAAAAAGCAAAAATATTAAAATCCAAAGTTAAGAAATTTTTTAGATCTTATAAATTTTAGCGATTTTCGAGTGTTATAAAAAGCAAAATATTAAAAACGGAAGAAACTAGAAAATATTGAAAAAGGAATAAACTATAAAAAGCAAAATAATTGCAAGCAAATTATTGAAAAACTAAATAAAACAATAAATATTGAGATGTTTTTAAAGATTCTCAATTTTCGTGTGCTATTTAGAATGCAAAATATTGAAATTTTGAAGGAAATAGAATTTTTTAATTTTTAAAATATTCCTGAATTTCATGTGCTATATAGCTTGTAAAGTATTTAAAATTTGAAGGAAATTTTAGGATTTTGAAGATAATCCGGTCTTTGGGTGCGACAGAAAGAAAAATATTCAACATAGAAATTTTTGAAATTTTTGTGTGATGTAAGCATACAAAAAATTTAAAGATAAAATGGTAGAAAGGTTTGAGATTTTTTAAAATTTCTTGATTTCCGTTTGCATTCACATTCAAAATATTGAAAATTTGAGGGAAACACAAACTTTTGAGATTTTGACAATATGTTTTCATGTGCTATTATTAAAAGCAAAATATTAATAAACCGAAGAGTATAGAAAAGTGCAAGAATTTTCAAAATTTCATTATTTTTGTATGCTATAGCATAGAAAATATTGAAAGGTAAAAAGAAAGAAAAATTTTGAGTTGAAAATTTCTTAATTTTCGTGTGCTATCGCATTTAAAATATTGAAAATTTGAAGAAAACTGAAATTTTGGGGTTTATGAAGATATTACGGTGTTCATATGCTATAGCAAAGAAAATATTGAAAAATTAAAAAGCACATAAATTTTTGAGATTTTTGAAAATCTTTTAAATTTCATGTGCTATATAATGTAAAATATTGAAAAGGTGAAGAAAAATAAAATTTTAGATTTTCGTATCTATATCAAACAAAATATTTTAAAAACGAAGAAAACATGAAATTTTGATGTTAATAGAAATTTTCGTGGGCATAGCATGCAAAATACTGGAATTTTTAAAAAACAGTTTTTTAGAATTTTAACAAATCTTGAATTTCGTTGGCTATATATTCAAAATATTGAAAATTTTAAGAAAACAAAAAATATTGGGATCTTTTAATATATCGTGGAATTCATGTGATATATATAGCAAGCAAAATATTGAAAATCCGAAAATAACAGATAAAAATTAAGATTTTTTAAAATTTAGTAATCAAACAAATTTTTGAAAAATAAAAAGAAAGAAAGTTTTTGAGATTTCTTGATTTCCGTGTGCTATCTATATAGCAAACATTTTGTAATTTTTGAAATTAGAAAGTAAACAGAAAATTTTGTAATTTTTGAAGATAGCACGGTTTTCGTGTACTATATATATAGCAAACAAAATATTGAAAAATAAAAAAAAGGAGAATTTCAAAAAAAATATGATTTTAATGTGCTGTATAATACAATATATTAAAGATGTAAGGGAAATAGAAATTTTTTGAGATTTCTGAAAATTTACGATTTTCGCATGTTGTATTAAGCAAAATGTTGAAAGACCGAAGGTAATAGAAAATTTTGATCTTTTTGAAAATATTGCAATTTTCATGCTTTATATAAAATGATAAAATATTAAAATTTGAAGAAAAGATTTTTTTTAAAGATTTTATAAAATTTAGTAATTTTCAAGTGCTCTAAGAAGTAAAATATTGAACAAAGGAAGAAAACGGAAAATTTTCATATTTTTGAAAAGCTCGCCGCCTATGTGTGCGTTATAGAGAGCAAATTATTAAAAAATTTAATAAAACAAAGAATATTGAAATTTTTATAAAATTTCTCGAATTTTGTAAAGAATATTGAGATTTTTAAAAATTTCTTGAATTTTAAAAAATTAAATAAAACAAATAAAACAAAGAATGCAATTTTTTTGAAATTTAAAGATATTAGGATTTTTTAAATATTATGGATTTTTTGTGTGTCCACGCAAAAAATTGAAAATTTGAAGGAAATTTTGGGATTTTTGAATATAACGTGATCTTTAGCTGCTATAGAAAGCAAAATATTGAAAAACTGAATAGTATAGAAACATTTGGAAATTTTCTAATTTTTGTGTGATATGCATACAAAATATTGAAGATAAAAACAAAGAAAATTTTTGTGAGTTTCGAAAAAAGTTGATTTTCATTGCTTTTGCATCCAAAATATTGAAAATTTGAAAGAAACAAAAATCTTCAAGATTTTAGAAGATATTAAGGTTTTCATGTGCTATTGCAAGGAAAATATTGATAAACCGAAAAATACAGAAAATTTTGAGTTCTATGAATAGTTCATAATTTCCAGATGCAATAGCATGCAATGAAAGATAAAAGGAAAAAACATTTGAGTTGAAAATTTCTTGATTTCTGTGTGCTATTGCAATCAAAATGTTGAACATTTGAAGAAAACATAAATTTAAGGATTTTTGAAGTTATCATGGTTCTAGTGTGATATAGCGAACAAAATATTGAAAAACTAAAGAGCACAGAATTTTTTGAGATTTTTGAAAATTTCTTAGTTTTTGTATGCTATTCAAAATATTGAAAGATAAAAAGAAAGAAAACTTTTGAGTTGAAAATGTCTTGAATTTGAAGTGCTATCAAATTCAAAATGTTCAAAATTTGAAAAAAAAAACCCAGAAATTTTAGGATTTTTTTGAAGATATCGTGGTTTTCATGTGCTATAGCAAACAATATTAAAATATCGAAAACCATAGAAAATTTTGAGAGTTTTGAAATTTTCATAATTTTCATGTGTTATATAATGCATAATATTGAAAAGACGATGGAAAAAGAAAATTTTATGATTTTCGTTAGTTATATCAAACAAACTATGTAACAACCGAAGAAAACATAAAATTTTGATCTTTATGAAAAGTTCACAGTTTTTGTGTGCTATATAAGAAGCAAAATATTGAAAAATGAATAAAGCAGAAAATATTAAGATTCTTAAAAATTTTGCGATTTTTTCTATGACAAGCAAAATACTGAAAATTTAAATAAAATATATTTTTTGAATTTTAAAAACTCTTGATTTTCGTAAGCAAAATACATGCAAAAATATTAAAAACATGATGGGGAAAAGAAAATTTCTGATTTTTTAGAATATTGCAATTTTCATGCCTTATATATACCCATAAATAAAAGCCTGAAAAAGAGAAATTTTTGTGATTTTTAGCGATTTTCGTTCGCTATGAGGTGGATTATTGAAAATCGAAAGAAAACAAAAATATTGACATTTTTGAAACGTTTACGATATTTGTGTATTGTATGGCAAGTAATATATTGAAAAAAAAAAGAATAAAAAAGAAAAGAGAGTGAAAGAAAATCGAAATGAAATAAAACAAAATAATTAAATTCTAAGGAAATAGAAAATTCTATATAGCAAGTAATGTATTTAAAAACCGATGAACGCAAAAAATACAAAATATTGAAAGAAATTGGAATTTCTGAAAATTTTATGATTTTCGTACCTTATATTAAGCAAAATGTTGAAAAACGAAGAAAAGAGAAGAATTTGGTATTTTTGAAAATATTGTAACTTTCATACTTTATTTAGCAAGTGAAATTATAAAAACCTGAGGAAAGAATTTTTTTTTTTAAACCGTAAAAACAAGGATTTTTGGATTTTTGAAAATATTACAATTTTCATGCTCTATATCGCAACAAAATAAATAAAAACACGGAAAAGTAGAAAATTTTGTATGTTTTTAAAATATCGTGAATAGAAAGTTTTTGAGCTTAGCATACAAAAAATTGTAAAACCGAACAAAAAAAGGTTGAGATTTTAGAAGATATTGCGATTTTCATTTCCTATAGCATGCAAAATATTGAAAAATTTGAAGAAAAAATCTTTTTTTGGGTATTTTAAAAAATTTATTGAATTTCGTGGGTTATACATGTAAATTATTGAAAATTAGAAGTAAACAAAAAAAATTTGGGATTTATGAAGATATCATGGTTCTCGAATGCTATAATATGCAAAATATTAAAATATAAAAAAAAAGAAAAAATTTAAGCTGAAAATTTCTTAATTTCCGTGTGCTTTCGAAGTCAAAATGTTGAAAATTTAAAGAAAACATAGTTTTTTGGATGTTTGAAGATATCGCAGTTTTCGTGTGCTATATAGCAAACAAAATATAAAAAAATAAAAAAGTACGTGGATTTTTTAGGGTTTTGAAAATTTTGGAATTTTCGTGTGCCATAATACAAAATATTGAAAATGTAAAGAAAAAAGAAATTTTACGATTTTCGTTTGTGATATCATGATGAATATTTAAAACTCGACGAAAACATAAAATTTTGTTGTTTTTGAAAAGTTCATTATTTTTATGTGCTATATCAAAGCAAAATATTCAAAAAATGGATAAATAAGAAAATATTAAGATTCCTAAAAATTTCATAATTTTTTGGTTTGCCAGTATGCAAAATATTGAAAATTTGAAGAGAATGTAAAATTTTGAAAATTTTCAAAAACCAAGGAGCATAATTTTTTTTAAAGATTTTGGAAAATTTTAGTAAAATTTTCAATTTTCTTGTGCTATAGCATACAAAAAATTGTAAAACCGAATAAAACAAAACATATGAGATTTTTTGAAATTTATCAATATTCGAGTGCTATATAAGAAGAAAAATATTGAAAAACTGAAAGAAAAAAAAACAGAAAATTTTGATATTTTTGTAACGTTGGTGATCTTTCTGTGATATAGCAATCAAAATATTGAAAAACTAAATAAAACAAAAAGAAATGGAGATTTTATAAAATTTTAAGATTTTCAGCATGCAAAATATTGAAAATTATGAGGGAAACAACTTTTTTGGAGTTTTAAAATATTCTTGAATTTCGTGGGCGTATGCAAAATATTGAAAAAATTTATAAAAAAAGGAAATCTTAGGATTTTTTGAAGATATCACGATTTTCATATATTATACTATGCAAAATATTGAAATATATATATAAAAAATTGAGTCGAAAATATCTTCATTTTCGTGTGCTATCGCATTTAAAATGTTGAAAATTCGAAAGAAAGCAGAAATATTGGAATTTTGTAAGTTGTCATGGTTTTCGTGTGCTATATAGCAAATAAAATAATGAAAAATCAAAAAACACAGAAATCTTTGAGGGTTCATAATTTTCGTATGCTATAGAAAAGGTGAAGAAAAAAGAAAATTTTATGATTTCGTTGATTACACCAAGTAAAATATTTAAAAATCAAAGAAAACAAAAAATTTAATGTTTTTGAAAAATTCACGATTTTTGTGTGCTATAGAAAACAAAATATTGAAAAAAAAATGAAAATGTAGAAAATATTAAGATTCTTTAAAATTTTGCTACTTTTTTGTGTAACAAGCAAATATTGAAAATATGAAGAAAATAATTTTTGTTTGAATTTTAAAAAACTTTATTTTTGTGTTCAATACATGCAAAATATTAAAATTTTGAAGGAAAAAGAAAAATTTGGATTTTCTAAAATATTGAAATATTCATGCTTTATGTACCAAAAAAATAAATAAACCACGAAAAGACAAAAAATTGTTTGATTTTTTAAAATTTTGTGATTTTCTTTTGCTATTAGAAACAAAATATTGAAAAATGAAAGAAAATAGGAAAAATATTGATATTTTTTAAATGTCCGCGGTCTTTATGTGCTATATAGCATGTAAAATATTAAAAACCAAAATGAAACAAAAAATATTGAGATTCTTTAAAATATCATGATTTTTGTGTGTAAGCATGCAAAATATTGAAAATTTGGAAAAATAGAAAAATTCTAGATTTTCATGTGCTAAACATGCAAAATATTGAAAATTTGAAGGAAATAGAAAATATTGAAATTGATAGGAAACGGAAAATTTTGAAAAATTCTAACTTTTAAATATATTGCGGTTTTCGTGTGCTCTAAGAAGTAAAGTATTGAAAAACCGAAGAACACTCAAATTTTTAAGATTTTTGAAAAATTTCATAATTTTCATGTGATATTTACAATGCAAAATATTAAAAAATAAAAAGTTTTTTTTTGAGATTTTTAAAAAAAAATCAGTTTCATGTAACGTGTTATGAAAAATATCAAAAAAGTAAAGGAAACGGAAAGTTTTTGATATTTCTAAAAATTTTACGATATTCACTCATTATATTAAGTAAAATGTTCAAAAACCGAGAAAACGTAAATATTTGGTATTTATGAAAATATTGAAATTTTCATTCCAATGATATTATAAAAACCCGAAGAAAAGAATTTCTTTTTTGAAAACTGTAGAAACATAAAATTTTGGATTTTGAAAATGCTTCAATTTCCATGTTGTTTATAGCAAGCAAATAAATTAAAACCCAGAACAGAGAAAATTTTGTGAATTTAATAAGATTTCCAATTTCTTGTGCTATATAACATACAAAAAATTATTAAACTAAAGAAAACAAAAAATATTGAGATTTTTTAAAATTTAGCTATTTTCTTTTGCTATATATAAGAAGTGAAATTTTGAATACAAAAGAAAACTGAATATTGTAAATATAGAAAATTTAAAGCAAACATAAAATTTTTGAACTTTTTAAGACATCGTGGCTTACGTGTACTAGCAAACAAAATATTGTAAAACCGAATAGTATAGTAAAGTTTAAGCATACAAAATATTGAAAAACCAAAAAAAGTAATTTTTTAGACTTCCAAAAATTTTGTGGTTTTCATATGCTATCTAATACAAAATATTTAAAAAGTAAAAGAAACATAAATTTATTGAGATTTCTAAAAATTTTACAATTTTCGTTCCTTATATTAAGCAAAATGGTGTAGCACCTGTGGAGGAGAAGATGCAAGAAAAACATCTAAGATGGTTTGGTCATGTGCGAAACAGACCTATATAAGGGCTGGTTCGATGAATGGATATTCTCGATTTAGGCTAAGTCAAAAGAACGAAAGGGGGACCAAAGAAAACATGGTTGGAGGCGATACGAAAAAATATGGATGTCTAAGACCTTAATGAAAGCATATTGTTCAAAAGGAGTTAATGGAGATGGAGTATCTATATGCTCGACCCAGCATGATTCTCATGTTGGTTCATATAGCCTACCATATATGCTCAGGATAAAGGTTCAGTTGTAGTTGTATATTAAGCAAAATATTGAAAAACTGAAGAAAACGGTAAATTTTGGTATTTGTGAAAATATTGCGATTTTCATGATTTATATAGCAAGAAAAAAATATTAAAATCAAAAGAAAAGGAATATTTTTTAGATTTTAAAAATTTTAGCGATTTTCAAATGCTATATAAGAAGAAAATATTGAAAAACGGAGGAAAATAGAAAATTTTGATATTTTTGAAATGTCCATGAACTTTGTGTACGATAACATGCGAAATATTGAAAAACTAAATAAAACAAAAAATATTGGGATTTTTAAAATTTTCATGATTTTTGTGTGCTATATAGCATGCAAAAATTGAAAATTCGAAGAAAACGGGAAATTTCATAATTTTCATTTGTTATAGAATATAAAATATTGAATTTTTTTTTGTTGAGATTTTTAGAAATTTTATGATTTTATATGCTATATAATGCAAAATATTGAAGAAATGAAGAAAAAGGTAAATTTTACCAATTTCGTTTGTTATATCAAGCATAATTTTTAAAAACCAAAGAAAACATAAATTTTTGATATTTTTGAAAAGTTTATGATCTTTCTGTGCAAGCAAAATATTGAAAATAAAATGAATAAAATAGAAGATATTAAGATTTTTTTAAACTTCATGATTTTTTCCTATGGTATATGGCAAGCAAAATATTGAAAATTTGAAGAAAACAATTTTTTTAATTTTTTAAAAATCTTGATTTTCATTTGTAATACATGCAAAATATTAAATATATGAAGGAAAAAGAAAATTTTCGGATTATTGAAGATATTGTAATTTTTATGTGCTAAACAAGCAAAATATTGAAAAACCGAAGATGATATTAAATTTTGAGATTTTTGGATATTTTGTATTTTTCTTGTGCTATAATATGCAAAATATTAAAAGTTTAAAAAAATTTTGATTTTCATTTGTTATACCATGCAAATGGTTGGAAAAGTGAGAAAAATAAAATTTTACAATTTTTCTTTGTTATATCAAGCAAAATATTGAAAAACCTAAGAAAATAGAAATTTTAAATTTTGAAAATATTGCGATTTTCATACTCTATAAAACAAGCAAAATAATAAAATCCCAACAAAACAGAAAGTTTTGTGATATTTAAAATTTTACGATTTTCTTATGCTTATATAGCATACAAATGCTATATAGCATACAAAAATCTTTCACCGAAGAGCACAAAAAAATTTAAGTTTTTTTTTACATTTTGTGATTGCTTTGTGCTAGAAGAAGCAAAATATTGAAAAACGGAAAAAAGCGGAAAATTTTGATATTTTTGAAAAGTTTGTAATCTTTGTTTGATATATAACATGCAAAAGAGTCTAATAAAAATAGCGATCAAATTAAATTTGGGCATTTATAAACGATATTTTACCTTATCCAACAATTTACGGGCACAAAATCGGCTTTGGTGCCAGGAAGTCTCTCCTTGTAGAGCTCAAGTATTGAAATGTGAAAAATGCAATGATAGTGTAGACTCAGGAGATGAAATTTATATGCATTTGATACAGAAAATGAACCTGGAAAAAGTTTTCATCTCTGCTGTACTTCAGTACAAATTTTGTGTTGTATATTTTTTTTACCTTTTTTTAGTGACTTTTCCTTCCACTTTTGCTAGATAAAAAGTTATTCGCAATCAGTTGGTTCGATATCAATGTCGACCATCGACGCTTGTTCTTATGAGGTAGTTCTTTGTTGCTGCTGCCGCCATCGGTCGAACTCGTCTCCAGTCCCTACTTCTTTCAACACCGTGGAGGAATCATCTGTTGAACTCTTCTTTTCAGTTTCTACTTCTTTGGATGCTTTGGAGCATTCGGCAATGGGTTTTGATCCACGGTAATTGTCGGCGATGGATCGCCACTTCTTAGGAGGTGAGTTGTTGTCGCTGCTGCCATCAGTTGAACTGTTCTCATTAGTCTCTACTTCTTTCACCGCTTTGCGAAATTCATCAGGGGAGCTTTTCTCTGTAGTTTCTATATCTTCCAATACTTTGGAGAGTTCTTCAACCAAACTGTTCGCTTTAGTTTCTACGTCTTTCGATGCTTTGGAGCTTTTCACCGCTCGAAATGCTCTCTGTAGTTTCTACTTCTTTCAATGCTATGTGGCATTCATCCAACTCATCCTTAAACATACAAGGATTAGACAAATCAATACAGGGAAAGGGGAAATTTTTTATATTTGTTTGAATAATAATGGCAATAATCGACATACTTGCAGAAAAGACGATAACAGTTGAAGAAAGAATCCTATAATTAGGAGCCGATAGTTTTGAAAATATAGAAATTAATATAAGGAGGCCGTTAAACTTCGATCTTTCTCAAAAAATAGAAAAAGGAAAAAAGATATTACCTTATCCAACAATGCGACAGAGTGTACAAAATTTTCAAATGTCTCAAATCTGTCACTGTAAAGCTCAAATGTGGCGCGTGAAAGAGCCCAAACTGCAAGCACCGACGCTTTGAACCTCATTACATTTACTCTAAATACCAAAATTTGAGAAGAAAGAAAAAGAAAATGAAGGGAAAAAAAATTGTCCAAAAGTATCTAATTACAAAAATTATATTGCAATTCAATTACCCTGCTGGGCTTTACAGAGGATTCCAGTGGCACCAGATTTCAGATATGCGGCATCCCCAAAAACAAAGGAGGCAAGCAATCCGCGAAGTAATTGAAAAAAGCAAAGGGAGTGGTTGGTTTCAGATCGTCTTCAAGAGCATATGACACCTCGTGCTCTGTTTCCAGGAGCTTTTTCCTATCCACGGGCAAGTCCTGTACATTCTCAAATCAAGAACAGATATTTCAAAACTTGAAAGCACGAAGAAATCGCTCGTTCGAATTTCGGAAGAAATATAAATAAAAAAACTGAATTTTGAGAGAATCAACAAATCGTTCACATTATGATCGATCAAGAAACAGATCGTTCAAATTTTGAAATAAATCATGAAATCAAGAAACTGATCTTTCAAAATTTTGAAGGGGGGAAAACAAATCGTTTGAAGTTTACTGGAATTTTTTAAAAAAATACAAGAAACCGGCCTTTCAAAATTTTGACAGAATCGATCAAGAAGCCGATCGTTCAAAATTTCAAAACAAATCATGAAAACCAAGAAACTGTCTCGTTAAGTTTCAGAAGAATCAAACCTTGAGATGTTCAATGTAAAAGATATTATCCATAGTTGTAGCAGCATGCAACACACAAGCGGTGGCGAAGATTTCAATGTCCAAAACATTCTGCAGAGAGTTTCAATCTGAACACATCAAATTAGATAATCTCAAATCAATCAAAAGAAAACTCAATTTGATTTGTCTCTATCAGAATTCAACCTCGAATTCTTTTTTGTGAAGGTAACAATCGAGGTAGTTGATGGCGAGGTAGATGAACCTCGGATTGTCATAATGAGCCATCTGCATCTGAAAACAGAGGAAGCAATATTTGCATTTTTTTTATTACTACTTGGAATTGTGATTAGAAATCCGGTACCTCAACGATGTGTGAGACGATTGCTTGGCGATTGGGGGGGTCGATCACATTCTTGATGGAGGTCGCGTAGTTCGATTCAGCGGCGAACATGTTTTCTATTGGGGATTTTTTGAGCGGCGTCATGATATTGTGGTCTCCCATTGAGAGAGAGAGAGAGAGGGAGAGTTGGAGGGAAATGGAGAGTGGGGGATTTAAAAGGAGCAAGCAATTTGGATCTTCGGATGCAAACCGGTTCGGACCCGACCAGACCCGAAATGGAAACATACAAGTATCTGGTATGTTAGAAGGCTAACAAACTTATGTTCTCTAGTTATCATGTAGCACATTTCGGAAGAAAAAAAAAATCAAAGGGGGAAATTTTTTTACCTATCCGATCCATGAGACAGCGGACTGTGTCTGTTATGTTACACATATCGATTTGGTGTGGGTCCGTTACAATAGGCATATCTGTTTCAAGTTTACATCTTTTTTCTGCTCGCATACACACATGCTAAAATGATAGCATCCTCGAAATTTTATTTTTTCCGCAAATCCAAGAAAATTTCACATGTATGACGAAAAGCGAAAGATTAGAATATAGAAGTCCTTTACAGCCCAACATTCAAAATTGAGACGATACCAAAACGATTACCGTGAGAAACGACTTGTGATTTAAGTGTATTTCGCTTGATTTTTGAATAGGTTACAAATTTATTGAAGTGTCTCAAAAAAAATTCAGAAGAATTCCCTCATAATGGATAATTAGAGAGAGAGAAAAATGGAAAAAAATCAAAATCTGCTCTAGAAAATGAATGCTAAGTTGTGTAACTTCTATGCTTTCTGTTTTTTGCTTCGTTTTCTTCCCTTTTTCTCTCAGCTGGACTTGGTGAAAGTTTAATCGAACGCTTCTTATCGGCTAGGTTGTTGTTGCTGCCATTGTTCGAGCGTTTCACATAAGCTCGCCGTCTGCTCTCAATCACTTTTTTTTCCATATCTTTGAAACATTCCTCCACCTCATTGGGAGAGTGTGATTGAACACAGGCTAACGAAGGATGTTAAGATAACAGAGAACCAGTTTGGGTTCATGCCTGAAAGATCGACGACAGAGGCTATTCATTTGCTTCGTCAAGTTGTCGAATGTTTTCGAGAGTGTCACGCCCCGCTTCCCAAAATACTGAAAACGAGGGATGATTAGGCCAGCCATGCTCCTACGGTTAAGGAATCATCCCGCCGTAGTCACACTTCGGCTTCTAGCATTGCATGGTAATCAGTAAATAAAGCACAGTATTAAAAGAATCACATCACTAAATTATTACATTAATATTCTATTGTTCACAAATTACAGATAATAAGGACAAATACTAACCAAAGTCAAACTTACGATCACTTTTATGGAAAGCAGAAAAATAGAAAGTACACCAGTCTAAATCTCCGTGAACTCGAAGGGTAGATCCGTCTCCTGTGCTGGTCCTCCCGCGGGATCTGAGCATGCATACTCAGCTCGTCAGAGCGACACAATAACAATATTATTATAATAAGATGAGACAGGTATATGGGGTAATACTGGTGCAAGAACAATGCAAGTAATCACTATGTCACAAGATGATGCAGAATATGTTATGTGTCCCTATCGGTCTCTAGGTCATGTTTGAAATCACATAGTGGAAGGAGGATCATGTTTAACAGGAGTCTCGTACATACCCGAGACAACGGCCCACATGCTCGGGACATAACCCTGTCAGCCGGATCGCTAGATCCTATCCTACATGTATCGGTATCTCTGTTCGAATGATCATCCTCTAAACACGGTCCCGCTAAATACGATACTCTTTCCACTTTGATTTTCCCCTTTTCCCCAGGTTCTCACTATTTACGATATTGATCTAGTTGTGTACAAACATACCAATGGCACGGTTTTAGCACTGTTCACTGTATCAATCACTATCACGAATATTCACTTTCTATTGATGTACTTGTCACTCCTAAACCAACATCTATCACGCATGATAATGCAATGTCCACACGTACTAACACTGAGTATATGGCAAGGGTATGATATATGTATGTATACTACCAATGAGCTCTGTATGTTATGAATCAACACGCATATCATTAACTAAAATAAATTGCATTAATTACTATGTTAAGAATTCAGCAAAATGATACAAGTAAGATAAATAGAACACTTAGTCAGTGATTCGTCAAAATTTATTTCAGTTCAATCGGGATTCCGATTCTCAAGATATAGCTATTTCATTTTAAGTGCGCGCGGCTGGAAATTCAGTTTCAGAACTGAACGTCCGTTTCGCGACACGAATTGTACCCAGTTGGGCTCAGAATTTATCTATGCTACTGCTGAATGAAATCTAGGGTTTTCTATAAAGTATTCAACGCAACAGACGGATACTCAATCGCATCTGTACGTTGAGAGTTATGCACAGTTTAACCTCAATATGTCATTTCTGAACCTGTTCTGGACAGATATACGTTCTGCCCTTTTAAATACAGTTTAAAATAGCAAATGGCGATGAAACGGAATGGAATCACCTGCTTTATTTAGCTGACAGAGTTATCTTTAATCTACTATAGGGTTCCGTAACATACGACTTCAAGAAACACAGTGGAACAGTTATTGGGACAGTACACAATAATCAGAAACGCTCTGGACTGCAGTCCAGAGTCGCATTCCGATCTAATTATCATCACGATTACTGAACAGAAATCATTAAAATTTTACATAGGGTTAAAGATCGTCGAGTCGGATTCGATTTAAGCCCTCGAACGCATCATTCCAGTTTGAATATAATTTATGGTGATTTTATTCGTTTTCAGGTACGAGGAAATTCTAGTTTTAATGGCATATTTGGGGGTATCAATTTTTGTCACGAACAATCGTATTTTCCAGCGAGGTTTCTACACTACATTTATCATCCTATGGGCCAAAGGAAAATATCAGTTTCCGTCAAAATAGACAATCATTTTCATGGGAGATTAGCATCGAGCACATAGGTCATATTATGTATCGGGATTCAGCAAATCCGTAAACTGGATATTTTAGGTTTATACCACTAATATATTAGCATGAAGTAAGTAAACACTTGCCTGGAAGAGGTCTCGGGGTCGCACGGCAGCAACGGTGTCACGAACGCGCGATGTACGCCGCAAAACGAATTGCGCGAGCTTGGCTCGCGACACGGGTTTGACGTCGGAGTTCCCCGGAGCCGTCAAGTGCGCTCTGGAAGAGGAGGTGGTGCTCTGTGGTTGGCCTGGGGCTTGCTGGGGTCGATGATATCGGCGGTGGTCGCTCCGGCGACGTGCACAGTGAAGTGCTCGGGACAAGAATTGGGTTAGTGTAGGTTTTTGGAGAGAGGGAGAGAGAGATAGTGGGGCTCGGGAAGAGATGGTGCTGAGGATGTAGAGGGTCGCAGAGGTGGTTCAGGCGAAGAGGGGCTCGCCGGCGTCGAGTGCCAGGGGTAACTCGAGCTCGGTCGGGTGATGGGTTTTTGTTTGCAGAGGGCTCGGTAGGGGCTCGGGTTAAAGAAGGTGGGGTCGTAGAGGGAGGAGGTTGGTGGAGGAGGGGCGATCGAGGGTTGCCGAGGGGTTGTCGTCGTCAGAGGTGGAGGTCTGCAGTGGGTTGCTCGAAGTTTCGTGGGGAAAAAACTTGAGTGCTGGAGGATTTTGAGGAGTTGGAAAGTGAGAGGGAGATGAGGAGTTGGGGAGCGAGAGTTAGAGGGAGTCGTGGCGTGGGTCGTGGGTCGTGGGCAACGGCGAGGGCGACGTGGGGGAGCTCGGGGACGTGGGTCGCGAGAGAAAATGAGCGGGAAAGTTGGTTACGAGTGGGGAAGAAGAAGGGTTTTAAACGGGTCGAAGGAAGTGAGTCGGGTAGGCTAGTTGAGGAGGCGGGCTGCTGAGCTGGGCCGGGCCCGCCCAAAAAATTCCCTTCCTTTCTCTTTTTAAAATCGTGGTGGGCTGAGAAGGAGATTGGGCCGGGGCTTTTTAAATGTTAATATTGAAAATTTGATGTGTTGGGCTGAGGGATTTTGGTGAAAGGGTTTGGGGCCGTTGGTTTAAATTTAAAGATTTATTTTAAAAGGATTTTGAATGGGCTGAAGGTATAAGTAATATAGTTTTGGGTTTTAGTTTATTTTAGCCTTGGTTTTAATTTGTTTTGAATCTTGGGTTTTAACTTTTAGGGTTAGGGAAATTATAAACATTGGGATTCAAGCAACCACCTTCTACAAAAAATATACGAGGAAAGTAAATTTTTGGGATTTAGAAAATAGGAAAAAACTTTTATTAAGATGGTAACGGGGATTTACATCATACCCCCCTTAACAAAAATTTCGTCCTCGAAATTTAGCAAGGATACAAGAATACAATGTACTAAGCAAAGAGATGTGGATAACGATCACGGATATCTTCCTCCCGCTCCCAGGTGGATTCTCCTGGGGAACGACCGCCCCAAGACACTCGGACTAACGGAATGACCTTATTCTTCAGCACTTTCTTTCTGCGGTCGAGAATGGTAGTAGGCTGCTCTTCGTACGATAAATCGGTACCCAAAACTAGCTCCGAATGGTCCAGAACATGGCTCTCATCTCGAACGTAACGCCGCAACTGTGACACGTGGAAGGTATTGTGCACACCAGCTAGCGATGGAGGCAAGGCAAGTCGATAGGCCACCTCTCCTACTCGCTCTAGCACCTCAAAAGGTCCGATAAAGCGGGGACTAAGCTTTCCCCGACCTCCGAACCTGATAACTCCACGAGTAGGGGAAATCTTCAAGAACACATGATCTCCGACTTCGAACTCAAGTGCCCTTCTGCTGGTATCTGCCCAACTCTTCTGCCGATCCTGAGCCGCCTTGATACACTGTCTGATCATTTGAACTTTGTCGACTGTCTGAACAATGAGTTCGGGGCCCAGTAGTCTTCGCTCTCCCACATCATCCCAACATACTGGGGATCGACATTTCCGCCCGTATAGTGCTTCAAAAGGAGCCATCTGAATACTAGCCTGATAACTATTGTTATAGGAGAACTCGACTAGATGCAGATGGTCCTCCCAGGAACCTTGAAAGTCCAACATACAGGCTCTCAACATGTCCTTGAGCGTCTGAATCGTACGCTCGGATTGTCCATCCGTCTGTGGGTGATAAACTGTGCTGAAATTAAGGCGGGTACCCAAGCTCTCCTGTAAGCTCTTCCAAAAGTGCGACAAGAATCTCGTGTCCCGGTCTGACACAATGCTGACTGGAACACCGTGAAGTCGTACAATCTCCTGCATATATCTTTCTGCCAATGTTTCTGTCGACTGTCCCACTCGGAAAGGTAGAAAGTGTGCAGCTTTTGTGAGGCGATCGACGATAACCCAAATGGCATTATTGCCCCTAGGGCTCCATAGTAAGGCCGTCACGAAATCCATAGTAATGTGCTCCCACTTCCATTCCGGTATCGGCAGGGGTTGTAACAGTCCTGCTGTCCTCTGATGCTCCGCCTTCACCTGCTGACATACCAAGCACCTGGATACGAACCTCGCAATTTCCCGCTTCATTCCGTTCCACCAAAAGTGCTGCTTTAGGTCCTGATACATTTTTGTACTTCCCGGATGCACAGAATAAGCTGAACTGTGTGCTTCAGCCAATACTTCTTCTCGAACACCTCCCTTAGGTACGCAGAGTCTGCTACCGAATCTCAGTGAGCCATCTTCATGTATAATCAAATCCGTTCTCAGTCCAGCCTCCACTTCCTCTCTGAACTTTTGCAATCGGGGATCGTCCGCTTGTGCAGTCTTGATGCGATCCACCAGAGAAGATTGCACCTGTAGCTGCCAAAGTTGACTGAGTGCGTTCGGCGTAACGACCTCAAGTTCAAGCCTCTGAAAGTCCTCAATAATGCTCCTCTGATCGGTCAACATCATGACCGCTGGCTTGCGACTGAGCGCATCAGGTACAACATTCACCTTCCCCGGGTGATACTGAAGGTCCAAGTCGTAATCTGCCATCAGCTCTAGCCATCGGCGCTGCCTCATATTTAATTCCTTCTGGGTGAAAACATACTTCAAACTTTTGTGATCTGTGTACACCTCCACTTTCTCACCCAATAGATAGTGCCTCCAAATCTTCAATGCAAAGACTACCGCAGCTAACTCCAAGTCATGTGTGGGGTAGTTCTTCTCGTGATTTCTCAGTTGTCGAGAGGCGTAAGCAACCACTCGGCCATGCTGCATCAAAACACAGCCTAAACCCTTCCCTGAGGCATCACTGTGTATCACCAAACCACCGGAATCATCTGGTACAGTAAGAATAGGCGCCGTGGTTAATTTCTGCTTTAGTGTGTCGAATGCCTGAGTGCACTCCTCTGTCCATGTAAACGGCACGTCCTTCCGTTTTAGCCTCGTCAATGGTTCCGCGATTCTGGAGAAATCTTGGACGAATCTCCAATAATAACCTGCCAATCCCAGAAAACTCCTGATCTCAGCCACTGACTTCAGCGTCGGCCAATCTCTGACAGATTCTATCTTTGCCGGGTCCACCGAGATGCCTTCGCCCGAAACAATATGTCCCAAAAACTGTACTTTGTCGAGCCAGAATTCACACTTGCTTAGCTTCGCATACAGCTTCTCCTCCCGAAGAATTTGTAGGACCGTGCGCAAATGTTCAGCGTGCTCCTCCCGAGTCTTCGAGTAGACAAGTATGTCGTCGATAAACACAACGACAAACGTGTCTAAGTATTTTGCGAACACCCTGTTCATCAAGTCCATGAATATTGCTGGGGCGTTGGTAACGCCGAACGGCATCACAAGGAACTCGTAATGTCCGTATCGGGTCCTGAAAGCCGTCTTGCACACATCCTCGGCTGCTACCCTGATTTGATGATACCCAGAACGGAGGTCCAACTTTGAGAAAACCTTGGCTCCACTTAGCTGATCAAATAGGTCGTCAATGCGCGGTATTGGGTACTTGTTCTTTATTGTGACCTTGTTCAGCTCCCGGTAATCTATACACATTCGCAACGATCCATCCTTCTTCTTTACCAATAGAACTGGTGCACCCCACGGTGAAGCGCTTGGCCGAATGAATCCTTTCTCCAATAGTTCTTCAACCTGCTTCTTCAATTCCGCCAATTCCACCGGTGCCATTCTGTATGGGGCCCTGGATACTGGGGCTGTACCTGGAATCAATTCGATTGAGAACTCCAAAATTCGAGGAGGTGGTAGACCTGGTAAATCCTTGGGAAATACGTCCAGAAAGTCCCGAACAATTTCTGGGGCTGGGCTCCTATCAATCTCCATAGCTGTCAGCTCCTTAGGCTTTGCTCTGTATTTAGCTGGCTCCAAAGATTCGCTTCCGCCTTCGAAAATAAACTCCGGGTGATTGGGAATGCAAAAGATCACATTCCTTGCACGACAATCGATAACCGCATGAAAAGTGCTCATCCAATCCATCCCAAGAATTGCGTCGTAACTGCCTGTCCCAATTAGGAGGAAATTCGCATAGAATTCCCTGCCACACACTACAACCGGGCATAATCTACATTCTCGACTAGATATTATGATGCCATTACCCGTATGAATTTCCCATCCCTTTGTTAGTGTTTCATGTGGTATTGAGTGTGTATCAGTGAAATGCTCAGACAAGAAACAATGCGATGCTCCAGAATCAAAAAATACTCTACCTGGCAAGGAATGTAGTACCTGTAACCACGTCTCCTGACGCCTCGGCCTGCTCGGCGGTCAAGGTGAAAGCCCGTCCCTGACCGCGACCTGTAAAGGGTTGTCTCTGCTCCTGCGGCCTCTGCTGTGGCGGTCCAGAACTTCCCTGTACCTCTGCTCGCTCAGGGCAACTGCCAATCCTGTGCTGACTGGAACCGCAGATCAAGCACTGTCCCTTGGCACGGCGACAGTCCTTCTGGGTATGTCCTCCTCTACCGCAATAGCCGCAAGTTACGCCCTGTCTCTGGGGGCGATGCTGTGGTACGAACGGGCGCTTCATTTGTGTCGTTCCTGCTCTGTGAACCGGTATGGCTCCTCGAGATGGCGTGTGGGTACGTGCTGGAATGACTGGGGGTCTCCTGAACTTGTTAATCAATTGCTCCTGAACTCTCGCCGCGTTGAGTACCTGTGCGAAAGTCTGCAAATCCAACGATGCAATCAACTGCTGCAACTTAAAATCCAACCCCTGAAGGAAACGCCTGGCCCTGGTGACCTCTGAGGCGACCATGTACGGAGCGAAACGACTCAAGCGGTTGAACTCTGCCACATAAACATCCACTGGGCGTCCATTCTGCTTCAAAAGAATAAACCTCTCCTCCATTTCTCCCTTAGCTGTGGAAGGAAAGTAATGATCTAGGAAGCACTCCTTAAACTTGCTCCATTCGATCGGCCTGTCAAGTCTGCTTTCTTCCACCGACCACCATGTGCGGGCTTCGTCTTCTAGTTGTATCTTTATCACGTCCACTCTGTCTTCCTCTGGAACCCTGGCGGCAGTCAATAAATTCTCCATGTTCACCAGCCATTGCTCAGCCTCAAGGGGTTCAGCTAGCCCTGTAAACGCAGCTGGGTGTAACCGTCGGAAGTCTGCTACTGTACCAGCCCTAGCATGATAAGCTGGTGGAACAACGCCCTCGGGGGCGGTAATAAGTGCGGAGGGTCCTCCTGTGGCGGTAATCGCCCTGAGTCCCTCAGTGAGCAAGTCGGTCTTCCTCTCCTGAGCTTCCGCGAGAGTGGTCAGTGCGCTGAGTATCCTTTCCGTGCGGTCCTGAGAGCTGGAGTCCGAGGAGGGGTCGTTCGGGGACGTCATATCACTGGAAGATTCAAAAGGATAGGATCAGATTCAAGGATGGAAATCAAGAGTAGTGAAACAAGAATAACGTAATACAGCATTGTAGGGTGTTTTTCATCACCCCATTGAGATGGGAATACGCGCACGCTTGTCAGGCGTACTACAGATTCCCCCTGTCTAGGGTAGGCTGGAGTTTAATGATTGTGGGGATCCGAATCTCCGGCAGCCGCGGACTAAGCTGCCGTTAATTACCCCTCGCCTTTGGGGCGAGGGAACCTCCGATTAACGGGTTAAACTGGTCATGCGAACTCAATGTGCAGTGTGCGTGTGTGTTGTTTTGGAGGGGGGTTTGAATATATCGAGAGCCACGCAGAGTTTTTACGGGGGTCCCGCTACCCGGATAGCGGGCTGGGGGTCAAGGGGGCTAGCAGCCCCCTTGCGGGGTGCGGGGTAGCGCCCCGTTAGAAATTTTTTTCGAACAGGGACAGTGTCGCGGAGTATGTGTATGTGTACATTTGTATACATATGTATATATATACATGTATATATAAGTAAAGGGGAAAAAGACATCCAAAGGATGTGTGGGGCCAGCGCCTAGGCGCTTAAGCGCGAGCGCGCCACGTGTCGGCACGTGGGCGCTTTGCGCTCGAGCGCAGAGTGCTGGAGCGCAACGCGCCACGTGTCGGCACGTAGGCGACTTGCGCTCGAGCGCTTGCGCTGGAGCGCAAGCGCGCCACGTGTCGGCACGAGGGCGACTTGCGCTCGAGCGCTTGCGCTGGAGCGCAAGCGCGCCACGTGTCGACACCAGGGTGACTTGCGCTCGGACGCTTACGCTTGAGCGCAAGAGCGCCACGTGTCGGCACGAGGGCGACTTGCGCTCGAGCGCTTGCGCTGGAGCGCAAGCGCGCCACGTGTCGGCACGTGGGCGCTCTGCGCTTGAGCGCCGGCGAGAAAAAGAGGCTTTTAGCCTAAAAAGATTTCTCTGATGAGAAATCAAAAAGGAGTTGGACTCCTGAGTGTTTTTTTTCTTTCTTTTTTTTTGGGGGGTTTAGTGAAATATGTTCTTCTTCTTCCTCCTCTGTTAGCTGGATCTTGAAGATCAGGAGATGTGGGATTTTTAAAAATCTCTTCTTTTTGAGATCTAATGGAAGATCTGAGTTCCCCTTTATGGGTTTTGTGGTGAAAAACTATTTTGTTTTATAAAAAGAAGAGTAAAACTCTTGATTTAATTCAAGAGAAAGAAGAAGGTTTTGGAACCTTGAAGGAGGAAGAAAGGATCTCAGATCTCAAACTTTTTTTTGGAGAGAGAAAAAGTTGTTGGGATATTTCATTATCCTTGCCTTTATAGGCCATACATTTTACACATAGCCCCTTGGGCTGCACAAAATGGCATTTTGCCTATCCCATGGCTCATATGCCATTTCTTTTTGCACATAAGCCATGGGCTTTACAAAAATTTGGCTTTATGCCTATTTTTCTTACATTTATCCGAAAATAAAATAAAAGAAATACAACAAAATTATTTATTACAAAATTTTTATCTTGGCATGGGGGGAGGCCGGCCGCTTCATGTTCGGGCTCGACCCGAGCATGGGCCCACTGGATCTGGGCTTGGGCCCACTTGGCTTGGGGTTGACTTTGATTTTGACTTGGTCAACCGGGGTGTAAATTTTTACCCCAACAAATTGCCCCCCATCAATAAATGCACACCGCATATGTGGGTCGTGTGCATGAAATTGGTGGAGCTTCTTTCACGTGGAGGCGACTTGATTTGGTTCCCGCTTTTGGGAAGCTGGCACTGCCCTTTTTACGACATGGACGGTCGTTGCTTGACATGTCTCCGAGACGGAGTGTCCGTGATAGACGTTTTCCCTGGCCCGGAGTTATCTGGTTCCCGCTTTGTAGGAATCCTGCGCTGCCCTTTTTGCGACTTGGACAGTCGGTGCTACCCTTTTAGCGACGTGGACGGTCGGTTCTGCCCTTTTTGCGACTTGGACGGTCAATGCTGCCCTTTTAGCGACGTGGACGGTCGGTGCTGCCCTTTTAGTGACGTGGACGGTCGGTTCTGCCCTTTTTGCGACTTGGACGGTCGGTGCTGCCATTTTAGCGACGTGGACGGTCGATGCTGCCCTTTTAGCGACGTGGACTGTCGTTGCTGCCATTTTAGCGACTTGGACGGTCGGTTCTGCCCTTTTAGCGACGTGGACGGTCGGTACTGCCCTTTTTGCGACTTGGACGGTCGATGCTGCCCTTTTAGTGACGTGGACGGTCGATGCTGCCCTTTTAGCGACGTGGACGGTCGGTGCTGCCATTTTAGCGACGTGGACGGTCGTTGCTGCCATTTTAGCGACTTGGACGGTCGGTTCTGCCCTTTTAGCAACGTGGACGGTCGGTACTGCCCTTTTTGCGACTTGGACGGTCGATGCTGCCCTTTTAGCGACGTGGACGGTCGATGCTGCCCTTTTAGCGACGTGGACGGTCGATGCTGCCCTTTTAGCGACGTGGACGGTCGGTGCTGCCATTTTAGCGACGTGGACGGTCGTTGCTGCCATTTTAGCGACTTGGACGGTCGGTTCTGCCCTTTTAGCTACGTGGACGATCGGTACTGCCCTTTTTGCGACTTGGACGGTCGATGCTGCCCTTTTAGCGATGTGGACGGTCGATGCTGCCATTTTAGCGACGTGGACGGTCGATGCTGCCCTTTTTGCGACTTGGACGGTCGATGCTGCCATTTTAGTGACTTGGACGGTCGGTGTTGCCCTTTTAGCGACGTGGACGGTCGGTGCTTGATTTGACTTGCTCTGCTTCTTGCAGTGTAAGGGGTAGACTTGACTTGCTCCGCTTCTTGCGGTGTCGAGATTGGATTCTGACTTGCTCCGCTTTCTGCGGTGTCGGAGTGGAAGTTGACTTGTTGATTTTGATTTGGGTTGACATCAGCATCGCTATACTGGAATATGGTACCAGGAGCGAATCATCATCTTTCATTGAGAGGATTCTGGGATTTTGGTTTTTGTTTGGCATCTGCATTGCTGCACTGGAATAATGCCAGGAGCAACTCATCATTTGCCCCGAGAGAATTTGAGAATTGATGGCTTAGGAGGCAGGTTTAGATCCCTATCACCTAAGACTTTTCAATTTTATGGGCCGTGAGGGTCCCATAAAAGCATTTTCTCCCTACGAGTCGAAAGGATCTCGTAGGTGTATTTTCTCCATAGGAGTCGTGGGGACTCCTAAGTGTGTTGCTCCTTTATGAGTCGTAAGGATCTCACGCGGGAATTTTCTCCTCTCAAAGTCGAGAGGACTTTGAGAGTGCATTTCATCTCCTTTTCACGAGTTTGCGCCCTTTCAGGTTTTCACAAACTCGCCGGCAGTCCTGCTGTTTTTACTCACGGAGCCCTTTCGGGTTTTTTCCTCCGTGCCCTATTTTGCTTGTGGACATACCCTTTTTTTTTATTTTTTTCTTCTTCTTTTTCTCTTTTTTTCCTTTTTTTTTGAGAGATCGGGATTGTTTTACGCCCGTGGATTGTATACGGTTTTGCAGGATGTATGATCCAGACCGTAGGGCCGGAAAAATTTCATGGCTTTGTTGGCGTCTGCATCGCTACACTGGAATATGATACCATGAGCGACTCATCATTCGCCGTTTGGGGACTTGGAATTTGGATCTTGTTTGGCATCAGCATTGCTGCACTAGAATAATGCCAGGAGCAACTCATCATTTGCCTTGGGAGGACTTGGGATTTGGGTTTTTGGTCGGCATCAGCACCGCTAACACTGAAGCGAAATGCCAGGAGCGACTCATCATTTGCCGTTGCCCGTTGGGGAACGATGGCTTAGGAGATAGGTTTGGGTCCCTACCACCTAAGGCTTTTCAATTTTATGGGCCGTGAGGGTCCCATAAAAGCATTTTCTCCCTACGAGTCGTAAGGATCCCGCAGGTGTATTTTCTCCTCAGGAATCGTGAGAATTCCTAAGTGTGTTGCTCCTTTGTGAGTCGTAAGGATCTCACGCAGGGGTTTTCTCCTCACAAGGTCGAGAGGACTTTGCGAGTGTATTTCATCTCTTTTCACGAGTTTGCGCCCCTTTCGGGTTTTCACAGACTCGCCGGTAGTCCTGCTGTTTTTACTCACGAAGCCCTTTCGGGTTTTCATCCGTGCCCGTTTTGCTTATGGACATACCGTTTTTTCTTTTTTTTTTTTTGGCCGCTGGTAGGACTTTAAAAGTAGTCTCACCGGCAGGATTTGGGAGAAATAGGGGTCATTTACGCCCGTGGATTGTATACGGTTTTGCAGGATGTCTGACCCAGACCGTAGGGCTGGTGTGCTCAATTCGCCTGCGACTTGGAGCATTCACGTGTAGTATTTCTTAAGATATCGGCCATTGATGGGTGGCATGGGCCTTTCTCCCTCGGCACTTATTAGTTGGTAGGATCCTCTGTCAAACACTTTCTCGACGACGTATGGTCCTTCCCAGTTTGGCTCGAATTTTCCCTTGGCATGTCGATTGGGGATGATCGGTCTTTTGAGGACCAACACCAATTCACCTTTCTTGAAAGAGCGGAGACGGGTTATCTTGTCATAGGCCCGTGACATTTGGGCTCGATATAGCTCCAGACTTTGCTGCACCGCGAGCCTCTTTTCTTCGAGGGCATCGAGCTCTTCAAGTCGAAGGAGCACGTTTTCCTCCTCCGTCAACTCGTGCTGAACGGCCATTCTTAAGCTTGGAACTTCGACTTCGAGGGGGAGGACCGCCTCCACTCCGAAGAGCAATGAGTATGGAGTGGACTTAGTTGGAGTACGGTGCGTGGTACGATATGCCCACAACGCCTCGTGAAGTTTGAGATTCCAGTCTCTCTTGTTGGCTGAAGCATTTTTTCTCAGGAGCTTACATAGAGTCTTATTGAAGGCTTCGGCTAGCCCATTGGCTCTTGGATTATAGATGGAGGAATATCTCCAGTCTATCTTGTGCTGAGTAGCGAACCTTGAGACATTGAAGCTCTTGAAAGAAGGCCCGTTGTCAGAAATGATTCTTCTTGGTGTACCGAAGCGGTATAGAATATTATGTTGGAAGAATGTCAGAATATCTTTTGTCTTGACTTCTTTTAGCGGGACAGCTTCAGCCCATCTGGAGAAGTAGTCTGTCGCGGCCAGTATGAACCGGTGGCCTTTAGATGACGGAGGATCAATTGGGCCAATAATGTCGGTGCCCCAGACTTCGAAGGGCCACGACGCCACCGTAGGATGCAATGGATTGGGATGCTTGTGAATAAAATCACCGTGAATTTGGCAGATATAACATTTCTTTGCATGCTCTCCGCAATCCCGTATCATGGTAGGCCAGTAATACCCAAGCCGTTTGATTTGAAGCCGCATCTTGGGGCCAGATTGGTGAGCACCGCAAACGCCCGAGTGGACATCTTTCATGACCTTTTGGGCTTCGGCCAATGATAGACACCTGAGCCAGAGTTGGTCGTATGACCTGCGGTATAACGTGTCATTTACAAACACGTATCGGAGAGCTCTTTTCTTCAGCTGAATCCTCGCAGATTTTTCTTCGGGCAGCTTGTCGTATCGGAGGTACTCTATGAAGGGTTCTCTCCAATCGGGCTCGTCTTGGATGATCGAAGCTTCTTCCGTAGGACTGCTCTTCTGTTCCGCGCTTTCCTCTTCTCGTAGAGAGACTGGGGGTAGAATTTGCCGGCTCCTGACTGTGATCAGAATTTCGTCCATGTCAGGATCAGCCAGCTCCTTAGCCAAGCGAGCGAGTACATCAGCCTTTCCGTTCAACGCTCTAGGGACTCTCGTTAGTTCAATATGAGTGAACCTTTTCATGAGTTCCACCACTCGACCTCTGTACCGAGCTAACTCAGGTTTGTATATCTTATAGTCGCCGCTTACTTGGTTGACGACAAGCTGGGAGTCACCGTAGACTCGTAGCCGACGGATTTCCATTTCTACGGCAAGCTCCAAACCAGCTATCAGAGCTTCATACTCAGCTTCATTGTTTGTCCGAGGCTCGGTGAGAGCAAAAGAACGCCGTAGGGTTCCCATTGATGGTGTGATGAACACCAATCCTATGCCTGCTTTTATCTCCGGGACGCTTGATTTAATGGAGGTCCTTATTGATGAGGCTCCATCGAAGTAGAGCTCCCAACATGGCTCATCTTCCTCGAGGTGCAGCACTTCTTCATCGGGTAACTCACAATTTAGCGGCGACCCTTCTGGTATGGGATGAGCAGCGAGAAAGTCTGCAAGAGCTTGCCCTTTTACTGCTTTCTGAGGAGTGTAAACTATGTCAAACTCAAGTAGCATAACAGCCCATCTTGCCATTCTGCCGGCTAGGCTCGCTCTGGTCATCAAGTGTTTGAGCGGGTCGACCTTGGAGATCAGCATAACCCGATGAGCGAGCAGATAGTGCCTCAGCTTCTTCACAGCAAATATCAGAGCCAGGCATTGCTTTTCGATTGGGGAGTAGTTGTGTTCCGCCCCGACTAGAGTTCGACTGAGGTAGTAGAGGGCATTTTCTTTTCCTTCCTCGTTATTCTGGGCAAGGAGCGCACCGAGTGACTCGTCCAGCGCGGCAGTGTAGAGAATCAGCGGTTTATTTGGAATGGGAGCGGCCAGCACTGGAGGGTGCAACAAGTATTGTTTGATGCTTTCGAACGCTGCTTGACATTCGGCATCCCAAATAAAAGGAGCTCCTTTCTTCATGAGCTTTGAGAAGGGCCTACATCTCCCCGACAAATTTGAGATAAACCTCCGTATATAAGCAAGCTTGCCTTGGAAAGATCTTAGCTGCGTCAGACTCTTCGGAGGGGGCATCTCCATGATGGCCTTTATCTTTGATGGGTCAACTTCGATCCCTCGATGTCGGACTATGAAGCCCAGGAATTTTCCCGATGACACGCCAAAAGCGCACTTCAGAGGATTCATCTTCAGATCGTATTCCCTCAGTCTGGTGAGAACGGTCCTGAGATCCTGGATATGATCGGCCTTGGCTTTAGTCTTGACGACCAGATCATCAACATAACATTCAACGACTTTATGGATTAGGTCATCAAAGATATTAGTCATTGCCCTTTGATATGTAGCACCTGCGTTCTTCAGTCCGAATGGCATTACCTTGTAGCAATATATTCCGATCGGGGTTCGAAATGCCGTGTGCTTCTCATCCTCAGGCGACATCTTGATCTGATTATATCCAGACGAGCCGTCCATAAAGGTGAACAGTTCGTAATTTGAGGTGTCATCGACCATCATTTCCATGACCGGTAGCGGGAAGTCGTCTTTAGGACATGCCTTGTTGAGGTCCCTGAAATCGACACAAACTCGGATCTGCCCATTTTTCTTCTTCACTGGGACTATGCATGCGATCCAGTCTGCATATTTCTCTTCCCTGATGAAGCCGGCATCGATGAGTTTCTTGGTTTCCTCGATGACCTTTTCTTCCAACTCCCTTCTCATTCTTCGAGGAGCTTGTTTGACTGGCTTAGCATCAGGAGATATAGCCAGCTTATGCACGGCCACTTCAGGGGAAAGGCCAGGAATTCTTTGTATGTCCACGCGAAGCAGTCGACGAACTCATGCAGCAGGGCAATTATCTGCGCTATCATTTCCTCTGACAAGAGCGAGCTGATGTAGGTCGGCCTTGGATTATCGGGCGTTCCTAAGTCAATCTCGGTTAGCTCGTCAAAGGTTGCTTGTCCGCCATCTTCGAGCTCTTGAGGAGCTTCTTCCGGCTCGGCTATCACGTCGTCGTCATTTGATCTTTCGCTGGCCTCACCAACATCGATCATGTAGCACGCTTTGGAATCAGGTTGAATGTAGCCTATGCCCCGTCTATCCGGAATTCGCCCATCGATGAGTGCTCGGACCTGGGGCGGATACCATAGCCCTTCGTAAAACTTTGCTTCGGACTCCGTTTGATATAACCGGCATCCGCACTTCTTAAAGTATTCCCGCATCTCGGGCGCATAGTATCTGGGATTGAGGACGGCTCTTATGCCTCTCTCATAGGGAAGGCACGCGACAGAAAGATCGTCCGGGTGCACAACGGGGTTTGACCCGTAAAACAGGATGCCCTTCTGTCCATTT
Source organism: Agapanthus africanus (assembly GCA_030015575.1). Classification (NCBI taxonomy): domain Eukaryota; kingdom Viridiplantae; phylum Streptophyta; class Magnoliopsida; order Asparagales; family Amaryllidaceae; genus Agapanthus; species Agapanthus africanus. The sequence continues at coordinate 12,013,821 of CM057343.1, read as the reverse complement.
TTCCTCCCGGGCACGTAGAAAGTTTTCAGCTGGTCCACGGTAGAGACTGACAATGCGTCGAGCTCTTTGCACATCCGTTCCGGCACCCTTGTGATGGCCAGGGACCCTTCTGCGACTTCGAAGGTCTCTCGTAGTTTCGCTTGCTGCATGGGGGGCCGATCTGCACAGCTGTTGCACGGCAGGTCCTCTTCTTCTGACTCTTCAGTGTCACTGCCAAGATGAGGGCGGACTTTGCTGCTAGATGGGCCTTCAGTAACAGATTCGTCCGTATCGCTGCCGAAATGAGGGCGAGATTTGCGGAAAGACGGGCTTCCAGCGTCGGACTCATCAGTGTCGCTGCCGAAATGCGGGCGCACTTGGGTATTTTTTCTTTTGAAAGTGATAGCCGGCGCAGATTTGCTTTTGAGTCTTGGGGCCGTTCTATCCTCAGTCAGTTGTGGCTTAGCATTTTGGTGGTTCGTAAAGTACCGAGAATCTTCATATCGGACTTCATGCACACCGAACGGCTGGATGTCTCCGTCAATACGTCTTTCTTCGCCATTTTTAGTATACTTCATGCATTGATGGAGAGTTGACGGAATGATGCCGTAATCGTGGAGCCACGGCCGCCCCAAGAGAATCTTATAAGATGTGTCGACGTCGACCACGTATATCTTTGCTTCAGTTTGCAGATCCCCAAATTTGATTGGCAAAGCTATAGACCCCAGAACTTGCTGGCAATTTTGGTTGAAGCCTTGAATGACAATCCTTTCCTTTGACAGGTGTCGGACGTCCATTGACAAACTCTTCAGAGTTCGCAAGTTCATGATGTTCACTGAGGACCCCGGATCAATCAATATACGATTAATTCGATCTCCGTCGCTGTACCCGGTCACGTAAAGCGGCCGATTATGCTCAGTCGTTCCCAGTAGCAAGTCTTCATCCTTAAATGTGACTGCGGCGGCATGTAAAGCGTGCTGGGCTTCTTTCATATTAATTTCCGCAAAGTGAGCCTGATACCGCTCGGGGTTTTGTAGAGCGTGAATAAGAACATCTCTAAGCTCCTTAGATAGGACCAAGGCGTCGTAGATGCTCAGGAGAGACGGAAGCTTCCGGAGATGTGCCAAGACATTATAGTCCACTGAGGAAGGATTTATGTTTTCATCAGTCGGTTCTCTGCCATCTTCTTCATTAGCGACTTGTTTTTCCTTCCCTTTTGGGGCGTTGCCCTGATTTGGCGGTAGAGCCCTGCCGCTTCTGAGCTGAATTTGATTGGCCTTTGTGGTGAGCTCCTCGTCCTCTTCGGGAAAACAGAGCTCATCCTCGGAGTCGCTGCCAAGATGGATGGCGTAGCAGGTTACTACTGGGATTTCTTCATTGGAGTCTTCTTCTAACTCCTCCAGAATTTCAACCGCTTGTACAGGGAAGAACTCCTTTAATTGAATCAATGTTCTTTCCTTTTGTTCATATTCTTCGAGGGAATCGATATATTTTTGAATGGTCGATCTCCCTGCAGACTCTTTTTCGCGCCGAGCTGCACTTTTCTTCTTCTTGAGCTTCTTGGATTTTGAGCTTGATGGAGCCGCGTTGGCAGCTGGACTGGTAGGCTTCTTCTGCCCTTCCCATTCCGTCCTGGGTTCTTTCCGAAGTAGCTTTATCATCTTCTTCGTCTTATTAGATATGTGCGTACTCCATGGAGGCCGCGATGAGTCCGTTTCATTTCTCAGGGCAGTGGGTTCGGCTGTCTGCTCCCAGAAGGCTTCAACTTCTGTCTGTATAAAGTTGGCGGTTGCAACTTGATTGTTCACCAACACGCTTTTGGACAGCTCGATCTCTCCAGCCTTGTACTGCTTCTCGACCCAGTCTTTGAAGATATAGCAATCCTCGATCGCATGGTTCACTACTCGGTGGTACGGGCAATACAGAGGATTGTCGGTCATTTTTGCTTCTTGGGGTCTTTTCGACTCCGGCAATTGTAGGCCATTTTTCAAGGCATCTTTAAATATCTTGCGGACCTTGTCCTTTCTGAAAGAGTAAACCTGGTTCTTTTTCTCCTCTAGGGAAGGCCCATCTCCTCCCAGCAATGGCTTTCGAGACCGGTTGGTTTTGGATTCGCCCGCCCTTCGCTTTTCTTCATTGTCGGAGGCATTGAAGACATTGGTATTGCTGGAACTCCCGCTTCTACGGTTGTCGTCCCGCTTGCTTTTCCAGGTTTTGTCTCTCTGAGAGTCCGGCGGGGACTCTTGCTTCGAGCGTTCTAGCATTTGGACTTTCTTGGTTAGCTCCTGAAATGTCTTGAGGCCCGCTGAACACAAGAATGAGACCATCCAATTGCTGAGGTTCCCAATGAGAAGGCTGACGGACTGGTCCTGCTCCAGCGGCGGTTCGCACTTGACTGTGAGATTACGCCATCGGGCGATAAAGTCGGTGTTGCTTTCATTCTTCCCCGGCTTGGTCCTCACAAGGTCGGCAATGGAGATTTTATCACTGACACTCATGAACCTTTGCCGGAACAGAGACTCCATTTGGGCAAAGGTAATGATGGACCCAAAGCGACACCGGTCAGGCTGTTGACAAACTGACGAAGAAGGAGCGCGTCATTGCCCCCTGTATTTCCGCACGATGCTTTGAAGTGGGCGACGTGCTGGTTTGCATTCCCCGTTCCATCAAATCTTCCGAACTTAGGAATGACGTAGCCGCTTGGGAACTCAATCAGATCGTACTGCGCGGGATATGGCCGCCCACTACTGCCGATTTCTTTCTGAGCTTCGGCTTCGGCCACCAATGTTTTAACCTTGCTGGTGACCAAATCCATTATCCGATCCTGTGTTAGCGGGATGGAGCTATCTGGGGCCAAGGCGTCCCCAGAAGCGGAATGCGGCCGGCTTTCATGCGGCTCGACCAGTCTTGGTCCCAAAGGAACGGGCATTGGCTGCCTCGGATTGTCATCACCCGGCTGATTAGTAGCGGTTTGTGCCTGATTGGGAGGCGCTCGAGCAATTTGAGCAGTAAGCTGCATCACCACGTTCGTTAAGTCGTCAATCTTCGAATAGAGCTTGGCCATCTCTTTATCTTTGCTCCTGAGCTGTTTTCGAAGCTCTTGAAGCAGCTCTTGCTTCGCAGTCCTGGGGCGGAAAGTCGGCTCTTCCTCGCTGTCCGAGCTTGACTCTGCATGGATCGAGGGGTCTTTCTGCCTATCATCTTCATCGAGAGGGTTTTCTTCATCTAGCGGGGGCGGCTGTTCTTGGGCAGCGGCAACCACATTCAGGCTAGATTGGGCTTGGGATGTGGTGGCCCCGTCCTTGCTTTTGCTGAGAAGGTTGTCGCTAGGGCGCCCGCCCGCCATATAGACCGTATGGGTGATATATCCGGCCGTCTTTCTATCATTGGCGGCTGATTTCACGGAGCGCTGTCTCGACCCCCTTGCTTCGGTAGCTGGTAGTCGATTGAAGGCGGCTGGCCTAACCAGGTTCTTGAATGGTGCTGGCGCTTCTTTTCTGAGTTTGCCCCGCTGCTTTCGTGCGGCACAGAGTTCTTGATATACTCTTGAAGAGACCGTGTCATACTTTTTCTATTGGGGCCGGGACACGTCTCTTTGTGGCACTGTTCGGACCGCTGTCTTCTTGATTCTGGCGGTCATGGCGTTTTTCTGAACCTACTTCAGAGGCTCGAAGGAATTGCTGATTCCTACGTCCGACTCAGCTGTCGTCGCGGGGCAACCCTGCACTTGGAACTTCACACGATTCCATTTGGCCGAAGCCTTGGCCCTTTTGTTGGCTCGATACCTGAGCCGCTTCTGCCTTAACTTTTCTGTTCTAAGCACCTGGCAGACTTCGGCTCTTTGGGAAGACGCCGCAGACCGGTCGATAGAGGGCCTTGGAGATACGCTCGATTGTGCATTTGTTGGAGTCATCGCCTGAGCTCGTCCGCAACATTTGATGTTGCCCTTCGCATCGGAAGTCTTGCCCCCAGCTAGAGCGCCAGGGAGTCGTTCAGACACCATCTTAAGTTTCGGTTGTGGTGCCTTAGCAATCACAACATTCGGCCTCTTGCCCCTTGGGACCGGCTTGACCACCTGTTCCGCCGGGATTTCCGCCAGATGAGCGCTTCCGGCAGGGTAGATGATGACGGAACCAAACTGGCGGGGTGGTTCCTCCCACTGTCGACTGAGGCTTGCGGGGAGAACCACACGAGCGTTGATCTTGACCACGTACGGAATCGGGGTCGCATTGGAAGTTGAATTCGTCTGGGAAGACATTGTCGTCGAAGGTTGATTGCTGCACGGAAAAAAAAAGAACACCATTTCAGTATAGACAATCGATATGTATATTGATTGAGTTCGCATGAACGTTTAACCCAAAATATGGAAGGAGAGATCGGTCCCACCGGGCGTGCCAGAATCTGTAGGGTGTTTTTCATCACCCCATTGAGATGGGAATACGCGCACGCTTGTCAGGCGTACTACAGATTCCCCCTGCCTAGGGTAGGCTGGAGTTTAATGATTGTGGGGATCCGAATCTCCGGCAGCCGCGGACTAAGCTGCCGTTAATTACCCCTCGCCTTTGGGGTGAGGGAACCTCCGATTAACGGGTTAAACTGGTCATGCGAACTCAATGTGCAGTGTGCGTGTGTGTTGTTTTGGAGGGGGGTTTGAATATATCGAGAGCCACGCAGAGTTTTTACGGGGGTCCCGCTACCCGGATAGCGGGCTGGGGGTCAAGGGGGCTAGCAGCCCCCTTGCGGGGTGCGGGGTAGCGCCCCGTTAGAAATTTTTTTCGAACAGGGACAGTGTCGCGGAGTATGTGTACGTGTCGGCACGAGGGCGACTTGCGCTCGAGCGCTTGCGCTGGAGCGCAAGCGCGCCACGTGTCGACACCAGGGCGACTTGCGCTCAGGCGCTTGCGCTTGAGCGCAAGAGCGCCACGTGTCGGCACGAGGGCGACTTGCGCTCGAGCGCTTGCGCTGGAGCGCAAGCGCGCCACGTGTCGGCACGTGGGCGCTCTGCGCTTGAGCGCCGGCGAGAAAAAGAGGCTTTTAGCCTAAAAAGATTTCTCTGATGAGAAATCAAAGAGGAGTTGGACTCCTGAGTGTTTTTTTTCTTTCTTTTTTTTGGGGGGGTTTAGTGAAATATGTTCTTCTTCTTCCTCCTCTGTTAGCTGGATCTTGAAGATCAGGAGATGTGGGATTTTTAAAAATCTCTTCTTTTTGAGATCTAATGGAAGATCTGAGTTCCCCTTTATGGGTTTTGTGGTGAAAAACTATTTTGTTTTATAAAAAGAAGAGTAAAACTCTTGATTTAATTCAAGAGAAAGAAGAAGGCTTTGGAACCTTGAAGGAGGAAGAAAGGATCTCAGATCTCAAACTTTTTTTTGGAGAGAGAAAAAGTTGTTGGGATATTTCATTATCCTTGCCTTTATAGGCCATACATTTTACACATAGCCCCTTGGGCTGCACAAAATGGCATTTTGCCTATCCCATGGCTCATGTGCCATTTCTTTTTGCACATAAGCCATGGGCTTTACAAAAATTTGGCTTTATGCCTATTTTTCTTACATTTATCCGAAAATAAAATAAAAGAAATACAACAAAATTATTTATTACAAAATTTTTATCTTGGCATGGGGGGAGGCCGGCCGCTTCATGTTCGGGCTCAACCCGAGCATGGGCCCACTGGATCTGGGCTTGGGCCCACTTGGCTTGGGGTTGACTTTGATTTTGACTTGGTCAACCGGGGTGTAAATTTTTACCCCAACAAGCATAGTTAATGTTATCCCTTGATACTAAACACAGGCTCTGATACCAACTAAACCATGTCACGCCCCGCTTCCCAAAATACGGAAAATGAGGGATGATTAGGCCAGCCATGCTCCTACAGTCAAGGAATCATCCCGCCGTAGTCACACTTCGGCTTCTAGCATTGCATGGTAATCAGTAAATAAAGCACAGTATTAAAGGAATCACATCACTAAATTATTACATTAATATTCCATTGTTCACAAATTACAGATAACAAGGACAAATACTAACCAAAGTCAAACTTACGATCACTTTTATGGAAAGCAGAAAAATAGAAAGTACACCAGTCTAAATCTCCGTTAACTCGAAGGGTAGATCCGTCTCCTGTGCTGGTCCTCCCGCGGGATCTGAGCATGCATACTCAGGTCGTCAGAGCGACACAATAACAATATTATTATAATAAGATGAGACAGGTATATGGGGTAATACTGGTGCAAGAACAATGCAAGTAATCACTATGTCACAAGATGATGCAGAATATGTTATGTGTCTCTATCGGTCTCTAGGTCATGTTTGAAATCACATAGTGGAAGGAGGATCATGTTTAACAGGAGTCTCGTACATACCCGAGACAACGGCCCACATGCTCAGGACATAACCCTGTCAGCCGGATTGCTAGATCCTATCCTACATGTATCAGTATCTCTGTTCGAATGATCATCCTCTAAACACGGTCCCGCTAAATACGATACTCTTTCCACTTTGATTTCCCCTTTTTCCCCAGGTTCTCACTATTTACGATATTGATCTAGTTGTGTACAAGCATACCAATGGCACGGTTTTATCACCGTTCACTGTATCAATCACTATCACGAATATTCACTTTCCATTGATGTACTTGTCACTCCTAAACCAACATCTATCACGCACGTAATGCAATGTCCACACGTACTAACACTGAGTATATGGCAAGGGTATGATATATGTATGTATACTACCAATGAGCTCTGTATGTTATGAATCAACACGCATATCATTAACTAAAATAAATTGCATTAATTACTATGTTAAGAATTCAGCAAAATGATACAAGTAAGATAAATAGAACACTTAGTCAGTGATTCGTCAAAATTTATTTCAGTTCAATCGGGATTCCGATTCTCAAGATATAGCTATTTCATTTTAAGTGTGCGCGGCTGGAAATTCAGTTTCAGAACTGAACGTCCGTTTCGCGACACGAATTGCACCCAGTTGGGCTCAGAATTTATCGATTCTACTGTTGAATGAAATCTAGAGTTTTCTATAAAGTATTCAACGCAACAGACGGATACTCAATCTCATCTGTACGTTGAGAGTTATGCACAGTTTAACCTCAATATGTCATTTCTGAACCTGTTCTGGACAGATATACGTTCTGCCCTTTTAAATACAGTTTAAAATAGCAAATGGCGATGAAACGGAATGGAATCACCTGCTTTATTTAGCTGACAGAGTTATCTTTAATCTACTATAGGGTTCCGTAACATAAGACTTCAAGAAACACAGTGGCACAGTTATTGGGACAGTACACAATAATCAGAAACGCTCTGGACTGCAGTCCAGAGTCGCATTCCGATCTAATTATCATCATGATTACTGAACAGAAATCATTAAAATTTTACATAGGGTTAAAGATCGTCGAGTCGTATTCGATTTAAGCCCTCGAACGCATCATTCCAGTTTGAATATAATTTATGGTGATTTTATTCGTTTTCAGGTACGAGGAAATTCTAGTTTTAATGGCATATTTGGGGGTATCAATTTTTGTCACGAACAATCGTATTTTCCAGCGAGGTTCCTACACTATATTTATCATCCTATGGGCCAAAGGAAAATATCAGTTTCCGTCAAAATAGACAATCATTTTCATGGGAGATTAGCATCGAGCACATAGGTCATATTATGTATCGGGATTCAGCAAATCCGTAAACTGGATATTTTAGGTTTATACCACTAATATATTAGCATGAAGCAAGTAAACACTTGCCTGGAAGAGGTCTCGGGGTCGCACGGCAGCAACGGTGTCACGAACGCGCGATGTACGCCGCAAAACGAATTGCGCGAGCTTGGCTCGCGACACGGGTTTGACGTCAGAGTTCCCCGGAGCCGTCAAGTGCGCTCTGGAAAAGGAGGTGGTGCTCTGTGGTTGGCCTGGGGCTTGCTGGGGTCGACGATATCGGCGGTGGTCACTTCGGCGACGTGCACAGTGAAGTGCTCGGGACAAGAATTGGGTTAGTGTAGGTTTTTGGAGAGAGGGAGAGAGAGATAGTGGGGCTCGGGAAGAGATGGTGCTGAGGATGTAGAGGGTCGCAGAGGTGGTTCAGGCGAAGAGGGGCTCGCCGGCGTCGAGTGCCAGGGGTAACTCGAGCTCGATCGGGTGATGGGTTTTTGTGTGCAGAGGGCTCGGTAGGGGCTCGGGTTAAAGAAGGTGGGGTCGTAGAGGGAGGAGGTTGGTGGAGGAGGGGCGATCGAGGGTTGCCGAGGGGTTGTCGTCGTCAGAGGTGGAGGTCTGCAGTGGGTTGCTCGAAGTTTCGTGGGGGAAAAACTTGAGTACTGGAGGGTTTTGAGGAGTTGGAAAGTGAGAGGGAGATGAGGAGTTGGGGAGCGAGAGTTAGAGGGAGTCGTGGCCGGGGTCGCGGGTCGTGGGCAATGGCGAGGGCGACGTGGGGGAGCTCGGGGACGTGGGTCGCGAGAGAAAATGAGCGGGAGAGTTGGTTACGAGTGGGGAAGAAGAAGGGTTTTAAACGGGTCGAAGGAAGTGGGTCGGGTAGGCTAGTTGAGGAGGCGGGCTGCTGAGCTGGGCCGGGCCCGCCCAAAAAATTCCCTTCCTTTCTCTTTTTAAAATCGTGGTGGGCTGAGAAGGAGATTGGGCCGGGGCTTTTTAAATGTTAATATTGAAAATTTGATGTGTTGGGCTGAGGGATTTTGGTGAAAGGGTTTGGGGCTGTTGGTATAAATTTAAAGATTTATTTTAAAAGGATTTTGAATGGGCTGAAGGTATAAGTAATATAGTTTTGGGTTTTAGTTTATTTTAGCCTTGGTTTTAATTTGTTTTGAATCTTGGGTTTTAACTTTTAGGGTTAGGGAAATTATAAACATTGGGATTCAAGCAACCACCTTCTACAAAAAATATACGAGGAAAGTAAATTTTTGGGATTTAGAAAATAGGAAAAAACTTTTATTAAGATGGTAACGAGGATTTACAGAGAGAGAATAAGAGATTTGCATATGATATTTATTGATTTAGAGAAGACGTACGACAAGATACGTAGAGAGGTATTATGGAGGACAATGATGAAGAAGAGTGTTCTCGTCAAATACAATGACATAATCAAGGACATCTACGATAGAGTAGTGGCAAATGTCAGAACTTGCGGCGGCCTAACGAGTGATTTTCCGATTACAATTGGTTTACATTAAGGATCTACATTACGTTCATCCCTGTTTACCGTCGTGATGGATGTGCTTACTAGAATTATCCAAGATGAGGTATCTTGGTGTATGCTATTCGCTGATGATATTGTTCTAGTAAATGAGACGAAAGCAGAGATTAATGCCAAATTGGAGTTATGGAGACAAACGTTGGAATCTCGGGGGTTCAGATTGAGCAGATCCAAGACAGCATATATGCATTACAAATTTAGCAAACAGAGAAGTCAAAACCATATTGGTATAACATTGGAAAGATAAGAGATATCACCGAGCGATCAGTTTAGATATCTAGATTCCATCATCCAAAAGGATGGAGAGATCGATAGCGATATAAATCAAAGGATCCAAACTGATTGGTTGAAATGGAGGAGTGCAACAGAGATTTTGTGTGGTCGTAACTTTCCGTTAAAGTTAGAAGGGAAGTTTTATTGGAGCGATATTCGGCCTGCCTTATTATACGGTAGAGAATGCTGGGCTCCTAAGAAGCATCATACACAGAAGATGCACGTAGCAGAGATGTGCATGCTTCGTTGAATGTGTGGTAACACTAGAAAAGATAAGGTGCGAAATGAGGATATTCGTTCAAAAGTTGGTGTAGCACCTGTGGAGGAAAAGATGCTGGAAAACCGGCTAAGATGGTTTGGTTATGTGCGACACGGACCTATGGAAGCACCGGTTCGACAAATGGATACTCTCGATATAGGTAATGTCAAAAGGGCGAAAGGGAGACCGAAGAAAACATGGATGGATGTGATACAAAAAGATACGGTTGTCAAAGGCCTCGATGAAAGTATATTGTTCGATAAGAGTGGGTGGAGGCGGAGGATTCATGTGCTGGACCCGGCGTGATTCTCATGTTGGTTCATGTAGCCTATCTCGTATGCTTGGGATAAAAGGCTCAGTTGTTGTTGAATTCTTCCACCTCATTCTTCGAACAAAAGATTTATTCATATCAAAACTAATTAATTGCAAACGAGAAATAACATTTAATGAATTATTCGGTCTTCGATAGGAATAAAGATCGATGGCCACTTTTCTAGGTTAACAAACTCCCGAATAATATCCTTTGCTTGAACTTATAAGGACATTAGTAATGCCGATTGCTCTATAACTAAATGTTATATATGGTCAAAAAATGGGTATATTGTTTTACCCAAAAATGGGTATATTGGACTAAAATACCCTTAATTATCATGATTTTTCACTAAATTGCACTCAAAATTTGCATTTAAAAAACCTTTAAGATATTATGAATATAACCGCGACGGTTAAGAGTGTTTTAGTGTAATTTACCCATCAAAAGTATAGAAGATTCATATTAATAAATACCTAATTAACTATACATTAGACGAAGTATATAGGGAGTTAAATGCACAAAAAAGAAGAGTCTATTAAAAATATGAATCAAATTAAATTTGGGCATTTAGAAATGATATTTTACCCTATACAACAATTTTTGGGCACAAACGGTCGGCTTTGATGCCAGGAAGTTTCTCCTTATAGAGCTCAAGTGCCGCAACAAAAAGGGACAATGCCGCAATAACCGAAGCTTTAAAGTTCAAGAAATCATCATATCTCTGAAACCCAAAATAAAAATCAAGATAGTTAAAAGAAATCATCAAATGCCGATAGAAAAAAGAAGGAAAAAAAAACTAAAGTTTCAGTTACCGCGTGGCATTTGCAAGAGGACTACAGATGCACGACCCTTGAGAGGGCAAGAGATCGACTCGTCTCACCTAGTGATCGACTCGATGAAGAATTGGAGAAAAGCAAACGGAGTGATCGATCGCAGATCGTGCCCCAGTTCTCTATTCAACCGAAGCTTCAGTTGGTCGATCTTCGCGTCATTGCTAAATGACGACTCTAATTCTTCTTCAACTTCTTCTTATTCTACCTATACGAATGACCATCAAGAAAACAAGAAATCAATTTTGATTGAACTCCGAAAGAATCGAGAAAACGGCACCAACCCTAACATTCATGACGGAAAATGCAGGGGCATTCTTGAAATCAATCGCGAGAGAGGAAAGCGAAGCCCATGATTGTTGCCCCCGTCTCTTGCTGTAGAAAGCAAAGAGAACAGATCATTTTAAGAAAAGTTCTGATTCTATTCAAAGTTTACCGGGTATTCTCAAAGGCTGAGAAAGTGATCGAGGTAGGCTAGCATCGGATCGAGTTTCTTGGATTCCTGCCTCTGTTGACAGGGGAATTAGAGTGATATTTTTGAGAAATTTAGGGTTTCTTAACTGGGGTTCATGGTACCTAGATGATGGCGGTGATGGCTTCTTTCCAAAAGCCGAGATGAAGAGGGTTCTTGATGGTAGTTTTGTGTTTGGATTCGGCTTTGAAGAGAGTTGCCATTGTTCTTGGCATTGCTAAGTCCACACCATGGAGCAGATCCTCCAAATCAAACCCCATTGCTCTAGAGAGAGAGAGAGAGAGAGAGAGAGAGAGAAGAGCGGGAAAACAAAAAACCATGATAATAGAGACAGATTCAAAATGGAGCTTCAGGCACAAACCTATCCCAAAATCCATTAGGTTTGCACCAGACGGAACCCGCACAATTTAAAACATAACATACACATTAGCCAGATTGAAATAAGTGATGATAATTTTGTTATCAAGCAGAGATACATGAATAATTGGCCAAAAAAATACCCAAGCCTTGAAATTTAAACTAGGAGCTGCACCTGCACACATTGTGCAGAATAAAATGCTCTTTTCAGCATCGCCACAAGAACTATATGATATCATTAACATTTTTCACTATTCCAGAAACCAAAATAAGAGCAAGATGTTTTTCCCAACAATAAAGGTGCAACTTATCAGAAAATCTTTTACACATGAAACTTGAAAGGATTTGGAACATTCAAAGCATTCTAACCATCAGTCATGATCATTTCAAAGACAGTCCTTTACTTTTTTGGGGCATTCACGCTTCAGGAACATTCACCAGCTCATATTCCACAAGGGATAGATTGTTGTCCTCTTTAACGGTGAAATCAGCAGGCTCGGTAACCTCGACGCGTCCCCACTTGTCAACAGCAAGCCTCATTGATCCCTTGAACATATCAATCTTTGCATTGCGGATGATCACAGTAGCCCCAGCTTTCATCATATCAACTGTCAGTACACGGGAAAAATTGTCACTATCATGATTTCGCAGTTTGCTCATATAAGAATAAAAATTTAGCATGACATGAAAAATATATTCTGCATACAATATTGTTACATAAGTAACGAATCAAAGGAAGCAATAATCTGGCGAGCATCGGTTACAAATTTAAAATACTTCATAAATTACCAAGAAACCTCATACACTATTTAGCAGATACAAAAACATTAAAAAAAGATGGATGTGATCGTTGCAAATAAGATCATAGGATGTAAAATAAATAATCTTTTGTCATAATGATCCTACACTTCATTGTGTTGCATTATTTTTCAGCAGGCAGGGCTCGGCTTCATTTTGAGTCAAACATATGCAGGATTCTACATGGGAATGCACCAGTCAGATATTTTTGGAAATCAACAGATTAAGGTTGTGTTCTTTGCAGTTAGCAAGAAGTCAAATGACTTGAACAAAGGGAAACATTTTCAATAGAATATGGCCACATTTAGTAAGCAGTAGACTGGACAAGACAACTGCAATATACACATTAGTATTGGGTGCCATAAGAAAGTTCATGAAAGAAATGCGTTTTAAAAATTTAAATTTTGGCGAGCATCTGATACACATTTAAAATACTTCATAAATTACCAAGAAACCTCATACACAATTTAGCAGATACAAAATGATTAAAAAAGATGCATGTGATCATTGCAAATAAGATCATGGAATGTAAATGAAATAATCTTTTGTCATAATGATCCTACACTTCATTGTGTTGCATTATTTTTCAGCAGGCAGGGCTCAGCTTCATTTTGAGTCAAACATATGCAGGATTCTACATGGGAATGCACCAGTCAGATATTTTTGGAAATCAGCAGATTAAGGTTGTGTTCTTTGCAGTTAGCAAGAAGTCAAATGACTTGAACAAAGGGAAACATTTTCAATAGAATATGGCCACATTTAGTAAGCAGTAGACTGGACAAGACTAATGCAATATACACACATTAGTAATGGGTGCCATAAGAAAGTTCATGAAAGAAATGCGTTTTAAAAATTTAAATTTTGGCGAGCATCTGATACACATTTAAAATACTTCATAAATTACCAAGAAACCTCATACACTATTTAGCAGATACAAAATGATTAAAAAAGATGCATGTGATCGTTGCAAATAAGATCATGGAATGTAAATGAAATAATCTTTTGTCATAATGATCCTACACTTCATTGTGTTGCATTATTTTTCAGCAGGCAGGGCTCAGCTTCATTTTGAGTCAAACATATGCAGGATTCTACATGGGAATGCACCAGTCAGATATTTTTGGAAATCAGCAGATTAAGGTTGTGTTCTTTGCAGTTAGCAAGAAGTCAAATGACTTGAACAAAGGGAAACATTTTCAATGGAATATGGCCACATTTAGTAAGCAGTAGACTGGACCAGACAAATGCAATACACACACATTAGTATTGGGTGCCATACGAAAGTTCATGAAAGAAATGTGTTCTAACAATTTAAATTTTTCTACAAAATACGATACAAGAGAACATAGTCAAGCAGATGTTGGGACATCACTATACATTATTGCATATATAGATTATGTTGTCACATAAGTACCGAATCTGGGGAGAAAGTGTAGGCCAATTATTTAATCAAGATTTCAAAAGCTTGAAACAGTAGCAATAGGCATCAGACACTTATTAGCAGATACAAAATCACAAGACATATTCACATGTTTATTGGAAATACAGTCATGATATGTAGATGATCTTTTGTTATAATAATGGTACACTTCATTGTGTTTCATTGTGCTCCAGCATGCAGGACTAAGTTTCATGCCATGAGTCAAAATATGCAGGATTCTATGGGGGAATGCAAGAGTGTCGCATATTTAAAATTCAACTGAGGGTTTGTGTTCTTAGCATTTAAAAAGTAAAATCTATCTCGAACCTGAAACCTCAATTAAGAGACCTTCAAGGGAAACCTTTTCAATAGACATATTGCTGCATTTTGTAGCAGCGAACTTGATGAAATATACATGCAAATTGCAATAATCTTGGTAGCCTTAAAGAGTTCCAAGTTCATCCAGATATGTGCCTTAACAATCTAAATTTTGCTATGATTTACAATACACAACAATGTCAAGCAGATGAAACATCCCTATACGCATGATTTCATAACATAAATTAAATTAGTTCAGAGAATGTTCAAATTTCATACAACATAGCATTTTTAGAATCTAATGATATGCAACCGTTTGTCAGTATAATAATCATGAATTACAACTATCATATTAAATATCTAAATCTATTGGAACTTGGATATAAATTCCTAAATTCCAAACATGTAAATGATTTTATGAGTGTCCGTTTTTTAAGGAACAAGGTGTTGTACATAGTAAATAAATTATTGACCCTGAAAAATAACCCTTACCTATGAAGAAAGAGGCGCATGAATCAGAATTTTTGTTTAATTTAATTTAATTTAATTTATTTTTTGTTTGGGGGCAGGGGCTGGGGTGGGGGCGGGGGCGGGGAGGTGATGAAACAAACAAGGATGAACTGCAAAAATGATTATACAAGATACTAAGAAGTCTTCCAAGAAATTTGCTTCAAACAAGCAAAGCTTAGGTGGAGATCTATGCACTATATTCCCACTTAGATCAGCAAGTATACCTCAAAAAACAAAAATTGTAAGGAATTCAAGATGCAATATATGACAACAGGATCTTAAAATAATGAGATAGATGTTATAAAATAAATTAGCCAACTGCAAATAGTAAAAAGAAAAGCCTGTGTTCTAGATGCTGATATAAATGTGAAATGACTAATAGCATTACGATGCCAATTTAAGCAATGAAAATAATGAAACATAGTTCCAAACTAATAGCATACATACTGTTAAAGTAGGGAAAATTATAAGAGGAATAAACCTATGGAATATCTTTGTGTAAGCATTTTTCCAACATAATGGGTGACCACAATGGAGCACGAGTCAAGTTTGACAAAGCCATGTTGAAGAATTGGTCATGTCTTTGTTCAAATCATCCATTTAGAAATTTCTCGAGCAGCCAATTATAGCTTCTCTCTATTGAAACTATAGGGCCATTATGCTCTTTACTACTAGATTTAGAGGTGTCGAGATCGACCCAGTCACCTGTTTGACCCATGGGTCAACCCATTAAACACCGGTCGTGGATCAAAGATTTACAACCCATTTAAAAGTTACCCGGTCCACCCGTTTAAAACTATCACCGGGTCGACCTGGCTCGCGGGTTCATGATTTTACCCGTTCGTTGACCCGGCCCGCGGGTTCATAGGTTTTACCTGGCCCACATTGAAAATAGAAAATCAAACAACCTATCATATCATTTTTTTGTCATTTTCAATAAATTTGTTATGTTAAAGTTATATCACCAATATTAATTCACCAATATTAATCCGTTCTTAGAATGTACATTCTATCAATTTTAGTTATGATAGCTTATTTAAACCTAGAAAAGTCTAAAAACAAATTTCTTAATGTAGATTGCAAACCATCTTTAAAACAAACATAACAAAACGACGTAAATTACCTATTACCCTGTTAGCTCGCTCAGGAATGAACCGTTTATATATACACGGGTTATCCGCACACCCGTCCGCCGTATACGTGTCAAGTGATGGGCACAACAATTATCACCTATTTAAGTCCGGGTATTTTTAGCCACACCCATTTTACCCACCACCTACAATGACCCGCCCGCGGATGGCCCAACCCACCCGTTTGACCCCTCTACTCTAGACTTGTCAAAAAGATGAAATAGAACAAAAATATTTGTTTATCAAGGGTCAAGTCTAATCATCAGAGAATAATTAGGCAAAGAAATTGAAATACATTCTGGAAAAATGAAACTTCAATGTAAACCAAGCAAATGCTTCATCAGCTATGAATTTCGCCAAGTTCCAAATCAAAGTATCTTCTACAGGAGAGAGGCAAGTTACGCAACCATGATGGGCAGTTTTGATAGTCATAATTATCTTGGGAATTCAGCCTAAGCATATGAAACCAAGGAAACCCCTGATCCATGTAATTAGAGTTCACATTACTATTGGAGGAGAACAGCAAAACAACAAGCATTTGATATAATCTTTCAAATAATGGCAATGCCCATGAAGATAATCAGAAGCAAATATGGAGTGAAGGTCCATAATCATTGAAAGCAATTAAAGAAAAATTAACAAGGAATGAGGGAAAATATCAAAATATGGCCTCCTGCAGTTTCAAAGAGGATAATTATAAGAGCAACAGGGGCTGTTAAAGAACCAAGGCTAAATTTGCGTAAAAGATAGTTTGAAATCCGGGCAGCATACAACAAAGATCACGAAAACCATTAGTAGTAGTTACTGAACAGAAAGTGATCACATCCCCATGTTGTCCAAGTTTGTGGTTAAAATTATAAGATCAGCGATTTTACACATTGAATTTGTTTGTACAAGTTTATTACTTATTTCTTCTTAAATGGATTATATGTCATGCCGGTATATGGATATGCTCTCCATTCTTCTGTAACAGGGAAGATTGCATCTCTAGTGAGCGCCTTGGCCACTTGGAAAATTTATATCATAAGCCAGTACGAAGGTGTCCATGAAAGAGACCTTATAAAAATTAAATATAATTAAAGGTAGAATTTTCAAATATAACGAGTGCGCTTAAAACACGAAATATGAGTCTAATACAAAATTCCATTTTCCCCTGCATGTTGGGAGTTTCGAATCCATAACCTCATACAAGGGGAGAAAACATGTCTGTGCTGCAGTCAAATGGTGGCTACCCTTTTATTTACTTTCTGAAGAATCAGAACAACAGACAACCCAATTGAAAAACAACAAAATATGAAGAGTCGAAAAATGCCTTCCTCTTTTCCAGAGATCATAGGCTAGTACACTTAGCATGCATTGACAAAGTTCGAGCATGCATCATAAATTCATAACTAGTGCTGCCATTTTGCAAGTCTTCGACAATTCAAATTGTGCCTAAGAAAATTATCATCGTTCAAATATGATAACCAACTTGAAAGAATGCAACTACACATAGATAGATGAACAGCAGCACATCGATGTAGACATATTCAACTGCATTGCATGCCTGATGTTAGATTCAACTAATATATCCATCAAAAAATCATTGAATAAAAATCTAGAATTGAACAATTTGGACTAATAATATTGATGATCTACTGAGAAAAAAACGTATTTTTTCATATTATTGATAGAATCCATCGATCTAGCTAACGAAATCAACAGATCGTTTGAAATTATCTCCGATCTACAAATTAGGGTTCCGATGAAAGAGAAAAAAGAACGCACCTTGTTCATTTCGAGCGGTGAAAACGATGGTTCCAGTCTCGTCCCCGATCAGGCACTCAGCGATCTTGGTCTGCCTCAGGTGAGATGACGCAGATCGCCCCTTTTGAACCACGGGGTTCGAGCTCACGACCTTGGCGGTGAGCGTGTGGCCGCCGGTCCCGGGCTTGAGCTGATCCACCTTCACGAACACCGGCTTCCTCTTCGTCGTCGCCGCCGACATCGTCGCAAAACCCTAACCCTAGCGAGCGAGCGAAAGAAACCCTAGATTCTTTTTGAGTTTATATGAGAGAGAGAGAGAAGGGATTGGGGTTTAAAACTTTACTCTTTTTTTTGTTTGTGTGGGATTCTGAAAGGAAGTAGAAACGTTTGGTTTATGTTATGGTGGCTCGAGGAACAGGTTAAGGTGTGCTGCCATCGATTTATGAAGGGTAAATCGTCAAAAAAAAAAACACTTTTTTCCGTTGTCAAAAACCCCTAGCCTCGAAACTGTAGTCATAACCTCTCTAAAAAAGTTTTAGTTGTCAAAAAATCCCTTATCTGTGATATCTAGTAGTTTCCTGTTATATTTAAACAGTAGCCGGCGACATTTAAACAGTTGCCTGTGATATCTAAACTGTTTCCTGCAATAACTAAATAGTTTGTATGAATCGGTTAGATATAGCAGGCTACTATGTAGATGCTGCAGAAAAAATTCCAGGAGGTTTTGACTAGCACTTCAAGGCCAGAGTTTTTACAGCGGAAATAAGTGCTTGGTTTTTTTTGACAATTTACTGTTTCTAAAAAAAATGTGAACATGCAAACAACAATAACAACCCCTTATCCAAACTTTGGGTGCTGCTCCTTTTCTTCCATTCGGTTTTGGGGAGAGCAATTTTCTCCACTAAAATAATGAAAGTGTTTCTTAACGCCACCACAAGGTCAATACAAGCATCAAGTATGTTATTTTAATAAAATTTGGTGCTAAGCTACACTAACCTAAAATCTTAACTAGAGTATTAGGGTTTAAGTGATAATAAAGCAAGTATTACACTAAGTGATGATAAAGCAACCTTTGTAGACCAAGTCCTTCTCTTCTAAACCTCTGAGTAGTAGTCCCTACAACTTCTCTTGGCTCCACTTGAAAAAATGAATGAGCTTGCTTCGTGATCTTCGAGTCGAAAATGATCCATCTTGAAATATCTCTAAATCAAGCTATCTCTTCACTAATCATGCATTAGTGAAGGAAACATCCTAATCCAGATGGCTAATATAAAGTAGGATGATGAAATGGGTGTTTTAGCTCACTAAGAATTCTCACAGGCACTAGGGTTCACAACTCGTGTGAAGATTAGGGCTAGGAGGAAGATGAAGAAGATAACGGAGAGCTAAAGAATGAGCTTGCATAAGAGCAAAGAATGAAGAATGGCTCACAAAATATCCTTCACTCAAGGAAGCATGAATATTTCCAAATAGAAAATATGCACCATATTTCAATAGTGAAGCCAAACAAATAAAATAATGTATGAACCATGCTTCACAACCATGCCTAAAATATTTCCCATTTTCCACCTCAATTTCTATTTTTTCAAAATATAAAATCCAAACACACACACACACACACACATATATCACACACACACACACACACACACACACACATATATATATATTAATATATATTATAAGAATATAAACTTTAAACGAGCTTAATATTAGTTAGTATATAATATATCAAATATAAATATATATCAAATTATTAAATCAACACTTGATTCAATAATCCGGTTATATCATATATAACCGACTAATATCATTTATCTGTATGTCACATTATCAAATCAACACTTGATTCAATAATCCGGTTATATCACATATAACCCAACCGATACAAATGTCGCCAGATTAGAATACGGTATCACATACTCGTATTTAATCAGGCTCCCACACATAGCAGCATATGTGCCCTATTTCGTTTTGCTTGAACTAAGAAATCTCTGTGTGGGAATCTAAACACTCGTCAATACGCTAGCAGTAAGTAATGATCATATCGGTTAGCCACAAGCCGTCAGCGGTACTAGCTGGACATTTAACGGCTACACAGGTATTGAGCGATTAGAAGATCGACAATGTCACGACCCGAATGTGGCACGTGACCGGCACTTAAATCACGTGATATCTAAAGACGTCGACGCGGTCTAAGTAAGCCGAAACCCGGAATCTAAACCCTTTTGAAAAATATTGGAGTTGAGCTTTAAAATAGTCATCAGATGAGATAAGTTTAAAATAACATTTAAATCTAACTAAATGTGTTTGAAAGCATCTCTAACGTTTTAAAATTCGACAGCACCTCCTTTGTAAATTTTGCATAAAAACCCGATACAACATAACAATAAAACAGCATCCCAATGGGAGCTAACTTCCACGCCCAAACGGCGGAGCAACCAAGCAAACAATATAAAAAGTCGACTCCAATGAGTGTGACATCACAATACACAAACTCTAAGTCTCGTTTCTAATTCCACATTTTATCAATTCTAAGTCGATGAAGTTTTACTAGATACAAGAATATATAAATAAACGAGTATGAGTACGATACAACAGTAACCCACTTACCAAAGCAATCACCGAAAGGAATGTATGCCCAAGCCGCTAATAATCCAAGCGGTAAAATCTGCAAGAAACTGTGGCACAACGAGGGTGAGTTTCCAACTGAGTGAATAAAAGTATATCACAAGGTAGAAATCGAAATGCACAACGTTACCTAGGTCATAAATGTAATACTATCATAACCTGCACTAATATAACATATAATATGTAGATGTATCGTAAATGCAATTCTATCCATCGCATGAACCCACAAGGGAATGCAAATGACCTGTATCTAGGTATAATCTCATAAGTAGCCGAAAATATATATATACAACCTCTTCTTTAAAATAGTCGCGGAATATATATGTCACGGTATAAAAGCAGACGCGATAGTATGAAATATAATAGGTATCTTATTTAAGATATATGTTCTGCTGATTTGGTAAAGAATGTTAAGAGGTTTACAATTTCAAGATCCCGGTGTCATATCAGACATGTCAAAATAATGAGACTATAGCTCGTTTTTGAATTCCTTTTTATGTATGCGAATGCCCGTAAAAGATATGCAGGTGCCCGTAAAATAATTATACGGCTATAATAACTCATAACATAACCGTATACCTCATATGATAGCGATATATCAACATCTGGATGTCCGGCATCGACACCCGAAATCAGAAATCTCTCGTGTCCATCACCGACACGCAAATCCTCAAATCTCTAGTGTCCATCACCGACACGCAAATGCAGATATCATCGACACCATCTCAACAGATGATCGTCACCCGATATCCCTTGCCTCGGTCGGTATCCTCTGGATATCCGCCGTGCCCAAATCGAAATCCGGTCAATATTCTCTGGATATCTGCCGTGCTCATCTCTTTCTCCGGCATCGAGTATCCTTACTAGGCTCCCCGCCTTTAATGTGGCTATCCTGCCCCTCGGTCTCGACCGGGTCTACCATGTATCCGACTGTATACTCCCCCACTCAGTCTGGATAAGTAGCAAGTGCGAAACCGTATATCTCCCCCACTCGGTTCGGAATAAAACCATCAGAAAACATCAAGCTCATGGTGGACGTCAACTCATCATATCCAGAAATATCAAGCAGAGAATAAGAATAATTGCATAATTCATTCTGATGATATATTATATATATACATATATAACAGCGTCTCATACCACTGATATATATCATCAAAAGTAAAACATCCAGAAAACTCATAAGAATCAAATATGAATACTCACAGTACTGGTATTCGCAATAATTAGCATGTAATACAGGTAAAGCACGTAAATAAAATCATACAAGTAATAAACGTGAGAATCCTACTGTGTCATGGCAATACTAATGATGTGTAGTGTAGCATACGCGTCTGTGCTCGTGCAGCATTGCAATCATTAGTATTTGTGCAAGTGTTCTATAAATGTACATATCATACTCGTATCGACGTCTACATACGCATCACGTAGTATAACAGTCCTACAGTGACATGACAGTACCAATGAGGTGCAGTGTAACATATGCGTACGTGCTTGTGCAACATAGTACTCATTGGTAGTTGTACGGTGTTCTATCAGAGTGTTCGTATTACGAAAACGTATAACATCGATAAATATATCGCGAATATGTAAAGTAAATCTAAACGTAATTATTAAAGTAACTACTTTCTATGAGCTATACCATTATCTTTGAAAATGGAACGAAACATTGGTTTTGAAATAAGGAAGCTGCCTTGGTTTGAAAATGGATATTCGTTTTGGAAATTGGCATCGCATCCTTGTCACTTATCAATAAAAAGATAAACGAATCGTTAGTTTTTAAAAGAGTATAGCTCACTCAAGTATTTCGTCCTAAAAACGGAAAAATATAACTCTACGATTTTAAAGGAAACTTGGCCGTTATTCGGCATGCTAATCTCATCATCACCAGTACGGTATGATTCCTCGTACAATACTTCACATTATCACTATATCTAAATCATCTCAAATACGGCATAATCCTTCGTACCAATTCACCAAACCATGAATAAAACTACATGCATATGAATATTATACTAGATGCAACTTAACTCCAATATCAATATCTTAAATAAATACTAAAAACTAACTATATATCATACTATGCTATTTATAAGGTTGCGGGGGTTGTTTCCCCCAATCAGAGCAAGGCTCTGTTTGAATTTCAAAAATTCAAATTTTGAAGCAACGCTTCAGATCCTCTGCGCTGCGCGCAAAGCGCCACGTGTCAGAAGTTGATACGTCAGCACAGCGCCCGAGGCAGTGCGTCCAATCAGAGCAAGGCTCTTTAAAAATAAAAGTAAAGGAAGCAACGCTTCAGCTGCGCAAGCGCTGCGCTGCGCGACACCTGTCTATGCAGTTGCGCAAGCACAGCTGCGCGAGCGCTGCGCTGCGCGACGCGTGTCTGCGCAGTTGCGCAAGCACAGCTGCGCGAGCGCTGCGCCGCGCGACACGTGTCACGTGCTGGGGCGTTTGCGCAAAACAGAATTGAAATTTTAAAGAAATCTTTTCTGTTCTTGTTAAAACAAGAAGATTTTCTTCTGTAAAACAGGGGCCCTTGGATCAAAGACCCAACGGTGGGGAAAATTCCCCAAATCACTCAGAGAAATATCTCTTCAACAAATTTAACTAATTTATGGGCACTATAAAAAGGACCCCAGACCTCAATTCAAAGGCATCAACATTTTGTGAAAAATTAAACAGAGAGAACTCTGAAGAATTGGAGAGAAATCCTCAAGAACAAAGAAAAAGGTAAAAACCTTTAGAAAAAGAGAAAATTCTCTCATGAACAGATCATTGATCTGAGAACAAGATCAAGGACCTCTAATGAAAAGGAAAATAAACAAATAAAAACAAACAGCGACTTGCACTTCTTTTTATGAACCATTGGTTCTGAATCTAAAAGATTCTCAAGATAACAGTGCCTCGCACATTTTATGAACCACTGTTTCTTTAAAAAACAAGAAAAAACTTGTTTTCTTTGATCTGAAATTGATCCAAAAGAATAAGAACAGTGCCCAGCACTTGCCAAAACTGCACTATTACGCAAGCCGCGCCACGTGTCAGCAGTGCAACAGCGCAGCGCACCGACACAACGCACTGCGCTGTTGCGCTTGCGCTCACCAGCACGTGACACGTGTCACCTCCACGAGCGCTTGCGCTCATTAATTGCGCAAAGCGCCTGACAGGCCATGTGGGGCACTATCAGAGTATCTAATGCTCTGCATTATTAAGAGAAGGGCCAAGCCCAATTAAAGAAGGCCTAACAGGCCTAATGAAATGCAATACATTATTTTAAAATGGGCAGAACCCAAACCAAAACAGATGCTCTGCATCATTTACAAAGGGACAGAGCCCAAATAAAAAAAAGGCCTGGCAGGGGCAAAACCCTAGCACAAGCCTAATAGGCCAAAGATAAATAAAAACGTTGAACATTTTTCAACTGGACTTAGCCCGATCATGGCCGTAAGTCCTCGAATTAAATTGACTGAGCAGGACTGCTCTTCTAAATCAATTTACGACCGGTTCAAGGGTACATCTCTGAACTCCTCTGACACCTATCGTTGTAATCCTTCAACGACGTCAGAGAGGTGATGGGTCCCGACGACCACACATCAAGATGGACTGCGGGATCCTTAAACTCGTGGACCGAAACGTCCTTAAACTAATGTGGGACCGAAACGTCCCTAAACTAATGTTGGACTGAAACGTCCTTAAACTAATAATGGACCACCACGTCTCTAAACTGGAACATAGACCACCACGTCCTTAAACTGGAATTAATACGGACCACCACGTCCCTAAACTGGCAATGGACCGCAACGTCCTTAAACTACCTATGGACCACTACGTCCCTAAACTGGAATAATAGAGCCTCCAAATGCTCTTTTGCCGGATCTAAATGATCCCGTTTAAGTTGATCTTAGCCCCAAGTACGGCTAACGTATCCTTAAACATTCAAATGGACTATAAAAAATCCAAATCAACTCTGGTTCAAGGGTACATCTCTGAACTCCTCTAACACCCGTCGTTGTAATCCTTCAGCGACGTCAAAGAGGTGACGAGTCCCGATGGCCATACATTAAATGGATCACCACGTTAAGCTGATCTCAGTCTCAAACAGGACTAACGTATCCTTAACGAACGTTTAAGTTGATCTTAGCCTCAACGTGGCTAATGTATCCTTAAACTAAAAACACCAAACCCAAATCTAAATAAATACGGATTTGGACTAATCCACGTCCTACGGGCGACGGCATTACTCAGTCTCCGTATACAATCCACGGGCAACCACAAAACAAAACAAACACACACGACACGAAGTGAAATTCTGGAGAAGGAGAAAGTTGTTACCGCGATGCGGTAGCGTAATTAACTGCAGGGGCTTGCGCCTGCAGGGAAGAGCGTCCCCATAATCAAAAACCCCTCAAGCGAGGGGGAATCTGACGAAGTCTGCTACATCGGCCGCATCCGTCTAAACCTCCGATACACGGTGCCATAAATCAACTTGACATCTTTGGAGAGGTGGACGGATAAAACCAAATAGCATCTGCCCCGAATCCCAGGCTAGACGTCCTAACGCGTCGGCCGCCATTCGGAGGGGAACAGATTCTGGCACGCCCGGTAGGACATTTTCCTCTTTCCACTCCACACTTCTTGTGTCGTCCTCGCGAACCAATCGCGGTTTGTTAGATGGTTGCCTTTGGATTTCAAGTTACTAAGATTTGGTCTTTTGCCTGGCGCAGAACTCAAGCATCAATAGCCTCTAACTGCACCAACTGCTCGAAGTGCCACTGCAACGAACGCTCCACCTCCCCCGGAGGTGTAGCATATGGGCCCCAAGCGGCTTCCTTCCTCACTCTGTCGGTAGACCAGGTGACCCAGGCCACCACCGGCCTGTTTTTCGGGACCATGATCCCGCCTACAAGCTCCTCTATGCCAATACCTGCACCGAAAGTGAACAAGAAGTCTGTCTTCGACCGGCTCACTGCTACGACGACCCCTGTCAACGGGTCGCCCACTGCCAAACCAACAGCCTCGGTCTTCGCCAGGCTGGATCAGAACTCTAAATTGGCTGTCCAAAGGAAGGCAATAATTGCTGCTCCAGAAGTCGTCAAGACGGCTTCCCCTGTCAAAGAGTCAGTCTTTTCAAGACTGACGATTCCTGCTCCTGCTCCTGCTCGAGGATCTGTCTTCGACAGGTTGAATATCACCCCTCAAAAGACAACCTCAGTCTTTAAGAGGTTAACACCGGCAACGCCTCATTCAGACAGGGGACAAAAAGAAGCTGTCTCAATCTCCGAGCCAGTCCCAACGGCTCGTCATGCTCGACGTCGCCATTGGCGACGAGTAAGGAAGGCATGGGGCAACTCCCCCTCAGGGCTAACTCCACCGGCTCCAGTGGTGGAAGTCAACGCTGCTGTTCCAACGGGGAACAGCTTTGAACTGCTGAGGAGGGTACGTAAGAACTCTCCAACCGCTACACTGAAAAGATCTCCTCCGCCCGCGGGGAGAGTTCCGGAAACAAAGCAAGAACAGCCCCCTCAACGGCTGTCCTCAAAAATATACAAGGTTTGGCGAAGGGTTCAAGACTCCGTGATCGACCCAGATCACTCTCATCAACAAAAGAAGACGAAGGTGCAAAAAGAAAAAGACCGTCCTGTTAAACAGCAGAGGACAACAATCGCTAGGGTGTCCACTGCAACGGCCCCTTCAACTTCAACGGCCCACAAAAGAAGAAGGCCGGAGAAAACCCCCGCTCCGGCGACAAATATCAGTTGTGGTGAACCCAAACGCCCTAAGTCAGGGGGCATTGTAGTTCATACCGTCTACGTGGCGTCTGGTAAAGAGGACAGTCGCATATCTACGGGTCATCGACCGCTTACGCGATCAGTGACCAAGGCACAGGAGCAGCAGCAGAAGCTCCAAGAAATGATGAATGCTATGGCCGCACTTACAGGGCCAAAAGAAAACCCTGAAACGTCCTCGGATGAACGCCAAGAGGAAGAAACCGACGCCGAATTCCTTCGTCGAATATTGGAAAAGAAGGACAAAGGGGCTGCTGAACAAGCAGCCAACATACAGCGTATGGGCCTCCTGTTCCAAGACATGGTGGGGATGATGATCCAACAAGATCCTCCGGCCGAAGATCCCCCCATCGTCCTTAGAGACGATAGGGGAGAGACATCAAATCCTCCGCCAGCTTTGTCAACAGCTAAGGAGGATACAATCTCCAAAGCTGATTTAGACGAGTATATAGCCCAACAAATACGGGTTCATCATGCGACCGAAGCAGCCGGCCAGGTCGTGAAAACGGGGCGGCCATATCCGAGTTGGTACGATCAAATCAAGTACGCGCCGGGTTACACAATTCCCAAGTTCCATGTCTACAAGGGGACAAGCAATCCTCACCAGCACGTTGCCCAGTTCAGGGCACTCTGCGGCAACACCGGCGGTGACGACAAGCTGTTGCTTCGCCAGTTTGTTGGAAGCTTATCAGATACGGCGTTCGAGTGGTACTCTGAGCTCCCGAACGACTCTATTAAAACCTTCGCGGAGATGGAGCTGCTGTTTACTCAGCGTTTTGCAAGCGCCAGTGAACGCATCCCGATGACGGCACTGATTAACGCTAGGGTAAAGCCAGGCGAGACATGGGTTCAGTACGCTATACGATGGCGGAACTTATGGTCGAAGTGTGAGTAGCGCATTGAAGAAGCTCCCGCAGTGGGTATGTTTGTGGGAACCCTTGATCCACAAGCAACCATCTCACAATTTATGATGTTTTTCAAGCCAGCTACCTTCCAGGCCTTGATTGACAAGCTAGCGCAAATGGATCAGATGGGCCATAAACCCCCTCTTCCAAAGCCGGACTCCGGAAATGACAAAGGGAAAGGAAAGGCAATCGTTGTCGCTAATGCTCAACAACAACCGAGCGACTTGAAGCCGGTTGCTCATCAAAATAATATGCGTCCGTACGTAGCCCTTGAGGAGAGGCTAGGACGTTCTTACTCCTTTCCGCGCGATAAAACGAGGAGGTTATTCGAACTGGCGTTGCGCAACCGACTCATAAATCTGCCGGATCCAAAACGCCCGTTACAACCAAGTGACGTCCACGAGCCCAACTACTGTCCTTATCATCGAGTACTGGGTCATCCGATCGAGAATTGCTACGTTTTCAAAAATTGGCTTGAAAACCAGTACCGACATGGCAAATTCGCGTTATCTGACAAATGGAAGGTGAATCCCCCGCAACCCCATACCTCTAAGGGAACGAATACGCCGGGGGCAACATGCTCCGTCGTTGAAGAAGCTCCTTGGGAGGTTGTATTATCAGCCAAGACAAAGAGGATGCTAAACGATCTTCAGACACGCCCAGCGATTAGGTGGAAGAACCCGCTGGAACCGTAGGTCATTGAAGAGATGTTGAAGCCACGTCCAACTCTAAAGACCGATGGTGGTGGCCCAAGCACTCGCAACCAGCCGTCAAAATTTTCAAAAAAGAAGAAGAAGAAATCAAAGAAGCCCGTGAAGCCTAGCGACAAGCGCACGGACTTGCAAAAACAAATTGACGCGCTGGAGGAATACAACCAGAAAGCACGGACTCCCATTACACTCCAAGAGTTTTTTAGCCACGTCTTTCAAGAGGAAGGTGAGGGAGAAAGTTCGTCAGACGAATCTGAAGAATGCGTGGCGAGCTGTCATGTGATTTCCCATTCGTTCATAGACGATGAGGAAACTCCTTGCACTGAAACGCTGGGGGCAGATCCTGAACCAAAAATTCTGGAGCCATCAGATGAAGTAATTGACGCATTCCTTAATGAAGCTCGGTTAAAAAGTAAAGCTAATCGAGAACGCGAGATGGCCATCTTTGAAAGGGCCAAGCGCCAACGACTTGATGAAAGAGCTGAAATGATCCCGCTGGAGCAAAATACCTCCACTACCGACAAAAGCCAATTCAAGATGAGGAAAAGGGTCGCTAAGGCCATATCAATGGGCATGAAGCTACCATCCTCCGAAGGAAAAATTACTGGTGAAATAGAAATGCACCCCTCCTATTTCTTATATCATTAGAAGGTTTCGCACCCCACTCAAGAGTGTAAAGCTTTCGATAGATGGTGGAAAGGATACGTTGCTCATCAACAACGCTTTAAGCGGGAAAAGCGCAAAACTCGTCGGGAGCGGAAAAATACGACCAAAGAGCTTAAAAGAACCACCGGCGATTGTCGCATGGTTAGCACCGGCGGGTCACAAGTGCCCACATTCGGGAGCGATTCTGATGAGGAGCTGGAACTTGCCCCTCTCTTTAAAGAGTCCACTTCGGGAAAAGAAGAAGAGCCGAAGGTTTGCGAAAATATTCGGCTGCGGAATCGGACGCTGCCTGAAAAGAATCTCGGACCCTCAAATAGAAAAGATAAAGGGAAAGAAAAGGTCTTTGAAGATATCATCTTAGATGACCAAGTGGTGGAAGAGCTAGCCGCCAAGGACCCGCCAGAGAAAAATAAGATGGATTACAACGGTCTAGCGCACCTGAGAAAACTGCCCTCACAGCTCAGCATTCTCGACGCCCTTTTGCTATCAAAAGAGGCGAGAGATTCGTTGATCAAGGCACTACAAGATCCAGAACAATTCCAAGCTTGCCTGGCCGAGGAAAAGATGAAGAATGAATTGGAGGAAGTGCACACGGCCGATGTCACTTTCGGCGACGAGGACCTTCTCCTTGGGACGTGCGAACATAATCGCCCCCTCTATGTCTCAGGATACTGTCACGATATAAAGATAGGCAAAATCCTGATCGACAATGGATCCTCCGTTAATCTCCTCAATATGCGGATCTTAAAAGAAATCTGCATGAGCGTCCAGCACCTTACTCGGGACAAGATTGCTATTTCCGGGTTCGACTCCCAGTCATCAAGAACTCTTGGGTCTGTAATACTGACGCTACGCTTCGGGCTACTCGTCACGGACATTAAGTTCCACGTCATAGACGCCAAGACATGCTACAACGCTTTGCTCGGCCGACCATGGTTACACGAGTACAACATCATCCCTTCTACGCAACATCAGTGTATGAAGTATTTTAAGGATGGTTTCGAGT
The DNA here is from genome assembly GCA_030015575.1 of Agapanthus africanus. Taxonomy (NCBI): domain Eukaryota; kingdom Viridiplantae; phylum Streptophyta; class Magnoliopsida; order Asparagales; family Amaryllidaceae; genus Agapanthus; species Agapanthus africanus. Next base: position 11,984,494 of record CM057343.1, on the reverse strand, counting down.
ATACCGTGACGGGAGAACTGAACCCGTTCTCTGTGAACGAGGTCCGCAAATATGAATATGCCAAGTACTTCTTACCGGATTTCGAAGACACGGAAAGGTGTCACAAGCCGGAGAATAAAGCTAACGCCACCATCCCTGTCTTCGGCAGTGATACCGAAGAGGAAGAGGAGATAGTTTATTCAGGTCCGCCCCAACACAACAAGCCAAGGCCTTTCGCTCCTACGTTGGTCTTTGGTAGCGACTCGGAAGATGAGATCCATACTGTATTCTCTGCTCGACCTTCAATACGAACGTCCGCTGACGAAGAGCAAAGTCTACAAGTCGCCATAGTGCCGCTTAAACACCATAAAGAACTGGATGCACTTAATATTTACAATGTGGAAGAGCTGCAAACGTTCTATATCCCTCCCAGGAGAGAAAGCGAGAAAGCAATTCTGTTCTACCGCTCTGAAGAAACCAAGGTGGAAAAAGAAATCTGGCATGGCGCGGATCCTACGCTCGACAGGCTTCAGCCTATCCGTCTTCCCAGATATTATACGGAAGGTTTGAAAAAGCTGCTGAAACGCCAGGGGATATCCTTCAAGCAGACCGTTCGAAAAGCCAAGTTCTATGACAAAGTCTGGAACGTTCCCGGGACTCAACGCAAACTGCCTAATGGGAAAATGGAGACAATCGGGCTTGGATACATCCGGTCAAAGGAACGAGAGCTACTAAACAGCTGCTATGTCATGTATGACTTCGATGAAGAAGCGGATGCTCAATAGGAGGACGCTAATCCTGAGCCAGTGAAAGTTCCAGATGCAAAAAAGCCTAGTCCGTCGTTCGAAGAACAAATGGACAAGCTTATAAGGGAAGCGGGTCAAAAAGTCTGAGACGACCATAACCGCGAAATGGTCATCTACGAGAAAGCCAAAACGCAACGCCTCCTCCAACAGGCCGTGAAAGATGAAAATGCCGCTCCTTGTCAACCTGTTATAAAGAAGGCTCGACGCAAAAGCAGAAATAAGTCGAAAGGCCAAAAAGGCGCTCAACAGCAACAAAGCAGGGCTAAGAAGCCACGCAAACGGGAGTCGAGCGTTATTGATCTATCCCTCATGAAGAAAATGGGTCGAGCATACTCTTTTCCTCAGGATAAGACGAAGAAGATACTTGATCTTGCTCTAAAACATCAAATGCTTACACTGCCGGAGTCTAAACACCCCGAACAAGCGAGCGAAGTCTCACACCCGGACTATTGCTCTTACCATCGAGTAATAGGGCATCCTCTTGAAGATTGCTTTACCTTCAAGAATTGGGTTGAAGATCAGTATCAGCTTGGCAAATTCACTATGTCTGACAACTGGAGGGTAGCGCCGCCACAGAAGCACGAGCCCAAGGCCACGAAAGAAGAACCAGTTCCACATTGGGATTGGAAGCGAATTCGTACTTGTCACGTGATAACGATATTAAAAGAAAAGCCCGAGAACATGGATGACCTTCCCTGGTGCTTCGAAAACAACAACGACGAGATAATCTCAGAATTTCCACCAGCGCCAAAAGAGCTGGAAGAAGGAATCCATACCACTGCAGATAAGCTCAAGAAAATTGAGTTGGGAACGGCGAATGATCCGCGACCGACATTCATCAGCGAGCTGCTATCTGAAGAAAGGGTGGCCGTGTTAAAAGACGTGCTTCTACAGCATAGAGATTGCTTTGCGTGGAACTATTCCGAAATGCCGGGACTAAATCCAGAAATCGCTGTGCATAGATTGGCGATATCTCCGGACGTCAAGCCAGTCAAACAGGCGCCGAGAAGAATGCGGCTCGAGCTCGAAATGAGTATCAATGCTGAAGTCAAAAAGCTGATTGACTCTGGCTTCATCCAGGAAGTTCAATACCCTGAATGGATCGCCAACATTGTCCCGGTAATGAAGAAAAATGGGACAGTGCGCATATGCGTAGACTTCCGGGATTTTAATAAAGCTTGCCCGAAGGACGATTTCCCAGTGCCAGTCACCGAACTGATGATAGACAATACGTCCACTCATGAAGTTTTCTCCTTCATGGACGGCTCATCAGGGTATAACCAGATAAAAATGCATCCCGAAGACCAGAAGCACACCGCCTTCAGGACCTCTTTAAGAATATTTTGTTACAAGGTGATGCCCTTCGGTTTAAAGAATGCCGGTGCCACCTACCAAAGGGCCATGACGAAGATCTTCGATGACCTTATACACGAAATCGTCGAATGCTATATTGATGATCTCGTGGTTAAAAGCAAATCATACGAGGAACATCTCGAGGATTTGAAGACCGTATTTCAATGCCTTCGACAATACAACTTGAAGATGAACCCCCTCAAATGTGCATTCGGAGTTTCCTCGGGCAAATTCCTGGGATTCATTGTCCGACACCGGGGCATCGAGATAGATCCATCAAAGATCAAGGCGATCATGGAAATGCCTCCGCCAAGGACTTTCAAACAGCTGCGGTCTCTCCAAGGGAAGCTCGCGTATATACGGCGATTTATAGCCAACCTTTCAGGAAAGTGCCGTCCTTACAGCCACCTGATGAAGAAGGGAACCCCGTTCGTCTGGGACCAAAAATGCCAAAGCGCGCTAGACGAGATCAAACAATACCTGCAGAACCCGCCAGTGCTGGCTGCTCCGGTCAAGGGAAAGCCCCTCATTCTTTATACAACCGCTCTCGAAGATTCCTTAGGCGCATTATGGGCATAAGAGAACGACCAAGGGAAGGAAAGAGCACTCTACTACTTAAGTCGAGTTCTGCTGGGGGCAGAAAGCAACTACTCCCCCATTGAAAAACACTGCCTGGCGTTGATCTTCGCGATAACAAAGCTCAGGCACTATGCGTTGGCGCATGAGGTCCGTCTCATTTCAAAGGTAGACCCTCTTAAGTATTTAATGTCAAAGGCCATATTGACGGGACGACTCGCTAAATGGGCCCTGCTCTTGATGGAGTTCTCGATAACGTATCAACCTCTCAAGGCAGTGAAAGGCCAGGCCATCGCCGACTTCCTCGCTGAGCATCCGATACCCGCCGATTCTCCTCTGAATTGCGATCTTCCAGACGAACATGCGTTTGACGCGATCGACGGTGGTGATACCCGATGGGAGCTTTATTTCGATGGAGCATCTTCCATGAAAAAGCGCAAATAAAGTACCCCTATAATCAAATCGGGGGTAGGCCTCATCTTCGTGACTCCACAAGGAGGGATAATGCGCTTCGCTTTCTCCTTAACAGAGCCAAGGACAAATAACGAAGCCGAATACGAAGCTTTGATAGCAGGCCTTGAGATCGCCATTGACATGGGAATTGAAAACCTCCTCATATATGGAGATTCCCAGCTAGTCGTTAGTCAAGTAAACGGCGACTACCAAATGTACAAACCGAAGTTGGTGAAATACGGGGAAAAGGTGCAACAACTGTTGACCTAAATTCCCTCCTATACTTTGGAGAACATACCGCGCGCAGAAAACAGCAAAGCAGACGCGTTGGCCAAACTTGCTAAAGAACTGGCTGACGAGAACCTCGATGACGTTAGAATCGTGGTACAAAGCCGTCGGGTGCTTGCCCCAGCAGAAATATCTCCGGAATCATCCGAAGAAAAAGGAGCGAGCGAGCAGACGACCCTGCAAGTAAAAGATTGGGAAAATACCGAGGATTGGAGAGAAGTCTTCATAGATTACTTCAAGTCCCACCGAATGCCTGAAGAAGCGTCCACAAGACACCAGCTCATGAAACGAGCTCTGTCTTTCGCCTTCGTCAACGATACTCTGTACAAGAGGTCATTTGATTCTCTATGGCTGAGATGCTTAGGACCTGACGAAGCGAGAAGGGTCGTCCAGGAAGTTCATGACGGACTCAGCGGTTCTCACCAAGCGGGCCCAAAGATGAAGTTGAAGATCAAACGGATGGGCTACTACTGGCCCACGATGATTCAGGACTGCCTCGAATATGCGAAGCAATGCCACTCATGCCAAATTCATGGGGACTTCATCCACCAGCATCCAAATCCACTCCATCCAACGGTGGCTAGCTGGTCGTTCGAGATGTGGGGAACTGACATAGTCGGCCCCATCGAACCTGCATCGTCTAGGGGACATCGTTTCATCCTGGCGACGACTGACTACTTCTCCAAATGGGCAGAAGCGGTACCACTGAGGGAAGTGAAGACGGAGAATATCCTCCATTTCTTCAAGACGCATGTCATATATCGGTTTGGAACTCCGCGACGGATCATCTCCGATAACGGGCCAGCTTACAGAAACCACAAGATCAGTCGCTTTGCGCAACAGCACAATATAGACTGGAGATATTCCTCGGTTTATAATCCGCGAGCTAATGGTCTAGCTGAAGCCTTCAACAAGACCCTGACAAAGATCATGAAGAAAACAGTGTCCCGAAATAAGAAAGACTGGCATGAGAGACTGCAAGAGGCTCTTTGGGCGTATCAAACTACGTTCAAGACGGCCACGAACACAACGCCGTACGCTTTGGTATTTGGGACGGAAGCAGTACCCCCCCTCGAGATAGAGTTACCCTCTCTACGAGTGGCAGTCCACTACGAGCTGACGGACGAAGAAAATGCTCACCTTCGGCTTGAGGAGCTTGACGCCCTTGATGAAACCCGGCTCATAGCGCAACAAAATCTGGAAGCTTATAAAGCAAAGATGACGCGCTCATATGAAAGATTAACCCGACCGAGAACATTCCGCCAAGGCGAACTTGTGCTAGTGGTCAAAAGGCCTATGATTCCCAATCGCGCCAAACGAGGAAAATTCGAGCCAAACTATGAAGGCCCGTACATCATAAATAAGGTCTACCAGGGTGGGGCCTATCTACTCATGGACATGCACGGTGAAAGGCCTTTCAGGCCAATAAACGGTCCTAAAGAAATACTATGCTTAATGAGCCACAGCCTAGGTCAATGGTAGATGACGACGACTATGTCCGCTCGCTATCTTCCTAAGCTCAAGCTTTATAGGCAGTAGCCGGCTTTCTCAATAGCGGACCGAAATGTCCTTAAACTAATAGCGGACCGAGACGTCTTTAAACTACTACCGCAGAGTCCTTAGACTGACGAGATAAAAAAAAAAGAAGAAGAGAAAAAAGAGAAGAAGAAAATAAATAAAAGAATAAATAAAGTAAAAACGGTATGTCCATAAGCAAAAAGGGCACGGATGAAAACCCGAAAGGGCTCCGTGAGTAAAAACAGCAGGGCTATCGGCGAGTGTTCGTGAAAACCCGAAAGGGTGCGACCTCGTAAAAAAAAAGAGAGAAGAAGAAAATAAATAAAAATAAAAATAAAATAAAATAAAATAAAATAAACACGGTATGTCCATAAGCAAAATGGGCACGGATGAAAACCCGAAAGGGCTCCGTGAGTAAAAACAGTAGGACTACCGGCGAGTGTTTGTGAAAACCTGAAAGGGCGCAACCTCGTTAAAAGACACTTACAAGTCCTCTCGACCTTGTAAGGAGAAACCACCCGCGTGAGATCCTTACGACTCACAAGAGAGCAACACACTTAGGGATCCTCACGATTTCTAAGGAGAAAATACACTTGCGAGATCCTCACGACTCGTAAGGAGAAATCTCTTATGGGACCCTCACGGCTCATAAGAGTTGAAAGTCTTAAGTTACAGAGACCTAAACATGTGCTTAAGCAACCCCCACAACTTCCGATATTGCCCTACAAGTGGTTCAATACTGACTCTTGTATACAATCCACGGGCGCGAATAAACATTCCCCTAACCAAGTTTCATCCGTGATTGGGGATATGTTCGTATGGTGAACGACCCTTATAAATCCTCTCGATTTACAAGGAGAAAACCCTCCTGTAGGATCCTTACGACTTACAGAGGAACATGCACTTAGGAATCCTTACGATTCCTAAGGAGAAAATACACCTACAAGATCCTCACGACTTGTAGGGAGAAATACCTTTGTGAGACCCTTACGGCTCATGAAGTTAAAAGCCTTAGTCGACAGCGCCTTAACCCTGTTCGCTAAGCTACCTTTGTTCGACATCGACAGAGGCAGATGATGATTCGCTCCTGGTAATATCCCAGTTGTAGCGATGCTGATGCCGAAATCGGTTTACAGCGAAAAGCCAGTAGGCCGCACATGCATATGAAATAGCCGAAATGATTGGGCAACTTGTAATAAAAAGCAGCAAGTAAAAATGTATGCATGCAAAATAGCCGAAATGATTGGGCAACTCGCAATAAAAAGCAACGAGTAAAAATAAAATAAACAGCCGAAATGATTGGGCACCGCGAAAAATAGCCGAAATGATTGGGCAATCGCGACCTTCGCGATATAAAAGCTGAAATGATAGAGCATCACAGAAATAAAACAAAAAAAAGATGATAAAACTTTGGCCCTACAGTTAAGATCACATCGATCCCTGTATACAATCCAAGGGCGTAAACAAAGAAGGAACCATACTCTCCCAACAGGCTCCGCCAGAAAACGAAGCCAAATCTCGACGGTTCATTCCAACTCCGAAGAAACCAGTGTCTTCAGCAAATATCTCAACTCAAGGAAACAAACACTCCTTGACGAGAGCCTCCTGATTCGCGTCGACTCGCAGAGCAACCAGTGCCTCCGTGGGAAATTCTCGACTCGTTTCAACACCAAGAAAACAAATAATCCTTGGCGCTAGGGAAACAAATAATCCTTAGCAAATACCTCAACTCAAGGAAACAAACACTCCTTGACGAGAGCCTCCTGATTCGCATCGACTCACAGAGCAACCAGTGCCTCCGTGGGAAATTCTCGATCCGTTTCAACACCAAAAAAACAAATAATCCTTGGCGCTAGGGAAACAAATAATTCCTAGCAAACACCTCAACTCACGGATACAAACACTCCTTGACGAGAGCCTCCTGATTCGCGTCGACTCGCAGAGCAATCAGTGCCTCCGTAGGAAATTCTCGATCCGTTTCAACACCAAGGAAACAAATAATCCTTGGCGCTAGGGAGACAAATAATCCCTAGCAAATATCTCAACTCAAGGAAACAAACACTCCTTGACGAGAGCCTCCTGATTCGCGTCGACTCGCAGAGCAACCAGTGCCTCCGTGGGAAATTCTTGACTCGTTTCAACACCAAGGAAACAAATAATCCTTGGCGCTAGGGAAACAAATAATCCTTAGCAAATACCTCAACTCAAGGAAACAAACACTCCTTGACGAGAGCCTCCTGATTCGCGTCGACTCGCAGAGCAACCAGTGCCTCTGTGGGAAATTCTCGATCCGTTTCAACACCAAGGAAACAAATAATCCTTGGTGCTAGGGAAACAAATAATCCTTAGCAAACACCTCAACTCAAGGAAACAAACAATCCTTGACGAGAGCCTCCCGATTCGTCTCAACTTACAAGATGAAGCTTCAGGTAGCAGGGACTAAAAAAAACTTGCTTCCTGAACAATGGGACCCTGCAAATCGATCTAAACGGTCTCTTGCATACTATCCACGGGTCTCACTCCCCGAAGTCAAGTTTCGACAAGGAGGGAAACAACCGCTTACGAGTCATCTCGATTCGTAAGAGGGAAAAATTCTCTTACAGGATCCTCACGACCTATAAGAGGAAACACACTTAGGAATCCTCACGATTCCTAAGGAGAAAAACCCACCTACGAGATCCTCTCGATCCGTAGGGAGAAAAATCTCTATGAGACCCTTACGGCTCATAGAGTTGAAAAGTCTTAGGCGGCAGATCTGAACCTTCGGCCTAAGCCATCGCTATCCGGTGAAGAAATCAAGAGGCCTACTCTATTATATGCTAATTGTGACCGCATGCTGATAGTAAGAAAGGAAAAAGCAAAGAGACAGTACAAGACAATGCGAAGAAAATGTGTATCTTTATTCATTGACTTTAATCAAATACAAGATGAATCGTACAAAAGAAAAAGCAAAGAGATCCTCTCGATACATATTATTTAAAAGGAAAATTTTACAAATACATTGATACAAAGGCAGCTACTGAGAAGGAAACGTCTTAAGTAGCGTTATCAGTTGTTCGCACACTTCCTTCCATGCCTTTTCCCGATCAGCTACCACCGCCAGTTCGTCCTCTACTTGAGCCCGCTGCTGCATGAAGGATGCAAGCTGTTCCCCAACGACCTGCTGAGCTGCTTCACGGCTTCGGGCATCACGCTCGGCGGCATCAAACTTCCGCTTCAGTGCTAGCCCATTAGAGATATGCTCCAGGAGGCCTTCAAAGACAGCTTTCACCTCAGCAGCATTCGTCCTAACTTCAGCGCGCAGGGGAGCAGTTGCGCTTGAGGACTCCTGACATTCCTTCAACCGTAAAGCTGCTTCTTGCTCCAAATGGCGGAAATAAGAAGTGCTTTGCTCGAGCCAGGCTGTCCGTTGGGTGCTTATGGCCAAAACTTCAGGGGAAGGACGCGTCGACTCCAACCGATGAAGGCAGGCCTCAATCTCCCTGCAGTGGTTAACCCAAGATTCGACGACGCCTTCGTTGTGAAAGTTTACGAGCGCCGCCAACATTGGGTTAACCTCCATAGCGAAATCTGCAGCAGAGGGGAGAGCGTCCATGTTAAGCTCTTCGATGTACCCGCTTAGCATGCCCAAACTCATCACGACACCCTTTGAAGATGGACGTTTCAAGAAAGGGCCTGCCGGTGAAAGGACGCGAGACTCAAGAGGGACCGGAATCGGAACGACAACTGAAAGGCAAAATGCGATTAAATGATGATTCAATAGATAGGGAAAAAGTCATTGATAAGATAGTTTACTATACCGGTTGAAGCAGTTGGCAAAGCCGGAAGGGCCGGTGGCGCGACCAATCTTTCTTCTCCCCCTTCGATTTGTAACACTGCAATCAGGACAAGAGAGAGTTGGAAATAATTCCATCACCAAAAAAGAAAGGTATCAGTCAGGGACTATACCCACCAGCACCGCCAGAGGGAGAAGCGAGTTCGGATGGGAAGGAGAAGTGTGGGAGCAACACTTGATATAGATGATCAAAGAGCACTCTTGAAAAGACACAGTGGTACGACGTTAGTACATAAGTTATGCGGCTAAAAGATAAACTAATGAGTCGCAAATCCACACCTTCCAACATCCGCGATGGCACAAGGGAAGGCTGGGAGGTGACCACTGTTAGTGTTTATGCCCTAGAAGGCCATTACTGTATCATACTAGCTTGTATATTACTTAATGGAAGCTTGGGATATTCACATGTATATAACAGTCTTGCTAAACATGGTAGTATGCTACTTGGTTTTTCTATCTTAATATGTGAGTGTACGTATTGATAGAGCTCTTAGGATCTTGCTTGTCTACCAGCGTTGTGATGGCAGTCACACTAGTGGGGGCTGGGTAGTCTACAAGCACATCCTTATTCAGGTCCCTGGTCGTTGGATTATCGAGACAGAGCATCGATACTCCGGAGTAGACTGGTGTGTACGCTTCTCATCCCAGTTGGGGAGATGGTCTGTCCCACAGCCGTCAGTACGTCGTACTGGAGATAGTATGCAGGTGCTCGTTAGGTTACGGGTACACCGGACAGGACTCACAGGGAACTGTTGGTTGGTTTGATACCAGTCGTCAGTGAACAGTTCCCAGGTGACATGAGTACAGCGTAGTCCGCAGACTTGACACTGCTACTTCGCCTCGAGTGTGTCCCACTGTTCTTAGATTGCTACCCTACCACGGCTCAAAGGAGTCGTGCAAACAGGTAGCAGTTGGGTGCAGTCCCGAGCACTTGGAGGCAGTGGCGGTTAGACAGGATTCGTCCCTCCCGGTATTGGGAGTAGATATCGTGCTGTGTCAGAGAGCCATTACGCAAAGTCCCTGGCCAGGGCAAGCGAGATTTGCTGGTAGGTTCCAGTAGTTTCTCAGGGTGTAATGGGCTTCACTCCGACACGACTTATACCGCTATTAGGGGACTGACGCTTGCCGCCCCCCTAGGCCCGATATGCGATAGTCTTGGACGAACGGACCGGACTGTATGGAGATTGTCACATCAGACTCAGTAGGAGTTCGGATGGGTTTACTCATCGGCCTTCTTATCGACAACTACCTGGGGACCGTTACGTACAGCTAGTGCCGCTTGCGGTCTGTGGTTAAACCCACTGCCAGCGTAGTAGTCGAGTCTCTAGAGTCCCACACAGAGAGTTTCCTACTCCAGGCGAAACGATATAGAGGTTGCATGGTTTTGCGACAAAGGGTTCGGACGCATACGTGCGTTTACGCACGTATGACTTTCGGACAGTTTTTACCAGTCGGCTTTGGTTTAAGCCAGTTACTGGTATCCGGTTATTGGATTTTTACAGTCTAAAGTTTTTCCGTATTTTTTCGGATCGGGGGGCGTTCTCGTAATTGTACGAGAAGCTTCTAGAAGATGTGACTAAGGAGGTTTCTTTTGGATAAGAAAGTGAGTCATGGTGGTGATTCATTCATTTCATTAATGCACATTTATTGCTTAATGACTCATGCTAATGAATCACCACTAGATATTTCATGAAGCATGCTTATTCATTTCCTTTATTCATTTTTCTTAAAAAGAAATGCTTCATGATATATTATGATACACTCTCTCTCTTCTCTCATTATCTCATTCACATTCTCTCTCCTCAAGCTCTCATCTTCAAACCCTAATCCTTACACCTCATGAGTTGAGATCAAAGGATTAGTTAGACTAAACAATCCATAACCATCACTCTTTATCATCCTTTCATCTTTGATTAGCAATCAAAGTTGATTAGTTACCTCAAGTGAGAGGTTTAGCTTGGAGTTTTGCTCTCGGGTGGATCGTCTACTACCTAGAGAAGGTCGAGGAGAACAAGGAGGACACAAAGACGAAGGACTAGTATCGAAAGGTATAATCCCTAATCACAAGTGATAAGAAAATCATTGTGTTTGGTTATTAGTTGTTTAGCTTCGATTTAAGCGGTTAGTCGATGTTCGTTCTTTAAACTTGATCGTTTTTGAAAATTCCGCCTCCCCACAAGTACTGGGGTGTACTACATCGACTTACAGTGGTATCAGAGACTCGCTAAACACTAAATAACTTAATTGCAAATTTGTACGAATTTCGAACGGAAAAACGAAGCCGAAAAACCCTAATTCTGTCATGTTTCTGTCGAATTTAAAACGATGTCAGAAAATTTTTCAGGTAAGTTCAGAGAGCTTTACATGACACCAGAAGAACACCCAAGAAAAACAGTCGACTGAATCGACCATCTCGCCGCGGAAGCGCGGCCTTAGCCTACTGAGTCGCCGCGCTTCCGCCGCCGAGTTGGCGAGTCAGCGACCGATTTTTCTTCTGTTGCTTCTCTGTGAAATTTAGGGTTTTCTGGAATATTTAATTATTGCTCAGGTTACTGTTTAACAGAGCAGATTTTGGAGCAATATTGATGTTGTTTATTCGATCGAATTGTACAGTATTTGCGTATTGGATTATATCTGTGATTGTTTGATGTGTTCGTAAACCTCCCCCAACTGCTAGTATGTCGGTTGGCAGGGGGTTGCACATTTCTGAAATGGTTATATCTGTTTGTGCATATAAACTGTATTGGACTGTTGTGGTGTATAGCCGGGGTTTGCAATGGGTTATTGATTAATTCATTTGTTGTAAATGTAATTTGTTGTAATATTATTTTTGCGGGGCACTTCCAGGTTGCGGTTGTAGCCACCGTTGTATTATTTCATTTTACTGTTTTTTGCTCCTAGGACTGACCCAAGATGGGGTACACAGACTGCCGGGCGGGTAGTTTGCCGTACCCGTAGGGGTCGAGGGTGGGGTAACGGCTATTCATCACAACTGTGTAATCTGTCTTTTCTTGCAGGCTCAAAAGAAATACAGATTGCTTATCTAATATTGTTTATCTGTGTTCTGGAATGAATATCATTGCGTCTGACGAATGTAAAATATCTATATATATTTTAGCTATTTAGACGTCACTTATGTTTTACACCCGCGCTAGCCCAGCCCCCGCTCTGTCGTTAGTTAAGTAACCTAACGAGTGATGACGGGACCCCGTGGCGAATACGGATGGCATAAGAGGACGTCATATTTTCGTTGTTTTCTGCAATGATAGGTTAATGATGGGACGCATTATCTATAATGCAAAGAAAATAAACCAAGTTTAAATCGTTGGAACAATTTAAAAGAAAACCACTCGGTTATTTTTAAAACAGATATTTTTAAATGCGGAGTTTTAACCACTCCTTTTAAAAGCTATCAGGTTCCTTCGGTTATATCAAGTTCACTACGTTCACGGTTTCGCCAAAACCAGTCGTAGCCCTCCGTCATTTCTTATGAATGGTCAGTAGTATTCAAGCTATGTTTGTTTGGCCCTTAGTCAAGACATAGTGATTGGTAGCTGCTGGGGTATTCATTTGTTACATAGATAGATGTGTTGGTTTGGGACAGTCGTATTACTTTGTTTGGCCCTTAGTCAAGAGTATATACGGATGGGTTCAAATCAACAGGATAATGATGGACAGAACTTGACATGTAACTTATGATTTGTTGGCCCTTAGTCAAGATCATAAGAACATGGGGCAAAAATATATATCGGGAATTTCTAAAGAAACTGAAATTTGCAAAGAGATGCATACCATTTGGAGTTTGATGAATGTTGGTAGGATTCCTTCAACATTATCATACGATGATATTTGGATCCCGATCCTACTGTGAGTATATGCTACTTATCAGGATATTCGTCACTTAACGATCAATGCTATAAACCTAGTAGGTGTCCAGAAAAGTGTCAGCGGGGTTACGCCCCCAGAGAAAAGAGGTTATTTAATTAAGGAACTTCGCGAAAGCGTTGGAAAACCTCCCTCGAAGTACCGACACCAGCCTGGCTGAACGGTTAAGCAAGTATTGTACGGTGAGAATAGTCCTGGCTAATTCTTCTTTTATGGTTTGAGGAAGGATTCGAAAAACAGTGGGAGCCATCCAGTTTAGATAAACTAAAAACCACTCTAAACTTGCAAGAGCATCATGCTAAAGTGTTTTCTTCTCTCTCTCCTAATTGCAGCGACCCTGAAAATGACTGGACTTAAGTTACTTTTAGAAAAGAATATACTGACGGGGCCAAACTATAAAGATTGGCTGCGGAATGTCAAGATGGCCTTGACCTATGACAAATTGGGGTACGTCCTCACCGCTACGGCACCTGCTGTCCCTGGTCCCAAATCCAGCAATGCGGATAAGGAAATCCGCAAAACCTGGGATTTAGATTGCGCGAGAGCCAAGTGCATCGTGCTTGCCTCGATGAACAATGAACATCAGAGGAGGCACGAGGATATGTCCCTAGATGGCATATTTCTCCATACAAAGGAACTTTATGGAGAGCAATCTCGTATTGCAAGATACGAGACCTCGAAGAAATTATTTCGAGCGAGGTTGGCTGTCGGGTCATCGGTAGGTGAACATGTCCTACAGATGATCGGCTATATTGAGGAGCTCGCAGACCTTGGGACGACTTTGGATAATGAGCTCTATACAGACCTTATTCTCCAGTCCCTTCCTCCCACCTACGCCCAGTTTATCCTCAACTTCAACCTTCAAGGAAAAGAAGTTGAACTTGCGGAACTCCTGAACATGTTAAGGAGTGCAGAGGGCACCTTACAGAAGGTAAGGGAAACACCCGCTATGTTTGTTGGCGGTTCATCTTCTTCAGGGTCCAAGGCTAGGGCCAAAGGAAGGAAGAAGAAGGCCGCACCCAAACCTAGAGGAGGTGTTAGTAAGGTGGGAAAGAAGGGAAAGAAAAAGATAGCAGTACCGATAGTTGGCCAGGATGAGTGCTTCCATTGTCACAGGAAAGGGCACTGGAAGAAAGATTGCAAGGCGTGGATCGCCAAGAACCAGGAACCGAAGCAAGCTGTGGCTTCGACTTCAGGTGTGTTTGTAATTGAGAATTGTCTGTCAATCAACTCTACTTCCTGGGTATTGGATACCGGATCAGGATCTCATATTTGCAATTCATTGCAGGCACTGAGAAACCGTAGGGTGCTGAAGGAAGGTGATATGATCCTCAGGGTTGCTAACGGAGCTAGCGTGGGAGCTGCGTCCGTCGGGGATTATCACCTAGGATTGACGAGTGGACATATTTTGGTTTTGCATAACTGTTATTTTGTACCAAGCTTAACGTGTAATATCATATCAGTTTCCTTGTTATCAAATAAAGGTTATGATTTCACGTTTGTAAGAGATGTTGTTAACATCCACCTTAATCATGGTTTGATTGGGTCCGGTACTCTAAATAACGGCATATATGTGTTAAACCAACTCCAAATTTTCAATGTCCAGAACACACTAAAAAGAAAGTCTCCAGATTTAAATAAAGCTTTCTTATGGCATTGTAGACTGGGTCACATCAATGAGAGAAGGTTGACTAAGTTGCATAGAGAAGGATATTTGGACACGTTCGAATATCAATCTTATGACACTTGTCAATCTTGTCTCAAAGGAAAGATGACAAAAACTCCATTTACTGGACAAGGAGTAAGAGCGAGCGAGCTCTTAGGACTCATACACAGTGATGTATGCGGTCCAATGTCTACACATGCGAGAGGTGGTTATTCCTACTTCATTACTTTTACAGATGATTTCTCTAGGTTTGGACATGTCTTCTTGATGAAGCATAAATCCGAAGCCTTTGAGAAATTCAAGGAATATAAGAGTGAAGCGGAAAACCAAACAGGCAAAAGTATTAAGACACTAAGATCTGATCGAGGTGGAGAATACTTAAGTGCCGAGTTCCTAGGTTACCTAAAAGAGAAAGGAATTCTCTCTCAACTTACTCCTCCATACACTCCACAGCATAACGGTGTATCGGAGAGACGGAATCGAACCCTATTGGATATGGTACGATCCATGATGAGTAATGCTGAGTTACCGCGATCTTTCTGGGGTTATGCGCTAGAATCAGCAGCATACCTTTTGAACCAGGTTCCAACCAAAACTGTGCCTACCACACCATATCAGATGTGGAGTGGGAAGAAACCCTGTCTAAAACATTTTAGGACATGGGGGTGTCCAGCTTTTGTAAAAAAGCAGCATGTGGACAAGCTCGAGGCACGCTCAGTACTGTGTAAGCTTGTGGGATATCCAAAGAACTCCAAGGGATATTATTTCTATTACGCAGAGGAACAAAAGGTTTTTGTTTCTCGTCATGCCCACTTCTTAGAAACTGAATTTTTAGAAAA
This sequence comes from Agapanthus africanus, assembly GCA_030015575.1. Taxonomy (NCBI): domain Eukaryota; kingdom Viridiplantae; phylum Streptophyta; class Magnoliopsida; order Asparagales; family Amaryllidaceae; genus Agapanthus; species Agapanthus africanus. The sequence continues at coordinate 11,969,296 of CM057343.1, read as the reverse complement.
TCAGAAGAGTGGGAGCGAAGTAGAACTGGAAGAAATTCCAGAACCACAAGCTGTTACTGAAAGTTTGGTAGAACCAGAGGTTCAAGAAGAACAGAACATTCCCGCACCCCTCCGCAGGAGTAGTAGGCCGTCTCATCCGCCTGAGAGATACTACGGTTTTCTCATAGATGGGGATAGAGAGGATTGCATCATAGATGATGATGAACCTACTGACTTCCGGCAGGCCATCCAGAGCGGCGACTCGGTACGATGGCTAGATGCAATGCGGACCGAAATGGAGTCCATGTACACCAACAAAGTATGGACTTTGGACTTTGCTCCAGATGGGGTAAAACCCATAGGATGCAAATGGATCTTCAAGAAAAAGATTGGTGTAGATGGACAGGTGGAAACCTATAAGGCTAGACTTGTTGCAAAGGGTTTTCGTCAAAGACCTGGATTGGACTATGATGAAACTTTTTCTCCAGTGGCTATGCTCAAATCCATTCGGGTCCTTCTTGCTATTGCTGCCTTCCATGATTATGAAATCTGGCAGATGGACGTAAAGACGGCTTTTCTGAATGGAAATTTAGAAGAGAGCGTCTATATGGATCAGCCAGAGGGTTTCAATCAGAGTGGGAGCAGCGGGAAAGTATGCAAGCTGCTTAAGTCCATTTATGGACTAAAGCAGGCATCGCGGAGTTGGAACATCTGTTTTGATGAGACAGTCAAAGAGTATGACTTTATCAAAAATCCAGATGAACCGTGCATATATAGTAAAGTTGTGGCCAGAAGTGTCGTATTCCTCGTCTTGTACGTGGATGACATTCTATTGATAGGAAATGACATTCCTATGCTACAATCTGTCAAAGGATTCTTGTCACAAAGGTTCTCCATGAAAGACCTGGGTGATGCCTCTTACATTCTGGGGATCCGGATCTATCGTGATAGATCCAAGAGGATGTTGGGACTTTCGCAGTCCAGGTATATCGACACTGTACTGAAAAGATTCAGTATGGAAGATTCTAAGCGCGGTAATCTACCGGCTTGTCACGGAATCACCCTCTCCAAAGAGATGTCTCCCAAGACTGATTTGGAAAGGGAACGCATGTCTATTATACCCTACGCTTCTGCGGTAGGCTCTATAATGTATGCGATGTTGTGTACCAGACCAGATGTAGCTTACGCACTGAGCGTGGTAAGCCGGTATCAGTCAGACCCAGGGGAGAAACACTGGATAGCAGTAAAGAACATTCTCAAGTACCTGAGGAGGACTAAGGAGATGTTCTTGGTTTACGGCGCTAAAGACCTCAGGTTGGAGGCCTTTGCTGATTCCGGCTTCCAGAGTGATAAGGACGATTCCAAGTCCATGTCGGGTTATGTCTTTACCCTCAATGGAGGGGCGGTGTGCTGGAGGAGCTCCAAGCAGGACACCGTTGCTGACTCGACGATGGAAGCGGAGTATATAGCTGCTTGCGATGCCGCAAAAGAAGCAGTCTGGATGAAGAAGTTCCTAACAGAACTTCAGGTTGTTCCTACCATAGTTGATCCAATACCTCTGTATTGCGACAACAACGGAGCTATAGCTTTAGCGAAGGAACCAAGGTCCCATCAGAAGTCCAGACACATCTTGAGGCGGTATCACCTGATCAGGGAGATCATTGATCGTCAGGAGATCGAGGTTCGGAGAGTTGCTTCAGAAGAGAACATTGCTGATCCATTCACGAAGGCCCTTCCTCAGATTCAGTTCGAGAGGCTGCTCGAGATCATTGGTCTACGATATGCCAGTACATGGCCCTAGTGCAAGTGGGAGATTGTTAGTGTTTATGCCCTAGAAGGCCATTACTGTATCATACTAGCTTGTATATTACTTAATGGAAGCTTGGGATATTCACATGTATATAACAGTCTTGCTAAACATGGTAGTATGCTACTTGGTTTTTCTATCTTAATATGTGAGTGTACGTATTGATAGAGCTCTTAGGATCTTGCTTGTCTACCAGCGTTGTGATGGCAGTCACACTAGTGGGGGCTGGGTAGTCTACAAGCACATCCTTATTCAGGTCCCTGGTCGTTGGATTATCGAGACAGAGCATCGATACTCCGGAGTAGACTGGTGTGTACGCTTCTCATCCCAGTTGGGGAGATGGTCTGTCCCACAGCCGTCAGTACGTCGTACTGGAGATAGTATGCAGGTGCTCGTTAGGTTACGGGTACACCGGACAGGACTCACAGGGAACTGTTGGTTGGTTTGATACCAGTCGTCAGTGAACAGTTCCCAGGTGACATGAGTACAGCGTAGTCCGCAGACTTGACACTGCTACTTCGCCTCGAGTGTGTCCCACTGTTCTTAGATTGCTACCCTACCACGGCTCAAAGGAGTCGTGCAAACAGGTAGCAGTTGGGTGCAGTCCCGAGCACTTGGAGGCAGTGGCGGTTAGACAGGATTCGTCCCTCCCGGTATTGGGAGTAGATATCGTGCTGTGTCAGAGAGCCATTACGCAAAGTCCCTGGCCAGGGCAAGCGAGATTTGCTGGTAGGTTCCAGTAGTTTCTCAGGGTGTAATGGGCTTCACTCCGATACGACTTATACCGCTATTAGGGGACTGACGCTTGCCGCCCCCCTAGGCCCGATATGCGATAGTCTTGGACGAACGGACCGGACTGTATGGAGATTGTCACATCAGACTCAGTAGGAGTTCGGATGGGTTTACTCATCGGCCTTCTTATCGACAACTACCTGGGGACCGTTACGTACAGCTAGTGCCGCTTGCGGTCTGTGGTTAAACCCACTGCCAGCGTAGTAGTCGAGTCTCTAGAGTCCCACACAGAGAGTTTCCTACTCCAGGCGAAACGATATAGAGGTTGCATGGTTTTGCGACAAAGGGTTCGGACGCATACGTGCGTTTACGCACGTATGACTTTCGGACAGTTTTTACCAGTCGGCTTTGGTTTAAGCCAGTTACTGGTATCCGGTTATTGGATTTTTACAGTCTAAAGTTTTTCCGTATTTTTTCGGATCGGGGGGCGTTCTCGTAATTGTACGAGAAGCTTCTAGAAGATGTGACTAAGGAGGTTTCTTTTGGATAAGAAAGTGAGTCATGGTGGTGATTCATTCATTTCATTAATGCACATTTATTGCTTAATGACTCATGCTAATGAATCACCACTAGATATTTCATGAAGCATGCTTATTCATTTCCTTTATTCATTTTTCTTAAAAAGAAATGCTTCATGATATATTATGATACACTCTCTCTCTTCTCTCATTATCTCATTCACATTCTCTCTCCTCAAGCTCTCATCTTCAAACCCTAATCCTTACACCTCATGAGTTGAGATCAAAGGATTAGTTAGACTAAACAATCCATAACCATCACTCTTTATCATCCTTTCATCTTTGATTAGCAATCAAAGTTGATTAGTTACCTCAAGTGAGAGGTTTAGCTTGGAGTTTTGCTCTCGGGTGGATCGTCTACTACCTAGAGAAGGTCGAGGAGAACAAGGAGGACACAAAGACGAAGGACTAGTATCGATAGGTATAATCCCTAATCACAAGTGATAAGAAAATCATTGTGTTTGGTTATTAGTTGTTTAGCTTCGATTTAAGCGGTTAGTCGATGTTCGTTCTTTAAACTTGATCGTTTTTGAAAATTCCGCCTCCCCACAAGTACTGGGGTGTACTACATCGACTTACAACCACCGCCAAGGCAGTAGTTGACGGTGCTCCTTCGAGAAATGGAGCATCGGCGCTGGCCGCACCTGCGTCAAAAAACAAAGACAAACTTGTTAGAAAAGATCGCAAGATATAAAAAGGGAATGACAGTAACTCGAAACTTACCTGATGAGATGCCGGCCGAAATTGAGGCGACTCCCTCCTCCATCAACATGAGGCCACCGCCCGTGGCCTCATCACCCGACTCAATGGGAACCGTTGTCGTGCTCGCAAGACCTGGAGACGGCGGGGGACCATAGACAGGGAGGGCTATGACTGGAGCGTTGCCAGATTCCTGAGAAGGAGCGGTTGGCTCATCCTCAGGAAGCGTGGCCACCTCACCCGCTACTCCTTCGGGTTCAGCAGTCACGGTTATCTCGTCCACCGTCACCACGAGGTCGCCAGCCTCAAGCGCCTCGCCCACCACTACCCTCGGCTCGGTTATAACGATCATTTCATCTGCCGCCACTTCAAGCTCGGCATCAATGACCTTCTCGGCTGCAGATCCCTTAACCTCTGTTTCAGGATCCATAGCCCCAACGACGTTGCCCACCGTCAGCTCGGGTTCGACAGGTACCGCCTCCTCTGTTTCCCTGGGTTCAACGGTCTCCGCCTCTCCCTCGATCGGACTTGGCCTTGCAAGATAAAATACATAAGAACCGATGGCTTTATAATTCTTACAACAAGATTCTGAAAGAAATGTTACCTGAAGAAGATTTATCATTTGCACTCCGAACCGCGCGCGCCACTTGCCTGCGAGCAGTAGACAGGGCGACAGGGGCCTCTTCGGAGGGAGTATCAGCACAAGGGACCGTGCTAGGGCCCGCTCCCGTGGCCAAAGTAGCCCTGCGCGCCTTTGCTTCACGTCTCAATCGCTTCCTCTCCTCCCGAGCCGTTGAGACGGATTCCACCAGAGCCTCTTTAATTGAGGCGTCTTCGTCCGTGAATAGGGATGCCTCCAAATTTTTCAAGGCATCCCTCGTCGTTTTGTCAAGTCGAGGCACTTGCAGCAGCCCCGACGAGACCGGGACTTCAGTAACAGGCTTGGGGAGGATCCCCGCATCAACTGGTATAGCCCCTGCAAAGAAACAAAGGAAGAAGGTTAGGTTGACCATCAGAAAAGATAACAAATTTTTTTTCTTATAAAAGAAAAGGGGGCGGGACGTACCAACGCCCGCTAGAGCGCGTTTCTCCTCCTCCTCCTCCTCCTCTTGGAAGGTTTTCAAAGAGGCAGCAATAGCTTCTTCGGTAGAGACACCTGTTGAAAATGGGGGAAAGTATTAATTAAAAATAATGATAAAAAGCGCGATAAAGTGATGAAGAAAGCAACTAATGGTTACCTGACTCAGCGAGTTTGCTTAACATCGCTTCGAGCCTTGCTGATCACTCAGAAGCTGCAATAGCGGCCGCCAAATTGGTGTCTGCGGGGTCTACCAAGAAGCCTTTATTGCTGCCATATTCACTTATTCCTTCGGTGAGAGGGGCCTCAGGCTCTAAACTGAGGATCGCGTCGAGGGAAAGGATCGACTTCTTCTTCTTTTGCCCGCCAGCTCTAGATGCACCTGGAATTGATTTGCGCTTGGCTGGCATCTTGGGGCGGCGGGTCCCGATATCCGCTCCTGCGCCGGACTCTGGCGATATTACATTAACCGTCTTCGTGGGAGCACGGGGCGCCGGTGGTGCATTCACCATAGCAGGCAGCGGCAATCCAAGTGGGGGACTCAACACGCGTGGTCGATCGATTCCGGCATCTTTTAGTGGAGGAATGACAGGAATCCTTGGCTTCAGGGGGCCTTGCGATCGCTGCCAGGAGGCGCACCCCTATGGTCAACCAGCATGCGTTTTTCCGTTAAGATAACTGGGCCCATCGCATGCGCATACCAAGCCACGTACATGTTGAGCATCTTAGGGACACAGCTGGGTTCGCTGATAAAGAAATAGGAACCCGTGTTAAGCCGTGTGAAATGGTGCATTGCATTCTTTATCCCCTCTCGGCTGACCACGGGCTTTTCCAAGAAAGCTTCCATCGGGACCCCTTGGTTGTAGCTCGATTGCTGAGCAAACCGGTGCGGGTTATACCTCATAAAGAGTGCAGTCTCACTCTGCCTGAACACCAAGTAGCCCGGCCGAATGGAATAGAGATGGAGGATTTCTTGAGCCTTCAATATGGAAGCCCCATCTTTAAAATCATCGCGTAGCGACACTACTGACTTGGTGGTCTCTGAGCCTATTTTTATGACCTTATCCACAAAGGAAACCTTTGCTCCTACCAGATGTGGATGAAGGAGCAGCCCCCTAAACTCCCGCGGGGGTGCAGCCACAATTGAAGCGCCAACCAACCGCATGACTCTCGGGAGTCTGCATTTCTCAAAGAACGGAGGAATCTTATGGGCGCCGAACACCCTTTGCACGTGCATCTCCATCCAGGAGGTGAAATAGTGCATCGGGAAGTTAGAGGGCTGCACCCCAGGCTCACTAGCGTCTGCCGCTACGCTAAGTCCATTATAAAGGTAAGCCAGCCCAGCGATTCCTACCGATAACTGCAAACCAGCCACCATCCGATGCGCTGGGTAAAAGACGGAGAGCCGCATGTGGCGCGGGTGCATAGGGAGCGCAAAGCTGCACAGCCACAAGTCCAAGAATCCTATAAAAAAAGTCTCCTCATCCAAGCCCGGGACGGCAATTTCTGAAAAAGGGACGACAGCGGCACTGGGGAGGTAAAAGTCTTGGTGGTCATCCTCCGATGTGGGTCGGCAATCCAAACCGAATCCAAAAGGGTCGTCGAGCCGGGCGAACTTCTCGCCCTGCTCCGATAAGAACTCCGGGCGAACGAAGCGGGCAATAAAATCTGCAAAACTGACGCCCCGAATGGAGTCCTTCATAGATCTCCAACACCTTCACCAAGCCTGGATACTGATGCTGAACGGCGTTCTCCGGAGTCAGGTCGAACACCAGCGGCTTGGTAGCAAAGACGTATTCGTCAGGAGGGAGCAACTCCTTGTAATGCTCCCCCCTCATCGGCAGACCCGAGAGTTCGGCAAACTCCTCCAAAGAAATAGAGACCTCCATATCCGTCATCAAGAAAGTGTGGGTAGGGATATTCCATTGCTCGATAAAAGTTTTAATCCACCACGTTGGAGGGGAAGGATATTCGAAGAGCGAAACGTAGATGGCCGAATACAAACCGATCTTCATCAAATGAGTCCTTTTAGTCGATAAGATGTATCGGGCCCACTGCAAGTATCCGGCAGGCGGTCGCGGCACCAATCCAATATTATAGGCCTGTCCCCAAGGGCGTGCTTCACCCTGACAGATGCGCCTCCCTAAAATATCTATTGCCGGCGGCGGCTGCACGGGAATAGCACCAATTGCGGGTTGGAGGAGGTCATCCGAATTCCAATTTTTAACCTCCACGGCATACTTCACCGGGGGTTTGTCCGCATAGGAGATTGAAGTTATGGGCTCAGACGGCGTGGCGAAACTGAAACTGCGACGACCCTGGATGATTTCATCGTACCACTTTCCCCACAAGTGAAGATTTTTGTACTCGGGGTCATGGTCCTTAATAAGAGCGAACACCACCCAGTCCACTGGTGCATGGGGAAACCCTCCCTCCGAGCGAACAAATGGGAAAGACAGGTTGGCAGACATGTTTCCTGTAGAAAGACAAAAATAACCGTTAGTGTTCCCACGCTTGGCACTTTAAAATCTTACACCACACTGCAATGCAGTGGGTAGGGGACCAAAGGGGGACCCATAAAATCTGGATGACGGTGCATCATTTAATAAGACAATCACATCATTAGATGAGACTGTCAATTCATGAAAAAGATCCCCAAGAGAATATCCTCATTGATGGGAAATCCTTAGAGACAAGGAGAAAATCTCTTCTTTTAGTGCAAAGCTCTGTCACAGAGTGACATTTGTCAAACTCTGGTCTCAGGGGAACAAGATTCCTCAAAAGAGCATAGCTCTGTGGTAATAATGGAAAGATCCATCAAATTTTTTAACACTTAAAAGAATTAAAATTTTGGAATCTTGAAAAATCCATGAAAACTTATAAAAAATTCTTCATTTTTCAGATCTAAAAAGATCTACATTTGATCCAAGAGCAAAGCTCTGTTCATGGGTTAAAACCCATGGACAAGATCTCTGTGGATCTATAAGTTTTTGAGAGCAAGGCTCTGTTGATGAAACCCTAAAGGGGTTTTCTTTAGATCAAAGATCTATAAGAGCAAGGTTCTGTTAATTAAATTTAATTTAATTTAAATTACCTAGAGTGATTCTAAGTTCTGAACTTTGAAGTTCTTGGGGAAAGAACAAGAGCAAGGCTCTGAAAGTTCTTAAGCAAGAGCAAGGCTCTGAGAGTCAAAAATTCTTGAAAGTTGTAAAGAATTTTCTAAGGACCAAGGGTCCTATTTATAGGCGTCTGCGCCCCTTCAACTTATCAGTTGATCCAAAGGCTGGGATCTTGCCACCGCTGCACTCACGTGCGCGCCACGTGAGCGCAACGGTGGGGGGGCATTTGTTTCCCCCAATCAGAGCAAGGCTCTGTTTGAATTTCAAAAATTCAAAATTTGAAGAAACGCTTCAGATCCTCTGCGCTGCGCGCAAAGCACCACGTGTCAGAAGTTGATACGTCAGCACAGAGCCCGAGGCAGTGCATCCAATCAGAGCAAGGCTCTTTAAAAATAAAAGTAAAGGAAGCAACGCTTCAGCTGCGCAAGCGCTGCGCTGCGCGACGCGTGTCTGCGCAGCTGCGCAAGCACAGCTGCGCAAGCGCAGCGCTGCGCGACGCGTGTCTGCGCAGCTGCGCACGCACAGCTGTGCGAGCACTGCGCTGCGCGACACGTGTCACGTGCTGGGGCGTTTGCGCAAAACAGAATTGAAATTTTAAAGAAATCTTTTTTGTTCTTGTTAAAACAAGAAGATTTTCTTCTGTAAAACAGGGGCCCTTGGATCAAAGACCCAACGGTGGGGAAAATTCCCCAAATCACTCAGAGAAAGATCTCTTCAACAAATTTAACTAATTTATGGGCACTATAAAAAGGACCCCAGACCTCAATTCAAAGGCATCAACATTTTGTGAAAAATTAAACAGAGAGAACTCTGAAGAATTAGAGAGGAATCCTCAAGAACAAAGAAAAAGGTAAAAATCTTTAGAAAAAGAGAAAATTCTCTCATGAACAGATCATTGATCTGAGAACAAGATCAAGGACCTCTAATGAAAAGGAAAATAAACAAATAAAAAAAACAGCGCCTTGCACTTCTTTTTATGAACCATTGGTTCTGAATCTAAAAGATTCTCAAGATAACAGTGCCTCGCACATTTTATGAACCACTGTTTCTTTAAAAAACAAGAAAAAACTTGTTTTCTTTGATCTGAAATTGATCCAAAAGAATAAGAACAGTGCCCAGCACTTGCCAAAACTGCACTATTGCGCAAGCCGCGCCACGTGTCAGCAGTGCAACAGCGCAGCGCACTGACGCAGCGCACTGCGCTGTTGCGCTTGCGCTCACCAGCACGTGACACGTGTCACCTCCACGAGCGCTTGCGCTCATTAATTGCGCAAAGCGCCTGACAGGCCATGTGGGGCACTATCAGAGTATCTAATGCTCTGCATTATTAAGAGAAGGGCCAAGCCCAATTAAAGAAGGCCTAACAGGCCTAATGAAATGCAATGCATTATTTTAAAAAGGGCAGAGCCCAAACCAAAACAGATGCTCTGCATCATTTACAAAGGGACAGAGCCCAAATAAAAAAAAAGGCCAAGCAGGGGCAAAGCCCTAGCACAAGCCTAATAGGCCAAAGATAAATAAAAACGTTGAACATTTTTCAACTGGACTTAGCCCGATCATGGCCGTAAGTCCTCGAATTAAATTGACTGAGCAGGACTGCTCTCCTAAATCAATTTACGACCGGTTCAAGGGTACATCTCTGAACTCCTCTGACACCTATCGTTGTAATCCTTCAACGACGTCAGAGAGGTGATGGGTCCCGACGACCACGCATCAAGATGGACTGCGGGGTCCTTAAACTCGTGGACCGAAACGTCCTTAAACTAATGTTGGACCGAAACGTCCCTAAACTAATGTTGGACCGAAACGTCCCTAAACTAATGTTGGACCGAAACGTCCTTAAACTAATAATGGACCACCACGTCTCTAAACTGGAACATAGACCACCACGTTCTTAAACTGGAATTAATACGGACCACCACGTCCCTAAACTGGCAATGGACCGCAACATCCTTAAACTACATATGGACCACTACGTCCCTAAACTGGAACAATAGAGCCTCCAAATGCTCTTTTGCCGGATCTAAATGATCCCGTTTAAGTTGATCTTAGCCCCAAATACGGCTAACGTATCCTTAAACATTCAAATGGACTATAAAAAATCCAAATCAACTCTGGTTCAAGGGTACATCTCTGAACTCCTCTGACACCCGTCGTTGTAATCCTTCAGCGACGTCAAAGAGGTGACGAGTCCCGATGGCCATACATTAAATGGATCACCACGTTAAGCTGATCTCAGGCTCAAACAGGACTAACGTATCCTTAACGAACGTTTAAGTTGATCTTAGCCTCAACGTGGCTAATGTATCCTTAAACTAAAAACACCAAACCCAAATCTAAGTAAATACGGATTTGGACTAATCCACGTCCTACGGGCGACGGCATTACTCAGTCTCCGTATACAATCCACGGGCAACCACAAAACAAAACAAACACACACGACACGAAGTGAAATTCTGGAGAAGGAGAAAGTTGTTACCGCGATGCGGTAGCGTAATTAACTGCAGGGGCTTGCGCCTGCAGGGAAGAGCGTCCCCACAATCAAAAACCCCTCAAGCGAGGGGGAATCTGACGAAGTCTGCTATATCGGCCGCATCCGTCTAAACCTCCGATACACGGTGCCATAAATCAACTTGACATCTTCGGAGAGGTGGACGGATAAAACCAAATAGCATCTGCCCCGAATCCCAGGCTAGACGTCCTAACGCGTCGGCCGCCATTCGGAGGGGAACAGGGGTGCTATACGCCATCCACCCGACTTCCCCCGTAAATGTAAATCTACTCAAGAACTTGTCGAGCTCGTTGAATCCACGATTGAAATGTCCGTCAACCCCGTCTCGAAAACCTTCGCAATTGTACCTATAATCGTAATTAAATCACATCAATATAAATATCATATCGAAAATTAAGACAACGAGCTAAGCACTCGTAGGTTAGAACCTACAGCTCGCTTACCCCAAAAACGAACAGACGCCCCTGAAATTAACGTACGAACGTCAACGTTTCTGTTGCAGTACAGAAATACGAAAACTCGTATCGGAATATCGGAAACTTCAATAAAATCCAAACTAAACATTCCTAGATTTCTCTGTATGAATATTGAAACAAATCAAACAATACTATAGATCATAAAATACCCAAACAAAGCTACAGAAGAAAAACCAACACCAAATGGCCTAAGGGACCCGGCGGCGCCGGAAAAACAAGGAATGTAACCGGTCGAAACTTGGAGATGGGGTCCCGGGCTTTAAGTGAAGTCTCCTAGTGGTCTCAGCATACTATTGTCTTATTATTTTTTCTAGTGGTATTACCTAATAGCTCCAGATTCGATTTTAGTATGATAAATGTCACAAAACCCAATTTCCTGATGCTGCATATTAAAAACAGGTATTAACAAAATTTAAATTGTAAGAAAAGAAAGAGATATACCTATGTAGTTGATTCACAAAGGAACATTAGCTCAAGAAGTGTTTATGGAAGCATCAAGGGTTTGTAGAGGCTCTAGGTTGATGGTGTGAACAAAATTGATGAAGGAACTCATTGCTTTTTCTTTTGATATTAAGAACACATAGAAATTTAGTGTTGGAGTTTGAAAAGAGTTTAGTTTGATGAGGCTAAGAAATTCCTATGTGTTGTGTTGTGTAGAAAGAGCATGAGGTTGAGAGTTGTGAGGTGGAGGTGGCATGGTGGAAGGAGGAGGTGTAAAAATGTGAAGGAGGAGGTGGACGATTGTGAGCATGGGTGAGGTATGTTAAGGGTGGGGGTTTTGCCTAGGTTATAATATAACCAACCATGATTAAAAGAATGCAATAATTAAAGAAAAATTCTTTTTCCCTTAATTAAACCCTTCATGTCACAAAATCTAAATCCATGTTTTTAAAAGAAACATAATATTTTTTATAACACTTAAATACCATTATCTTATAATAACATCTCATGTCATGTTTAGAACAATTAAAATATTTTTTTTATGATATCACACATTTTCTTCATATTTACCAAAAAAATTACATTTTTACGGATATAATTCCGATACAAAAAGTTGTATGTGATATCACTTTTATAAACTCATTATTTTTATATTTAAAATTATAAATTAATATTTATAATTTTCCGAAATGTTACAATCTCTCCCCCTTAAATTTTAAATTCGGTCCCCGAATTTAAAATTTAACCCCCATCATAAAACATTTTTCTCAATAAATCAACTCATTTCAAAACATTTTGTCGGGTTCCAAAATTTTAAAACATATAATCCGCTCAATATCACGGAACTCCCAGAGTCCCATATGTGCTAAAACGTAACATAACGTAACAGTGTGCGTGAAAACTCAAAAAGATATAAATTCACATAACTGTAACTCTAGCGGTTGCTACGAGAATTACTCCAGTTATGATGCAGATTACTAAATACAAAAACAGTTGTGTATACCAAGTACACAATCAATGCCATAGTCGTAGTGCAATATCGGTAGCACACGACCAAGCGAAAATATATAATTCAAATCTATACGATATTCTCTCAAGTGCAAATCATGAAAACAAAATCAATCCTATCGGGTTTTGCATGCAAATCTCAAACCACACGTCACGGTGTGCACGAAAACAAAAACAGCGTCAAGTGCAACAAGTGTGCATAACAACAATATCCACTGCATCAACTGTGCAAGGGGCAATTATCAAATGCATCTAAAGTGCATAAAATCAATCTCAAGTGCATCGAGGTGCACAAATAAATTTCAAGTGCATCGGAGTGCACAAAATGAATCTCAAGTGCATCAGGTGCACAAAACGAATCTCAAGTGCAACTAGTGTGCACAAAATCATACTAAATATACCTAGAGTATATATATATATATATATATATATATATAAAATCTCTTAATCATGTGCAACTGATACGCACAAAATATCATTCTAGGGAACCTGGTGTGCACAACACTCCAATTGAGTGCAGTCACCCCGCATGGAAATCTCAAACAATTACACCTGGTGTGCACAAAACACAAATCAAAGTGCAATCATCATGCACAAAAATCTCAACAAGTGCACCTGGTGTGCACAAAATGTTTGTATGACCCTCAAATCCTCAAAATACATAAATCAAAATAACGAACGTTGAATTGTCCTTTCTCAAATGTTAAAAACGAAATATTTGGATCATAAAAACGCAAATCGAAATCAAATGACATCGAAGTATATCTTCTTCAATGTCGAAATGTGCTTATACACCTAGAACTGGCAGAGCAAGGATTTCCACTTGCCTTCTGCCACGGTCTAACGTTCCCTGTCTCTGAATTCTGGTTCTTCTTGCAGATCTCTAACGCCATGGCCTCTTTATAAAATCGTCTAGTGAGGAGCAACGACACAATCAGTCCTACTGCTGATACCTCTCACCACATCTCCTTGGCCAGTAGTCCAGTCCCTCGCAACGCAACATGTTGATGACGGAAATCTCTAATCTCTGGGTGTGCGCCAACAAATGATCCTGGGTTAAATCTTACTTATTATAAATTTCTAGAAAGAACCCTTCAAGTCTCCTGCTGATCTCATCTATCCAGCCTGTCCGGAACTAACACTCATTACTGAATCCACCTTCTCTTTCGTAACAACTGTCATCTCCTTAAAATTTTCCTCTGAAAGTGTGGTTGTATGTGCTTCTTTATATGCATCAAATCTTCAATATCGACGGTGAAGAACAACTGTCCACTGAAACTTCGCACCAATCTCTTGTTCCATTACTCTCCAATATCAATCAATTAAGGAGCGTATCACGATAACCATGCAAATTGCAAGTCATACTCGGTTATGACCAAGCTCGGAGTCTTACAAAACTAAAAAAACACCAATCCGGTATGTCTGATACTCTGCAGAAGAATCTGGCTAAGCTCGCCTTCGAGAACTCGTCCCAATTCGTCGGAGGAAAACTTACTACACGATCTCTTTCTCGATCAACTTGCATTAAGTCTGAGAAATACTCATCAAAAGAAGCTAATCAACTTCACCGATCTCGCATCGGAGCGCCACAACGGATTACAATATCCTAGCCATCATCCATCTGAACGATTACGAACCCTCTGGTCCATCTATACTCGTAAATATCGGCGACTTTTAACTTCATGAACTCTGTAAGCAACACCTCGATAACCTCAGCAATGATTGGTACCACTATCTGAACAGTAGGCAATTCGACGATCTTCGAAAAAGGGAAGACATTATGCCCTAAGTCTGGCTGATCTCCAGCAATAACCCGACCCTCTGGTGCGGATCCCGAAGAAACTCGTTTCAACATTAGAAACTCGATCATATAAGGATACACAACATGTCCTTATGTCACTGGAATATCACCCTGGTCAGTCCTTGTCTCAGACAAGTTTGCTCTGACTGTATCTCTAACCGCAGCCCTCTCGGCTCGTGTAGACATGATGACCGGAACAATCAACATGTATCGATGAGGATAAAACAACGGAACAAATAGAAGAAAAGATCTCAAGATATAAATCATAAGGTAACTTAGGCGGAGTATCATATCGTAAATATGTTGCGGAACATATGTACGGTACGTCACTCTACTTAGTACCCACTCTATCAACCAAGGTCATCCTATATAACGAAAGTTCGGGTATAAGACCCCCAAAGTCAAGTCTAAGTCCTATAAGGTCAAGCCTAGGTAACGAAAGCATGGCACGTGGCCGCTAGGCGCCCGTGGGTCATGTGCACGGCACGCGACCACTGGAAACACCAGCAGAAAAGGGGGCTTAGCCCCTGGGTTAGGAGTTGAACTCCCAAGGGGCTTTGGAGTTGAACTCCTAACAGGGATTATATATAGATTTGGAGTTAAACTCCTAAAAAGAGGTTTAATTTATGGAGTTAAACTCCAACAGATCTTGAATGGAGTTAAACTCCTAGAAATATTTGGGTCTTCTTTTGAACCTCGAATCCTCTCGGAATGGGATTTTTAGAGATGTGTATCTTTCTTTTTCCTCTCTGTTAGCTGGATCTTGGGGGAAAAGGGAGAGGTGAGACTTAAAATCTCCCCTTCTAGGGATTTGATGGCAAATCCGAGCTCCCCCATCATGGGTTTTATGGTGAAAAGTTATTTATTTTTGGAAAAGAAAGGGTTAAACTCTTGATTTAATTCAAAATAAAAGAAGAATGTTTAGAACCTTGAGGAAGGAAGAGGTACAAACCCTTTTTTTTTTATGGGGAATGAATTCTCTTCTTTATTTCAATATCATGTTACCTTATATAGGCTTACAAATTTACACATAGCTCATTGGGCTTTACAAAATGGCATTTTGCCCATCCCATGCCTCATGTGCTATTTCTTTTTGCACATAAGCCATGGGCTTTACAAAAATTTGTCTTTATGCCTATTTTCCTTACATTTATTCATAGAAAATTACATCAAAATTATTTATTACATAATTTTCTATTTTGGCATGGGGGAGGCCGGTCGCGGGGTTCGACTTGGGCATGGGCCCATTTGATCTGGGCATGGGCCCGCTTACTTAGGGGTTGACTTTGAATTTGACTTGGTCAACCGGGGTGTAATTTTTTACCCCAACAAAGTGCCCCCCATCAATAAATGCACACCACGTATATGAGTTGTGTGCGTGAAATTGATGGATCTTTTGCGTGGAGGCGACTTAATTTGGTTCCCGCTTTTGGGAAACTAGCACTGCCCTTTTCACGACATGGACGATCGATGCTTGACGTGTCTCCGAAACGGAGTGTCGGTGGTTGACGTGTCCCCAAGACGGAGTGTCTGTTTGATGTGTCCCCGGCACGGAGTGTCGCTGGTCAACGTTTCCCCGAGGCGGAGTGTCGCTGGTTGATGTTTCCCTAAGGCGGAGTGTCGCTGGTTGACGTTCCCCCGGCATGGAGTGTCACTGGTCGACGTTTCCCCGAGGCGGAGTGTCTGTAGTCGACGTATCCCTGGCATGGAGTGTCTGTTTTGGATGTTTCCCCGGCATGGAGTGTCGCTGGACGACGTGCCCCGGCACGGAGTGTCGCTAGTCGATGTTTCCCCGAGGCGGAGTGTCTGTGTAACAACTCCATTTTTAATGTACAAAGAATTAATTTAAATTCAATGTATACTTGGAGTATTTATTACAGCTGATATCTCTTTAAGTATTTATTTCACTCCATAATTACAAGAAGGAGCTTGTAGCTCATTGGTAATACCTTGCACTGCTGAACCAAGCCACCAGAGTTCGAATCCCATGCCCCACATTATTTTTATATTGTTTGTTTTAATTTTTTTTTTGGAAAGTCAACAGTCAAACAGCCATAACTCTCAAAATTTATACTGAACCCAGAAAGTTAGATACACCAAAATTCCCCCCAGGAGTTTCCCCACCCGATGGTACCCCGACTCGGCCCGACTCGGCCGAGTCGTCAACACGGAATTTCTCCGTGTTGACCTGGTCATACCCCCTGCATACTCTAAAATTTTTGATCGGTTACCAGATTCATAATAAATCTCTTTTACTCCCAAATTTAATGATATTTTAATGAATTTTTATATATTTTTATATTTTTTTAATTAAAATCCTAACCTTAGCCTAGCCCTATATAAGCACCCCTACCCTCTACCCTTTCACTCTATATTCCTAAGTCCACTCTCTAAAAAATTCAAGAGAACTCGGTACGTTAGAAAAAGAGCGAAAGGCGAAGCGCTGCCGAAATCGACGGCGAATTCCGGCGATCGTACTAGGACCTTCATGACGTTTCGACGCCCGACAACCCATTACCTCCTCTCACTCTCTAACGTGTCCAAAACCCGTAAGTCCCCCTCTTTCTATCTTTCTTTTCTTTTAAGAAAAATACGACTTTTAAAACCCGACGGAAATCGGAACAAACCGATTTCCGATTCGTTTTTCTATCAAAACTCACTTGTCACAAATTACATAATGCTTAAACATATTCATGTTGACTATTAATCACTTAAAAATCAATTTGGATAAAGTTTTTCACATGAAATGATAACGTTTCCATTTATCGTATTTCTTTCACTTAAATACCACAATGTTTAGTTATCACATTTAACCCTTAACAATTGCTATACCTTAACGTAGATCACGAGGTAATAACCTACCTCCACACACACGCAAATACAACCCTAATTGATATCATTAAAACTTAGAATACGAAAATACAAGACTTTACATTAAAATACCCTTTTCTTTATAAACCTTTTTCTAAAAGTTCTAAGTTGTTTACAATTTTAAAACAAAACCTTTTAATAGGAAAATACGATATGTCATGGACATCGATCGTTTATCTAAACTGACTTTGTGGTGTCTAGGCTAGGCAAGTGAGCTTGGGTAACTTTAAAAGGCCCGCCTCACGATTCGTGAGCGGATCCCTCCCTCCTCACTTGTACTTACCTGGCCGCAATTGACGGTGAAGAGACGATTTGAGGCTTCTATGATCTATCGTTTAGACCCTTTAGAAATAGGCTAGTTGGCTTAGGAAACCCTAGAAACTAAAATACGCAAATTTACACCCTTTTACAGATAAATACCTCATCTTTATAAAACCATTTTTCTAAATGACTAGTATTTATTAAATCTTTGCAAAGCGCCATTACAACCCACCTTTGGGGAACTCGTTAGGGATAGTACGGTTTATCGTGCACCCTCGAGCTTAATAGTGCGAGATTCAGACCTCCGCAAGGAGCATTCGGTCTCGAAAGGTTTAAAATACGACATTTAAGAAAAATGAGATTTTGGAAATTAAAATATTTATTTAAAATTATTCTTGTATTAACAAATATATAATTATCATTTAAACGCCTATTTTGTTATAAGATAAAGTTTCCACCTTTTCCTAAAAATTACAAGATTAAAAGTTACATTAAAATACCATGAATTTTCAAATAAATCAATATTATAATTTAATACTTTTATTAGGATATATTCACTAGAATAACACAAATAAAATTTACACTCATTATAACAATAAAGACGAATAATAAATACTTGGGGTGTATCTTGAAAACTATACAAAAGTATTTTTACATAAAACCCCCTCAAGTTTTATAATTTACAATAAGGACCCTAACAATTATAGAACTTCAAATTACATCTCTTTTAGTCTGACTTGGGTTTGAGTCTGATTTTCTCTGACTTGAATTTGATTCAAGTCAATCTATATTCTTTAATATTCCAACTCAATATGAACACATGAATCCCAGAATCCAGTTAACAATCTATATAACTTGACTGAACCAAACCATGGATATACATCCATTATTCCGTTATTCCATTTACCTGATTATGCAGTTAAAATCTGTTTACTGATATTATAGTTTTGGTCAGTCATCCAACTTACACAATACAATACAACAATACTGTCAAAACACTACGGGGTTTAAAGGGTAGATTGGTACGGAAGGTGTTAAAGGTGGCACGAGGTGGTCAGATTAAGACACCTAACCTATATTCCGTTGCTGTTGTACCGTGGCTTAACGGTTCCTTGTACTTTCCGTTTTCCCTGGTCTCTAGCATATAGAGACCCCTCTCGTATACACTGGTATCCTTCTGTACCAAGCTACAAACAACAGCGTTAACACAATATTCCATAATATTCGGCAACATAATACTTTAACAAATTACTCTTATTCTGTCTTTCCAATTCTTCCTTATCTTTGGGACTTACCGAGCGACTTGTTCGCTGACGACATTCTATTTCTTTCTTCTTTGAATGTCTTCACGGCTTTGGACCCAGCAGAGATCGAGCCCACCGGTGAAGACTTGGAGCAGTTTCACGAAGACCTCGAGCTCTAGATATTGTACCTTGTTCTTTTCAGTATTTCATTCCTGTTATGCCACTGTTTAGGCATTGCTTTTCATTTCAGTTGTATTTACTTTTCATGCATTGTACAAAAGAATGTTATTAATAAAGTTGCTGTTATTTCTATATTTTTTTGTCTCTTGTGATTTACTTTATATTGCTTAGATACGCTTAGCGTATGTATTTCTAAGTATATACGTAGCGGACCTCGTCGCGTCCACTTCGCCGTACACCGGGAAGCGGGGCGTGACAGTCTGTGGTCGACGTATCCCCGGCATAGAGTGTCTGTTTTGGACGTTTCCCCGGCATGGAATGTCGCTGGTCGACGTTTTCCCGGCACGGAGTGTCACTGGTTTTGATGTAGAGGCTGATTCCCAGGCGAAGCGTAATTCCGATAGGGAAGGTAGATACTCCGAGGCGAAGCATGATTTCGACACGGGGTACATTCTGAGACAAAGTATGATTCCGCTGCAGAGGTTGTTAGTTTGATTTGATTTGGGTTGACATCAGCATCGCTACACTGGAATATGGTACAAGGAGCGAATCATCATTTGCCATGAGTGGATTTGGGTATTTTGGTTTTGGTTTGGCATCAGCACCGCTACACTGGAATAGAGTACCAGAAGCGAATCATCATCTGCCGTGAAAGGATTTCCCTCGTTCCCAGTTTAACGACTTAGGGGTCATCTGTTCCCAGTTTAACGAATTAGAGGTCATATGTTCCCAGTTTAAAGACTTAGGGGTCTATCGGATCGGAAGTTTGGAATTTTGAGGTAGGGGTCGGCATCAACGTTGCTAACACTGAAGCATAGGTGCCAGGAGCAATTCATCATTTTCCTTTACCCGTTGGGGAGCGACGGCTTAGGAGACAGGTTTAGGTCCCTATCCCCTAAGGCTTTTCAATTTTATGAGCTGTAAGGGTCCCATAAAAGCATTTTTTCCCTACGAGTCGAAAGGATCCCGTAGGTGTATTTTCTCCTTAGGAGTCGTGAGGACCCCAAGTGTGTTTTTCCTTTGTGAGTCATAAGGATCTCACGAAGGTGTTTTCTTACGAGTCGAGAGGATCTCGTAAGTTTCGTTCTCCTCATGTATCATGAGGACACATGGGTGGGTCTTCCCAAATGGAGAATAATTCCAAGGGCGGAGACCAGCCTCTGGACTGGTGATTGCGGTGGGGTATGGATATGATGAGAATTATTTGAGCCCGTGGATTGTATATAGTAGTCAGTTCGGGGACCAACCGTAGGGCTGGGAGAATTTTGGGACTTTGTTGGCGTCTGCATCGCTGCACTGGAATATGGTACCAGGAGCGACTCATCATTCGCCGTTGGAACATTCAAAGATTTGAAATTTTGGTTGACGTCTGCATCGCTGCATTGGAATATGGTACCAGGAGCGACTCATCATTCGCCATTTGGGAACTTGGATTTAGTTGGCGTCTGCATCGCTGCACAGGAATATGGTACAGGGAGCGACTCATCATTCGCCATTTTTTTTACCGCGACTGCTCTATCATTTCAGTTTTTCTTATCGCGAAGGTCGCGATTGCCCTATTATTTCGGCTATTTATTCGCGGTTGCCCCATCATTTCAGCTTTATTTTTTTATCTTTATTTTACTCGCTGATTTTTATTGCGAGATGCCCCATCATTTCAGCTTTTCTTTTTTCTTTTATTTACATATTTTTACATATCCAGTTTAACGACTTAGAGGTCAATTGTTCCCAGTTTAACGACGTGGTAGCCGGCTCTTTTTAGAGAAAGGCATATATATGAGAGAATCAGATTCCCGAAGGACTTCGGTCTCCCTTTGTATGAAAATGACATTCGCAGCTTGATTATTTGTTAACACGCCTTTAGATAGTTCTATCTCTCCTGCCTTGTATTGCTTTTCAACCCAATCTTTGAAGACGAAACGGTCCTCAATGGTATGACTTATCACTCTGTGATAGGGGCAATATTTGGGGTCGTCGGTCATATTCGCTTCTTGCGGTCTTTTTTATTCTGGCAATTGTAGACCGTTTCTTAGGGCGTCTTTGAATATTTTATGGACTTTGACCCTTCTGAAAGAATAGACCTTATACAGCCTCTCTTTTAGTAGAGATTCTCCTCCCTCTCCAAACACTGGCCTCCGAGGCCGGTTGGTATTATGCCCGCTCATCCCTCTCTTATTTCAGTTAGCTGAAGTGTTAAAAGAGACAGTATCGTCAGAATTTCCTTCGCGATTATCGTCCTTTCGGTTTCTCCAGGACATATTGTTATTTTAGGAATCAGAGGAGGACTCCTGTTTTGAGCGCTCCAACATCTGGACTTTCCTGATCAGCTCCTGGAATGTTTTGAGACCCGCGGTGCATAGAAATGAGGCCATCCAATTGTTGAGATTTCCAACGAGGAGGCTAACAGATTGGTCTTGCTCTATCGGCGGTTCATATTTGACAGGGAGATTGCGCCATCGGGTTATAAAATCCGTGCTGCTTTCATTGTTCATTAGCTTGGTCCTTACGAGGTCGGCAATGATGATCTTATCGCTGACAGTTGATTGGTTATCTTTTGCGTGCGTGCGTTTTAAAATCAAAATTAAGAATATACCGCAATCAATAACGGTGTCGCTTGGTAGCTAGCCGGTTGAGTATAGGTCGATCCACAGGGAGAAGGATTTCTTTTCTTTATGTTTTAACGAGTTAAGTCCAAAAAATTGGTGGTTTTGTTTTAAGATCTAAGAATGAGATAAAAGTTGATAAAAAGCTTACCAGGGTTAGGATTAGGTTAGTTCGAAATAGAGATCTTCTCACTTCTTTCAATACCTTAGTTGTGAATAAAGGTGTTAGGGTAATCGGCAACAACGGGGATTAGCACGACTGGGAAGAAACTGAGTTTCTTCCTTTTGGTCCTTGTCCGTACGTTCTTGGCTCTTAGCCCTAACCACCGGTTAATTCAATCACAACCGGTCTAACTAGGGAATCACCGCTATCATGTAGAATAGGGTGCCGTAGTGAACGGAGTGTGGTTGATTTAAAGGGAGTCCTTTAAATAAAATTATTTGGGTAAAGAAAGGAATGAGAGATATTTCCTTCTCTCAAATCTTCCCTCTCCTATCCCTAACAAGTGAGAAATTACTCACTTATTAGGAAGATAACAATAAAATTCAAGATAAGAAAAAAATGCGGATTAAATTCTACAACTAGATTAACAAATAATAATTGTAGATAATAAAATACGATAAGAAAAATGCGAGAAAAATAAAGGAATTTACTTTTTATTGATACCTCTTAAAAGCTCATTACAATGGAGAATTCTAGATCTAGAAATAAAAAGTGGCATCCTCCAAAGAGGCACACCAAAAAGAGGCACCCCAATATTTGACTTTGAGTCCTCCTATTTATAGATAGGAAAAATCATAGGTTTACATTCTGATCCATACAAGAATTACAAAACAACCCCAAAGACCGAGTCAAAGCACCGACGCCCCACCGACACGTGCACTGCACGGCCGCGTATCCGCGGCAGAATCCCATGTTTGGCCGCGGATCCGCGGCCATATGGTGAGATCTCTGGCTCATTTCTTCAGGGTTTCTCTGTGTTGCTTTTATCTTCTGTTTTCTTTACTTGGTTTCTCAGAATTTCTTCTATTTCCTTCCAGATTTCCAACAGTGCAGAATGATATGGACTTTTGCCTTGAGCTTCGCGTTGAAGTCTTGAATCTTGTGCTGCCCCTGTGCTTTGTGCATTGAACTGTCTGATGATTTTCATTTATTCCTTGAACTGGTAGGCGACATCATACGGATTCATCTATTTGTTAGTCGTAGTCTCACATTTGTAGCGTCTTTTCCTGAATTTCAATGTATTGTTCTGAGAACCTGTAACCTGCAACTATTTAGCAGACATGGATCAAAAGCATCTATTTATTTGTAATATGATTAAGAATGAGGAATATAATAATGCAATATTCTGATATGAACAAATACCCCCAAACTTATCTTTAGCTCGTCCCGAGCATAGCTATTTTTATTCTCGAAAAAACCTAACCTCACTTTCGCAGGGAATCGCGATTGCACTGAGCTCGTGCAACAAGCCATTAAACCTCTAGGTGTCCCTAGTAGGAGGAGTGTTGTCTCCTGAAGGTTTTCAGCGGATACTACCCACAAAATCCGATCAATTTGGCCTGTTGACTTTCATTCTTCAATTCGGTGTTCTAGCAAGAAATTCTATTATCTTTAACTTAGAAATCATCAACCCGTATTTTTCACACTCACTTATCATTTAACTTAAGATCGTATATGTTCTGTAAATTTATTCAGCTTTCAGTATCTTTTGAATTTTCCTTCTAAGGTTCCGTCTCAACTTAGGAATTTTTATCATCTCTACTGAAGGTATAACCCCTTTTTTCATTCCTATCTCTCATCCAAACCCCAATCATATACCCTTACATGTGTGTATGTATCACCCCTACACTTGGAAATTCAATTCAAACTATCATACTCTTATCCACCGTCCAAAATACTTTTAGTTGGTGAATTTTAGATGAAATTGCTCACACATTCTTCATGCGACCGTCAATACTTCTTGAGGTACTAACGACCGATTACAAAATGTGTTCGCGCATTAAGATGTAATTCCTCGTCTTGTAATACCTAAGGCTTTAGCAGTGACTCCCAAACCAGTTGGTCTAAGGCACTAGGTGATAAAGCACCCTCGCTATATTTTTTATTTATATTGCCTTAAGTAATTACAAAACCAGTGTTCATTTTTTTATCTCTGTATTTACCACTTATACTTTTATTTTATTTTCCTTCATACTAAGGATTTTAGACAAGAGCATTTCAAGGTATCCTCTACTATTCCAAGTTTCAAGGTGCGTGTTTGTGCGAGTTGTAGGGTATATATTTTCAGAATTTAGACTTAAGGTTCGGAATTATTTTTCAGACTTACACTTCACATAAAAATTTCAATACTCTTCCCTCATTTTGACTTAGCCCAAGAACTGAACTCAAAATTTGCCTATTTCTAAATTAACTATAAGGACATATATTTTCTATAATTAAACTATAAGAAAGGTTATTTTTAGGGTTTTTAATTTACTAAGTTTATGATCTAGTTTTTCCTAATTAGTCAACCGTCGTGTTAAACTTAAGTCATATATGGACAAAATTTAACTTTAAAATTTTTATAATTTTTTAAAATTTTTCAATTTTTATGGGTTTTAAAATAAGTATGCAAATGCAAAAATATACATATGAATGCGAAGGAAGACAGCTTACCAAGCACACCCCCAAACTTAAACCTGACAGTGCCACCATTGTCAGGCTACACCAAGAGGGTCAAAATTGTCGGCATCCCCCTTTTTAATTTATTTTTATTTTATTATTAACAGAAAAAGAAAACAAAATATATATACACAAAAAGGTTCCCCCAAACTTAAGTGAAACATTGTTTCTACTGTTGCCATTTTTTAAATCTCATAAACTTGTAAACTTGGGAGGAAAAATTTATTAACGGGGACATGAAATATGATCGTGAAAATCTCCCCAAACTTATTTTTGGCTCACCACTTTGAGTTAGAAAAAATTATTTTCGAGAGCCAAATTATACCACCCCCCCCCCCCAAAACTTGAGTTAAACAACGTTAAGCTTTTAAAGAGGGGGTTCAAAATTATTGGTCAATACCAAGTTTTGCAAAGACCAAAAGTCAACACCAACCATTTAAAGAATTTATCAATGTAACGTATAGGTCGGTGGAAGAACATGTTATATAGAGCCAAGAAGAAGTGGGGAAGAGATAAATGGTGGTATGGAAAGGGTTTGCGTGAACGTGAATGTGAGGAGATAAGAGGTGAGGATAAATAAAAACGAGAATGTGAATGATCAGAAATGAGTGGAATATTGGCATTCTCGTATTTTATAAAAAGAAAGGGTGGTGGTTCAACTTCTATAGGTGGAGGTTGATTAATCACAAAATCCTTGTTGTTTAGGAATGCAAGTTCGTCAGCGAAAAGTTCTTCAAAACTCTCATCGATGTAATTAAACGTTTTACTGTCAGTAAGTTTTGTGCCAGAATTTATCATACTTGATTTGTCAAAAATTATGGAGGTAGGAGACTCGAAAAGCCCATCTACCTCATTTTTAAAAGTATCCAAATCAAGTTGGCTTTCTGGAATGATCAAACTTGAATTATCGGATTGTGATTCATCAACACTCACTGAAATTATAGGAAGAATAGAAGAAGAACCTGAGAAAGTGGGAGAAAGAAGTTGAATACGAACTTGAGGGTGGAGATGGAGTGTATAAATTAGCACAATTTGTAATGACTGATGTGTAAAAAGCGATTGTGATAATCTATCAACCCATTGAGAAATGAGGTCAAATCCCTCAAGAGTCGTGAGAAAACATGGGTACGTCGAACTTGGTAAACCAGACATTGAAAATGAAAGTGTAACGGTTTCTTGTAAGGTCGGAGCGAGGATGGAGGGAAGTGATTGAGGAAGGGTATCGGTTAAAAGTTCAGGAGGGTGTGTGCAGTCAATGAAAAGGATAGAATGAATTAGAAAATCCGACTCCACAAGTAAAACTGTTTCATCCTCAATAATTTCCTCAATACTCTCCTCGAAATTTAGCTTATCCATGCAATTCTCATCAAAATCAAGACGCATATGAAGTTCGGGAGAAACATTTAATGACTCGGGATGATGAATTGGAGAAAAAAATTCAGTCAAATCTGCGGGTTCATCATCCAAAATATTCCCAGCGTCGATATCCTCAATCAAGTGAAAATCAATTTTCTTAGACACCTCATCAAAAGCATAGATATTAATCAGTTTAGGTTCTAGAGTGGAGGTGTAGAAGTCAAAATGATTGGTGATGGTTTCACTCGAAAGGGACCCTTCACAATCAGGTAAATCAAATACTACAAAATCGCACAACTCATTAAACGTTTTATCTTCAACTGGTGAATCATTTGGAACACTTGATAGACATTCAAAATCGGAGTTGTGGGATTCAATTGGGGATGGGTAGGTTTGATTTGGAAAGGTGTACAGCTCACTCTCACCACTCAAATTCTCAACCTGTCCTACCGCCTCGTCATACATTGGAAAATTTGGAGCTAGTTGGAAACTAGCTCCCGGGTCACTAGGTTGTATAAGGGCGGCCATGGACGCATTCAAATCCATCATCTGTTGGCTTGACGCTATCATAAAATCTTTCAACGACTGTTCCAGACTAGACATGGGTTGTGACGGGGTTTCAGTAAAACATTTAAAGTTGTTTGGATACTGGAAACTTCCAAATGGCTGTTCAGAAGCAATGTCTAGGGAAGGTGCAAAAGTCGGGTAGGACTGGTAGGAATTGAATGGTTGGATAGAAGTAGGATCAATATTTGGATAAGAAGGTGAATGGAATTGTTGATCCAAAGAATTCGTAGTGGTGAAAGGAGTGAAAGATCGGTTACGAGATTGCTCAATATGTTCAGCAATAGACATGGGTTTCGGAGTTACAACAGGACTCGAAAAAGGGGTATCAACGTAAGAAAGTGGTGAAGGTTGAAATGGTTGATATAAGGTAGATCGCGGAGTCCAATTGGTTTTCCAATACGCGTCTATTCGATCTTTCAAAGAAATTTGGGCATGGAGGGGTCGTTCGAAATTCGACCAAAACAAGAAGCGTAGGAAGTAATGTCTGGTTGTGGGTACCAAAATTTGGCAAGAGTTTTGCGAAGTGGGGTACCCATGATGTGATGAGAGAAAGGAGAAGAAAAAGAATGCGATATTTTTTTTATTTTTTATTTTTTATTTATTTTTTTTATTTTTTTTTTAAAAATTGTTTGTTTTTGGAGTTTTGAAATTTTTGAAAGTGAATTTTTTTAGAAAGAGTTTTTTTGCAAAATTTGTACGGAACTACGGCACAATTTCAAACAACCACAGTTTAAACATGCACAATCAAAGCTAGAGCTAGGGTCTCCTAAGTCAACTAGACTGCTCCTAACTGTTCCAAAGCGACAAGTTGTGAGATATCTCTCAAATCGCCTCTTCACCGCCAATTGTGGCCAGGTAAGCACAAATGAAGAAAGGAGGGTTCCGCTCACGAATCACCGTGAGACGGGCCTTTTAAAGTTACCTTTCTCACTTGTCTAGCCTAAGCACCACAAAGTCAGGTTTAGATAAACGATTGAATGCCAACAACCTTTCTCTGTCCTATTGAGCACGACAGTCCTTAGCTGGCTGAGTCTAAATATTTTTTAATTAACTCAAGAGTGATGCATATGCTTTTTAGTGATTTTCGGGGTCTTAGGAAGGGTAATGAAATCCCCACCCAATCTGAATTGGTGTTATAGCCCCTTAAAAGTCCGTATTAATTATGCAAAGCAGTTAACACACCTAAAATCTAAAATACTTTGCAATTTTTTTTTATTTGGCAGCGCAAAGAATCCTGCACAAAAACAATTTATTGGATAGGAGAAAGAGAATCTGTGCAAAGAACCCTGCAGGAAATTTTTTTTAGTGGGGTGCAGAGAAGAATGGATGAGAAATGAGATACTCACAGAGATTTTTGGGTGCTGATGTCACCAGTTGACCGCGGTTCCGCGGTCAAACACCTGAATCTGCCGCGGTTCCGCGGCGGTTTAGTTGGTTTAGATCTCCAAATTTTTTCTCTGTGTTGTTTGGATTCTCCCATGTCTGTTCAGATTCTCTGTTTCTTGATTTGTTCACTGGGCTTGCTCCAGATCTGAAACAGAGTTTGTTCCAAGCCTGCACACTTGCACAAAAACCTTTCAAAAAGAACAAGATAATTTTTATTTTTATTTTATTTTATTTTTTTTGTTTTAAAACTTTTCAATTTTTATAATTTTTATAATTTTTTTTTATTAACCCGAAATTACACAAAGAAAGAGACCACCATCTCCCCGGCAACGGCGCCATTTGATTGAGAGGATTTTGCGTGCGTGCGTTTTAAAATCAAAATTAAGAATATACCGCAATCAATAACGGTGTCGCTTGGTAGCTAGCCGGTTGAGTACGGGTCGATCCACAGGGAGAAGGATTCATTTTCTTTATGTTTTAACGAGTTAAGTCCAAAAAATTGGTGGTTTTGTTTTAAGATTTAAGAATGAGATAAAAGTTGATAAAAAGCTTGCTAGGCTTAGGATTAGGTTAGTTCGAAATAGAGATCTTCTCACTTCTTTCAATGCCTTTGTTGTGAATAAAAGTGTTAGGGTAATCGGCAACAACGTGGATTAGCACGACTGGAAAGAAACTGAGTTTCTTCCTTTTGGTCTTTGTCCGTCCGTTCTTGGCTCTTAGCCCTAATCTCCTGTTAATTCACTACAACCGGTCTAACTAGAGAATCACCGCTATCATGTAGGATAGGGTGCCGTAGTCAGCGGAATGTAGTTGATTTAAAGGGAGTCCTTTAAATAAAATTATTTGGGCAAAGAAAGGAACGAGAGAGATTTACTTCTCTCAAACCTTCCCTCTCCTATCCCTAACAAGTGGGGAATTACTCACTCATTAGGAAGATAACAATAAAATTCAAGATAAGAAAAAAATGCAAATTAAATTCTACAACTAGATTAACAAATAATAATTGCAGATAATAAAATACGATAAGAAAAATGCGAGAAAAATAAAGGAATTTACTTTTTATTGATACCTCTTAAAAGCTCATTACAATGGAGAATTCTAGATCTAGAAATAAAAAGAGGCATCCTCCAAAGAGGTACACCAAAAAGAGGCACCCCAATATTTGGCTTTGAGCCCTCCTATTTATAGATAGGAAAAACTCTAGGTTTACATTCTGATCCATACATGAAATTACAAAACAACCCCAAAGACCGAGTCAAAGCACCGACACCCCACCGACACGTGCACCGACACGTGCACTGCACGGCCGCGTATCTGCGGCAGAATCCCATGTTTGGCCGCGGATCCGCGGCCATATGGTGAGATCTCTGGCTCATTTCTTCAGGGTTTCTCTGTGTTGCTTTTATCTTCTGTTTTCTTTACTTGGTTTCTCAAAATTTCTTCTATTTCCTTCCAGATTTCCAACAGTGCAGAATGATGTGGAATTTTGCCTTGAGCTTCGCGTTGAAATCTTGAATCTTGTGCCACCCTTGTGCTTTGTGCATTGAACTGTCTAATGATTTTCATTTGTTCCTTGAACTGGTAGGCGGCATCATACGGATTCATCTATTTGTTGGTCGTAGTCTCACATTTGTAGCGTCTTTTCCTGAATTTCACTGTATTGTTCTGAGAACCTGTAACCTGCAACTATTTAGCAGACATGGATCAAAAGCACCTATTTATTTGTAATATGATTAAGAATGAGGAATATAATAATGCAATATTCTGATATGAACAACAGTCATGAACCTTTGTCGGAACAGAGATCCCATTTGGATGAAAGTAGTAACGGAGCCATTTGGTATGCTCGCGTACCAGTCGAAAGCGACATCGGTCAGGCTATTAACAAACTGGCGGAGAAGAAGCGCATCATTGCCCCCAGTATTTCCGCATGAGGCTTTAAAATGGGCGACGTGCTGATTCACATTTCCCGTCCCATCAAATCTTCCGAATTTAGAGATGACATAGCCGCTAGGAAATTCTACCAGATCATACTGAGCAAGATACGGTCTCCCGCTACTGCTAACATCTTTTTGCGCTTCGGCCTCGGCTACCAATGTTTTGACTTTGTTGGCAACCAAATCCATGATTTGATCTTGAGTTAGCGGGCTACTGTTATCGGTAGCCAAGACATTTCCTAAGATAGGATGCGACTGATTTTCATGCGGTCCGCCCACCTTTGGATTTGAGGGAATAGGCGTTGACTGCTTCGGGACACCGTTTCTCGATTCATGAGCAGAGCCTTGCGCTTGATCGGGCGGATGAGAGGCAACTTGGGCCGTGAGCTGTAAGACGAAGTTTTTCAAGTCGCCAATCTTTGAGTAGAGCTTGGACATCTCCTTGTCATTGG
This sequence comes from Agapanthus africanus, assembly GCA_030015575.1. Taxonomy (NCBI): domain Eukaryota; kingdom Viridiplantae; phylum Streptophyta; class Magnoliopsida; order Asparagales; family Amaryllidaceae; genus Agapanthus; species Agapanthus africanus. The sequence continues at coordinate 11,939,544 of CM057343.1, read as the reverse complement.
TTTTGAGTTGTTTTCGGAGCTCTTGGAGAAGTTGCTGCTCGGCGTTCTTGGGACGGAAGATTGGCTCATCTTCGCTTTCCGAGCCCGACTCCTCATGAACCGAAGGATCTCTCTGCTTATCAGCCTCACTGGGAGGATTTTCATTACCTTCCGGAGGATGCTGGTATTGGGAAGTGACAGCCACATTCACACCAGATTGGGTTTGAGATGTAGTGGCCCCATCCTTGCTCTTGCTGCATGTGCCCACCATGTAGACAGTGTGGACCACATATCCAGTCGTCTCTTTATCTTTGGCGGGATAATCATGTTCTTGGAACCTCATGAAGTTCAGCATAACATGAGCACTAGCCCTTTTGTTGGCTCTGTATCTGAGCCTTTTCTGTCTTAGCTTCTCGATTTTGAGGGCTTGGCGGGCATTCGTCATCCAGGAAGCCATAGTGAGCCGATTAACGGGGAGCTTAGAGAAGATACCCGATCGAGCGGTTTTCATGGGCACCGCCGGAGCTCGCTCGAGGCGCCTTGTTGCTTTGTTGGTGTTGATGGCCTTGCCCCCAGTTGGGGCCAAGGAAAGTCGTTCAAACACCGACTTGCATTTGGGTAGTGGTGCCCTCGAGATCACCACATTTGGCTTTCTGCCTTTCGAGGCCGGTCTGTCTGTTACTGGAGCTTGCGAAGCTGGGACGATGCTAGCTTGCATGAACAGAATAAAGCCAAATGGTAGCAGCGGCTTCTCCCACTGTCGCCTGAGACTGGCCAGGAGGACCGTCCTGGCGTCCACCTTCATCGTGTAGAAGATGGGATTGTGCTGAGAGCTGAGATCGTCCTTGGAGACATTTTGCTGTGTCCGAATATTGTAGTCGAAAGTCGTTAACCTACAAGTAGAAGCATGATTTCAGTACAGGCAATCAATGTATATGTTGATTGAGTTCACAAGGATATTTAACCCGAAATATGGGAGGAAAGATGGTCCCACCGGGCATGCCAGAATCTGTAAGGTGTTTTTCGTCCCCCCATTGAGATGGGAATACGCGCGTGCTTGTCCGACGCATTACAGATTCCCCCTGCCTAGGGTAAGCTGGGATTTATTGATTGTGGGGATCCGAATCTCCAGCAGCCGCGGACTAAACTGCCGTTAATTACCCCTCACCTTTGGAGCCAGAGAACCTCCGATTGACGGGTCAACTAGTCATTTGAACTCAATATGCAGTGTGCGTATGTGTTTCTTGAGGGGTTTTGGATATATCGGGGGGCCCGCAGAGTTTACAGGGGTCCCGCTACCCGGATAGCGGGCTGGGGTCAAGGGGGCCAGCAGCCCCCTTACGGGATGCGGGGCAGCACCCCGTTAGAATTTTTTTCTAACGGGAAAGGTCTTTTTAGTATGGAGTGTGTGTAAAAAAAGTGAGGGGGCGTCCTAAGGACGCGTGTATGGCACATGGGTGCTGGAAGCCCATGGGTCACATGCCTGGCACGTGGGCGCTGGGCTCCAGTGGGTCACGTGCACAGCACGCGACCGCTAGACGCCAGCGGGTCACGTGAGCTGCACGCGACCGCTGGGCACTGAGCGCCCGCGGGTCGCGTGAGGCGCACGTGGGCGCTTAGTGCCCATTGGTCACGTGCCCTGCACACGACCGCTGGGCGCCCATGGGTCACGTGCGCGGCACGCGGCCGCTAGGCGTCCGTGGTTCACATGCACAGCACGTGACCGCTAGAAACAGCAGCGGAAAAAGGGGCTTAGCCCCTGGGTTAGGAGCTGAACTCCCAAGGGGCTTTGGAGTTGAACTCCCACCATGGATTATGTATAGATTTGGAGTTAAACTCCTAAAAAGATGTTTAATTTATGGAGTTAAACTCCAACAGATCTTGAATGGAGTTAAACTCCTGGAAATATTTGGGTCTTCTTTTGAGCCTCGGATCCTCCCGGAATGGGATTTTTAGAGATGTGTATCTTTCTTCTTCTCTCTGTTGGCTGGATCTTGGAGGAAAAGGAGGAGGTGAGACTTAAAATCTCCCCTTCTGGGGATTTGATGGCAGATCCGAGCCCCCCTTCAAAGGTTTTATAGTGAAAAGTTATTTATTTTTGTAAAAGGAAGAGTTAAACTCTTAATTTAATTCAAAATAAAAGAAGAAGGTTTAAAACCTTGAGGAAGGAGGATGTACAAACCCTAGTTTTTTTATGGGGGAATGAATTCTCTTCTTTATTTCAACATCATGTTGCCTTATATAGGCTTACAAATTTACATATAGCCCCTTGTGCTTTACAAAATGGCATTTTACCCATCCCATGACTCATGTGCTATTTCTTTTTGCGCATAAGCCATGGGCTTTACAAATATTTGGCTTTAAGCCCATTTTTCTTACATTTATTCATAGAAAATCACATTAAAATTATTTATTACATAATTTTTTTTTTTGGCATGGGGGAGGCCGGTCGCGGGGCTCGACTTGGGCATGGGCTCATTTGATCTGGGCTTGGGCCCGCTTACTTGAGGTTGACTTTGAATTTGACTTGGTCAACCGGGGTGTAATTTTTGACCCCAACAGCTATAAATTCGCCAATCGGTCAGCCAGGCAGGTATTGGTACTCCGAGGGAGTCTTCCTGTGCTTTTGCATGGAACTAATTAAATAAACTCGTTTCCGCAGGGGCATAACCCGTTAACACTTTTCTTAGACACCTACCGGATCAGCTAATTGTAAAGTGGAAAACTTTCCCAGGAGTAATACTTACTCGCAGTGGGTATCGGGATCCAACTATCTCATAGAAGATATGCAATCTCATTGCAAATTTCAACACTTGAAATTCCCAATATCTATTTTTACCCCCAAAAACTTATGACCTTAACTATGGTCAACAAATCATAAGTGATAGTCAAGTTCTACCCGTCATTTGGTAATCGAATTAAACCCACCCGCACGACCCTTAACTATGGTCAACAAGGTCGTACGACTATCCCAATCCAATCGCTTCATATACGGCAGATAAGCACTAATCAGCTACCGCACACTACGCCTTGACTATGGTCAACAAACGCAACATGAATACTAAATAGTCCTTATCTGAAATGACGGAGGGCTACGACTGATTTTTTAGAAAACCTTTAACGTAATGAATCTGATATCGTTGTAGAATCAAGTGATTTGAAAAGGAGTAGTTTAAGCTCCGCTTTTAAAATCGAGTAGTTTTCAAAACAAACCGAGTGGTTTGTAGCATTTGCTAGTTTTTCTAAAGAGGTCACTCCCGGTGAAGGGATCTCGGCTCTTTCCTTATCGAATGAGGTGCTAGATATTCATCGAGGAATACCACTATGCAAAGCAAGAACTAGAGCTATTTTTTTGAAATTTAATTCTACAACATTTTTAAGTTTCTTTTTATTTCATTAATCTCATTAATGACTTCCTATCATTTATATTTCCCAAACATCACAGAAAAAACGAAAATAGAACGTACGCTTATGCCATTCGCATTTACCACGGAGCCCCGTCATTCACCGTTAGGTTACTTAACTAACGGCAGAGCGGGGGATGGATTAGCGCGGGTGCAAAACATAAGCAACATTTATAATATATATCATATATATATAGCATTCGTCTCACGCAGTTATATGATCACATCACAGAAATCAAGCAGCAGAAGCAAACATATGAAATATTGGATATACTAGGAGGTCCGTATTTTAAATTAATCCAGTAATGAAAAACATGGATTCCACGGTCGTGATGAATAGCCAAACCCATATCCCTGGATCCCTACGAGAGCGGCAAACAACCCTGCCAATTCTAGAGTTAGGAGACCCGGTTTTGACTCCTCGAGATAGTATTTCACTGGACTCTAGAACCCGGTTACTTGTGCTCCCCGCCTTGGGTCTATCCTAATGCGGAAAAATAAATAATATACATCAATGGTGACATCATCCTCAACCCGGAAGTGTCCCAATAAAAGAATATTACATACAATTTTACATGAATAAAAATTGGAAAACTCTCATCTCACGTAAAAAAAACCTGGTTATTCAATCACGACGATCCAATATAACATATCACAGCAACACATAACATCACATATCATCAACGTAAGTAAATATGCATATCCCGAATTCCGTTAATATATAGCAACGAGATTGGGGATACTCCACATATTACACTTACGGTCGCAGAAAAGAAATGAAAAACTACAATAATTAGAATCCGCATATTCTTTAGATATTATAAACCCAGAATATCATATATTCCGAATTTCATGCCTAACCCTATAAACCTTGCATTTTATGCAGGGTTACCTAAGACGGCAACAAGGTTTCGGGAGGCATCGTCCATACTAAATTCAAATTTTTGCCGTTTTAGCTAACCCTAACAAAGAATCGTTAACTAGAAATCGACGGAAATATAAATGCAAACACTTTGCAAGTCTAGTGAGCAAGGAATACAACCTTTGTAGACCGGTCCTTCACTTCAATAGCTCCGTGTAGTAGTCCCTTCGCTGCGATCAAGAAGTCCCGAACTCTAGAGAGGCTCCGACGAAGAAACAAGCATGCTTGCTTTGAAGTCTTCGAGGCCGAAGATGATCTACGTCGAGGAGACATTAACCCAAGCTATCTCTTCACTAATCATGGAATTAGTGAAGCAAACACTCTATACTAAATGGAAAGTAGTAGAGGATGATGAAGTAGGAATTTTGCTCACATTAGATTTCATATTTTCACAAGTTTTCATCACAAACTCAAACCCTAGAAAACTCTTTTCTCTTTGAGTTCATGAAGAAGATGAAGAATTATCAAGAGAGAATGAATTATTATTGAGGTTAAAATGCAACCAAGGGTTAAGCATGTCATGCTTAACCCTTGTAGAGAGTTAACCATGAACTAGGGTTAAAGGTTAGGTCAAAAAATATCTTAAGCTAGACAAAAAGAGTGGACAAAGTCAAAGATGCCTTGAAGCTTCTACAAGCTTTCAACAAATATCATCCATGACAAATATCCACAATATTTGAATTACTTAATGATAAATTATAAACCCTAATCTTAACCCTAGCATGGTTTAACCCTCATTAACCCTAGTTGCATTTGTAACCTAGCTTGATACATTTAACATATATCACATATGTATCAATGTATCCAAAGCGAGAAAAGAAATCATAAGTGAGCTAATACTAGTTAATGTAATGTAATATATCAAATATATAATTATACATTAGATTAACAAATCAACTCTTGATTTAATAATCCGGCTATATCATCTATAACCGACTAATATCATATGAATCAACTTATCGAATCAACACTTGATCCGATAACCCGGCTATATTGCATATAACCGACCAATGCCACAATTCGCGAGAATAGAATACGGTATCTCATATCGTATCAATCTCGGTCCCGCACATACATATGTGCTCCTACTCCGTTTCGCTTGAGCCAGAAAACCCCTGTGTATGACTCTAAAGACTCGTCAATACGCCGGCAGTGGGTGATGATCATATCAAACACCCACAAGCCGCAGGCGGTCTGCTAAACATAACGACCACCCGGGTATTGAGCGATCAGAAGATCAATAAGCAAGCATGCTCATACTCCTGCGAATCCAGTCAGTAACACTACCGTACAGTCCGGTCTCTTTGTCTGATATGTCGCATATCTCGTCTAGGGGTGGTAAACGTCAGACCCCAGTAACTCGATAAGTCGTGTAGATATGAGGCTCATAACGGGTCGAGAAACTACTGATAACACTTACCAGTATATCTCTGAAGCAGCCCTGGCCAGGGACTTCCTGTTATAGCCAATCGAGCATAGCGCAACATCAACTCCCAATACCAGGAGAGACGAAACCCCTCCTATCGCTCATTGCTTCCATGTGATTCAGGACTGTACCTAAAAGCCACTGTTTTGCACGTTCTCTTGAACGTGGTAAGATGGAAATCAAAGCACAGTGGGAATCACACAAGACTCTATGACGATCTCGGGTATACAGCCTAACCTGTACCAGTGTCACCAGAGAACTGCCATCTGACGTGAGGTATAATACCATCTGGGAGTTCTCGACGAGTCCGTCCAGTGTACCCAGTCTCCACTGAGCACCCGTATACTGTCTCTGATGTCAAACACCAATGGATATGGGATCATCCATCGCCCATCTACATGGGTCGAAAAGCTATACGCTAGTCTACTCTGGTATATCGATGCCCTGTCTCGATACATCCTCGTCTAGGAACATTTGAAGGATGTACTTAGCGACTACTCTGTCCCCACTAGTATGATCTGCATCATAGTCCTGGTAGTCAAGTACTCATCCTAAAGGTTTTATTAACATGTAACACAGAGACAATCATTGTACATGTTAAGATAAAGAGCAACCAGATAGCATACTATCATGTCGAGCAAGAAAGTTCTCACTATATATGTCCAAGTATCCACTACAATATACATCATATGTACAGTAATGGCCTATAGGGCATACATATAACTAACATTTTAGTCTCAAATCGAAAACACCTTTCAATAACTTAGTCGGGTAATTCAACAAGATTCCTGACTACCTGATCGAATGCTCGTCGGGAACTTTAGTAGATGGCCGCACCCCCGATACTGTCGACGAAGTGCACTTAGACGGAACACCGCGGCCGCGAGCACCCGAGTATATGCTTTTGGCCTCGGGGTTCTCCTACAGTCACTTGGTCGGGGCTATAGGGCGTGGCTATCTAGTAGTGATACCCGGCGAGTGTTCACGTACAATACGAGATTGCGACGGAGTTTTGATCCGAATCAAAACTCCGTGGCAATCGATCAAATGAGACTAAACCGCTAGATTTACTAAACACTAACTAGTTTTCACAAAACTAATTTAATGTGGATTCCAAATATTGTATCAAATATCAAACTTAAACCCGAAACGATGTTAAATTGCGACTACGAAACACTCCGAATTGTCCCAATACAGATAACATCACATGCAATCTGGGCAAAAACTAACATAACCTGAAACCCTAAACCCAAGCTACCAGAACACCAAAAAAATACGAGACCAAAATGTGAAAGTGGGGCCGGCCAGGCCGGGCATTTTGAGGGTTTCACCGGCCAAAAAGATGATTCATGGTCTCGTTTTTCTTCAGTGTTCTAGTTACATCACATGTAAGATTCTGCACTTGTTTAAAAAAATTTCAGAGGACATTTTAAAATCGACAGAAACTAGGTTTTGAGTTTACGGTTTTCGGAGTTGTTTCAGTTTCGTAATTCTAACACATCGTCTAATACTCTAGTTTGGCTCTGATACCATGAAAGTGTTTCCTAGCACCACCACAAGATTTATACCGGCATTAAGCATGTAATTTTAAATTTTTGGGGTGCTAAGCTACACTAACATGGAATCTTAACTAGAGTATTAGGGTTTAAGCATGAATAAAACAAATTTTACTCTAAAAACTCGTCAATACGCCAGCAGTAGGTAATGATCACATCAGTTACCCATAAGCCGTCAGCGGTACTAGCTGCACGTAACGGCTATCCAGGTATTGAGCGATTAGAAGATCAACAAGCAAGCTTGTCCAAACTCCCATGAAGCCTATAAGTAACACTTACCGTACAGTCCGATCTCTTCATCTGATATGTCGCATATCGAGTTTAGGGGTGGAATCGTCAGACCCCAGTAACTTGATAAGTCATGCCGATGTATGGCTCATAACGGTTCGAGAAACTACTGATAACACCTACCAGTAAATCTCATTAGCCTTGGCCAGAGACTTACTGTTATAGCCTGTCATGCTTCACAACCATGCCTAAAATATCTCCCATTTTCCATCTCAATTTCTGTTTCTCAAAATAGTATGTGTGTATGTGTGTGTGTATCACACACACACACACATATAAATATATTATGAGAATATAAACTTTAAGTGAGCTTAATATTAATTAATATATAATTATATCAAATATAAATATATATCAAATTATTAAATCAACACTTGATTCAATAATCCGGTTATATCATATATAACCGACTAATATCATTTATCTGTATATCACATTATCAAATCAATACTTGATTCAATAATCCGTTTATATCACATATAACCCAACCGATATCAAATGTCGCCAGATTAGAATACGATATCACATACTCATAATCAAGATCCCGCACATATCAGCATATGTGCCCTACTTCGTTTTGCTTGAACTAGGAAATCTCTGTGTGGAACTCTAAAGACTCATCAATACGCCAGCAGTAGGTAATGATCACATTAGTTACCTACAAGCCGTTAGCGGTACTAGCTGGACGTAACGGCTACCCAGGTATTGAGCGATTGGAAGATCAACAAGCAAGCTTGTCCAAACTCCCATTAAGCCTATAAGTAACACTTACCGTACAGTCCGGTCTCTTCGTCTGATATGTCGCATATCGAGTCTAGGAGTGGAATCGCCAGACCCCAGTAACTTGATAAGTCATGCCGATGTATGGCTCATAATGGTTCGAGAAACTACTGATAACACTTACTAGTAAATCTTATGAGCATTGGTCGGGGACTTACTGTTATATCCAATCGAGCATAACGCAACATCAGCTCTCTATACCGGGAGAGACGAAACCTCTCCTATCGCTCACTGCCTCCATGCGACTCAAGACTGTACCCAAAATCCACCTGTTTGCACGATTTCTTTGAGCCGTGGTAGGGAGGAAAGCAAAGTACGGCGGGAACCACACAAGACACTATGACGATCTCGAGTCTACAGACTAACCTGTACCAGTGTCACCAGAGAATTGCTATCTGACGATGGGTATAGTACTATCTAGGAGTTCTCGGCGAGTCCTGTTCGGTGTACCGATTCTCTAATGAGCACATGTGTACAATCTTTGATTTCAAACACCAATGGTTATAAGATCAACGATCGCCCCCTACAGGGTCAAGAAACGTACACACTAGTCTGTAGGGTGTTTTTCGTCACCCCGTTGAGATGGGAATACGCACGCACTTGTCAGGTGTACTACAGATTCCCCCTGCCTAGGGTAGGCGGGGGTTTATCGATTGTGGGGATCCGAATCTCCGGCAGCCGTGGACTAAGTTGCTGTTAATTACCCCTCGCCTTTGGAGCGAGAGAACCTCCGATTGACGGGTCAAACTGGTCATGCGAACTCCATATGCAGTGTGCGTGTGTTGTGTTTTGGATATATCGGGGACCCCACAGAGTTTTACGAGGGTCTCGCTATCCGGATAGCGGGCTGGGGGTCAAGGGGGCTAGCAGCCCCCTTGCGGGGTGCAGAGCAGCGCCCCGTTAGAAAAATTTTCCTAACGGGGGACGTGTTTCTGGTGTGGAGTGCATGGAAAATGAGGGGTGAGGAGTGTCTTAAAGACGTGTGCATGGCACTTGGGGACGCCCACGGATCACGTAAGGCGCGTGGGCGCTTGGCACCCGCAGGTTACGTGCCTGGCGCGTAGGCGCTGGACGCCCGCGGGTCATGTGCGCAGCACGCGACCACTGGTTGCCCGCGGGTCACGTGCGCAGCACGCGGCTGCTGGGCGCCAACGGGTCAAGTGCGGAGCGACCGCTGGGCGCCAGCGGGTCACGTGCGGAGCGACCGCTGGACGCTGAGCACCCGCGGGTCGCGTGAGGCGCACGTAGGCGTTTAGCGCCCGTAGGTTGCGTGAGGCTGGGCGCCCGCGGGTCCCGTGCACTGCACGCTACCGCTGGACGCCCGCGGGTCACGTGCGCGGCACGCAACCGCTGGAAACACCAACGGAAAAGGGGGCTTTGCCTCTGGGTTAGGAGTTGAACTCCCAAGGGGCTTATGTATAGATTTGGAGTTAAACTCCTAAAAAGGGGTTTGATTTATGGAGTTAAATTCCAACAGATCTTGAATGGAGTTAGACTCCTAAAAATCTTTGGATCTTCTTTTAACCATCGGATCCTCCTGGAATGGGATTTTTGGAGATGGGTAACTTTCTTCTTCCTCTCTGTTGGCTGGATCTTGAAGGAAAGGGAGGTAAGATTCAAAATCTCTCCTTTAGAGATCTAATGGGAGATCCGAGCTCCCCTTTGTGGGTTTTATGGTGAAAAACTATTTCTTTTTGAAAAATGAAGAGTTAAACTCTTGATTTAATTCAAAAAGGGGGAGAAGGTTTAGAACCTTGAGGAAGGAGAAGGAGTCACAAACCCTAATTTTTGGAGAGAATGAATTGTTGTTATTTTTTTTATTCAATTATCATGTTGCCTTTTATAGGCTTACAAACTTACATATAGCCCATTGGGCTTTACAAAATGGCATTTTGCCCATCCCATGTCTCATATGCTCATTTATTTTGCACATGGGCCATGGACTTTACAAAAATTTAGTTTTATGCCCATTTTTCTTACAATCATGCATAAAAAATTACATCAAAATTATTTATTACATGATTTCATTTTGGCATGGGAGAGGCCGGCCTCGGGGCTCGACTTGGGCATGGGCCCACTTGATCTGGGCTTGGGCCCGCTTACTTAGGGTTGATTTTGACTTTGACTTGGTCAACCGGAGTGAATTTTTGACCCCAACATAGTCTATTCTGGAATATCGATGTCCTGTCTTCATACTCTCTCGATTAGGAACAGTTAAAGAATGTGCTTGTGGACTACACAAGTCTCAGTAGTATGACCCGCATCATAGTCCTGGTAGTCAAGCAAATATCCTAAGGGTTTTATCAACATGTATCAGAGAGACAGTATAATAATACAAGTATGCATGTTAAGATAAAGAGCAACTAGATAACATACTATCATGTCGAGTAAGAAAGTCATCTATATGTATGTCTAAGTATCCACTATATCATACAATAATGGCCTCTAGGACATACATATTCCTAACAAATAAAAATTAATAGATCGTTCTTCATTGACAATATTCATGTTCGTTTCGGTCTAATCGTACCACCGGTTGCGCCATTAACTATAATCTTATCATTTATTGGTCTCATTTATTGGTCTCCGTGTCGCAACCATATAAATCGGTTTTATCATATCTTGCTTTTGATGCTAACGATCTCCAACTTGTTATGAACACTCATTTTTTATCCTATCTTTTACTGTATTATCACTCATCTATCGTAGTGTTCTCATTTCAGCTGTACTAATTTTTCGAGCATGTTGTTTCTTAATTGCCCAACATTTGGATCCATAAAATAGTGTCAGACTTTATAGCCGCATTATATAATTTTCTTTTCAAAATGGAACCCATGCAAGATCACACAGTACTCTTGAATCACTTTTACTGCTTCAACATCATGCTTTTACCCTAAGAGCCACAACCTCCTCACTCTCCCGTTCAACATGCAAATAGATATTAGTAACTATAGATTGGGTCCTACGCAGCATGACCAGTTTCAAATTAATTGATGAAAATAAGCATGGAGCAAAAGACACAAGAAATAAAAGTAAGCGTTTATCAGCTCTACATTATTATTTCCAAAATGTACAGCCTTATTACTTGTATAAGGTAACTTCTCCTTTTCTTTTTTCTTATTTTAAGCAAGCTTTAGCTTATCATATAATCATCAAAATTTCAGCTTTGTCACATTTATTGCTTAACCACAATCATAACACGAAATTACTGAGGCAGCATTTGGAAAAGAGGAAAAAAAATTATTAGCTGCCAACAGAATAACCAAAAAACACACCTCAATGGCTAATTGACATTCAACACTTAATTTTCCTATTTGACAAGTTCATTGAACTCACAGCATGAACTTTTCACAACCAATTTGATCCTTGATCCAAAAATCGATGAATATTTTAAGAGCTGCAGTATTCCACAAGGAACAAAAACACAACAATTTACAAGCCACCTACAGAGTTAGAGGATCACATAAAGATGTTCGCTAGAATTTTCGTCAAAAAATATATAACAGAAAAAGTTCCTAGACTAAAGCTAAATAACAGATGATGCACGATAAAAAAACTACAACCTTGTGAAAATCTGCACACAAAGTGATGAGAATAAAGCCCCTAAGAAATCATTCACATATAATCAAAAATTAGAGCACAAATTAAAAGAGATTGGCCGCCGAATAAACAAGACATTCCAACGTGCAACGGCCGTCCACTTTGTCTACCTAACATAAAGCTCAATTGAATCTGCAAAAAATACTTCAATAGTTAGTCAAGCCCCATGCAGGTTAAGCAGGGGTGGGGGGGGGGGGGGGAATTCACATCAAAATCATTTATCGGGAATACATTCTCATGAACTAGCCACAAGTAATAAAAAAGGTAAAGCCGAGTAAATTGAAAAAAAATCAGGCACGGAGGCTAGAAATAATCCATCAAACAATCAGCTGCCTGGCCCCATTAGAAAATTAGTACAAGTCTCAGAAACTGTGGCATAGAATAAATTGCCAAATTTTTCATCCACCCATAGAAAAGGGGAGATTGCTCATCGCGATGCCCTCTTTTTCTTCCCAGATCGCTTACAGATTTGTCGGTTTGTCACATAAAATTTACCGGTTTTCACAAATTCATATGGTTGGAAATAAAAGCAGTCGAATAATGAACTTAACCACTTTTCCTAGAATTCTCCTTGGTCCAAGGAGAAATTTTAGCTCGTCTCAATATAGTCTCTCCTTACTCAGCAAATGAGCTGTAGAGTGTTTTTTGTCATCACATGGAGCTGGATGCGCACGTGCTTTGGACGTGTCCAGATTCCTCCTGCCTAGGGTAGACATGGGTTTATTGACTATGGGGATCCTTTCTTCAGCAGCCGCGGGCAAAACTGTTGTTAATCACCCTTCGCTTTTGAAGCGGGGGAAACCTCCGATTAACATATCGTACAGGTCATGCGACCTCAGTATGCAATATGTATGGTGTATTTGAAAACAATTTTTGTAATAACCAGTTTCCTTGTGTACGTTATATTCCGTGTTTTAATCAATTTTTCCCAAATTCTATCAATAAATGTCGTTTTAATATTTTTCCTATGTTCCCTATATATTCTCGTATTCGTATTTTTCCTAAATTACAGCTCGCTCTTTTTTGGGCAACTTTATCAAAACCTTGCTTTCTCTACCATCATTGTTTTATTAGTGGAAATTAATTTGGCTCTAATTGTTATTAATCAGTATTTACTTTCATTAAAAGTTTTATTAAAAGATATTTCTAAACCAAAACCTCAACTCTTTTTCTTTAATTTTATTAAAACCCTAACCTTAAAAACCCACAGCAGCCCTCTCTCCCCTTTATTTCTTTTTATGCCAAGGCCCCAAGCCCTTAGCCCTTAGCCCAACCCCCACTCCCTGCACTTTCTTCTTCTCTTTCCTCCTTTTTACTTATCCGTTTCTTTTTTTGAAACCCACGAACCTTCTTCGTTCGATCTCAACAGCTCTCCTCAAGACCCGTTCAACCCACGACCCAGCTCTCCCCCAACTACTCTCCAAGATCCCAGTGCTCACCTCCCCTCATCTCTAACAACCTCTCTCTTGCTACCTCTTTCTCTCTCTAACTCGTTCTCTTTCCCCCTCACACTTTCACTCCCCTCACTGCATCCTCACCGTCGACCTCGTCTCCTTCACCTCCCTATAATTGGCAACCTCCGTCTCCTTCATTCCCCCCTCTCAACCCACAACCGTGAACCCAACACCCATAACCGATCACCATCACCGCCGACGCCATCGTCCACGATCGCCGCTGCCGAGCTCCTCAACATCACCTCAACCACCAACACCATCGCCGCTGCCAACAAGCTCCAACCAGCCAGCGTCGTATCCATCACCGCCACACCCTTCCACCACTGCCGCAGTGCCCTAGCACGTTCCTAAGACCTGCGCCATCGTCGCCGGCGAGCCTCATCTCCTTCACCCCCATTTGCAACCATCACCGCGACCCCAAGCCGCAGCCGAGCCCCCGCACGTCACTCGAGCTCTCACGACCCCCGTGCAGTCCCCGTGCCACACCGTACGCAGTCCCCGTGCCGCGTCGTGCCAGCCCCCGTGTCACACCATACCCTGATCCAATGCACGCACAGTGCCCACTCCCGCACCAGCATCGCGTTCGGCACCGTGTCGCGCCATGCCACTCCCGCACCAGGCACCGAGCCAAGACCACGCCCACTACCGTGTCACGCCTGCGTCGTCACCGTGCCCAGTACCGGATCTCCACGCATCGCGCTCGCGCCACACACCGTGGTCCAGCATCGCATCGTGTCGTGTGTCAAGACGAAGTCCGCAAGTGGTATCGCTTCTATATTAACGACCGAAGGCAAGTGAAAACCCGATCACTTGCTTTACATACTATCACTACATTAAATGGATCGATAGGTTTTAAATTGTAACAATATTATTGTATATATCTGCATCGATAACGCCTACAGTGGATGGAACGTGAACATGGAACAACTATCGTTTTAATTGATTAGAATAAATAGACTCCTTGTTTAATACCTGTACACTAAAATCCTAGACCAAAACATATCTTAATATGGCAGAACTTGCGATAACTAGATCCCTTTACTGTTTACGAATATTGTGTAGAAATTTGGATGCAAAATATCGTATTTATGATCATGTAAAGTCGCCCCTAAAGATGACACTAAATCTGAAATGCACCGCACATCATGTCGAAAAATATATATTAAATCAAATACAGATTGGAATGTAATGTTCTACGGCTTATATCGAAACCGACTTGATAAGCAAGAACCCTCTAAAGCTTACCCTTCAATGCTGATAGGCCAATGTAACGAGAATTGCCTGGAAATGCGGCTCTGGACTGCGGTCCGGAGCAGCATTCCTCGAGGATACCTAAATTTAAGCACCTGCACGTCCTTACATAAAACTGAAAATGCGCGGAGTCCTATAGTCGCGTAGATAATTTAGTTAGCTAACATATGGATCTTGTCTCGTTCAGTTTCATGGTCGTTTGATATTTTGTTTGTATTTTAGAATGTCGACGCGTTCTGCAGTTTCTGTAGTGACATTTCTTTCATCTTCACACTAAACAAGACATATCTTCTAGTACAGAAAGACTATTATTAATCTGTTTGATGCGTCGGAAACCTAACAGATAGAACTAGGTTTTATTCAACTGGGGCAACACCTGAATCTAAACACAATCCCTAGTAAACCACGCATGAAGTTGGACTTCCAGTTCTGAAGCTGGAATTCCAGCAATTGATTGCTGATTTAAATGATGATAAGTCCCTAACCTGAATTCCTATTGACATGAAACCAATTTTACCGCTAAGATAATCAAGTATACGTTGTACGCCTTTTATATTGTTTTGGTCGATTCTATATGTATGGTTTATAGTGAATTTTGCAAGTCATGCGGCGTTGGCTGTCATAATTTAGTGAATATCTGCTCAGTGCATTTCTACCTAATTTTTTGTGTTTTTTTATACCTTCCGCACAGTGATCGTTTACATTGAGATCTAGCGACTGTTTGTATTGTCGATATATAAGCGTTAGTGTTTGGGTTGTGGCAAGTACGATAGTGAGCCAGTGATTGAAAGTGATATTGATAAGTGGAAGCGTGATTGAAAGCGAAAGCGATTCGTATTTATTCACAACCTATCTAATAGCTGAATACATACTATATAACCTAAAGAATGGGGAAATCAAGGTGGAATTGAACCCGTATTTAGCGAGATACAATGATTTAGAGGATGGTCATTCGATATTAGTGATATATATACATACATTAGATCGTGGGTCTAGCGACATGGCTGCAGGGTTATGTCCCGGACAACAGTGGACCATAGTCTCGGGCATGCACGAGATCATTGTTAAACACGAGTATCCTTTCCACCAATTGATTTCATTGATTTAGTGACTGATAAGTAGTGATATACACATTGCCTAGTTTGCTGACATGATACATATATCGCGTTGTTCATATTCAAATGATATTCATTATTCTCACGTTTCTGTATTCTATCGCACCTTTCATGTTTAACATTGTACGCACATCATATATTTATTGCTATATGTGTCGCCCTGACGACTTGATTGTGCATGCTCAGAGGACGAGGTGGACCCAGTCAAAGAGCAGGATCTGCCATTCAAGATCGCAGAGGTCTAGACCGCAACATCAGCGCTGCCCTTTTTGCTATAAGCATATTGTATTTCGTTGGTTAGTTATTTCCTTATGCAAAATAAATGTATCTCGAACTCTTTTATTGTAATGTTATAAAATTATGAACTGTGATTTCCTTTACTTTAGTACTGTTACTGACTATCATGTAATGCTAGAAGCCGAAGTGTGACTACGGCGGGATTTTTCTCTGACCGTAGAAGTATGGCTGACCTAGTCACTCCTCGTATTCCATATTTTAGGAAGCGAGGCGTGACAATTTTGGTCCAAGTTTGAAAATTTCAAAGGCCTCGCAGAGTTTACGGGGGTCCTACTGCCCAGTCAGCGGGTCATGAGGGCTAGCGGCCCCTTACGGGGTGCGGTACTGCACCTTGTAGAATTTTTTTTAAAGGGGAAAGTGTTTTGAGTGCATCGAAGAATTCTGATAGGGTTAAGAGTAAGAGAGTGAAAAGCGGATATCTTATGTAGATATCCGTGCGCGGGTATCTCTAGAAGATATCAACTGTGGGTATCTCGCTTGGGATATCCACTATCCTTTGGAGATATTTTTGAGATATCCGCAAGCGGGTATCCTTTTGAGATATCCGCTGCAGGTATCTCTAAGAGATATCCGAGCGGTATCATAAATAGTGGAAAATCCCCTTGCGGGATTTCCGAGGCAGAAAATTCCCTTATAAGGGATTTCCGAGATAGGCATTCCCTTTTACGAGGATGTCCATGGCATAGATCCCTTTGGGGATCCCGTCGACGAGCGGAAGCGACGCGGGTGAAACAACCATCAAGTTCTTCATTTCGAATATGTTTGCTCGGGGCGAAAGCCCCATGAGAGTCCTCTCTTTTCTTCAAGTTTGGTAAAGAAAGCTTGCTCTTTTATTGGGTTTTTGACATTGGATTTTGGTTTCTTTGCGATGAAGCTTTTCTTCTAGAGATGGATTCCTTTCTATTCTATGGGTTCTTTTTAAAGAGGAAGAAGATGGAGAAGATAAAAGAGACCCAAAAGGAACTTTTTTCCTTGGATCCCTCTTGAGGAAAAGGAGAGATCTCATCTCAAAATGAAAGTGGAGGCACAAAACCCTAGAGACTGCAAAAGGAATAAAAAATTGTTATTTCTTCATATGTTTGGCCTTTCATAGGCTTACATTTTTACATCTTGTCCCTTAAGCTTTACAATTTTGGTTTTTTGCCCATTCTTTTACACATGTGCACACTTTTTGCACCTTAGCCCTTGGGCCTCGCAAAATTTAAGCTTTTTGCCCATTTCTTTTACATTTCTTCATTACTAAATTGCATGTCATATTAATCTATTACATTTTCCTTCTCTTTCCTTGGCATGGGGCCAGCCCTATGCTTGAGCTTGGGCCGGCTTGGGCCCACATGACTTGGGTTCAAGCTTGGGCCCACTTGTCTTTATCTTTGACTTTTTGACTTTGGCAATGGGATGTCATTTTTTACCCCAACATGACCTACTAGGTTTTCTAACAAGTTTTCTTGCTTTGTCCCAAATTCATTCACAGGAATTTGGCACCAAATGTTTCTGGTGGTGTTAGATCAACACATATTCATTTACCATATCATTGATGAGCCAATCCATTAGGGTCAACCTCGTGCTAGGGTTATAAACTTATGATTGAAGTTATCATTCGCCTTTTCTGAATGAATTGTTAAATTTATTGCACTAAATTCAAAATCACAGTAGAAACAACATAGCAATTTTTCACTATTATTGTTTCCAGTCTATCTTCGAAACTTTCTGCTTGATAATTATGCCTAGCCTTTATTTCGTCTCTTTATAATGATAGGTAAAAAATTTCTTAAACACGCTAAATATTTTTCTTTAACTCACTACATAACCTCAACGCACTACATATTTTTCTCAATTAATATTTTGTGAAGTTCAGCACCAGTGAGAAAAATGAGGATAGGCGAGCTCTTCCCAGAACTACTTACCAATCCACCAGAGTGGCCTGACATATTGGTATCACAGGAAATCAGCATTGCTAAGTTATAGCAGCATGTTTAGTATAGGATACCGAATGATGTTACTTTTGAGGATAATTTGACTACTTGTTATTTTAGTTATGAACATATTTTCATGCAATCCTATCTAGATTCTGCACCAGAGTATGGCTTTCACATGTTGTAGGAATTTTACACTGCATCATTCTGTCGTTCATGAAACAGAATGAGCCTTGTTGACCATTTAATTCCCAAAGACACCCTTTGAATTTCAAAAACCTAACCAGCTGAGAAGAAAAGGTCATATGCACAATGCAACTTGGAGAAAACAAGAAACTTGATTCCAAAACACAATTCTATTGAAGTATATTAACTTAATCCAATCGGCGGGAAGGAAAATGCTTTGTCAATGATAAATGGAAATTATCCCCACCTAATTCATGTACCTTACCTTACTTGTTTGACTCTTCTCAATCATAATATTCACAGAAAAGCATGTAACAGTAACAACATTTAGGTGATTTATGGTACTGAACTACAGATGTTGAAAAGCACAAAATTAGATTCATTATCAATTATAATCCGTAGGAGGTCACAAGCTTGTAAACAGATATAAGATCTCTTTAACAGAGCAACAAATGCCTAGATAACACTAGCAGATTACTTAATGCAATCTTAGATGGGTAAAAGCCTAGAAAAGAAATATTCAATAGAACTAATAAACACACCCACAATCTCTATGGGGGTGTTAGTTCCAAATCGTTTGAATATGGATTTTGACATATAGTGTTGATCACTTGTCATTTGTAACTAGCATTTTAAAAAAGAGTGTTAGTCGTGGGTTCTAATTAAAATTCTAGAATTAGATTTTGTAAATTCTTCATCGAAAATTAAAATAGAAACACGAGTAAAAGTTTAATTCTCAAACTCACTAATATAAATTCAATATAGAATAAATAAAACAAGAGAATGCTGAAGATTTACCTCAAATTACATGTCATAGTTAGATTTTTTGCCAGCAATGATTCGAGATATCTGAAGGCCTCGGCTGAATGCTTCGTTGAACAGAATTCTTGTCTGCATTGACTGGAAACCAGGCAACCAGGATAACAATGCCACGGGAGCCATAACAATTATTCCAAACAGTATGTCATACAACCGGGCCACGGAAACAACAAAACCCCACAAATTGAAATATCTTAGTAACCTTCTGAAAACATGGGCCAACGATATAATGCCCCAACCAGTAGGTATGAATGCCAAAAGGCTTGTAAATATATCAAGAAACTGAAAATTGGTGAACTTTAGCAGAGCAACAATCACCAATAGCACAAGGATAATGATGAAGGATTGGACAGCCCGGTAGTATATATGTTCCTTTGCAGCATACTTTTCCCGAGCATAACCTACTATGATAAAAATCCCAGCAGCCACAGCCACATAGCTCCAAGAAAGAGCATAAACAAAACCGCTGGTGCTCCCACTGGCAATATGAAGTCTGTACACGATCCCATATTGGAAAAAGAAAAAGCGTAGGTCGAGTATTACCTCAACTAGCATCCCCCAATAACTAGTTGTCCGCAAATGAGCATGTTCTTCCTCCCACCAAGTTTCCCAACTCTCGTCAGATTTCACAAACATGCCACCATGAAACCAGATCCAGTTCATAAAATCATCAAAATCATAAACAGTTTTCAACCAATCGAAACCAGATGGGTTAAATGCAAACGGTGCCATGATCCATGATACCACAAGAAACCAGCAAGAGATTGTCATAACAATGTAAACAAGGGTATCCTTGGACATGGCACTGTACCATGCATAAATAATTAATATCACCCCCAGCTCAATCGCCTTTATAAAATGGCTGCGCGCATAAAGCCTATAGTTCTCAGCAAAGCTTTTGTGCTGAACAACAAAACCGCGCCCAGTTGCTCGATACTTTGCACCTCCATGAAGGATCGTGCGCCCATAATAATGTGTTTTAGTGCCCATTGAGAAAGTGTAGAAAACAGAAGCTAGTTGAAGCTGCATTGTCAAGAAGTCCCAAACCGCAGGAAGAAATCCATGCTCAAGAGCATTTTCAACTATCATTGGCAGGGCAGTGAAAAGACCTAACTGGATAATAAACTGCTGATTAAGAACAGTTCCAAGCGCAGCATTGTTGGTGGAGTCGGCATTAGTCTTGATTGATGACTCCAGCCCGCTTAAAGCAAGGTAAAGCCGCCCCCAAGCAAATGCATAGACTGTAAGGACAACCAGCATAGTGTTGAAGTAGAAGCCCACTGTAGTGTAGTAAAAGGAAAGCATTCGGAAGAAATCGAGCCTATGCCCCAACCTGTACACATCCCTGCTCAAAGTCTGTTCACCATTGCCACTAGCAACCTTGGCTTCGAACATAGCTATCTGATTCAATCCAACATCTCGTCCTTTGCCGACCTGAATATATTCATGATGGGTAACATTGCCCCCACGCAATGTGCAATTAAAGCCTGCAAATATGTCCTCGCTTATATTGATAACCCTCGAAGCCTTGCTAATGCCACCTCTACTCAAAAACCATAGGCGATCAAACACATCAGGATGGCCATAATGCATCCGCACTTTTAATGGGTTTGCGAGAACACGCTGCCCTAGGGTAACAAAGCTTGTTTCCTGTGCAGACATGAACCAAGCAAGGGAAGAGACAGAACCAGTAAAAACATGCTCCCTAACTCCCAATATCGTTGGTTTTCGAGAACCATAATAATGGTGGAACTCTTCTAAAAGATTCCGCATCTTGAGAGCCTCCTCGAAGTAATTGTCTTGGTTCATGTCTATGGTCTGCACTGCATCGCCCCTTGTAAAAATGAAGGCATGGTTTTGATTTTCAGGCTTGCCTTCTCCGAGCTTCAGGGGTCCGGGCAATTTGACACGATAAATCTCCACCTCTTTCTGCAACTTCTGATCATATTTGACTAGAACTGAGAAGTATTGCACTGCATCCCTTCCATTGTGAACCTCATCAACATAGGCCACACGAAGCGCCATATTGTTCTTCATTAGGTACAAGATGTCTTCTGCACGTGGATCCTTCTTGGCCTTTTGGGTACCGTAGATTTGGCATGCCACCACATAAGAAAATTTCATCAGGGCAGTCCCATACTCATGACCCTTGAACAATGTGCTCACACCACTGCTGGCTCTGCTTAAATTACGGGAAGATGGAGAATGGAAGCCGTCAATGCCGCCAGCTCCTATATCTCTGCGTGATGAACCAACCGATGCAAGTTCCATTGATCCATCCTTTATGTCAACCTCAGAAGCAGAGTCGAAAAAGGTGAGCATCTTGAGAGCTTTATAATAGTACATCATTCCCCTTACTGTTCGGGTTAGAGTTTGGCCTCTGAGAGAAGCCCAAAGCCGAAGATCCCTTGACCCCTCATTCCATATCTGTGCTTCATCGGTATATCCATTTTCTTTCATCCGTTCTAGAAAGTTCACCCATTCATCATCGTAAATCTTCTGAAGATAGAATATGATTGAGATGCCGTCTTCATTCTCTGTCCGGAGCTGCTCCTTACTGTACAAAACTTCTTCATTATAGTAAGGGGTAAGAACACTAAAAGCCAGCATCTTTTCAACATGAGGAGCCCTAGGCATGTTCATGAACAAAGAGTTGCTAAAAAAAGCAATACGCCGGCGGGCCTCGAGATTCTTGGGGACATTGTTCATCGAATCTCTCGATGTGAGTATTGTGTGCAACCGCCTTAGGTTTCTAAAGAATGCTGCATATTCTGGGCTCGGTAATTCAACAGCGGTTTCAAATAACAAACCTGTGGTGCTCGGCCTCAAAGGAGCTAGACCCAACTGCTTAAGCTCATCTGTGCTCTTCTTATTCGTAGGAAAGTCCCGGACAATAATATCGTAAAGGGTCTGTAAAACATTAACCGCCTTGTTTATATCAGGCTTGGGCTTGATTAGTTGATTGATGAGGGTTATCAACTTTTCGTGGATATTTGGTAAGACTTGCATCTTATACTCCACAGTGAATTTCCCCACTTGCATGGAATCATCAAACCCAGAGAACAACTGGGTCAAGATTGAATGCTCCTCAGTTCCCTCCCTTACGATCTCGAGCATTAAGTGCTTGATACTGTCGTAGGCCTCCATAACTGCGCACCGCCTGTACTCATTCTTGCATATCTTTCTCCAGTGCTTTCTATCTGATGCAACAAGCTCCTTTGCCTGCCTAAGAGCAAGCAGCAGCTCATTGCAGAGCAATAAACATGGCCAGCGAACAACCCGGATATTCCAAGCCCTACCAGGAATCTCAAGGAGCTCTACCTCATGATTGCTGACGATATCCTCCTCTCTAAATGTCTCAATAATCTCATTCCAAATCAAGGCAAATCGGTGAGCTGCAACCTGGTTCAACTCGATCTTCTTGTACGGCCGCCCAAGCCCATACCGAAGCTTAAGTCGCAGTATTGCATCATTGAACTTGCTCTTAAAAGAGCCGCGACCCTGAAGCAGCTGCTCCTCAGGCATTATGTTAAATTGCATTGCACTAGCAAAGAATTGGAACCTCAATCTCAGTTGCTGCACATTCCGGATCTCACCCAAATGGGAGAACAACCCTACTAAAGCTCCAACAAGAGAAGAAAAAATCGCATACCAGATTTGAATATCCATCAGATATATCAAAACAACAGGAATCCACAACAGGACAACTGCAAACCGATTGGTGTGTTTAAAAGCCTCAAACCACTGGATATGTACGGAGGGAAGGTTATATATGGCCTTGGTCGGGCCTACCATGGGCTTGATCTGAAGGAAGTAACTGAAAGTGAATTTCACTGCTAAGAGCACGACCCAGAAAAGGGAATACTTCAGATTATCCACGATGCCTTCCCGTAGCCCTCGGCCAACAAATGTTCGAGTCTGAAACCACCATGTCAGCACATAAAGAATCCTCCAATTTGTTTTTTCAAGGAAATTACGAATCCAAGGGATTATGAAGAGCACAATAGCTAATAGCTCAGGGAGAACAAACACAGCTGCCGCCTCGAGATAGAGGGTCAATCTCTGGTTTGCTGCATTAGACCATCGACGATCATGATACCGCTGATCCCATACCCGAATATAAAGAATAGTGAAAGCAAAAGTCCATGCAATTGCCACAACAGTTTTCAGCACCATCCTAAAAGCAAGCAAAGTCTCTCTCAGGCCAATGTTATACTGAACTCTTAAATCGAGAAGGGCTTGCAAAACACGCAGACCAGCCCACGTAATAAAAACAGTCAAGGTCCGAACTTGAACATCTCGGCTTTGTAGTCCCTGCCAAGGATAAGTATTGCCTTCCCAAGCAACAATTGCTGCAGCTTGGAGGTAAAGTATGAGCATGACCCATAGTCGGTCAAAGCTCCTATATAGGTGAAGAAAGGTTCGAACCTCAACAAAACCAGTCTTCCTCGCTCGACCACCTTTAACTGGGATAAAAAAGTTCTTCGAGAGGTCAAATGGCCACCGGAGCTGATCGAAACATTTCTTGCTCCAAAAGAACTCGTTGATGTCATCATAGTTTCGCCATCTATCATGTGCAGCAGTGCCATTCTGGCTAGCTTTAACCTCAGCCTGAATAACTTTGTACAGCGGAGTAACAACACAGTTAAGGAACGCGTCCTCGCCTGATACAGCAGGACGAGCTTGACACCCTGTTGCATCATCGATATAATCCTCGAGAATGCGGTTTAGCTCCATGGCCATGTGGTGGAAAATATAACAAAGGCACTCTGGTACAAATCGGAGATTCGCAGCCTCACCCCAAATAAGCAAATACAAGGCAGTGTACAGCAAGTCCCGGCGAGGGTCAGGGGAGGTTCGGCGGGTAACAGCAGCAGAATCAGAAACCCATAAGTTAGATTTTCGGCCAAGATAAGCACACCAAGCAGTGTAATTATGGAGCAACTTCTTGCGGAGCCTATGAACAACAGATGGTTCTAGAGCATCGATATTATCAGGAGGTGGTTGAAGACGCATTTGGGCATTTGCAAGGAGAAGTACTAAGTGTTCTCTTTGGTTCTTGACATTATCACGCTGAAACCCGAAGAATGCACCGAGCCAATCTAAGAGGTCGAGGTTATCATGCCACCGCACAAATGGAGGCTTGCGGAGATCACCGACGGTGTGAAGAGCGGCCATGGCTGCTCGGACCTCGGGGAATCGGAGAGCCGGGTGCTCTGCTAAGAGATTGTGTATAGGAATGATGTTGTAGGAATCGTCGTTGGATTCAAGATCAGGGGCCATGGTGGGGCCCAGGGATGGGCCTGGACCCGGACAATTTGGGCGCTGCCGGAGGCTCATTTGGGTATCAGAGGGGTTTTCTCGCTCATATTATTACCTCTGTCGAGAGAAAATAAGCATAAATACAAATAAGTGTATGTTAATAAAAGGGGGCTTTTTCCTAAGTAGCGTGGACTCGTACAGATATGAGACATGATACAAGTCCGAATCGTGGATTTGCAGTTTCCCAAAATTTTTGGATATGATTCGTTGGGATACGCTACATGTTTAGTTGCTGTAACATATACACATGGCTATAAAACGTTATCAGTTTAGCAAATCCAAACCAAAAATTAAAAAAGGAGCTAGTGTAAATGGATATATTGTTGGTGGTTGGACATAGCTACATGTTCAATATATCTACAATACAACATAAAATATAGTGTGCGCCAAAAAGCGTTCAATAAGTCTCCTCCAGAATATGGTATGGATGTCATCCCGATATGGATAATGTCTCCTTGACAGCGAATGGGTGCAACATAGTTTTTTTCCTATAAAACCTAGCTATTTCCGTATATCAACCCCCCCCCCCCCAAAAAAAATAAATAAATAAATAAACAAACTTCATTTTTATCACCTGAAACCCCCTAACAAACCTATCCATTCATGATCCTCCCCTAAGTTTCACAAACCAAGAATATCATAGGAGAGGTTATGGTAAATGAGCATCACCCCCATCAAAGGCAAAAACTTAACTAATTATAGCTTTCTGCATCATCCACTGTAACGCATATCAGTCTTGATTTCCGAAAAGGTTGCAGGTTTTGGAGTCAATATACATAAATGTCAAGTTTTACATAAATACCAAACTTTTGGGGGTTATTTTTAAGAAAATCCCTACAAAAATCCAAAACTAAAACAATTAATGGAGGCGTACCAAAAGCTTCAGCTTGAATGAATCTAAATTGCGAAATTACGAAACTGACACGAAAAAGCAAAATGAATCTAACCTGAAACGACAAATGGGTGAATCTGAGAGCTGATCGCCAAACCCTAGCGAATTCCTTCGAGCTTGAATGCGGCCTCTCGAGATCTGCAGAAAGAAGAGAACTTTAGAGGAAAGGAGAGAGACTTAGCGAAGAGATGCAGTGAAAAGCTTGGAATTTTACCTAAAACCCCTCGAATTTTAAAATGCGAAAGCGGAAACCCTAGATCGTGCGAGGATCGCTTGATGATAGCGATAGAAAACGTATAAGAAATTGAAAAGGACAGTTCATTTTTCTGATATCTTTTTAAAGCTTGCGCTTGAATATGAAGCATTAGTTGGCGTTTTGTTGGGCTGGATCGCTTTTTTAGCTTTATTCTGAAGAAGTGGGCCAACTTTAGGCGAGGATATGAGTGTCCATATGGGTGGGCCCTGAGAACCTGCACTTGGCACATGGCGTTTGTTATCCGAACGGAATTATTATTTGCATTGATGATCGAATGAGGCGAAGTAAAATATTCGGTGGATTCTGGACTACGAGCAAAAGCGAGGGGTGTTCCCCCAATTTAGTATTCCAAATTTGTGGATTTGTTTTTGTTTCCCGCTATTTCTTTATTTATTGAATATTAAATAAACTTTTTATATTTTCTCCTCGTCTTGCAGGTTTTGGAAATAAAATACTGCATTTGCTTTCGGATTCAAATACATTTATAAACACTTGTGAGAGATCATCGCCAGTTCAATCCCCAAAGAGGCAGCAACCAAAAATAACATTGTCACGCCCCGCTTCCCAAAATACGGAATACGAGAGGTTGACAAGACCAGCCATGCTCCTACGGTCGAGAAAATATCCCTCCATAGTCATACTTCGGATTCTAGCTCTACGTGGTAATCAGAAATCAATGCACAGGTAATGAGAAATGTAGTATCTAAATCAAAAGAACTAACCAGATGGAGATCAAGGAAGTATAGCTGTGGGTCGCTGATCAAGATGTCTGCGATATCCTCGAGGTACGTCAGGTCCTGGTTCAAGCTAGATCCGCTTTTCACTCTGAGCATGCATACTCAGGTCGTCAGAACGACGCGATAGCGATATATATATATATATATAGATAGATACAAATGTGAACACGTGTAATAATGATGAACATGAAACGGTAAGCATGAAATAATGACGTGAGCATGAAGTAGCCAATGCAGGTAGCTAATAGAGCAGGTAAACAGTAACGCAGTAAACAGTATGGCAGGTATGTTGAATCGGTAAGCAATGCATGTCAATGTCACTAACCCTATCAGTCTCTAAGTCTCACTGTACAGGTCGCTAAGCCTATCGTCAGTCCAAGTGTGAGAGTCAACCACTCGTGAGTATCCCCCACCTAAGGGTAGGACCCAAGGACAAGGGAACACGGGCCCGAGTCGCTCGCTAATAATCAGTAATATCCCCATATATCTCCAGAGTCGTTGTATGTGCCGGCAATGGGACTCCCGAGATTCTGTTGAACCCACACTCAAACTACTCCACACCCCATAGTCTACATCAAACACCAACCATAAACTCAAATACCAGTCGGTCAATAACAAGCCTACGCGAGAACTGAAGACAGGATCTCTATCAAGCATGTCTCGACTGATACCCAAGATAAATAGATAGTGTTTGGTGCCTTATCTATGACACCCATATAAGTGTTTCCATAATCGTCCCATACCAATTATAGTTACACTTATACATGTCCTATAGACGTCGACAATGCAATGCATCAATAGGGTCTGCTGATTGTGTACAAATACGTGTCACTTTCACTTATCCATTCACGCTTAAACACTCACGTACTTGCCGCAATCAAACACTAATACCTAAAACTGGGTAATGCCTATGATCACTAGGTTACCAATGCAATGACATCTATATGATGTGATGAGAATACAATAATCAAGGCATGATTAAGACATCATCAGTCAGTGTCCTACTACTTGCATAATTTATCATAGATCATACATACAGAATTAGGTGAAACAATGTAAAGGGGGCACGCAGTATGTTTAATTATCTATCCATCAAAATTAGTTCCGCGTCAATCGGGTTTCAGGTTCGCTAGATATGGCCATTTCAATTTAAGTATTCACTGCTGGAAATCCGATTTCAGAATAGGAAGTCCGTTTCGTAACACACCTTAATCCCAGTTGGGATCATAATTAGGGGACGCTATAGTTGAACAATATTTAGGTTTATTAGTTAGGTTTCCACCGCAATTGGCGGATCAGTAATGTCCTATATCAACGGGAAGTTATGATCATGTTATGTTCAATGTGTAAGATCTGTCGCTGCAGAATTCAGCAGAACACGCCGACATTATAAAATGTGTTAAAAATACCAAACGGAACAGGAATCCAGCGAAACTAGTGGAGTAAGAAATCTAACTCAATTTTCTACGTAACGATATAGGGTTACGCATATCCTCGTATTTGAACAGGAATGTACAGGTATATAAAAACAGGGGTTAAATGGGATTTCCGTTCTGGACTGCAGCCCATAATCATAATTCTCCGCAATTATCTCTATCATACTTTGTTAAAATTCAGTGAACAACTATAGAATACTGTAGGTTAAACAGTTATCTTCGATACAAGCCATGAAACGCTAAAATCCGATCTATACATAATTTAATATAAATTTTACGGTTTAACATGTACGAAAGTGTTCTGGTTTTACGACAGAAACCGGGACACCATTTTACGTGAGCAAACGACATTGTTTTGTAATCACAGTCTTAAGGGATATTCATTATAACTCGGGCCATCACATGTTATTTGTTGTCGTCAATTTAACAGGGTTTTCCATTCGGGTTTTGCATCGAACACTTGGATTATAACGATTCGCATAAAAAGTATATGCGGAATTTATTGGTAAATTGAATTGTAATAGGTAAAATTAGCATGAAGCAGGTATTAAACTTGCCTGAAGAAGTGTCGACGACGGTACGGCAGCGGCAACGGCATGATCGCGTCACGAACATGGAACAGGTTTATCCTTGTCGGATCTTGATTCTCGGACTCGATGGTTCAGTGGGTGCGACGGGCGTATGCTGACGTTGCGATGGATAGCGTGTTGATGACGATGACGGCTTAAGGGATCGAGGCCACAAATTTGATGGCGACGACGGTGACCAGAATAGCGGCAATAGCGATCGATGCAAGTGTTCGACGAAATGCCGGGGGCTCGACTGTGAAATAGGGCTCGAGAGCGGGCTGTGAAAGCTCGGGTGTCGTGCAGGGGCTCGACCGCGGCATAAGGGTTGCCGTGATGCTTGCAAGGGAGGCCGGCGGTTGGTGGTCAAGGTGTTGGGCTCGACTAGAGGTCGGGTTAGGTTCGGTCTAGGGTTCTTTTTGAAGAAGAGATGAGAGAGAAAGATGTTGCTGTGTGAGAGAGAGAGAGAGATGTTGCTGTGAGAGAGGGATAGAGAAAGAAAGTGAGTGGTAAAGAGAGGGGAGCTTGGTGGTGACAGGTCGAGGAACTCGTTGGCAGTAGAAGGAGGGTCGGCGACGGAGGTGGCCGG
The DNA here is from genome assembly GCA_030015575.1 of Agapanthus africanus. Classification (NCBI taxonomy): domain Eukaryota; kingdom Viridiplantae; phylum Streptophyta; class Magnoliopsida; order Asparagales; family Amaryllidaceae; genus Agapanthus; species Agapanthus africanus. The sequence continues at coordinate 11,910,753 of CM057343.1, read as the reverse complement.
CGTGGTGTTCAGGGTGAGCGATGGGTGCTGCGGCCGACGTGGGTTAGAGTTGCGGTGGTGGTGCTGGGACGACGGTGATGGGTGATGGGGGTTCGGGCGTGCAGGCGAAAGGGTTCTCGTCGTCGGTGGAGACGAGCGTAGGGTTCTCATAGGGGTGAGGAGGGAGAAGCGGGGAGACGAGAAAGAGAGAAAGGGAGCGAACGAGAGTGAAGATGAGAAAGGGAGAGGTGGTTACGAGGGGGAGAGAGATGGAGACGGGGTCAAGGGAGGGTCGCGGCGCGTGCGCGCGAGGTCGTGGGGACGTGGGGAGAAGGAAAGAAGGAAACGGGAAAGGAAGAGAGTGGGGGAGGAGAGAAGCGTGAGGAGAGAGGAGCGAGGGGAGGGGGAGGTGGCACGGAAGTCGCGGGGAGTAGGCGCGGGTGAACGGCGCGAGAACGGGAAAGCAATTGAGGGGGGAAAAGGAGAACGGAAGAGGAAGAAAGGGGGAGGAAGCGGGTCGGGTCGGGTCGGGTGATTTGGGAGTGGGCTGGGCCGAGAAGAGAAAGAGAGAGTGGCTGGGCTGAAAAATTGGGAAATAAAAAGGGAATTAGATGCAGGGTTAGGTTTTGGGGGTTTGGGCTGGGCTCGGGGAAAATGGAAATGGGAAAAAGAAATAATTAATATGATTTTAGTTTTAGGTTAGGAGTTTAATAAATTAGTTTAAATAAAAATTATACATACATATATATATATATATATATATATATATATATATATATATAAATCGGAATAAATCTGGATTAAATTCTGAAAAAATACAGGAAATTTGCAGGAAATTTGGAAAAATATCTGGAGACATTATTTATTAAAATACGCTAATTATTTATAGGGACTGGGTATTACAAACATGAACCAATGAGTTTGATTTAACCATCACAGCATCTCAGTACTTTTGAAAACATCATCGATAGGGTTGTCAAAATAACCCGAACCCGATAACCCGATCCGAAATTAGCGACCCGAACCAGACCCCAACCCGCTGAGCTTTTAAACAAGTCGATAAACAGGTCGAGGATGGTTATCTATCATGACCCGCTTGGACCCTCTTGAATCGAATACGTTATCCCAAAATTGCTTGTTTTCTATCATTCTTCGATGTTTTAGGTTTTACTTATTTGAATATCCACAAATTTTTACATGAGTATCGAATTTGTAATAGTTAATTTGCATTACTCATACATAAAACAAAAAAGTAACAAACCAAGTCAGGTCGGGTCATGCGATCCAATTATGATCCGGCCCGAAAATTAAACGGGTCTTAAAAAAAACTAACCGGTTATTAAATAGGTCGGGTCGACCCGAACGTGATTTCGATGGGTCAATTATGACCCGACCCGATTGCGACCCGTTTGACACCCCTAATCATTGAACTCTACGGGTATCCAAAAGCAGCATGAACCAACGACTTTGATTTAACCAACACGGCATGTCGGTACTTTTAGAAAACATCATTGAACTTGACAAATTACAAGCAAACTCAATTAACTTTAAATAAATACCGTAAAGTTTCATCCACAAAGCCGACTCACAAGCAATTTAGGGTGATTCATTTTAAACAACCGCCGAGGAATGTGAGATGATGGGCAAGTGCAATTTCTCTGTAATCCGATTAATGCATCCCAAGGACCAAATAGACCGATTTCTATAATCAATGCTTGCATGCGGAGAAAAGGTTCAGATTATTCGAGCAAGGTAAATAGAAAGCTAAATGGACTTGAAACAATATATTTATAACAAAGGTTGAAAAGAGAAAGGAGCCTTAAAAAGGCCAGTAGGCGAATCTAAGCAAAGCGAAGCAACAAATACTTTGTTCAACAAGCGCCGCTGTTTAAGCGAAGGAGAAATTATTCAGCGTATGAAATGCAATGCATTGGGACGTGAGAGAGATAAAGATATGATTTCTTGGAAAATTTGAGCAGCTTTGTGGGTCCATACTTCTATTTCTTTATCTCTCTTTCTCTCTCATGACCGGGTACATGCATCCGTTACATAAAATAACTTTTTACAAGCGAAGGCGTGACAAACTCAAGTTTCTAGTCGGTAACAATGTAACATAAATCAAAATCTAAAGCATCAACACTTGCAATTTCCCCAATGTAAGAAAAAAACCTCGATTACAATTTTCATATCGGTACCTCAGACGGAAAATGGCTACCAATCCCAATATGAAACTTAGATCAATTTTTTTTAATAAAGAAACCCCTAATTGCAGACATCACAGCCTCTCAAGATCATAAGGTGAATTTGACAAAGCAATGAACATAAAGGAAGAAAAAATAAAGGTGAATAGATTTTTTACCTCTTTATGAACCGAGAAGTAAAACTTATATATTATAGGTTTATAGATTACGATTAGCGACAGTGAATTTTTGGAGTCTTGTTGGTGATTTGTTGGGCTGGACTTTACTGTGAAGGATTGGGCTAGATACGAGTGTTATTGGGCCCTGACATGTTTAAGTTAGCTACGGCCTAGTTTGGAAACACGCTTGGGGACGAACCGGTTTCGTAAAATTGAGGTTTTGCAAGATTTACAATGTTTGGCAATGTAGTCTCGAAACCAAAGTTTTGCGAGATAATAAATTTTAAAATAAAGAACGGCTTGAAACTTAACGAAACTCCGGTCAAGAATGCAAACTGTGGTTTTGTTAAAAAACAATGTTTCATAGAGTTTCGGATCACTTAACAACATTTGTTATACAAAATTACGGAACCATAAATTTAGTTTGTATATACTACCTGTAAAATATTATACGCTGATTAAGAAGAGGAGGGGTAGCGTGGGAAATAATACTGCTGCATGTAAAAACTAGGGTGATTTTGTAACGGAATGTAACTTTGGTGGATTGGTTGGTTTTGATGATGGGTCTTAATTACCGAGCAGTTTCTAACGGGTCGAATTGACGGTTCCTATACAATAACAATAAGTTAATCTTTTTGGTGCAAAATATCTTTTAAGATCTAACAAAGAAGTTACGGGCCAACTGCAATAAATCTTCTTGAAGTATGGTATCATCAAATTTGATCAATCCATCCAGTAATTCAACCTGCCATGAAGCCGGCACAGGTAATTCATTTGATGGAAAATATTAGAGGGCTGGAAAAATATCAAACAAAATAACCCTAATTTATCAAAAGAAGGTCATATTTATTTTTTGGCAAAAGAAGTTCATATTTATTTGTAAATCGTAATTATATTTAGGATCCGAACCTAAATCAGAGAAAAAGGAGAAACAGAACGCCGCCGTTTAGAGAGAGAGAGAGAGAGAGGAACAACGAATCCGCAGCCCTTCGCTTTCTCTCTCTAAGGAACCCCATGGAATCTAATGGCGGCGACGGCATCGGCATCGGCATCGTATACGAAACCCTAGATGCCCTCTTCTTCTCTCCAACCCCCGACGCCGATCCCGATCCCGATCCCGATCCCGATCCATTCGAATCGTACGCGGTGTTTCGGAACCACATAACGTCTTCGACAGACTCGGCTGATATCCCCGTCACCGACTACTTCTCTCTCGACGTCGCCGGCGAGCCTCCTCGCCGTGAAATCGAAGAGGTCGTGCCTTCGGTCGATCGCGCTAGCGAAGGGAGCAAGGCGTCGGAGCTTGCTTGGTTTCGTGTCGGCAGTCGATTCAAGAGCCCCATGATCCAGCTTCACAAAGGTGAGATTTTTTGCACAAGAGGATTGATTTTTTTGGTTTGTATGCCTAATTTGAAGTCGATTGATCCACAAAAGGAAAGATTTTGCTCAAGATTGATGTTTTGCTTTCTATGTTTAGTTTGGAGAAGTTCGAAGTGGTATGATTGTGTCTTTTTAGTGTCAGCGTTGTGTTTTGATAGTGATTTGTATGGTGAACTCGAAAGAGAGATGGTTTGAGTTGACTCTCAATTTGTAAAGTGTAAGGTATAATTTTGAGAACAAGCTTGGATTTTTTTTTTTGTGAACTTCAATAAGATTGTTGTGCGCTTTCGGTAAGAATGAAGGATCTTATGCTTGGTAAACATTTACACAACCCTGAATTCAAGCATGCGGATAGATAGTTGGTTGCCTAATTGATTCATGTTTGATGCCGTTTTATCATGATTGGCTTGGTGCCTTTTCTGAAGTAATGCAAGTAATTTGAAAGGCACAAGTGTCAAATATTTATCTTTCATCGTGGCAAGATGTGGTTAATTATTATTACATCCTTGTTTTTGTTACAAATGTAAGTGATGGTAACAATTGCTTTTCTGTTGCAGAGATAATTGATTTTTGTGACTCTGTGTCACCCACTCCTGAGGAAGAAGCCTCACGTACCGCTGCTGTGCAAAGTGTTTTTGAGGTCGTGAAATATATCTGGCCACACTGCAAGGTATGGTTAACTATTATTACATCCTTCGATCCTATATCTTTGAATTTAAGTGTGAATAGTAAAGATTATGTTTGGTTACTGTGTTTTGACTGGTTGTTGGTGTGTAGGTGGAAGTTTTTGGATCGTTTAGGACGGGCCTTTACCTGCCAACCAGTGATATTGATGTGAGTAATTCATGTTTTTGAAGCTTTGTGCTGATTTGGATACTATGATTCTCTAAACTAGTTACCACTATAAGTTAAATTCATTGTGTAATTGAGCAAAGTTTCTTCCTAAATTTGCTTCTACAATATTTGATTCCATCACATCGCTATTTTAGCAAACATGCCATTAACCTTGCAAATTGAAAATGGGAGCATGACAATTAAATAACGATGTTTACAAATTGAGAGTCAATAGACATTTCACAGTGCAGTTTGATGAGTCGATAAACATTTGTTCCCAAGAGAGCAACGGGTCTCAATTTTTCCTCAAATTTTGAATAATGAGTGGAAGTCATCTTTGTTGGATATGTATGCCCTAAAGGCCATTATTGTATGTGTGTGTATAGTTGATACTTGGACATATATATGTACTAGACAATCTTGCTCGATATGATAGTATTCTATTTTCTTTATCTTAACATATGTATATGTTTTATTTGTTATTTCGTATCGTTAATACATGATGATAAAACCCGTATGATCATTGCTTGACTACCAGCGTTATGATGTCGATCATACATGTGGTGGCTGAGTAGTCAATAAACACATCTTTAAATGACCCTAGTCATGGGAGTATCAAGACCGGGTATCGATATTCCGGAGTAGACTGGTGTATATGTTTCTAAACCCCGACGAGGGGCGATGATTGGTCCTACAACTATTGGTCTTTGGCATCTAAGATCGTATACAGTGCTCATTGGGGGTGAGTACACTTGAAGGACTCGTCGAGAACTTCTAGATGGTACTATACCTATTGTCAGATAGTAGTTCTCAGGTGACATGAGTACATGTTAGTCTTTAGATCTGGGATCGTCATTTGCCTCGTGTGAGTTTCCATTGTACTTAGATTACTACCCTACCACGGCTCTATTAAGTCTTGCAAACAAGTTTTACTTGGGTACAATCCCGAGCCATATGGAGACAGTGAGCGATTGTTGAGGATTCGTCTCTCCCGGTATACGGAGTCGATATCGCACTGTGTTCGGTTGGCCAGCACCATAAGACCTTGGTCGAGGCAGTTAAGAAGATTTACTGATAGTTAGATCAGTAGTTCTCGGATTGGTCCTGAGCCATATCGATATGAATTATCGGGTTATTAGGGTATGCCGTTTACCACCCTTAGACCCGGTATGCGATACTCTTAGACGAAGAGACCAGATTGTATGGAGATTGTCATGGATAGGCTCAGTAGAAGTTCGGATGTGCTTGCTTGTCGGTCTTCCTTTTCGACAGGTATCTGGGTAGCCATTACGTACAGCTAGTGCCACTGATGTGTTTGTGGTTAAACCCACTGTCAGTATACTGTCGAGTGTTTAGAGTCCCACGCAGAGAGTTTACCTGGTTTAGGCGAAAGGATATAGAGGCCGTATGGTTATACATGCAGGGCTCCGATCATATACATATACCAGCTATACAGATTTATGTTCAGACGTTTAATACCAGCGGGCTTAGAATTAAGCCATATTATTGAATCAAGTATTGATTTAATAATGATCTAGCATTATATTATTGGATTATTTATCTCTTGGTATTCGTATTTTTTGTAGTACGAATACGAATATGTATATACGGTCTATGTATTCTTGTATTTATACAAGAATGCTTCTAGGTGAGAACACCTCATTATTTTTGTTTCTATTTATTAGAAATGGAAAATGAGATGGAGGGGTGAGGTGGTTTTTAAGCATGGTGAGAGGCATGGCTAATGTTATTATTTATTCATTTGTGAAAACTGTTCAAGCATGGCTTGATTTTTTATTTGGAAAAATATTATGATACATATCATTTTCCTTAGCCATTCTTGTCTCATTCTTACTTGGTCATTCTCTTTCCTCACTTGAGTTCATCTTCTTCCTCAAACTCTTCTTATGAGTTGAGAATCATAGGGTTTTGAGATAAACAAATCCAATTAACACTCTCTACATCATCTAAGTATTCTAAATTAGGAGTCTATAGTTGCTTCTTTTAGAAGTTCAAGCTTGAACCACAAATTCTCGGCTGGATCATCTTCGACGGAGGATGACCGGCGGTCAAGCGCGATCACGGAGACCCCAAGGAGCCAAGGAAGAGGAGGTGAAGACCGAAGGACTCGATCTCTTGGTATAACCTTCTTCCATAGTAGCTAAAACCACTTTGTAGTTGTCTAGTTCACGTGTTTGGTTTAGATTTTAGGGTCTGTAGTTTCTAGAGCCTTTAGATTTTTTGTTTTTCATTCCGCATAGGCCGCGGTTGTGGCGGCTAGGAACTGTAACAATCTTGAATCCTGATGGTGCTTTTGACTTGCTGATCTGAACTTCTGTAGGTTGTGATTCTGGAGTCTAATGTGAAAACTCCACAAATGGGATTGTACGCTCTTGCTAAAGCATTATCTCAGAGAAGTGTTGCCAAAAGGACGCAGGTTAGCATATTTAGACTGTTGAGATATCCAGCCAATTTCAGCTACTTTTACCTGACATCAGTGTGGAAATTATCTTCTACCCCAAGGTTATAGCCAAGGCCCGAGTCCCTATTATAAAGTTTGTGGAAAAGCGAAGTGGAATTGCGTTCGATGTCAGGTTTAATTCTTTTCTTAGATTATTTTGTATCTTAATATCAAATAATTTAGTTATTGGTTTGTGCAATTGTCGCCAGGTTTAATCCTTTTCTTTGCAGTTTGCACCTGTCCACTCTGTCTTTTTTAATATTGTGCTTTCCACATGTTTTCTTTCAATGGCCGTTTTTATATTTAATTATAAAAAATTGTAGATTTGCGACCATTCATCCATTTCAAACCCAGTTGACACCATGGGATTGTGATAAAATATTGCTGTGTACTTCTATTCCCTGACATTTTGGTGCTTATTTTGTCATCTTTCTTGAATTGGTTTTCATCATTACATGTCTAACAAGAGTGGTTTTTTCAAAGCTTTCCAGACATTGGTATCTTTATCAGTATTTTAAATTGTGCAAGAGGAGAATTTACGCTTGTTGTCTGAAACTTTTCATTTTTACATTTATGTCAACACTTTGTAGTGTTTCTCTCTTCAAGTTGTGATTAGATAGCCTTTTCCTTTCTACATCCAGATGACTCGACTCCATCACTTGACTCCATCTTTTTGCAGATTTTAGTTTTCTGTTGAAAGCAAGGTTGCACGGACACGGACACGGAGATACGAACACGATACGATGCGACACGGCAAAATCCCAAAGTATAGGATACGGGGACACGAATATATATAATTATAAGATGGATAGTACCATAACATTTGAACATATTCCGCAATATGTCAAACTATTCATAAAAGTTCCACGAATACTATGTTTTTTCTCGCCTTTAATTGAGAAAATAAGGTTTTCACTATTACGGGAATCGCCTTTTGTGTCGTGGCTACACTTAAATGTGTTCACGTGTCCGATATGTGTCCAAATCCAAAGTCGCCTCAATTCGAAGTAGGACACAGAAATTCCGTGTCGGATACTTGTCGTGCAAGTGTTGGGTACGAATCCGTGTCTAACACGGATACGGCAATCAAAAAGACGTGTCCGACCTAGGTTGAAAGTTCTCTTATAAACGTAAATAGCTGTGAACATCTTTTGTGCATATTTTCCCCTGTGCAAGGCCTAATTTGATTCCTTTTCTTTTCACAGTTTTGATATCGATAGTGGTCCAAAGGCTGCTTATTTCATTAAGGTATACATGTTATTTTATCTGTGATATACCTTTGTCCTTTTTGCATACTTTCTGTACTATGGATATAAGAAGCTATAAGCTTCATTGTAATACCATATTGTGGAAAATGCATCCGTGCGAGGTTCCATTGATTTTTGATTTTTGGTAGTATGTTCTTAAATAGATTGAATTCATTGTGTTGGTCGGAATTTAAGCTATAGAGTTGTTTGTAGACTAGTTTTTCTTTCATTTATTTAATTAATTATTATAAGAATGTCAGCTAATATCCAACTCACCAGACCAAGTATGCATTCTTCCTCCACCTTTTCGAAACATATACTTGCTCCGTTGCTACCAGTCCCTTTTTTCTTCTTGCGCACTTGTTAAGAAGAGTATAACTATTCTAAAATCCAAATGTCATAAATGAGAATTCCTTATCTAACACTCTGATAGTTTTCATTTATTCTCACAATCAGGATAAATTTGGTACCTCATAAATGCATTGGTTTTAGAAGCATGGAGTGAAACATACTTCTTGATAGTCTAAAGGGACCAGTAATTAAAAAAAAAAAGAGCAAAGAAAGACTAGTAAAAAGAAACGGAGGGAGTAATTTGGAACCACATGCTGATGTTCATCGAGCATATGCTTCTCATAAAAAACTGATGTCTTTTCATTATATATTGTGGACCTCATCAGATATGTGCAGGATGCTGTTTCACATTGTACTTGAAAATTTCTAATTATATATTATTAAGAAAGTAATTTGTGCCACCAAGCGACTTCAAGTCATTTTGAATTTTGAAACCTGCAAGTTGTTCCTTCGTTATGTTTACAATTGCGCTGTTGCAGGTAGTCAGTAGTTGTTTATCTTCTTAATAGAACATGTTCTTCATTATAATTATCATTCTAATTTTTCTAGCTATGCAACACAGCTGTAGCTGTTGTTAAATTTTGTTCTGGGTTCATATATTTTCTTTAAGCTTGACAATTTTCGGTTTAACATATAATTTCATTAAGTAACAGTTGTAATTATCTCAGGATGCTGTGAAGAAGTTACCACCTTTACGGCCATTGTGTTTGATTTTGAAGGTTTTCTTACAGCAGAGAGAACTGAATGAGGTATGTTCCATTCCATTTGCTCCCAAATTATTCCAGTTATTTTTCTGGCCTTTACATATTAAAAATTATAGTGAGTTACTATGCTGTGTCAGTTTTATTTCTTTCTTTTTTGTATTGTTTTGCAGGTGTATTCAGGTGGAATTGGTTCTTATACTCTCCTTAGCATGCTGATAGCACACTTGCATGTACGTAAAAAAACACAATGATTTTTATTCTATAAGCCGGTTTAGTTTCACCACATTGTCATTATCTTCCGACTCCTTTCCCATTACAATTATTTCACAATTAAATTGGGTTGGCAATGGTTATAAAGGCTCATATTTAGTGCAAGTTCATGGCCAAGAAAACTATGAACAAGTTCTATGATCATAAATGGCCAGTTGGCATCCTCCATATTTTCTGCATAAAAGTGCAGAAGAAGGGGAATAGAAGATATGTTTGCCACAAGGAATTAGTAGCGTGCATGTTGTCAGTTGTAATGAAGCCAAGAGGCAACAAAAAGAGAACTCATGTCCATATAAAATTTCTTTTATGCTGTTGGAAATTGTTTTGGAGGTATGCTCCAAACAGTGTACCAGTGTGTCAATTCGATACTCTATTTCTGATTGCATAGTTTTTATATGGTTAGGCGCTGTTTAGCAGGTGCTTAATTGCAAGTGTTTTTATACCAATATACCAAATTGGTTTTCAATTGAAATATGCTCAGTTCTATAGTTGGCAACACTATGCAGTCTGTGACAGCTACTCATTACAGTGCATGAATTAAAACCTTTGTTTTCTTCACACTGCAATACTGTCATCATCTTGAATTTTGACTTTGATCTTAGGGATACTGTTTGGATTTTGTCTACTCTCGCTATCGATCTATCATAGTTGATATTTTTTTATTCATAAGTATATTATGTTTTCAGATACATTGGAGTCGAGATTTACAGAGGTTCCAAAACTCCATGGAACATAATCTGGGAATTCTTCTGGTATGTATATTTAGATGTCAATAGTTCAACTATCCATTGCAGTGCATCATTTTTTCTTGAACACGAGTTTCATTTTGTTTGCTGTTTCTGGCGGACAGATCAACTTTTTTGATTTCTATGGACGTAAATTGAACACTTCAGATGTTGGGGTATCCTGCAACTCGTCAAGCACCTTTTACTCAAAGTCTCAGAAAGGGTATGCAAATTTACTTTTTTTTAATATTTATTTATCCAAAAAAGAAAAAAAGTCCTTTTGTATTAGTCTCTTACTTTAAAGGCACGGAGCTATCAATTTTCATTATTATTGGGTGTTTTCAGGTTCCTTAACGCTGAGCGGCCTTATCTTCTCTCCATTGAGGATCCCCAGGTATTTTAATTATCTTCACACCATTACATTTGGAAGTTGGAAGTTAATCTCTTTAAATGGCTGCGTTGACAATGAATTAGGCACCAGACAACGACATTGGGAGGAACTCCTTCAACTTTTTCAAGGTCATCTTCTAAACTTCTAGTATTCCTTTTCCAGTTTTCCGCATTATGTCCATGTCAAGATACTCGGCATGCATGCATGTGTGTGTATAGTGAATATAGGTAGCTTATTTGTTACTACTTCCTAGACTCAAAATGGGTTTATTCTTGAACATTCTGGAAGTGGTCTTATTATTAGGCCCGGGTATATGTTTACTTTGGGGAACACAGTTCTCTTCTTTTCATTTTAACTTCTCTCCCTATATGTTGCTTCCTTGACATAAAACACATCCACTAACAAAGGGAACCAATGTTTTTTTTTGGGAAATATGGTGAAGGTTTGTGTATCTGTAGTTAGATCTTTTATATCGGGTTTAATTGCACAAAACCAACCTGTATAGCACTTATACCCTCATAACTGATTTATTAGCTCGAAAACTCCCTCTGTTCATCGATTAAAACCCTCCAAAATACTCAAATTCCACATCAAACAACACAAACAAGTTCTAGAGATTAATTTAACAATCATTTGAGTTGGGGTTTTGATCAAATGAGCAGAGAGGGGGTGATAAATCACTTGGGGGGTTATGAGTGATACATGGGATACACAAGGGGTTTTGTGCAAATAATTCGTGTCATAGCAACTCCCACTGAAATCATACTCTTCTCCATTTCTATAGGTGAGGTCAGCCTTTTCAATGGCATACTCCTTACTCACTGATTCAAGGACCATTATCGGCTTGGGCCCACACAGAAGCATACTCGGAACAATAATCAGACCAGACCCAGTGCTTCTCGATCGGAAAGGGGGAAACAATGGAGAGCTCACATTTGCAAATTTACTTCCCGGTGCCAATGAGCCATTGCCTCAACAATTTGGGAACGAAAACAATGACATTTACAACTGGCAATTGTTTGATGAAGAGCCTCTACCAAGGGAGAAAATCGTAATCGATGATGATATCAATAGGTTTGTGTCCGCAAGAAAGAGGGCAAAGAAAGAAAAGCGCAAAATGAAGAAAGGCGATAACGGTGAATCATCAAAAAGCGGCGGGCATGAAGCGAATGGGATTAGTAAAAAGAAGCGAAGAAAAGCGTTTCAAGAAGACGAAGAAAGATTTAGCAGAAGTCTCCCTCGGAACTGGAGCCGAGGTCACTAGCAGCCTAGTTGCTAGAAATATAACTTTATTGTACCGACAACCGTATTATTACGTCAGTAAATTAAATTCAATTTGACTCTCCGTAGCAAATAGCAGGAAAGTCGTGGTCCGTAAATTTTGCTGCCTATATGCATTTGTTTAATGCAGACATTCTAAGTACTGATACATTGCTTTCAAAGCACTATAGTCTGCATGAACACAAACCTGCTACTGTATCAACATCGTATCATGTAACATTATCGCTATTGTTCATCCAAAGATAAAGTTTAGCAGACGCGGACGACAAGTATCGCAAATCGAATACAACAACTGAGCCTTTTATCCCAAGCATATGGGGTAGGCTACATGAACCAACATAAGAATCATGTCGGGTCCAGCACATGAATCCTCTGTCTCCACTCATTTCTATCGAACAATGTACTTTCATTGAGTCTTTTGGCAACCATATCGTTTCGTATCACCTCCATCCATGTTTTCTTCGGTCTCCCTTTTGCCATTGCCCATATCGAGAGTATCTATTCGTCGAACCGGTGCTTCCATAGGTCTGCGTCGCATATGACCAAACCATCTTAGCCGGTTTTCCTGCATCTTCTCCTTTACAGGTGCTACACCAACTTTTGCACGAATATCCTCATTTCGCACCTTATCTTTTCTAGTGTTACCGCACATCCAACGAAGCATGCACATCTCTGCTACGTGCATCTTCTGTGTATGATGCTTCTTAGGAGCCCAGCATTCTGTACCATATAATAAGGCATGCCGAATAGCGCTCCGATAAAACTTCCCTTTCAATTTTAACGGAAAGTTACGATCACACAAAATCTCTGTTGCACTCCATTTCAACCAACCAGCTTGAATCCTTTGATTAACATCACTATCGATCTCCCCATTCTTTTGGATGATGGAACCTAGATATCTAAACTGGTCGCTCGGTGATATCTCTTGTCCTTCCAATGTTATACCAATATGGTTTTGACTTCTCTGGCTACTAAATTTGCAGTGCATATATGCTGTCTTGGACCTGCTCAATCTGAATCCCTAAGATTCCAATGTTTGCCTCCATAATTCCAATTTGGCATTAACCCCTGCTTTCGTCTCATTTACTAGAACAATATCATCAGCGAATAGCATACACCAAGGTACCTCATCTTGGATAGTTCTAGTAAACTCATCCATCACGATGGTAAACATGAATCGACTTAATGCAGATCCTTGATGTAAACCAATAGTAATCGGAAAATCACTCGTTAAGCCGCCGCAAGTTCTGACATTTGCCACTACTCCATCGTACATATCCTTGATTATGTCAATATACTTGACGGGAACCCCATTCTTCATCATTGTCCCCCATAATACCTCTCTAGGTACCTTGTGTTCAATCGCAAATCGAATACATTTTCATAAAAAGAGATGATTGAATTAACATGTAGCTGATCGAATTAACATCTTCATAAAAAAGAGAACTGAATTAACATGATTAACATGTAGCAAATCGAATTAACATTTTCATTTAAAAGAGACAACTGAATTAACATGTTCATAAAGAGACGGGAAACTTTTATAAATCCGCCTAAACTTGGCATTTCTAGGCTCTCTATTAGAAAAGAGAGAGAGCCATACACCTCAAGAAACATAGTTAAACATCTTGCTGATTAAAAACTACAGCAAGACACCAGTTCCAATTCCCTGAATATCGTATAATTCACACATTCTCAATACACAAAACACTAAAATAGAAGCATTGCTTTTATTGAAGAGGCAGTTTCCACGGATGCATCAGCTAAAATTTCACATCACGCAGAATATAACACCATTACTAAAAACTCTAGCCCGACCAACCTCGAGGGGGCCCACCACTAGCAGCGCGAGTGTTCAACGTTTCAAGCAGAGGATTGAAGTCAACAGGCTGCCCTATCTCTACCATCATATTCACCGCACCAGCAACTTGCTCTCTGGAGTAACCCATACTAACAGCTTTCTCAGTCACATCCGCATATGGGTGGTTTCGCACGAGCTGATAAAACCCGCTACTATTGCTCGGAGGCAGCTGCTGATTCTGAAATCCCGGAACATTGCTTGGATGCGGAGAGCTATAGATCATACTATAACCCTGTGCATTTGATTGCATTGGATATGGTGACATGCTTGCATAAGCACCAGCCTTTGCTGGAGCAAGTCCAAAAGAACTTTGGCTATTAGCCTGATGTTGCGATTGGATCGGAGCATTAACAGTGTTGGATTGAGGAACTGTGGAATAAGCGAAGGTTTCTGGATTCATAGATTGATGAGTGTATGAAGGATGAGTTGGTGGGGTACGCGGCCTGACAAGAACGACCTGTGAAGGGGGTTGCTGAGCTGATGCCACAACCTGCTGGTTAAACTGCTGAACGGGCGGCTGATGTGACCACTGCTGCTGAGGAAATGGTTGTGGCGGTTGTGGTTGGTTCACTAGTTGACTTGGTTGTTGTTGTGGTGATGCTTGAATCGGATGTTCTTGGATTTGAGGCCTTGGTTGGACTTGTATGTATTGTAGTTCGGGCTGCAGAGCTTGGTTTTGCTGAGAGTAGAATGTAACTGATTGGGGAAGAGAGGTTGGGGGCGGTATTTGATGGGGCAGAGCTAGGGCTAAGTGAGGATTGGGGATCTCTGGTAGCTTATCATGACGATTGGGTTCGGGAACTGACGATGGTGCAACAGGTTCTTCACTTTTTTGAGATAGAGTGGTAGTGGTGGGTTCTTTCGGTGCCAACTGAAGTTTGGCTAGCTCGTTGTGAGTTTCAGCTAGTTCTTGCCTGTCTCTAAGAATTTGAATGGATCGGTGAACCTAGTAAATGGAAAGCATGGAACATTTGAGGTTTCCAATCAGCATTCTTATTTAGTATGATAAACAAAATAATACACGTAGACATAGGAAAGGTAAAGGTAGATTTAATGGCTAATATTGATTTTGATGTATAATAGGGCAAAACATTATGGATTTTGTGTGTTCTAGTAAAAGCCAATGCGACTCAAATAGCAAATTTTAAGGGGAAAAGGAGGGGTTGGGGTGGGGACATATTAGGGCTTATGACATGAATATGCATGTAGAATGCGTCGGTCAGTTATGATTTTCAATAAAGCCAAGGAAAACCATCAAAAGCATTGGAGGGATTAAAAGAACAGAATGGGTATAATTTTCAACATTGATGGCGATGACGAATAATATTCCAAATATAAAATCAATTATAATTTATTCGACTTCATATCAAATGCAACAGTTACTAAGAAGTCCTAATTGCATCCTGTAGTACACTATGTAATGTTATTAGTCTGAAATTTTATTTACTTAAGGGAAGATCACTAGTTTAAATAACAGCCGTTCGCAAGAACACATGCTCAGGAAGAGAAAGATCTTCTCTCCTCCTCTCCACCTTGGAAAATGGTATATAGAGAAAACTTAACTTTCCTCGGAATGATGACTAAAGTAGAGGTATTGCTCCTAAAATGTTAGCCTCGATCAATTGTGAGTTGTGGCTTATTTTTTAGTCTAGCCAAGAACAAAATACTAGAAGTTGGTCAAAGTACTGAAATTCATCATTTGAGAATAACACGAGTTGGGACTTGATTCCATAAAGCAAATTAAAATTAAAATTTTTTTTTTGGATAAAATCACAAAAATTTGCAGCATATCCATTTAGATTCAATACACAAACCCATATACATCCTAACATTGCAAAAAATAATAATACTATTATTAAGCATCGGGACCAAGAGGAATAACTTACTTCTTGAAGATGTTTCTCAAGAGAGTTGAGCTTTGTATCCGTTTCACCCTGATCACGGATCATATCAGCTCGGAATTCACCTATTGAACGTTCAAGTTTATAGCAATATATCTCCAATTGTGACAACCGTCCACAGATGCCCTCGAGATGTCGGAGAAGATTGTCTGCATACTTCTTCATGCACTTCTCAACAACGGCTATTATTTCTTCTTTTGGATACTCGTCTGGTTGTCCATAAGCACTGACCAATGGTCTCCCCACTCTGCTCTCGTGAGAATCCTTCTCAAGAGAAAAATGCCAATAATAACATAATTGATTGAAGTAAGATGTCAGAAATTATATAAGAAAATGGATGTACCCGTTGTAAAGCCGGCTACGGTTGTCGAGTTAATATGTGTGAGAAATCAAAAGCTTAATGAATCAAGCATCGGGTCTAAGCTTCTCTACAACTCGACAAGATATTATGAAATGAACAACCAAAATAACCAAGCCGGGACCTCTATGATGTAACAGGGGTTTAAAACAATACAATGCTAAAAACTGGACATGCCTCTATTGTTAAACTAAGATATTGACTCCCGGTATAACCCCAAATGCGCACATTCTCAAGTACTAAATTTCTAAACATTAATTTAACTTGGCAGACACCAATCACCATCCAAATTTCAAAATACAGTATGCAGAAACTTGATAATATTTTCAGTTACAGAATTTGAACAAAATACAGGAAATATATAGCAGGATTCTCCATTCAGAAATCCGGTTTTCATGAAAGCTCAATCTATAAATAGGGGAAGCCTACATACACCCGAAGTGCAAAATTAGGAATTTTTTAACAATCAATGCTCATTTTTCGCAAGGGAGAGCCTTATTCAAACAAAACCGAAAAACTTAACCATTATCTTAATGCTTGATTCAACAAATTAACATCAATTACAAATTGAATGTACAGCCATATATCTATTTCTTATCAAAGATATAAACCAATATAAACAATTATTTCACAGAACAGGTTCCCAGAATTATCCCTAAACTTAAAACAGTCGAGCTCAACTAAATTCCAGGACCCAGATATTTACATCATCATGCAAACAGCTATCTTTTCCCGCAAAAACGAAAAACGAGTACTCAGGGAGGTAAAGATAAACCCTAAGTTACAAACGCAGCTTCTTTTTGCCAACAACTCAAATTTTCCTTATAGAATTCAACCAAAACGTTCAAATTTGTCTCAATGATGAAACAACCAAAAGTTTCGAGCTCAGATTCAAGCTATTCGATCAAAAAAGATATTACCTTTGGAGATGGATCCGATCGCCTCCCATTCGATGGATCCTGGGTGAGGAAGTCGTCGTAAGAGCAGAGAACATCATCGGAGCCGAAATCGAACGATCTCGGCCCCGACGAGGCTCGGCCTGAAGATCCAGCAGAAGCCATGGCAGCGCCTGAAGTTGGAACGGAGATGGATTTGAGATCAGAGATCTGAGATGGAAGCTAGGGTTAGGGTTTTACAAAAATTATAACCTTTTCTCTTTCTCTTCTTCAATTTGAAGCAAAGAGGAAGAGGAGACGAAGCATGGAACGGTTGCTTTTTGTGCGATTTAGTAATTCAATTTGGATTATTGCAGAAACACCCTCAGTCTTTTGTACTTATTGCACTGATGGATTATTGCAGAAACTGGAAGGTTGAATTTAATTGGGCAGGAGTCGTCTACGGGATTGGATCTCACGAATCGCAGCCCTTGAGTTTCTAATTCTTAGAAATTATTTATAGTAGATTTTCATTATTTAAGTAGGTATGTGTAGAGAGTAAATATGATATACATGCATCTTAAAAAGTTAATTCCACTTTAATTTTCCTTGTCGATGCCTTTTGCTCTTCATCGAGCGTTGCTGAGTCCATAATTCATCATTCTATGACGCAATAATGCAAGGGTAAAAGCTTTTTTACGTCAAGCAAAGATCTGTGTTTAAATCCTGTCTGCACCAGGTCATGATCGGTCGTTTAAAAGATAAAAAAAAAATTTCCTTTCCGTTTATAATTTATTATCTCAGTATCTATTATGCAGAAAAAACAAAAATTTTCCTAAATAAATAAAAACGAAAAAGTCACTAAGGATTTTAATATACATACCAAAAATGAGAAAGACGTTTTAGGATATAGGCAATAAAAAACGTGTGAAAGGACTAGCAGAAACCATTATAAATTTTTGCCCGAATAATACCAATCCAACCCGATACATGAAGAAAATACAACACTATAAGGAGTCTCAAGTCAATTTTTTCCGCTGAGATTCCTAATGATGAAAGTTTGGGACGAAACAATATTCAACGTTGGATAAATTAATTTATCCAACAAATCTGAATCATTTTTACCACTATTTTACTTAGCGGTTAAAATAAACGGTTCAGATTTAACCGCTACTTAAAAGATATATTAAAATATTTAACCGCTATTTAAAATAGCGGTTTATATTATATAAAAGAGAAAACCGCCTCAACAGTTTCAGCGTTTTAGGATTTTGGAATTGAAATTAGACGATTTTTGCTATGATTTGAACGTGATTTTTGCTAGGTATTATTCTCTTGATTCTTGGATCGATTTCATAAATTAAATTAATTACTTTAATTATATATGGGGTTTGTTATTTTTGGAAGATTTTTGTTAAGGTTTTCAAATGCAAGTGTTTAATATCAATATTGGATAAAAAATTATACAACAAATCAGAACTGTTTATAGTGGCGGTCAAATCTAACGGTTTATATTTAACATATGTTAAAATAAAAAAGAATCCAACAAATCAGAACGGCTACTTAAATTAGCGGTTAATATCAACGTTGGATAAAAAAAATCTAGCAAATCAGAACCGCTATTTAAAGTATCGGTTGGTTAACGTTGGATGAAAAAATATCCAACAAATCCTAACCGCTACTTTAAGTAGCGGTTAAAACAAAAAAGAATCCAACAAATCAGAACCGTTGTTTAAAGTACCGGTCAATATCAACGTTGGATGAAAAAGAAGAAGGAGGAATAGCAGTGGAAACGGACGAAGAAACAACAAAACTAATTGATTTATATTATAAAATCGATCCAAAAAATATGAGAATACCCCAACAACAATTGCAATTCAAATTACAGGAAAACAGCCCCAATCTACATATGAAAACCCCAACAAAAATCCCCCCAAAATAACAAACCCTATACTAATTAAATTAATTAATCTACTTAACGAAATCTATCCAAAAATCAAGAGACCCAGCAAGAATTGCAGTTCAAATCATAGCAAAAATCATCCAATTTTGATATCCTGAACCGTTGAAAATGTTGGGACGGTTTCCTTTTTTATACAATATGAACTGCTATTTTAAGTAGTGGTTAAATATTTTAATCCATCTTTTAAGTAGCGGTTAAATCTGAACCGTTATTTTAACCACTACTTAAAATAAACGGTTCAGATTCGTTGGATAAATTAATTTATCCAAAAGTTATAACTGGACTGGAGCCGAAAGTTTGACCCAAAGGTAAAGGAATGTATTTTTAATCATCTAAAAGATCCAAGGCGAAATGCAAATACGAAGAAAATTAGGTGAATGCATGTATATCGCCAGACTTCACAAAGTGAAGCTGTGCCTTAGCTTGAAATTTAGTTATTAAAGGATCTATAATGAGACAACTAAAAGAACAAAAAGGAGAGGTTGAGTTTTTAAAGACATTTACTGGCATCTACCATTTAATTAAATGATCCGCAGAGATAGCGGAAAGGAGAAACACGTGATGGATATAAATCAATGGCTCAAGTTGAGTGGTCGGTGCGGATAAGATAAGAGCGGTTATATCCAACGACTTCCAACATCAGAGGTCGGCTGCTCCGCAGGAAAAATCTAAGGCACGCAAAGTGATGGGGCTCGATATCGGTGATCTCCCAGATCATGACATGTGGCAGATGGCGTGTCCCAGAGCATGCAAGAAAGGATCTACAGGGGCCGACCAGACTGCTCCTATGCCCGTCCTACCGACGAGGCTGGCTCGCCTCCAAGCCCCAGCACAACTGGCCTCCTCGGCGTCACAGCTCGTTCCCGAGCTACCACAGAAACAAGATACCTCGGCTCTCCCGCTCGTCCGCGAGCTCTCCCGCTGAGGTCATCTTCCCCGGTCCATCGACCGACCAACAGCACCGCTTCCAGGCGTAACCGCCATCCCGCGAATCTCGCCATGCGCGAGATCTCCGCCGGCCACATCCCACGTTCCACGCCACCACGATTCCACATTAACGAGCCTGTCTCGCCATTAATGGGAGGTCCCGCTCATCACGCGGGTATGACGTCGGGAACGTAACGGCCGGCGTGATTCTCGCGCCTACCGCACCTGCTGCCACCGCTACTTAAACCCTCCTTTCAGACGGTCAAGATAGGCCAATTCTAATTCACTAAGCCGTTACTTTGCTCGGATTACCCCACTAACTTGATCGTCGGAGGGTCTTCGGTGGTCCAACCATCCCGGGATTTCCTTGCAGGTAGCTCGGCTCAACAACTTCAAACCTATTGAGATCCACACGCTTCAGGAGTCTGCCTCCAGATCAAATCTCAGCCACTCATCGCCGCCATCAGCAGATCAACGGGAAGCAACATCTGAAAGAGATTCCATCCTCCATCAGCTGGTCTATGGGAAAACTTTGATTCCATAAAAACAAAAGTTCGCCTTCCGATCTCACTCCAATGGCGAGCGATACGCTAACCACCGCCTCCCTCTCAATGGAGGCACAGACGAGCCTCCTCTGTCGAATGCCATCAACGCCCTTGCCGGCCGGATAGACCGACTCACATCCTTCGTGGAGGCGCTCGTCCGCGTCCAAACGGCGGGGCAAAATCCCCAGGTCATCGCTCCCCCGTCTCGGGACCAGGACCCCTACAGGGAGAGAGAAGGTTCAGCCTGCGTCGACATGACCGACCGCCGCCTCGCTGCCTCCCACGGCCGCGGATCTCCCGGGCCAGCACGTTCTGCGACCCGCTGGGCGCCCAACAGCTCGACACCGAGGTCCGCCGCTAGAGCGCCCCGCCCCGAGGTCTTTCGCGTGCCTGTCCCTCCTGAGAAAATGTCGGTCAGCTCCCCTGTCACCAGGCATGACCGACACACCCTCCCTCGACGGGGCCGCGCAGACAGGGCTCGTCAGGGCAGCTCAAGGGCCACCTCACCCAGGGATTTGAGGAACCTCATCGAGAGAAACCGCGGCCGAGGCCAGACGCAGGCCGCCAACAGCAGGGGCCTGGGATTAGAGTGCGCCAAGTCGTCGGGGTACCATGGCCGACTCGACGCCCTCGAGAAGAAGATCGAGAGTCTGCATCGGGAAGGTCACCGTTCGAGTGACGGGGCTAAGCATGCCGCCGACTCGCTCACAAAACCGTTCACCGAGTAGCTGCTCGCCGTCCACGTATCCTCCCGCAACAAGCCCCCAAAGGTCTCCTTCTTTGACGGCAAATCTGACCTGAAAGACCACTTGACGCATTCACCGCGGGAATGAGCTTCCAAGACCACTCCGATGCCGCCCAGTGCTGAGCTTTCCCGGCCACTCTCATCCGTGCCGGGCGAGACTGGTTCCGAGGACTCGAGCCGCGCTCGATCTCAACCTTTGACGAGCCGGCCACACAATTCCTCTGCCACTTCGTTAGGAACAAGCGACAGAAGCGCACAGTCGACCACCTATTCACGATCAAGAGCGGGGACAAAGAGACGTTCAAGGCCTACATCACCCGTTTCTACAACGCCCTTCTCGAGATCCCAGAGCACCGGGACGAAACGGTCATCACGGTTCTAAGGTCTGGTCTTAGGCACAAGGAGTGGTTACGCTCTTTTGCACTGGCGTAGCCTAAGACTATGGCCGAGGTAAAGGCCTGGACCGAGCGCGAGGTCCAGCTCGAGTCCGAGGTGAACGCAAGCCTCACCCGAGCAGATCAAGCCGACCAGAAAAAGAGGGCAAGGGACGAGAGAAGAGGACCGGAACGGCAAAAGCCCTATCCCCCAAAGTTCCAGGAGTACACGCCGCTTAATGTCTCCCAGGCAGTGCTGCTTGAGGTGGCCAAGGGCGAAGGGTTCTTCAAGTTCCCCTCGATCCCACGCTCGGCTTCGAAGCGAACACGGGGACCCTACTGCGGCTTTCATAGGTCGCCGGGCCACTCAACGGAGAGCTGCAAACAACTCCGAGATTATATTGAAAAGCTCATCCGTTCGGGGCATCTCGCAGCGTACCTGAGGGATAAGCGACAAGCTGACCGCGAGCAGAAACAACGTCCCCCTCCAGCAGAGCAGACCATCGGCCAGATAATGTAGTGTCAGCGGGGCATACGTCTGGTACCCCCGAAGCTCGGTACCCATGCCGAGCACAGATACCAGCAGACGTATGGGGGCCTCAAGCTGCATGAATAAAAACATCTACTAGCGTGTATTTCCTTTCCAAAGCAATGTACCATCTTCCTAAGATCTTTTGTTTATACAATAAAAGGACCAATAGAGTATTGCAGAAAAGAAAAGAATCTTATTCATTCAAAAGATACTATAGGCTTCTCAGCCGTACACAAAAAAGAAAAAATTATTATTACAATAGCGGGGGAATGAGGTGCAGAGAGCAGTGTTCGTGGTACTCTGAGCATATCTCCTCCAGCCGAGCCCTCGCAGCGTCTGACCTCTGCCTCCGATCCCCCCGCGAGCTTCAGCGTCGAGCCTCAACTGGTAGCACTCATGGACGAGCGCTTCCGAGCGGTTTAGCCGGCTCGCGGAGATCAGGCCGAAGCGCCTCAGAGACCTTAACTTGCCTATTGTCACGACCCGCAGGGTACGGAACGTGACTGGCACTTAAGTTTACGAAACGTCTAAAGGCGTCCGTAAAATAAGTAAGCCAAAGCCCAGAAAACAAAACCAATTAAGCAAAAGAGTGAAGAAAACCCAAACATTTGAAAGCAAGTTTATCAAATAAGTCATGTAAAACCCTTTTTAAAAACAATACTAATTTTTCCGAAAATTTCGGCAGAGTCTCCTTTGTAAATACTGGCCCCCAAAATGGGTACAACAAAAATATGCATGAATCCAACACAATAGGGCATCCCCAAGCGGGAGCTAGCTCTTCGCCACAAGGCGGTCACAAATCCCACGCAATGTAAATGACAGCAAGCATAATAATCATAATAAAGCATAAGGAAGCATGAAAAAGTAGCATGTCGGCTCAAGTGAGCTCGACCCCCAAAATACAGCATAAAATCCACAAACCTCACAGTCTCATCTCTAGGTCAATATACAATAATCTGGTAGAAACAGTAGATGGAGTACACTAGATGCAAAGAATATACAAGGTGGTACAAAAATATTAACATAACCCACCTATGAGCAAATCTCGAGTCCAGGCAAAAGAGGCAAAAGAAGCAAGCGCACCCGCCGCTACTGAACTGACGGAGCGGACCTGCAACAGGCTATGGCACAACGGGGGTGAGTTGCCAACTCGTGAGTAATAAATAACATTTACACAGGCTATCGAATGCATGCACACAAGCATCCTAGCATCTATATACAGGTAAGGCAGGACATAATGGCGAGTATGTATGCAATATGGATATACTAGCAGGTGTGTATACAACATCAGTGTACGAATATGTATGCAACATGAATATCTGAGGTCTCAATAGGTTTATATATAAAAATATTTTATCAGATGTTGTTTTTGAAACTCTTTTAGAATGCCAGCAAATGTCAATGAATCGACGAAAACCGGTGTCCAGCAACGACACCCCAAAAGCTGTCTCAAATCTCATAAATGTATCGCTGGCCTCAGCCATCCGGCTGACCCATCTCAAATATCAATATCTCATCATCTAGCGGCCACGGTCGGTATCCTCTGGATATCCGCCGTCCCAAACAGTCACCGGTAGGTAATCCGTCCCCTGCCAGGCTCAACGTCATCACCACATTCCTCTTGCCCCGGGGTACCTTACCGGGCCCACCATGTACCCGTGCCGGTTCCTCCACTCCTCGACACGGATTTCCAAAGCCACAGCAAACTCATGGTGGACGACACTTACATCACTAGAAAACCGCAATTTACATGTTTTAAAAATATCATAAGTTTGGAAATTTGCGGCTTTCCCCCGAAATCCAGCAATATCATAAAATCTCAAGAAATCCTCATAAGTGCATATATCAGTGATAATGAATGCATATGATATCAATAATCAAGTTGCGATGTGTGATTAATGGATTAAGCATGAACAATTAATATGATGAAGTACATGCACATGAATAGCAATTCTACGGTTTCATTTTAAGGAATTAAAGGCAATAGCACCAGTTTAAGTATCAATTAGTAAAAGGTTTAAATTTAAATGTTATCTAGTGTGGTGGCATGGCAATTACCAGGGTGTGTGTGTAAACATGAATAGTGCTCGTGCTGCATATAAAAAACCTGGTAATGGTGCATGTGTCCTACAATTGAGTTTGCGTATATGGGTATAACATATTGATCTAATTGCAGCAATTATCATGCCAGTATTATTATTCTAATGTCACAAGTGGTTATCCAGTTTACTATTTTATTTTCAGTTTACTAAATCTATCGGGCGACTTGCGCCATCCAAACGATCGTCCCCCGTAGATGTTAAATCTACTCACCGGGATCCCTGGCTAGCTGTGTCCAATCACCGCCTTTCCCTTTCGCGCCGCGTCTGACGTTTCCGCGACCGAACCTGGAATTTACATCATTACCAATTATAAGGTTACATATCAAGAACGACGCAAAACCCCAACGAAACTACTAAGGTTCGCTAGCTAGGTACAACGTGCACAAAGTGCGCGGACACACGCGAAAATCGCAAAAACTGCCGAAAAACGCCGATTTGGGTCGCCCGGCAAAACTAAAACCCGACTACCCAAAGAACCGCACTCACGCATCCTAAAAGTCGTAGGACAAGCCATTACAATCATCAAGATATCAAAAATAGTCCATCACATAATTTATATAAAAATCTAGTAAGCATATACATACCAAAAAATCGGTGCAACGTCGCCGATTTGCGACAAAACGACTACAATCTAGCATACTCACCCAAGCACACTACAAGCAATCCACACACACTAATTACAACACATTAACCATGCTCCAAAACCTATATTCCACAACCAAACCCTTTCTTGATTTTTATAAATAGCAATTGCAAATCAAAATCCATACTTGAAAAACTTAATTAACACTAATTTCAACCCCAATTAGCAAGTTCACCTCTTAGATTTAGGTTAGCAAAATACTAGATAACAAATTAGGTTTAATCAACTAAATAATGGTTTCTAAAACTTAATCAACTCACTAATCATGTTTCAAATACCATTTCCATACAAAAACCTTTTCTTGAAAATCCTAAAAAAGCAATTTCACACTTCTAAATTTAACCAAATTAGCAAAATTGAAGACTACATAAACAAGTTAACCATATAAATTAGTTAATTAACAACTAGATTAACTACAAAACAACTTAATTAATTATCATGGCTTCAAAACCCTAATTTAAACAAACTACTCTTTTTAAACTAGATTAGAAATAAGCTAACTTTTAACACTAACCATACAATTAAAGGAATTTTTAGCAAAAGAAAGCAACTTGATGAGAATTATACCTCTTGATCTATGGATCAAGCAAGAAAATTTGCTCCAATTGATGGCCTCAACACCAAGGTCTAAGCAAGAATGGCTAAGGATAATGATAGCATAAGGATTTTTGTTTGGATTTTTGAATTAAATCATGGATTTTGATGTATTTCTTGAAGAAATTGAAGAAAAATGAAAAGAAAAGAGAGGAAGAAGAGGGTGTGCAGGAATTTCGGCCAGAATGAGGTATGGGGGAGGGTGTGGGCAAGTGGGGAAAGTCATGGTCAAGTCCACAAAAGTCAATGTATCATACATTATCCATTTTAATTAAAATAATACCATAAACTATCAAATTAACTCAAGAAAGAAACCAAGAAGAGAGAGGCCAGAAATTTCTGGTCTCACACAAGGTGGGGCTGTCCTAGGGCTGAGGAAAAAGATAGAGGGGTTTTACAAAAGAAATTTTATGCAAAAAGGCCCCCTACAACTCAAAAATTGCAAGTTTTAGCCCAAAATTCAATAAATTCGTTTCAATTCATAAAAATTTGTTAAAAATCAAAATAAATTACTAAAAATTCATGTTATCACTAGATTATAATTATCATAATTTTAGAGATTAAAATTAGCCCGGAAAAATTTGTATTTATCGCTTATTTAATGTATTTTCTTACCGGCTTAAAATAATATTAAAAAAATGAAAAATAGGGAAAAAATTTTAAATGACCAAAATTTCATAATTAACTCATTAGTCACTAAAAACAAGTAATTACCTATCCATTTAAGGTATAATTAGCCCTAAACTGCAAAATATCGAGAAAGACGGTTTTCGGAAAAATACCGAATTTTCACCGAATTTCAGGAAAACACCAAAACGACTTTTCAAGACGCTACACCTATGGCCTCCTCGAACAGCATTTCGGATAAGGGGTTGTAAAGCCCCGGCGACGCCCTCCAGATGGAGTACATCAGCAGCTGCAGGAGGGAGGATCGCCGGGGGAGCAATCGGCCGAAGTGGTCCTCGATCCTACCGATTACCAACTGCACCGTGTCCTCAGTGCAATACGGGTCGTAGATGTAGACATCCTCGAAGCTTACGATGTCTTCGATGGTGAAGGGGAAGTCCTGCATTTTTGTGTTTCGGGGTGGGGAGGAAGAAAATAGTTATTCCCTCCGTTTTATAGACAACGACGCGTGGGAATCCAACAGTCGTCCGTTTCACCCGCAACGCAGGCGCCACGCGGCAAAGTGTCGCGCCTCCCCATGCGAAACCGGAACGATGGGACTCCGGCGCTTCGCCTTCAATAGCGCCCTTATGACACGTGTCTTCGATGCTGTCCCACTCCTCGGTGCTCACGTGGGAAGGTCGGACAGAGCCTCGCCAAGAGACAATCGAGCAGCTTCACTGCTCGGTCTTTTCTCATGGAGCAAAGCCCTCACCAAGAGGCAGCCTTGCAGCCACCCTGCTCGGCTATCCCTGACCGGTAGCTTCCCTACCCCACAACGCCAGGGATCTAAGCCCTCGCGAAGAGGCAGCCTTGCAGCTACCCTGCTCGGCTATTCCTGGCCGGTAGCTTCCCTACCCCACAACGCCAGGGATCTAAGCCCTCATGAAGAGGCAGCCCTGCAGCTACCCTGCTCGGCTATCCCTGGCCGGTAGCTTCCCTACCCACAACGCTAGGGATCTAAGCCCTCACGAAGAGGCAGCCCTGTAGCTACCCTGCTCTGCTATCCCTGGCTGGTAGCTTCCCTACCCCACAACGCCAGGGATCTAAGCCCTCACGAAGAGGCAGCCCTGCAGCTACCCTGCTCGGCTATCCTTGGCCGGTAGCTTCCCTACCCCACAACGCCAGGGATCTAAGCCCTCACGAAGAGGCAGCCCTGCAGCTACCCTGCTCGGCTATCCCTGGCCGGTAGCTTCCCTACCCCCACAACGCCAGGGATCTAGGCCCTCATGAAGAGGCAGCCCTGCAGCTACCCTGCTCGGATATCCCTGGCCGGTAGCTTCCCTACCCCACGACGTCAGGGATCCAAGCCCTCGCCAAGAGGCACCGGGCAGCAACCCTGTTTGGCCATCCTTAAGGACCCAAAAGCCTTTGAAAGAGGCAACCGCTTAGCACCAACCGTGCTCGGTTGTCCTTGGCACACCACTAGGGATCAAAGCCCTTACCAAGAGGCACCGGGCGGCAACCCCGCTCGGGCATCCTTAAGGATCAAAGCCCTCTCCAAGAGGCACAGAGCAGCTACCCTGCTCGGCCATCCTCATCAGGCCTCTCACGGCCCCTCTCATGCTGAGGATCAAAGCCCTCACCAAGAGGCACCAAGCAGCTACCCTGCTGGGCCATCCTCAGCAGGCCTCTTACGGCCCCTCTCACGCTGAGGATCAAACCCCTCGCCAAGAGGCACCGAGTAGCTACCATGCTCGGCCATCCTCAGCAGGCCTCTCACGGCCCCTCTTACGCTGAGGATCAAACCCCTCGCCAAGAGGTACCGATCAGCTACCCTGCTCGGCCATCCTCAGCAGGCCTCTCACGGCCCCTCTTACGCTGAGGATCAAACCCCTCGCCAAGAGGCACCGAGCAGCTATCCTGCTCGGCCATCCTCAGCAGGCCTCTCACGGCCCTTCTCACGTTGAGGATCAAAGCCCTCGCCAAGAGGCACCGAGCAGCTACCCTGCCCGGTCATCCTCAGCAGGCCTCTCGCGGCCCCTCTCACGCTGAGAATCAAAGCCCTCGCCAAGAGGCACCGATCAGCTACTCTGCTCGCCCATCCTCAACAGGCCTCTCACGGCCCCGCTCACGCTTAGGATCAAAGCCCTCGCCAAGAGGCACCGAGCAGCTACCTTGCTCGGTCATCATCAGTCGGCCAATAACGGCCACTCCGACAACTAAGGAGCATAAACTCGACAAGAGGCATACAGTCTATCAACGTCTTAGCGATCTACACTTCGACTTCGGGGCTATGGAGATACCTTCTTACCGCCTGCCCTGGAACACTTGGCAAGAGAGCAGACTCAAGTCAACGCGTAATCGCCAGACAAGAAGACGACACTGTTGGATATAGTGCCATCAAAGTCAATTATTGGATCGCAGGCATGTGATTGCAATGATTGAGGGAGGACCTATGCCGGTAGGACAGTCTTAATCAAGATGATAGTATGCTATCTGGTTCATCTTTATCATCGTGTACATGTTTTAGGTGACATTACAGGTCACTATTGCACGTTGATAGAGCCCTTAGGATTCTTACTTGACGGCCAGCAGTATGATGGCGATCATATACGTGGGAGCTGGGGTCTATAAGCACATCCTTAAAGTGTCCCTAGTCGTGAGAGTTTTCGAGACAGGGCATCGATACTCCGGAGTAGACTAGTGTATACAGTCGAGACCCCGACGAGGGGCGGTGGCTGGTCTCATAAGCCATTGGTGTCAGTTGGTTCACCTAAGATATATACAAGTGCTCATTGGGTTATGAGTACACCGGACAGGACTCACCGGGAACATGCTAGTTGGTATTATACCTGACGTCAGATAGCAGTTCCCTGGTGACATGTGTACAGGTTAGTTCATCGACCTGAGATTATCATTTGTCTCGTGTGAGTTCCCACTGTGCTTTGATTACTACCCTACCACGGCTCAAAGGAGTCGTGCAAACAGGTTTTAGTTGGGTACAGTCCCGAGCCACATGGAGGCAGTGAGCGGATCGGCAGGGGTTTCGTCTCTCCCGGTATTGGGGGTGAGATCGCCCTGTGTCTAAGAGAGCCATTACACAAAGTCCTTGGCCAAGGCAGGAGATTTACTGGTAGGTATTCCAGTAGTATCTCAGGGTGTTCCGGGCTACACTCCGACACGACTTGTACCGCTTTTGGGGGTCTGACTTTTACCAACCCTCTAGGCCCGACATGCGATGCTTATAGATGAACGGACCGGACTGTACGAATATTGTCATTGACAGGCTCAGTAGGGTGTCAGGATGAGTTCGCTCATCGACCTCCCTTTTGGTCAATACCTGATAGCCCGTTATGTACGGCTAGTACCACTGACGTGCTAATGGTTAAATCCACAGCCAAAATATTGACGAGTCTTTAGAGTCCCCCACAGACATGTCACGACCCGCAGGGTACGGAACGTGACTGGCACTTAAGTTTACGAAACGTCTCAAGACGTCTGTAAAATAAGTAAGCCAAAGCCCAGAAAACCAAAACCACAAAGCAGAAGAGTGAAGAAAACCCAATCAATTGAAAACGAGTTTATCAAATAAGTCATATAAAACCATTTTTAAAAACAATATCAATTTTTCCGAAAATTTCGGCAGAGTCTCCTTTGTAAATACTGGCCCCCAAAATGGGTACAACAAGAATATAAATGAATCCAAAAAATATGGCATCCCCAAGCGGGAGCTAGCTCTTCGCCACAAGGCGGTCTCAAATTCCACGCAATGTAAAGCAACAACATGCGAAATAATCATAATGAAGAATAAGAAAAACAGCATGTCGACTCAAGTGAGCTCGACCCCAAAATACAGCATAAAAGTCCACAAACCTCACAGTCTCATCTCTAGGTCAATATACAATAATACTGGTAGATACAGTAGATGGAGTACACTAGACACAAGAATATACAAGGTGGTACAAAAATAATGATATAACCCACCTAAGAGCAAAACCTCGAGTCCAGGCAAAAGAAACAAGAGCGCCC
Organism: Agapanthus africanus; assembly: GCA_030015575.1. Classification (NCBI taxonomy): domain Eukaryota; kingdom Viridiplantae; phylum Streptophyta; class Magnoliopsida; order Asparagales; family Amaryllidaceae; genus Agapanthus; species Agapanthus africanus. The sequence goes on along the minus strand of CM057343.1, from coordinate 11,880,713 downwards.
GCCGCTACTGCACTGACGGAGCGGACCTGCAAAAGGCTATGGCACAACGGGGATGAGTTGCCAACTCGTGAGTAATAAATAACATCTACACAGGCTATCGTATGCATGCACACAAGCATCCTAGCATCTAAATACTGGTAAGGCAGGACATAATGGCAAGTATGTATGCAATATGAATATACTAGCAGGTATGAATGCAATGCGAGTCAACTCGTGATCTGAATGTGTAAGTATAAGAAATCATGTTTTTCCCTTTAAGAATCTCTTTTGAAATACCAGCACAATACTAATAGAATCAACAAGAACCTGTGTCCAGCAACGACACCTCAAAACCATCACAAATCTCATATATCAATGTCATAGTATCTCTGGCCTCAGCCATCCGGCTGACCCAGCTCAATATCAAAATCTCATCATCTCGCGGCCACGGTCGGTATCCTCTGGATATCCGCCGTGCCAAACAGTCACCGGTAGGTAATCCGTCCCCTGCCAGGCTCAACGTCAATACTGTTAGTGTTTATGCCCTAGAAGGCCATTACTGTATCATACTAGTTTGTATATTACTTAATGGAAGCTTGGGATATTCACATGTATATAACAGTCTTGCTAAAACATGGTAGTATGCTACTTGGTTTTTCTATCTTAATATATGAGTGTACGTATTGATAGAGCTCTTAGGATCTTGCTTGTCTACCAGCGTTGTGATGGCAGTCACACTAGTGGGGGCTGGGTAGTCTACAAGCACATCCTTATTCAGGTCCCTGGTCGTTGGATTATCGAGACAGAGCATCGATATCCGGAGTAGACTGGTGTGTACATTTCTCATCCCAGTTGGGGAGATGGTCTGTCCCACAGCCGTCAGTACGTCGTACTGGAGATAGTATGCAGGTGCTCGTTAGGTTACGGGTACACCGGACAGGACTCACAGGGAACTGTTGGTTGGTTTGATACCAGTCGTCAGTAAGCAGTTCCCAGGTGACATGAGTACAGCGTAGTCCGCAGACTTGACACTGCCACTTCGCCTCGAGTGTGTCCCACTGTTCTTAGATTGCTACCCTACCACGGCTCAAAGGAGTCGTGCAAACAGGTAGCAGTTGGGTGCAGTCCCGAGCACTTGGAGGCAGTGGCGGTTAGAAAGGATTCGTCCCTCCCGGTATTGGGAGTAGATATCGTGCTGTGTCAGAGAGCCATTACGCAAAGTCCCTGGCCAGGGCAAGCGAGATTTGCTGGTAGGTTCCAGTAGTTTCTCAGGGTGTAATGGGCTTCGCTCCGACACGACTTATACCGCTATTAGGGGACTGACGCTTGCCGCCCCCCTAGGCCCGATATGTGATAGTCTTGGACGAACAGACCGGACTGTATGGAGATTGTCACATCAGACTCAGTAGGAGTTCGGATGGGTTTCCTCATCGGCCTTCTTATCGACAACTACCTGGGGACCGTTACGTACAGCTAGTGCCGCTTGCGGTCTGTGGTTAAACCCACTGCCAGCGTAGTAGTCGAGTCTCTAGAGTCCCACACAGAGAGTTTCCTACTCCAGGCAAAACGATATAGAGGTCGCATGGTTTTGCGACAAAGGGTTCGGACGCATACGTGCGTTTACGCACGTACGACTTTCGGACAGTTTTTACCAGTCGGCTTTGGTTTAAGCCAGTTACTGGTATCCGGTTATTGGATTTTTACAGTCTAAAGTTTTTCCGTATTTTTACGGATCGGAGGGGCGTTCTCGTAATTACTCGAGAAGCTTCTAGAAGATGGTGACTAAGGAGGGTTATGTGTCATATTCATTGAATGAGTTATATGAGTCATGGTGGTGATTCATTCATTTCATTAATGCACATTTATTGCTTAATGACTCATGCTAATGAATCACCACTAGATATTTTATGAAGCATGATTATTCATCACTCTTTATTCTTTTCTTCTTATTAGATAATGCTTCATATATATTATGATACTCATAACTTATTCTCATAATATAATTCACATTCTCTCTCCTCAAGCTCTCTCTCTTCAAAAGACTAATCCTCACCCTCATGTGTTGAGATCTAGGATTAGTTAGACTAATCAATCCATAACCATCACTCTATTTCATCTAGCTTCTTTGATTAGCAATCCAAGAAGGTTAGTTGCCTCAAGTTTAGAGGCTAAGCTTGGAGTTTTGCTCTCGGGTGGATCGTCTACTACCTAGAGAAGGCCGAGGAGAACAAGGAGATCGTAAAGACGAAGGACTAGTTTCTTTTGGTATAATCCCTAAACACAATAGTTAAGAAACACTTTGTGTACGGTTATTTATAGTTTAGCTTCGATTCAAGCGGTTAGTCGATGTTCGTTCTTTAAACTTGATCGTTTTTGAAAATTCCGCCTCCCCACAAGTACTGGGGTGTACTTCATCGACTTACAGTGGTATCAGAGCCTCGCTAAACACTAAATAACTTGATTGTAAATTTGTACGAATTTCGAACGGAAAAACGAAGCCGGAAAACCCTAAATCTGTTCAGTTTCTGTCGAACTTAAAATGAAGTCCTAAAATTTTTCAGGTGATCTCAGAAAGCTAGTAAACAGTCCAGGAGAACACACAAGAAATTTGAGCCCATGAGTCGGCTAAAGCGCCGCGGAAGCGCGGTGGATCCTACCGATCCGCCGCGGTTCCGCGGCCGAGTTGCCGAGTCATGGACTCGTATTTCGTGTGTGGGTCCTCTCTGGTATTTGGGTTTTTCTGGAATATTTAATATTTGCTCAGGTTACTGTTTAACAGAGCAGATTTTGGAGCAATATTGATGTTGTTTAATCGATCGAAATTGTACAGTATTTGCATGTTGGATTATATCTGTGATTGTTTAATGTGTTCGTAAACCTCCCCTAACTGCTAGTATGTCGGTTGGCTGGGGGTTGCACATTTCTGAAATGGTTATATCTGTTTGTGCATATAAACTGTATTGGACTGTTGTGGTGTATAGCCGGGGTTTAGCAATGGGTTATTGTTTAACTCATTTGTTGTAAATGTAATTTGTTGTAATATTATTTTGCGGGGCACATCCAGGTTGCGGTTGTAGCCATCGTTGTATTATTTCATTTTACTGTTTTTGCTCCTAGGACTGACCCAAGGTGGGGTACACAGACTGCCGGGCGGGTAGTTTGCCGTACCCGTAGGGGTCGAGGGTGGGGTATCGGCTATTCATCACAACTGTGTAATCTGTCTTTTCTTGCAGGCTCAAAAGAAATACAGATTGCTTGCAAATCCAATATTGTTTATCTGTGTTCTGGAATGAATATCATTGCGTCAGACGAATGTAAAATATCTATATATATGATAGCTGTTTAGACGTCACTTATGTTTTACACCCGCGCTAGCCCAGCTCCCGCTCTGTCGTTAGTTAAGTAACCTAACGGGTGATGACGGGACCCAGTGGCGAATGCGGATGGCATAAGAGGACGTTGTATTTTCGTTGTTTTCTGCAATGATAGGTTAATGATGGGACGCATTATCTATAATGCAAAGTAAAACAAACCAAAGTTTAAATCGTTGGAACAATTTAAAAGAAACCACTCGGTTATTTTTAAAACAGATATTTTTAAATGCGGAGCTTTAACCACTCCTTTTAAAAACTATCAGGTTCCTTCGGTTATATCAAGTTCACTACGTTCACGGTTTCGCCAAAACCAGTCGTAGCCCTCCGTCATTTCTTATGGATAGTCAGTAGTATTCAAGCTATGCTTGTTGGCATACGTCAAGGCATAGTGTTTGGTAGCTGCTGGGGTATTCATTTGTTGCATAGATAGATGTGTTGGTTTGGGACAGTCGCATTACCTTGTTGGCATACGTCAAGGGTATATACGGGTGGGTTCAAATTAACAAGATAATGATGGGCAGAACTTGACATGTGACTTATGATTTGTTGGCATACGTCAAGGTCATAAGAGCATGGGGCAAAAACTTATATCGGGAATTTCTAAAGAAATTGAAATTTGCAAAGAGATGCATACCATTTGGAGTTTGATGAATGTTGGTAGGATTCCTTCAACATTATCATACGATGATATTTGGATCCCGATCCTACTGTGAGTATATGCTACTTATCAGGATATTCGTCACTTAACGATCAATGCTATAAACCTAGTAGGTGTCCAGAAAGGTGTCAGCGGGGTTACGCCCCCAGAGAAAAGAGGTTATTTAATTAAGGAACTTCGCGAAAGCGTTGGAAAACCTCCCTCGAAGTATCGACACTGGCCTGGCTGAACGGTTAAGCAAGTATTGTACGGTGAGAATAGTCCTGGCTAATTCTTCTTTTATGGTTTGAGGAAGGATTCGAGAAACAGTGGGAGCCATCCAGTTTAGATAAACTAAAAACCACTCTAAACTTGCAAGAGCATCATGCTAAAGTGTTTTCTTCTCTCTCTCCTAATTGCAGCGACCCTGAAAATGACTGGACTTAAGTTACTTTTAGAAAAGAATATACTGACGGGGCCAAACTATAAAGATTGGCTGCGGAATGTCAAAATGGCTTTGACCTATGACAAACTGGGGTACGTCCTCACCGCTACGGCACCTGCTGTCCCTGATCCCAAATCCAGCAATGCGGATAAGGAAATCCGCAAAACCTGGGATTTGGATTGCGCGAGAGCCAAGTGCGTCGTGCTTGCCTCTATGGACAATGAACATCAGAGGAGGCACGAGGATATGTCCCTGGATGGCATATTTCTCCATACAAAGGAACTTTATGGAGAGCAATCTCGTATAGCAAGATACGAGACCTCTAAGAACTTGTTTCGAGCGAGGTTGGCTGTCGGGTCATCGGTAGGTGAACATGTCCTACAGATGATCGGCTATATTGAAGAGCTCGCAGACCTTGGGACGACTTTGGATAATGAGCTGTATACAGACCTTATTCTCCAGTCCCTTCCTCCCACCTACGCCCAGTTTATCCTCAACTTCAATCTTCAAGGAAAAGAAGTTGAACTTGCGGAACTCCTGAACATGTTAAGGAGTGCAGAGGGCACCTTGCAGAAGGCAAGGGAAACACCCGCTATGTTTGTTGGCGGTGCATCTTCTTCCGGGTCCAAGGCTAGGGCCAAAGGAAGGAAGAAGAAGGCCGCACCCAAACCTAGAGGAGGTGTTAGTAAGGTGGGAAAGAAGGGAAAGAAAAAGTTTGCAGCACCGGTAGTTGGCCTGGATGAGTGCTTCCATTGTCACAGGAAAGGGCACTGGAAGAAGGATTGCAAGGCGTGGAACGCCAAGAACCAGGAACCGAAGCAAGCTGTGGCTTCGACTTCAGGTGTGTTTGTAATTGAGAATTGTCTGTCGATCAACTCTACTTCCTGGGTATTGGATACCGGATCAGGATCTCATATTTGCAATTCATTGCAGGCACTGAGAAACCGTAGAGTGCTAAAGGAAGGTGATATGATCCTCAGGGTTGCTAACGGAGCTAGCGTTGGAGCTGCGTCCGTCGGGGATTATCACCTAGGATTGACGAGTGGACATATTTTGGTTTTACATAACTGTTATTTTGTACCAAGCTTAACGTGTAATATCATATCAGTTTCCTTGTTATCAAATAAAGGTTATGATTTCACGTTTGTAAGAGATGTTGTTAACATCCACCTTAATCATGGTTTGATTGGGTCCGGTACTCTAAATAACGGCATATATGTGTTAAACCAACTCCAAATTTTCAATGTCCAGAACACACTAAAAAGAAAGTCTCCAGATTTAAATAAAGCTTTCTTATGGCATTGTAGACTGGGTCACATCAATGAGAGAAGGTTGACTAAGTTGCATAGAGAAGGATATTTGGACACGTTCGAATATCAATCTTATGACACTTGTCAATCTTGTCTCAAAGGAAAGATGACAAAGACTCCATTTACTGGACAAGGAGTAAGAGCGAGCGAGCTCTTAGGACTCATACACAGTGATGTATGCGGTCCAATGTCTACACATGCAAGAGGTGGTTATTCCTACTTCATTACTTTTACGGATGATTTCTCTAGGTATGGACATATCTTCTTGATGAAGCATAAATCCGAGGCCTTTGAGAAATTCAAGGAGTACAAGAGTGAAGCGGAAAACCAAACAGGCAAAAGTATTAAGACACTGAGATCTGATCGAGGTGGAGAATACTTAAGTGCTGAGTTCCTAGGTTACCTAAAAGAGAAAGGAATTCTCTCTCAGCTTACTCCTCCATACACTCCACAGCATAACGGTGTATCGGAGAGACGGAATCGAACCCTATTGGATATGGTACGATCCATGATGAGTAATGCTGAGTTACCGCGATCTTTCTGGGGGTATGCGCTAGAATCAGCGATACATCTTTTGAACAGAGTTCCAACCAAAACTGTGCCTACCACACCATATCAGATATGGAGTGGGAAGAAACCCTATCTTCAGTACCTGAAGACATGGGGATGTCCAGCTTTTGTAAAAAAGCAGCATCCGGACAAGCTCGAGGCACGCTCAGTAGAGTGTAAGTTTGTGGGATATCCAAAGAACTCTACAGGATATTGTTTCTATTACGCAGAGGAACAAAAGGTTTTTGTTTCTCGACATGCCCGCTTCTTAGAAACTGAATTTTTGGAAAATCAGAAGAGTGGGAGCGTAGTAGAACTGGAAGAAATTCCAGAACCACAAACTGTTACTGAAAGATTGGTAGAACCAGAGGTTCAAGAAGAACAGGACATTCCCGCACCCCTCCGCAGGAGTAGTAGGCCGTCTCATCCGCCTGAGAGATACTACGGTTTTCTCATAGACGGGGATAGAGAGGATTGCATCATAGATGATGATGAACCTACTGACTTCCGGCAGGCCATCCAGAGCGGCGACTCGGTACGATGGCTAGATGCAATGCGGACCGAAATGGAGTCCATGTACACCAACAAAGTATGGACTTTGGACTTTGCTCCAGATGGGGTAAAACCCATAGGATGCAAATGGATCTTCAAGAAAAAGATTGGTGTAGATGGACAGGTGGAAACCTATAAGGCTAGACTTGTTGCAAAGGGTTTTCGTCAAAGACCTGGTTTGGACTATGACGAAACTTTTTCTCCAGTGGCTATGCTCAAATCCATTCGGGTCCTTCTTGCTATTGCTGCCTTCCATGATTATGAAATCTGGCAGATGGACGTAAAGACGGCTTTTCTGAATGGAAATTTAGAAGAGAGCGTCTATATGGATCAGCCAGAGGGTTTCAATCAGAGTGGGAGCAGCGGGAAAGTATGCAAGCTGCTTAAGTCTATTTATGGACTAAAGCAGGCATCGCGGAGTTGGAACATCTGTTTTGATGAGACAGTCAAAGAGTATGACTTTATCAAAAATCCAGATGAACCGTGTATATATAGTAAAGTTGTGGCCAGAAGTGTCGTATTCCTCGTCTTGTACGTGGATGACATTCTATTGATAGGAAATGACGTTCCTATGCTACAATCTGTCAAAGGATTCTTGTCACACAGGTTCTCCATGAAAGACCTGGGTGATGCCTCGTACATTCTGGGGATCCGGATCTATCGTGATAGATCCAAGAGGATGTTGGGACTATCGCAGTCCAGGTATATCGACACTGTACTGAAAAGATTCAGTATGGAAGATTCTAAGCGCGGTAATCTACCGGCTTGTCACGGAATCACCCTCTCCAAAGAGATGTCTCCCAAGACTGATTTGGAAAGGGAACGCATGTCTATTATACCCTACGCTTCTGCGGTAGGCTCTATAATGTATGCGATGTTGTGTACCAGACCAGATGTAGCTTACGCACTGAGCGTGGTAAGCCGGTATCAGTCAGACCCAGGGGAGAAACACTGGATAGCAGTAAAGAACATTCTCAAGTACCTGAGGAGGACTAAGGAGAGGTTCTTGGTTTACGGCGGAAAAGACCTCAGGTTGGAGGCCTTTGCTGATTCCGGCTTCCAGAGTGATAAGGACGATTCCAAGTCCATGTCGGGTTATGTCTTTACCCTCAATGGAGGGGCGGTGTGCTGGAAGAGCTCCAAGCAGGACACCGTTGCCGACTCGACGATGGAAGCGGAGTATATTGCTGCTTGCGATGCCGCAAAAGAAGCAGTCTGGATGAAGAAGTTCCTAACAGAACTTCAGGTTGTTCCTACCATAGTTGATCCAATACCTCTGTATTGCGACAACAACGGAGCTATAGCTTTAGCGAAGGAACCAAGGTCCCATCAGAAGTCCAGACACATCTTGAGGCGGTATCACCTGATCAGGGAGATCATTGATCGTCAGGAGATCGAGGTAAGGAGAGTTGCTTCTGAAGAGAACATTGCTGATCCATTCACGAAGGCCCTTCCTCAGATTCAGTTCGAGAGGCTACTCGAGATCATTGGTCTACGATATGCCAGTACATGGCCCAAGTGCAAGTGGGAGATTGTTAGTGTTTATGCCCTAGAAGGCCATTACTGTATCATACTAGTTTGTATATTACTTAATGGAAGCTTGGGATATTCACATGTATATAACAGTCTTGCTAAAACATGGTAGTATGCTACTTGGTTTTTCTATCTTAATATGTGAGTGTACGTATTGATAGAGCTCTTAGGATCTTGCTTGTCTACCAGCGTTGTGATGGCAGTCACACTAGTGGGGGCTGGGTAGTCTACAAGCACATCCTTATTCAGGTCCCTGGTCGTTGGATTATCGAGACAGAGCATCGATATCCGGAGTAGACTGGTGTGTACATTTCTCATCCCAGTTGGGGAGATGGTCTGTCCCACAGCCGTCAGTACGTCGTATTGGAGATAGTATGCAGGTGCTCGTTAGGTTACGGGTACACCGGACAGGACTCACAGGGAACTGTTGGTTGGTTTGATACCAGTCGTCAGTAAGCAGTTCCCAGGTGACATGAGTACAGCGTAGTCCGCAGACTTGACACTGCCACTTCGCCTCGAGTGTGTCCCACTGTTCTTAGATTGCTACCCTACCACGGCTCAAAGGAGTCGTGCAAACAGGTAGCAGTTGGGTGCAGTCCCGAGCACTTGGAGGCAGTGGCGGTTAGAAAGGATTCGTCCCTCCCGGTATTGGGAGTAGATATCGTGCTGTGTCAGAGAGCCATTACACAAAGTCCCTGGCCAGGGCAAGCGAGATTTGCTGGTAGGTTCCAGTAGTTTCTCAGGGTGTAATGGGCTTCGCTCCGACACGACTTATACCGCTATTAGGGGACTGACGCTTGCCGCCCCCTAGGCCCGATATGTGATAGTCTTGGACGAACAGACCGGACTGTATGGAGATTGTCACATCAGACTCAGTAGGAGTTCGGATGGGTTTCCTCATCGGCCTTCTTATCGACAACTACCTGGGGACCGTTACGTACAGCTAGTGCCGCTTGCGGTCTGTGGTTAAACCCACTGCCAGCGTAGTAGTCGAGTCTCTAGAGTCCCACACAGAGAGTTTCCTACTCCAGGCAAAACGATATAGAGGTCGCATGGTTTTGCGACAAAGGGTTCGGACGCATACGTGCGTTTACGCACGTACGACTTTCGGACAGTTTTTACCAGTCGGCTTTGGTTTAAGCCAGTTACTGGTATCCGTTTATTGGATTTTTACAGTCTAAAGTTTTTCCGTATTTTTACGGATCGGAGGGGCGTTCTCGTAATTACTCGAGAAGCTTCTAGAAGATGGTGACTAAGGAGGGTTATGTGTCATATTCATTGAATGAGTTATATGAGTCATGGTGGTGATTCATTCATTTCATTAATGCACATTTATTGCTTAATGACTCATGCTAATGAATCACCACTAGATATTTTATGAAGCATGATTATTCATCACTCTTTATTCTTTTCTTCTTATTAGATAATGCTTCATATATATTATGATACTCATAACTTATTCTCATAATATAATTCACATTCTCTCTCCTCAAGCTCTCTCTCTTCAAAAGACTAATCCTCACCCTCATGTGTTGAGATCTAGGATTAGTTAGACTAATCAATCCATAACCATCACTCTATTTCATCTAGCTTCTTTGATTAGCAATCCAAGAAGGTTAGTTGCCTCAAGTTTAGAGGCTAAGCTTGGAGTTTTGCTCTCGGGTGGATCGTCTACTACCTAGAGAAGGCCGAGGAGAACAAGGAGATCGTAAAGACGAAGGACTAGTTTCTTTTGGTATAATCCCTAAACACAATAGTTAAGAAACACTTTGTGTACGGTTATTTATAGTTTAGCTTCGATTCAAGCGGTTAGTCGATGTTCGTTCTTTAAACTTGATCGTTTTTGAAAATTCCGCCTCCCCACAAGTACTGGGGTGTACTTCATCGACTTACAGATACCACATTCATCTTGCCCCGGGGTACCATACCGGGCCCACCATGTACCCGTGACGGTTCCTCCACTCCTCGACACGGATCTCGAAAACCACAGCAAACTCATGGTGGACGACACTTTACATCATTAGAAAACCGCAATTACATATTTTAAAAACATAATAAGTTTAGAAATTTTTGCGGCTTTCTCCCGAAATCCAGAAATATCATAAAATCTCAAGAAATCCTCATAAGTGCATATATCAATGGTGATGAATGCATATGGTATCAATAATTAAGCTACGATGTATGATTAATAGACTAGGCATGAACAAATAATATGATGAGGTACATGCATATGAATAGCAATCCTACGATTTCATTTTAAGGAATTAAAGGCAATAGCACAGGTTTAAACATCAATTAGTAAAAGGTTTCAAATTATAGGTTATCTAGTGTGGTGGCATGGCAATTACCAGGGCGTGTGTGTAAGCATGAATAGTGCTCGTGCTGCATATAAAAACCCTGGCAATGGTGCAGGTGTCCTATAAAAAGGGTTCGCATATGTATGTCAATATAAGGCATGGATGCAGCAAATAATCATATAAGTATTACACCCCTAATTACTAACATCACTAAGAATCTTTTAAGTTGCTAAAACTATCGGGCGACTTGCGCCATCCAACGATAGTCCCCCGTAGATGTTACATCTACTCACCGGAATCCCTAGCTAGCTGTGTCCAATCACCGCTTTCCCCTTTCGAGCCGCGTCTGATGTCTCCGCGACCGAACCTGGAATTTACATCAATACCAAACATAAGGTTACATATTAAGAATGACGCAAAACCCAAACGAAAATACTAACGTTCACAAGCTAGGTACAACGTGCACAAGGTGCGCGGAACACACGCGAAAATCGCAAAAACTGCAAAAATCGTCGATTTGGTCGCCCGGAAAAACTAAAACCCGATTACCCAAAAATCCGCACTCACACATCCTAAATGTCATAGGATAAGCCAACAATATAATCTAGATACCGCAATTAATTCGCCACAATAATATAATAAAAACCTAGTAAGCTAGAAGTTTGCAAATTTGGTGCAAACATCGACAATTTGCGACAAAGTGCACATATTATCACACATATATCCAAATTAAACCATTAGAAAGCCACTACAATTAAATTAACCCCTTTACCATGCATCAAAACCCACATTCCATACACAACCCTTTTCTTGATTTTGGTAATTAGCAAAGCAAAGAAAATTTCACACAAGTTAACTTAGATTAGCAATACATCAAGCCACTTAAGCAAAGTAACCATATAGGTTGGTTAAGTAAACCACTAGATTAATTAACTAGATTTAATTAACTAAAACATGGTTTCAAGAAACCCTAGTTAACTCAACCATTAACTTTAAACAAAACTAGAATGAAAATAGCACTAAATTAACACTAAAACAATTTAATTAAAGGATTTTAACCATAAGAAATTAAAAGAGTAGAAATTATACCTCAAACCTATGGATCTAGCAAGAAGAAATTTGCCTCAATGATGGCCTCCTAGCACCATGATTCCAAGCAAGAGAGGTTAAAGAGAAAGGGGATGAAGAATGGGGTTATTTTGTGAGGTTTAAATTTGGAATTTTTGAAGCAACTTAATGAATTTTTTGAAGAAAATGAAAAGAACAAGGAGATGAAGGGGGGCTGCTGGATTTCAGCCAGAAATGAGGGAGAGGGGATGGTGTGGGTGTGGGAAAAAAAGTCTTGGTCAATTCCTACCAACCACAAAAGAATATACCCAAAAATAAATTCAAACCTTTCTCAAAACAACCATCATTTCCACACAATAAAACAAGTCAAGGAGCATGGAATTTTTCTGGACCTGATGGTGGTGGGGCTGGCCTAGGGCTGAGGGAAGAGAGATAGGGGTTTTATAAAAGAAATTTTATACAAAAAGACCCCTTACAAGTCAAAAATTGCAAGTTTAAGTTTAAATTCAATAAATTTCGTTTCCTATAATAAAAATTAGTTAAAAATCAAAATAAAATACTAAAAATTTATGTTACAACTATATTTTAATTAACAAAATTTTAAAGATTAAAATTAGCCCAGAAAAATTTGTATTTATCGCTAATTTAATGTATTTTCTTACCGGCTTAAAATAATATTAAAAAATTGAAAAATTAGGGAAAATTTTTAAACGACCAGAATTTCATAATTAACTCATTAGTTACTAAAAACAAGCAATTACCTATCCATATTAGGTATAATTAGTCTTAAACTGCAAAATAACAAAAAAGACGGTTTTCGGAAAAATACCGAATTTTCACCGATTTTCAGGAAAACACCAAAACGACTTTTCAAGACGCTACAAGACAGTTTCTCAAGTTTCGGGCGAAACGTTGTAGAGGCTGTATGATATATGGCAGGGTTCGATCATATACGTGCAGTAGTGCACGGATCATGATTGGGCGGATCATACTAGTGGGTTTTGGTTTAAGCCGGATCCTACTATTAGATTTGTTGGATTACTTTAGTCTCATCGCATTCGCATTCAGTCGGGATGCGGATGTAGGTATGTATATACAGGTGAGGGGTATCCTTGTGATCCGTCACAAGTTTACTTTAGATATTGCCGTATCCTTTTATTGTTGTAAACATTTGGGTTAATGTTTACTTTGGTGAAAATTGTGAGCTTAATTCATGATGAGGTGCTTTAAATATGACACGGACAAGGGTGGTGACTCATGGTCTTATTCTTTGAGCCATGTCATCTTTAGTGATTGATTTTAGTGGTGAAATGAAAGATGGAGAGAGAAAGGACAGCCATGTAAGGGGTTTGCTCTTGTGTTTTATGATTCTAACTCTCTCTCTCATATTTCATCTCACACAAGAAAGAAAAGGGCTCATGTTCTTCTTCTTTCTCTAGCTCACAACTTCCACAAATGGCATCATCTTCAACCTCCATCCATACACTCTCATGTGTTGAGAATCAATGGATGCTTGAGACAAACTTATCACACACATTCTCTATATCACCTTGGACATGTCGGCTAGCAAACTTCGTGTCCGAGTTGCTTCGGATGAAGCGGGAGCCCGTAAAAGGATTCGAAGATGTGGTGCCCTTTCCGACGAGGAGACCGGAGACCGGAGATGCCGCGAGGAGCAAGAGAAGGTGGCTAAAGACCGAAGGACACGGATCGATTGGTATAGCCTTTCTAACCTTTCTTTAGTTTGCTAGTTATAGGTTAATGGTTCGATCCGGGATTAAAGTCTGCGATAGCACCGGTTTTAAGTTTAGAAAAAGTTTTCGTTTCCGCATTTTGGCCTCGGATCGACGGCCGGGGCGCTACCGTAGTCTTACATGGTATCAGAGCCACGCCATTAACTTTTACTAACTTGTTCTAACATATTTAAAATATCGATCGAACAAAATTTCCGAAACTGCAATTTCAAAAGTAAAGTTTCTGTCGAATTTTTTTTGTGGTCTAAAAATTATTTTGGGTATGTCAGAAAATCAGGCAGGCTTTTTTAAGACATCTGTGAAAATTTGGTAGCATGATGCTACAGTGCCGCCGCGGAACCGCGGCCATACCCACGTTTTGGCCGCGGATCTGCCGCCAGCATGTGTCATCTTTGCACCAATTTTTCTACAGTGGTCTTAATCTTGGAATTGGGATTTCTGGAATATTTTAGTTTTGGCCCAGATTATTTTGAGTGCTGGATTTGTGCTTGGGGCCCACTTCGGGAAATTTTGTCGATCGAATATTTTAAATACGTTAGTTTACAGTACTTACATTATATCTGCGACCGTGAATGTCATTTGATCGGTAAATCTTGTCTAATTGCTATAGCCCTTTTAGACGGATTTGCAAACGTGACACTCACGTTGATATTCTGTGTTGTGCTGTGATGTTGCGGTTTGTCGTGGTGGATAGCCTGGATGCAATGGTAGTACAGTTTGGTTGTATTTGTACATTTGTTGTTACGGGGCGAGCGTCCGACATATGGACTGCCGTCACTGCCTGTTTGTATATTATTCTTTTGGGTCACGACCGGGCTGAGGTCGATGTACCCGTTGTATATATTTTTCTTTTCTGTACTAGGATTACTCCACGGTGGGGTGCACGGATAGCCGGGTTCTAGAGGGCAACGGGCCCGCATCTCATGGCTTTGAGACGGAGGGGGGTTCACTCTAGAATTGGCGGGCTATTCGCCGCACTCGTATGGGGTACAGGTTGACCCAAGGAGGGGTGCTCAAGTTACCGGATTCCGTGAAGTGTTGGGTGGTCCATTCACTTTGTTGAAGGTGGCTGCCTCGTTTCAGGTTTTGGCGGGTAACTTGCCGCACCCGTAGGGGTCTAGGATTTTATTGCACAGGCTATCCACACGACCAGGGGAACGTCGGGTTTCACTTGCGGCTCTATGAAACCCCGGGATCTCAGATTATCTATATTGTTCTGTGATACTTATTACATTTCTGTGATGTTGCATTTATCACGCCTGGAGCGATTATTATATATTGATATATATACTAGTAGATGTTGTATATGTTTTACATCCGCGCTAGTCTAGTCCCCGCTCTGTCGTTAGTTAAGTAACCTAACGGGTGATGACGGGACCCAGTGGCGAATACGGATGGCATATACGTACATCATATTTTCATTCTTTTGTGGTGTGGTTAATTGATAGGACTGCATTGATTCGGATCAATGCAAGCTAAACAAACCTGTTTGATGTTGTTTGAACATTTTTCAAAAAGCTGTTATTGTAAGGACGTTTTCTTTTGTTTTGCACAGTGGTATTCGGTTATGAATATCCAGCACCTCAGTCGACGAGGCAAGGGCCGAGATCCCTTCACCGGGAGTGACCCCTTGGACAGAAGTTTGCGTCAGGGTAAAACTTCATTATAGCCGATTGCCTTTTTTGCTTTGCATCGTGGTATTCAGTTGGAATATCCTGCACCTCATTCTACGGGGAAAGAGCCGAGATCTCTTCACCGGGAGTGACCTCTTTAGCAAAGGTTTTCGCCACTATAAATTTATAAAAAGCTATCCGGTTCCTTCAACGATATCAAGTTCATTACGTTAAAGGTTTTTCGCCAAAAACCATTCGTAGCCCTCCGTCATTTCAGATGGGTAACACTTAGTATTCATGCTATGTTTGTTGGCCTTTGTCATGGCATAGTGTATGGTAGCTATTTGTTACTTTTCTGCTGCATAGATAGATGCATTGGTTTGGGACAGTCGTATAGCCTTGTTGATCTTCGTCAAGGGCTTGTACGGATGGGTTCAAATTAACCTGGACAAAGACGGGTAGAACTTGACATGTGACTTATAATTTGTTGATCTTCGTCAAGGTCATAAGAGCATGGGGTAAAAATCACATCGGGAGTTTCTAAAGAAACTGAAACTTGCCAGGCATGCGCATATCTTCTGGAGTGTGATAACGTAAGTGGATTCCATCACATTATCATGCGATGATAGTTGGATCCCGATTCCCACTGATGAGTTGGTTTACTCCTCGGGTGATCCCGACTAATTCTTCTTTCAGGTTTGGAGGAGAATTTGAGGTTACAGTGGGAGGTTTCCTGATTAGATAAATTGATAACCATTCTGATCTAGGTTAGAGTGCACGCAGAGTGTTTCTTTTCTCTCTCTCTTTGGCAGCGACCATGACCCGACCCTTGACTATGACTCAGTGACCAAGTTAACCGAACTTTCTTAAAAACACTGGCTTTTGGATTGTCTGAGTTGCATACTTCATTTCCACTCCTACTTTTACCCTTTTCTCCAGAACACCCCGCATTACTACGAACATCCACTTCCATTAGATAAAACCATTGTATGGTTATATACGAACTCGAAGGAACTTGTTTCAGATTAGAGGATGGTTTCCGGTTCTGGGGAAAATGAATAAGACTATTCAGCTGTTTTTTCCTTTTATCTTCTCTCAGGTCGCGAGTGCTCCTTGGATTAGGACGGTACACCTATTATGCTAATTGGATAGTCTTCTTCCAAACCATAGGCAGGTGCCGAACGGTGGGGAATGAAGAAAACCAATTAGCCTAACGATGGTGTACAGAAGGTAATAAGTTAAGACAAATAAAGGGATTAGAAAGAGGGCAAAGTAAATTGCGACTGCTATTTACGACCAAACCAAGTATTTCATCGCCACTCCTACTTCACCTTTGTATTTCTCCAGGACACCCCGTATCACTACGAAAATTCACAGTTATTTGGATACTCCATCGTATGGTTATATACGAACTCGAAGGAACTTGTTCCAGTTTGGGGATGGATTCCGGTTCAGGAGAAATAGGGATAAGGTTTATTTCAGTTGTCTTTTATCTTTACCTTCTCTCGGATTGCGAGTGCTCCTAGGATCAGGATAGTACACCTATTACGCTTATTGGATAGTCTTCTTCCAAACCATAGGCTGGTGTCGAACGGTAGGGAAGGAAGAAAACCATTTAGCCTAAAGGGGTGTACAGAAGGTAATGACTAAAGACATATAAAGGGATTTGGAGAGATGGCAAAGAAATATACGGTTATAGTTGTGAATCTGATAATGGAAGAGGCATTACTAGGAATACCCGGATACCTCTTCAAAATATTTATATGTTTCAGTTTCACTATGTATTGTTAAAAGAAAACTGATTTTCCAATTAGCCCTTGCTCCAGGGTATGTATTTACCAGGTTTGATTCTCATATCTGTATAGTTTTACAGATGATGAGTGGGAGTAAGGTATTGGGAATTGGGTGATCATCCTCACTATATCGGGATTCGTTGTAATTGGTGATATTTGAGGAAATCGCCTGGGCTGTTTGCCGGACGGCAAATATTTGGTTTTGAATATCCGTTGTTATGCACCAATTTCAAATTGATATATCTGTACGTTTATTTTTATAAAGTGAGATATAACTTTTTGAAATTATGTCTATGACATTTACCTATATCAGTGGATGGTTAGATAAGGAGTATTAAACAGCGGTGTAATTCTTCTTAACCATAAGTACAGTTTTCAACCTATGACGCACAGGGTGTGAGTTATTCAACTCAGCGGACTTATACAAAGTATATTGTATGTTGTCCTGTGTCCATTTAGACAGAGAGGTTGGTACTCGTACTATATTCTGTTTACTTGTGACTTCTCTAGCTCTTAGACATGTGTTTCGTAGAAATGCAAGGTCTAAGTTTTGAGAAGTTATAGGTATAATAATAAAGTAGATAACCAGGTGTTGCAAGTATCAGGATTCTTCAAGGTGATCGAAGATGTAGATGCTTGTGTATGGTATTCAGTTGATAGTAATGATTATGAGAACTTGCTTCTCTTTCAGGTTACTCATAATTGGATGCACTCCTAAATTGAGTAATGCTGATCGGCCTCTCTCCATTTAGTTGACATGCATTGGAGACAGCTGCATGATTTGAATCTGGTTCCAATTGAATCAGTGCCTCTGCTTCTATATTGGATATAGAATAGTTCATATCTTAACAATGTTAAGGTACGGGGAGTTTTCCGGCTTATGCTTAAAACCAGACTCTAGATAACTCAAAGCACGTTTGTGTAATGGCAGTTTGTGGGTTGACCCAGGCTATGACGAGGGTTGATTTTCTACCATCTGGAAGATCAATAGTGATATTGTTCTTGACTCGCCACAGTTTTAATAAAAATGGATTTTTTTTTCAGAAAACAGTAGTGGGAGTATGGTAGAACTGGAAGCAATTCCAGAACCGCAAACGATTACTGAAAATTTAATAGGACCTAAAGATTCAATCTGGTTTGACATTCCATTAGCCACTCCGTAGATATGGTGGGTAACCTCAGGCACCCGAGAGGTACTCCGGTAGCCTCAAGGACGGTGACAGGGAGGTTCTTGTTTACCCAGACTTGACACTACTGTTGTTCCAGGCTATGAGACCCGGCAGGAGGATGAGTATAGCGTCGTTCTAAACTAGCTCTAGAAGTGTACGTGTATATGACTCTGCCAGAGAGTTGTCGTAGTCAGTGGGAGCAGCAGAAGTATAGTGGACAAGTAGCTTATGTCTATTTATGGACTAAAGCAGATATAGCGGAGATAGATCATCAATTTCTGATATGACAGTCATAGGTTTGACTTCATCAGAATAGGGGATGGATCTGTTAAGAAAGTAGTAGGGTGTGATGTCTTGGTATTTGGATGACATACACAGAGTAGGAAGTGATATTCCTATACTACGATCGGTTATACTTTGGTTGTTACACAGTGGTTTCTCCACATAGGATATAGATGTAATATCAGACATTCTGGTTATTAGATCTATGGTTTTAGATCTAGAATTGGGTAGTTTTCCAATCTGGGTACTTAGACAGCATTCTAAAGGTGTTTTAGAATGGACGACTCCTGGCACGGTAGTGTACCTGCAGGTGATGGAGTCACCCTCTCTAAAGGTGTCTTATAGACTAAAGGGGAGAGGGATGCGCATGATTGGCACATCACTTGCTTAGGCAATTGAGTCAATCATGAGATGTCAAGTACCACACCAGATGTTGTTTTTGCACTAGATACAATAAGTTGTGATATTAATCCTATCCTGGAGAAACGTTCGGAAGCAGTTTTAGAACATAAGTGGATGTTCTAGGGATATGATAACAACAGCCTCTTTTAGAAGACAGTTATCATTCCAGGCTTCCAAGGTAACCTGGATGACAGAGTGACTGTCAGAGTAGTAGTTTTCCCTCCGACGAGGGGCAGTGGTTTGGACAGGTGATCCAAGCGGACACTAAGGGAGGCATGACGCAGGATACTGATTAAATTCGGTTGACGATACAGTCTAAGAAGTTTGGATTTGGAGTTCATTTATGAACTAGGTCCCATCAGATATCCAGACATATTCTAAGACAGGCATTGCTCATTTCGGGAGATGGCTTTCTCCGCGAATTTGAGATAAAGAGAGACATAGAAAGAAACATTAGGGCGGATCCACTCACCGAGGCTATTCGTCGAACGCAATAGTTTTGTAAATGGGCTTTTTGAGACTGATCAGTAGAGGAGTTGGGTGTTCGGTATCACACGGGCTGTGAGTATGCGACATCGCAATAATTAGCCTTGAGTGCAAGTAGGAGATTGTTGGATATAGTGCCCTCAAAGTCAACTATTGGATCGCAGGCACGTGATTGCAATGATTGAGGGATGACCTATGCCGGTAGGACAGTCTTACTCAAGATGATAGTATGCTATCTGGTTCATCTTTATCATCGTGTACATACTTTAGGTGATACTACAGGTCACTATTACACGTTGATAGAGCCCTTAGGATTCTTGCTTGACAGCCAGCAGTATGATGGCGATCATATACGTGGGAGCTGGGGTCTATAAGCACATCCTTAAAGTGTCCCTAGTCGTAGGAGTTTTCGAGACAGGGCATCGATACTCCGGAGTAGACTAGTGTATACAGTCGAGACCCCGACGAAGGGCGGTGGCTGGTCTCACAAGCCATTAGTGTCAGTTGGTTCACCTAAGATGTATACAGGTGCTCATTGGGTTATGAGTACACCGGACAGGACTCGCCGGGAACATGCTAGTTGGTATTATACCTGACGTCAGATAGCAGTTCCCTGGTAACATGTGTACAGGTTAGTTCATCGACCTGAGATCGTCATTTGTCTTGTATGAGTTCCCACTGTGCTTTGATTACTACTCTACCATGGCTCAAAGGAGTCGTGCAAACAGGTTTTAGTTGTGTACAGTCCCGAGCCATATAGAGGTAGTGAGCGGATCGGCAGGGGTTTCGTCTCTCCCGGTATTGAGGGTGAGATCGTGCTGTGTCTAGGAGAGCCATTACACGAAGTCCTTGGCCAAGACAGGAGATTTACTGATAGGTATTCCAGTAGTATCTCAGGATGTTCTGGGCTACACTCCAACACGACTTGTACAGCTTTTGGGGGTCTGAATTTTACCAACCCCCTAGGCCCGACATGCGATACTCATAGACGAACGGACCGGACTGTACGGATATTGTCACTGACAGGCTCAGTAGGGTGTCAGTATGAGTTCGTTCATCGACCTCCCTTTTGGTCAATACCTGGTAGCCCGTTATGTACGGCTAGTACCACTGACGTGCTAGTGGTTAAATCCACAGCCAAAGTATTGACGAGTCTTTAGAGTCTCCCACAGACAGTTTCTCAAGTTTCGGGCGAAACGTTGTAGAGGCCGTATGATATATGGCAGGGTTCGATCATATACGTACAGTAGTACACGGATCAAGATCGGGTGGATCATACTAGTGGGCTTTGGTTTAAGCCGGATCCTAGTATTAGATTTGTTGGATTACTTTAGTCTCATTGCATTCGCATTCAGTCGGAATGCGGATGCAGGGATGTATATACAGGTGAGGGGTATCCTTGTGATTCATCACGAGTTTACTTTAGATGTTGCCATATCTTTTTATTGTTGTAAACATTTGGGTTAATGTTTACTTTGGTGGAAATTGTGAGCTTAATTCATGATGAGGTGCATTAAATATGACATGGACAAGGGTGGTGACTCATGGTCTTATTTTTTGAGCCATGTCATTTTTAGTGATTGATTTTAGTGGTGAAATGAAAGATGGAGAGAGAAAGGGCAGCCATGTAAGGGGTTTGCTCTTATGTTTTATGATTCTAACTCTCTCTCTCATATTTCATCTCACACAAGAAAGAAAAGGGCTCATGTTCTTCTTCTTTTTCCTCTAGCTCACAACTTCCACAAATGACATCATCTTCAACCTCCATCCATACACTCTCATGTGTTGAGAATCAATATATGCTTGAGACAAAGTTATCACACACATTCTCTAAATCACCTTGGACATGTCGGCTAGTAAACTTCGTGTCCGAGTTGCTTCGGATGAAGCGGGAGCCCGTAAAAGGATTCGAAGATGTGGTGCCCTTTCCGACGAGGAGACCGGAGATCGGAGATGCCGCGATGAGCAAGAGATGGTGGCTAAAGACCGAAGGACACGGATCGATCGGTATAGCCTTTCTAACCTTTCTCTAGTTTGCTAGTTATAGGTTAATGCTTCGATCCGGGATTAAAGTCTGCGATAGCGCCGGTTTCAAGTTTAGAAAAAGTTTTCGTTTCCGCATTTTGGCCTCGGATCGACGGCCGGGGCGCTACCGTAGACTTACAGACACAACAGAAAGGCAGTCCCATACAGATACAAGTGTTCAAACAGCAAGAAGAAAAATACACGTGCAAACAAAACTGCAAGAAAAATACCTTTATTCGCAAAAAATTAAAGCTTTTACAAGGTATTGTAGGCTCCCCAGCCTGACAAAGTGCCCGGAGGTCTACCAAATTCCCGAGGAAACAAATAAAAAGAAAAAGAAACAAAAGACGACGAGCCTCATGCCTCAAGGCCGGGCGCATCCCCGGGAAGCTCAGCGACCGCAGCAGGGGCCTCGGCGTTGCCCTCGCCGAGTATCTCCACCTCAGCCTCGGCCCTGAGGTCCTCCCCCTGCTCCTCGTCCCCGCGAGGATATTCGGCTCGGAGATCCTGGTCGGCGAACTCCGGTATCAAAGCCTTGACGACGTCGAGGGCCTCATGCCAGATGGCGGTAGTGGCCGAGGCTAGGACGGTGTAAAATTCTTCCGATTTTTGGAAGTTCTCCACCGCCTTCGCCGCCAAGAGGTCGGCCCGTTTCGTCGCCTCTACCGCCGCCCCCAGCTCCTTCCGGAGGGTGCTCACCGACTTTTTCATGGTGTCGACGAGTGCCTTGGAGTCCTGAAGCTTGGCCTCGGCAGCCTGGGCGGCTTTGTGGAGCCTGACATCCTCCTGCTTCGCCGCCGCCACTTCCTCCTTCCCGGCCGCCGCCTCCTGCTTCGCGGCCACTAGCTCCTGCTTCCCGGCCACCACCTCGGTCTTGAGAGCGACGACCCTCGCTGTCGCCGCTTCCAGCGCTCGCCTCGAGGTCTCCCTCAGCGAGGAGGACTCCCCTGAGGCTCGGACCACCGGGCCTATCTCCTCCTCCTCCATTCGGATAGCAAGAGCGACGTGGTGGAGCACCTGGGGAAACAAGAAAGGGGTTAGAAAGAAGAAGGATTACCGAGTCTCACGAAAGATGAAATGAGCAAAGTACGAGCACTAACCTGCACTGCCTCCTGGGCGATGGACGCCAGTTGCCCCTTCAGGCTTCCCCCGGGGACCCTGCCCCTGGCCGACCTCTCCATGTCGTGCAGAAGGCTGTCGGCGACGGAGAGCCCCGATGGCACCTCAAAGCGGAGCTCCCCATCGTCCACAAAGATCGGGGAGGCCGGGTCCTGCGGGGCTGCACGGGGGAACCTCTTGAGAGCCGGCAGCGGCGGACTGGTCTCCGCCTCCGAGGCCGAGGCTTCCTTCCCCCGAGCCCTCTTTCGGGTCGGCGCCCTGCTGGACTCCGGGGCCCGATCCGGGCTCGAGCGCTGGTGCTGGACGGCTGCCGGAGGAGCCGGGGTCGGCGCCTGACGGGAAGAGCTGGCCCCTCCAGCCCTCGAGCCCTTTTTCGGCTTGCGCATAGCCGCTCGAAGGTAGCCCAAATCCATGGGTTCTGCACAAGACGAGATAAAATAGGGTCAGCGACACAAGCAAAAATCAAAATAAATACAAGCCTAACTTACCGACGAACTAGGCAGGGCTGAACCCGGCCCAACTAAGGGCCCGCTCAGAAAGCAACACATCGGCCTGAGGAATGGGCTCCCACGCTGCCACTCTCACCGCGTCGGTGTCATTGGACAGGTTTCCCTGCCAGCACTTGTCCCTAGACCACTGGACGGGTACGGACCAGTCCTCACCTTCTGGAAGCCCGACGAAGAAAAACTTCTTCTTCCAGTCGTAGATGGAAGAAGGCAGGACGACGACTCCCGACCTGGGCATGCTCCCCCAACGTTTTCTAAAGGAGAGATAGACCCACCTCGGGTCGCCCGCACGAGAGCCGATGTGACTTTTGTATATGAGAGTGGAGGTAAGGATGGACAGACCGAAAGGGACCATCTGCAATTTCAAGCGGACCAGAAACCCAAGGAGAATCCTCCAGGAGTTCGGCACTAACTGGTCCGGGGCTAATCCGAAGTAAGACAGCGCTGCAGCGACCTCGGAAGAGAAGGGCAAGCGCATTCCGGCTCAAAAGGATTCCAGGTACATGGCAATCTTTTTACCCCGCACCTGATCTGTCCTCTCTCCTTCCTCGGCCAAACGCAGAGTATAGCCAGAAGGGATATGGAAGCGGGTCCGAGCGGTGGCAAGATCCCCCTCATACCTCAACAGGGAAGGCACACCAGGGGCATCCGCCACCTCCACTTAGGGATCCGTCCCTGACACACAACCATGGGGAAAGGATCTGACCCTCGCTCCCCCGGGAGACTTCGACTCGGAGGGAGAATCCCTAGAATCTACCCCTACGACATCTACAAACTCTCCAGAAGAAGACATCTAACATGATTGAAAGGCCCTCGGGAAAGCAGAAGATCCGATCTAAAACGAGAGCGCCGAGCTTATAAGATTAGGGACGAGAAAAATATGAAGAGAGATGGGCCCTGAAGAGGGCCCCACCTCTATCTATAGCCTCCGGCTTCCTCATCCAACTGCGACCGTCGACTCCCGCCAAAAACAACTCTTCGCTTTCGACGACCCAGATCGCTCCACCTGGCACGCGCGCATTGAGCAGTATCCCATCAGACGCCAGAGGTCTGCGGTCCGTCGCGTCCGCCAACCAACGCTCGACACGTGGACCGCCGTTTCGTCAAAAGTGCGCACGATCCGGCGCCCCCTTTTAATGCAGAAGATCTCGTCCTGATTCGCCCGCGTCATCCAGAAAAAGACAAAGGATTGCCCGGGGACCCGCCCGACGATATCTTCGGAAAAGAGCTCACCTCGGGTGACCCGGCAGACCACTCTCGACCTGACCAGTCAGCTGGTTGGGACGAGAGTGCGGGGCTAATGATGGGGCTCGATATCGGTGATCTCCCAGATCATGACACGTAGCAGATGACGTGTCCCAGAGTATGCAAGAAAGGACCTACAAGGGCCGACCAGACTGCTCCTATGCCCGTCCTACCGACGAGGCCGGCTCGCTTCCGATCCCCAGCACAATTGGCCTCTTCGGTCTTACAGCTCGTTCCCGAGCTACCGCAGAAACAAGATACCTCGGCTTTCCCGCTCATCTGCGAGCTCTCTTGCCGAGGTCATCTTTCCCGGTCCATCGACTGACCAACAGCACCGCTTGCAGGCGTAACCGCCATCCCGCGAATCTCGCCATGCGCGAGATCTCCGCCGGCCACATCCCACGTTCCACGCCACCACGATCCCCCATTAACGAGCCTGTCTCGCCATTAATGGGAGGTCCCGCTCATCACGCGGGCGTGACGTCGGGAGCGTAACGGCCGGCGTGGTTCTCACGTCTACTGCACCTGCTGCCACCGCTACTTAAACCCCCCTTTCAGACGGTCAAGGTAGGCCAATTCTAATCCACTAAGCCATTACTCTGCTCGGATTGCCCTACTAACTTGATCGTCGGAGGGTCCTCGGTGGTCCAACCATCCCGGGACTTCCTTGCAGATAGCTCGGCTCAACAACTCCAAACCCATTATGATCCACACGCTTCAAGATCAAATCTCAGCCACTCATCGCCGCCATCAGCAGATCAACGAGAAGCAACATCTGAAGGAGATTCCATCCTCCATCACAAAGTGTTTTTGCATAGGTAGTTGTTGACGGACGCGTTTATGGACATGGACAGTGGGTAGTTATATAAAATGTAAATTTACTATCCATATTTGGTAATGGGTCCGAATATTGGAACCGCTATGTTTCGGAAGTCAGATATTACCATTTCTACCGAATTCCGATTGGATATAGGTGTTACTATATCCTGATGGCTTTTGACGGATGCAAATATGAAAACGGACAGTTGTCGGAAATGGAAAATTACTATTGCATTCTGTATATATCAGCTATAGATACAAAATGAAAGAATATTGAATAAACATTATCTCTGTTGAAATCAAATATTATTGCTTTCAAATATTATAATACTTGTTTTTATGGATACGTGATGGATGTAGGTGTTACCCAAGGTCCGTATCTGATGGATTTCGATAGATGCTACAAATAGGGATAGCCATCGGATAATGCAAACTACTAGCCGTACTTGGTAGAAATCAGATAAGATACTACTAGGAAAAGATTTTTTAAATGGAAACACTATATACACTAAAGTCGATTTTTCTTAATTATAATACTTGTATTGAGAAGTTGGGCGTGTGTGGGTATGTTACCATATGTGTATCTTTTGGAGATGCAAATATGAATACATATATTCATTGAAAATGAAAACTACTCTCCTTGTTTGATAAAAATGTAATTATTCGTAGCCATTTACATATCTATTGGGCTACTAGCTATTACCAATGGGCTTAATTTTAACGAATTAGAAAGCGGATCCGAATCTGAGTCACCGTACCATTTCAAACCCGGATCCGAATCAGAGCCACTCTCTGTATTTTCAAGTAATCAAGTGTTTTTTAATGGATTGAACCTGTATTTTGAGCGCAAGAACGTGAAATCTTTTCTTGAGTAGTTGAGTTGATTGTTGTGATTTAGTCTATTTTATGATGAGTAAACCCTTGAAGATTTTTTTTTTACAACATTGCACAATAATTTATCGAGAATTTTGTGCATGGATACATTAATGCGTCCAAAAAATGAAATGCATGGGCAATCAATATGTTAAGAGCTTGGATAAACCGAGGGAGTATTGATTGAGATAGTTTAGAGCCAATACTATAGCAACTAGAACTAGAGGTAGGCATAAATGAACACGGATGAGGGCACTTTTCGGAGCTGAATATATGAAAACGATCCACGTCTATGTAGCATGTATGTATTCGGATTTCAGACACAGATACAGAACATGATATGGGTCGGATTTGCGGATTTGCGGATTCACGGTTTCTGAAAATCTAAAGTACCATATGTCAGGATACGCCATAATTTTATTTTTTAAAAATATATATAGATAATAACAAAATATTATCATTTTAGCAAATGCTAACTAAGAACATTGATACTTTGTCAGTGTTGAGCATAGCTTGATCATAGTCATTGATACATGTTCAATCACCTGGAGTGCAATATAACTTTTAGGATGTGCTAAATAGTAACCTCAACGGATCCGAAAGAATCCGATATGAATACGAATCCAATCGGATACATTGTCTTGGTGATGAATCCGTGCAACATGGATTCATGTAGCCACACCAAAAGTTTTTGGGATAAAAACCCTGTTTTCTTGTTGGATTAAGCGCACACGTGTGTTTCTTGTTAAATAGAATAGCCTTTTCTTCTAAACCCTCCCTCCCCGTCTTCTCTCCTCATTCTGCAATGTATGCCGATAAAAGTCGAGTTTGCATAATTATCTCTGTGTTGTTGTTGTTTCTAGTTATTCTATAGTGCAATCACTATATCAGTTCATGAATTCTACATGTTTTATTATGTGTGTATTTGTTCCTTCATATTGTATTTTGATATACAGTAGGAATTATATTATTTAGCTTTTATCTTCCACTTATTCCGTTCTTATGTTTCTCTTTTTATAGAGAATTGTGGGAGAGAACACAGTTGGCTTTTACATTGGATCATGTTGGTTAGTTGGCATGAAGGTTCTGTGACTGTTTTTGTTGTTTTATTTTACAAATTCATACATTCTAAGGTGCAGGTGATCCTATATCTAATTTATTAATTCCTTTTGCCCTCATGCAGTAGTGGCAATAGACGAAGAAAAGATCCCAAAATCTTGTAGAGGATTTAGGGTAGATGTGATGATTATATCGGAATCTTACAGAAATGGCGCCTTCTTGAACTGTCCGTGGCTTCTTATCAACTACTCCCTCACATATCCGTGTGTCTTAATGTTCATCAAAGGTTTGATGTGTCGTGCGTGCGCCCCCACGAGCGTACAAGCATGCTGCAGTATTGGAATCACATCTTTTGCCTTAATGCATATTTGTAGGATCTGTTGGCTTATTTGAATTAGAAATGCTTATCTAGTCCACGCTCGGGTGTAACATAAGAGCTAGTTTATACAGAGAATTTATTTTTTGAGAACGTAACAAGACTCGCTGCAGGTTTTTGTTTAGTAATGCTCTACATTTAACATTTTTATTGGAATTCTTTATTTCTTTGTATTGATGGGTAACATATCTATAAATTATAGTAATACTATATATATGGTATTATGCCTTCTTGTTCCTTCAATATTAATATTTTTAATCCTGTTATGTGTATCCATCAGTTCACTAAAAATTTGGGAGTATCATGTATTATCTGAATATATTATGATGTCACGAAGTATGTCGTTACATATATATAGTGTTTGATTATACTGGGAAAAGAGTGATTTTTATGTATCAGATATAATGGTCATGATATATTAAGCTGAATTATCATATGAATTTTTCTTTTTATCAATTTAGCAATGGATAGAACTAAAACAGATCTTCATATATGTCCACAAAGTTCAGCTACAAATTTGTCATGAGTAAATTGAGATGATATTAACACATAAACTTTCCGATCTTTGATTTTTATATGAAAGTGCATGTTAAACTACAAGTAGAAGTATGCAGAATTACATTATGCGCTTTCTTCTGTTCTCTTACTTTCTGCAGATTCTCTGTTTCTTACTGTAGGTAATCAAGGTCAAATTTTTCCGCCTGAAGTTTGATCAACATCCACATCAATTGGCCTTCAGTTAATTGCTATTAAGAGCATAATCTTCTCTTTTAGTTTCATGAATTTGTTTATAGCGTCCGTAGTTTTACTATCTTCATCGGTTCGGCATAAGTCATTTAATCATTTAAAGCAGTAAAGGAAACATGCTTTCTGTATACTTGCTCATCCATTGCAATTCTTCTTGTTTCAGAAGCTGATATTTTGAGGGATTTGAATTTCATTGGGACATAGGATGCACATATTTTATTTGTTGACCATAATTGTTTCAAGTTAGCAAGCCGGCTAACCGGTTTCTTTGACACCCCCCCTCCCTCCCCCTCTTTTTTGGTTGAAAGCGGAGGGATAAATACTGATACGAAGAAGCAAGGGGAGACAAGGACATGAAAAGTCAAGAGGAATGAAGCCGGAGGTCCAATGCGCAAAAAGTAAGGACAACACTTTTCATATATTAGCCTCGTGGTGAAGCCTCTTTGCAGTTGAGTCGAAGATCCGAAATTCAAATCTCACTTCCATGATGTTAATAACGGCCTACAATGCCTCCCATCCCACCCCATCCCCCAACATGTGCACACACACAAACACATGCGTGCAGATGTGAAATTTCCTACGGTGGATGGCAAAAATTTAGGTAGAATAAGTTGAGGGCTGAAATTGATCCTGAGTTTGGGCATCAATTTCAGAAATACTTACATCTAAAAAGAAAAAAGAAAGGAGGAGAGAGGCACAATCAATTTAAGTTAATACTTAGGCTCGGCTTTTAAAAAAACATAAAAAGACAAGGGGCCCACACACAGAGAGAGAGAGTATGTCACTCCCCCGCTTCCCAAAATACGAGAATACGGAAAATAACCAAGATCAGCCACGCTCCTCTGCTAAGGAAAAATCCTTCCATGGTCACGCTACGGCTTCTGGCTAAACCTGTAACGATGGTAGCACTGAATGCATACCAAAATACTATAGATAACTCTAATAATCATACTGCACATATAACAATGAATATCCAAAATGGGTCCATAGAAAAATAATAGATTCAAATAAAATTTACGGAATGACAATAGGTTCTAATAAAGGAGTATATGATCCAAAAAGAGATACATAAATTCTAGTCCCATGAAGGGCTTACATTCTAATTGTAAACTGAATCAAAATAAAAGAACCTGCTCTAAATCACTGCTCCTCAAATAACTCCTTCGAATAATCCTGATCTTGCCTTGCTGATGGATCTGTCTCTGAATCTGAGATGACAAGTCCCAGAACTGTCAGCACACCCAACAAATACTCAAACGTAAAATGTGAAATAACAGAATATATAAGTGTCATGAAAATGCCCACGTGCACATATGAACATGAATGCAGTAACAATTAGAATATATATGGTAACAAGTCATGTTGGGTCCAAGATGTTACTATCGTTAAACCTTAACTAGCATCGTGTAAGTTTGAAATTGACCGGTGGAAAGTATTCTCGAATCTTGGAGGATATCCCGTACATAGCCGGAACCACGGTCCACTGTTGCTCGGAGCTGATCCCGAGACTACTGTTAGGAAATCCTACACGAATCATGATCACAAACACGAACACGGTGGATGATGTCCAGCACACCACCCTAATGCTATCAGTGCGTTTGATTGGTCAATCTCTAACATTAAAATCCCCCAAAATACGGGTCCAAATTCCACTTTTCGATTTCCCCAATTCCCTGTATTTTCTAAGTATAGTCACAACAACAAAACCTGATCACTAAGGTTGAATACCGACTGACACGATTTTCCGGCACGCATCACGAATAAACACAAAATCATGATAATAACACGAAGTCTAGACTATAAACACAAAATCACGAATTTGTGCCGGTGGCATGAATCAACATATACATGTGGCTCATTATTCAAGTTAGCGATCACGTTCTATAGTTCAAGCAATAATGGTCACGAATTGGTATGCATATATGTAGCATGTAAACAGGGGTTTTCGTGCCTGTCAAAGGTTTCTGTGCATGTTAATGGGTTTTCGTGCATGTTAATGATAACGGGTGATACATGATCGCAATGATAATTACCACGATAATATATACATGAATCATATAAGTATGGCAATTGGGTTTGGCATTTATTCCAACACAAAATATGCATGATCTTAAAAGTTGATTAATAGGTGTGCAACGATCTTAGGGTTCCGTTAAATACGCAAAACATGGGTTTCTTATCAAATCAAAATTCACGATATCATGATCATATCCTTTTCTTCCAAATTAATAAATTAAATTGAGAAGTTTTACCGATGTCACATCAGCAAAGAACAATAGGTAAGAGGACTTGCTTTAATACAGAGAATACGCGAGATCTTGGAACGGCGGCGGTGGTGATCATGACTCGGATCTTGATATTGACGAATCCTACGATCTAGGCTTGGTGCTTGGATCAATGGGTGTAGCGATCCCACGAAGAAGACGTGCTGATGGTGATGACGTCGGGTTGCTCGAGTTTTTGTGGTGGAGATGAGAGAGCTAGGGTTTGGAGAAGGGAGATATAGGGTTTCTGGATGAGTGAGGCGGCCAAGATTAGGGTTTTCTCGAGTTCATTCGTGGGTTTAAATAAAGATTAGGTCGGTTACGTGATGGAAAGATTTGAGCGAAATATCAGAAATTCGATCAGATCGAGTTTGAGCCGGTTCAAAACAATGTTGAGCCGTCTCAAGAAGGTGTTGAGCCGTCTCAAGTAAATATTGAGCCATCTCATACACACATAGAAGGAAATGAAGTTCTCTGGACCCATGAGCCGGTTCAAGATGATCATGTGCCGTCTCATGAACCCAGAGAAGGGTCAGAACATTGGAAACAACATATGAGCCGTCTCGAGCACATCTTGAGCCATCTCAAGATTGTTTGAGCCGGCTCAAGCAATCAGAAAGTGAAAATACATTTGGAATGCCTTCTGAGCCATCTTGAACATTGATGAGCCGGCTCAGGCTGAGTTCCAAACTGATATTAAAACTGATATGATATCTAAAATGCTAATTATCACATCGAATGGACATAGAATCAAAGGAGACATTCAAGTACTTATTTTATTGGGATTTCTAGATACAGGATCCTACCCATGTTATAAGAAATTTCATCATCGAAATTTTAAAAGAACGAACATACAAGAATCAAGGAAACAATTGAAGGTACTTTTGATGGATCTCCTCCTCACGCTCTCAAGTGGATTCTCTGCGTGAGCGTTCATCCCAAAACACAAGAACCAAGAGAATGACTTTGTTCTTCAACACTTTTCTTACGGTCCATGATTGCTGTAGGCTGCTCCTCGTACGAGAGATCGATGCTCAAGATCAATTCGGAATGATCAAGGACGTGGCTATCATCTCGAACGTACCGATGCAGCTGAGAAACATGGAATACATGTACGTGATTGGAGCAATTTAATGCATATATTTTTTTTATTCATATTTATCTTTATTATGTCATATTTAATGCTGCATGTAGGTATTTTATGATATTTACAAGTAACATGGACTAAAGTGCAAAAGAGAAGAAAAGTGACTAACACGTGCGTTTTACGTGCAAAACAAGTTCATATGGAGCAGAAACGCAAAAGATATCAAATTATACAAAATATATTTGAATGGGTTCAAAATAATATAAAAGATCCAAACTCAATTCAACATAAAGGCATGATATTATAGCAAACTTAAAACGACCATATCTCGAAGACCGTAACTCCGATTTCAATTTGGCACATATCGTTGGAAAGATCTTGACGAGACGAATCTTCACACAAAATTTGAGGCCTAAAATTTCGGCTAAAATCAGCCCAAGTGAAGATTCAGCCGAAATTTTGCGAGATCAGGACTCGAGATTTTTACGAAAATTTGCAACTATTTGTATCTTTTAGACGGTTTGTTCCAATTCTCTCGAATTCCTATAAAAAGATCTTTATAGTTTAGGGTTTGGATATCTTTTCCATAGGCTATTATTCTAGGGTTTTCAAGTTGGGAAGGATCAATAATTGTAAGTTACTTTTTATTATTAATAAACTTTTATTTTTGATAATATGAGCAGCTAACTTCATCTTCTAAGGTTAGAATTGTTTTGATTCTATGATTGGATGATTTAATATATCTTCTTCGTCTCTTTGTTTTTCATATGAATTTCTTTTGCTTAGAAGTTTATTCTTTTCGTTAATTATTACGCTGATAAACTAAACTCTACAACGAAAGTTGACGTCTTGAATAGGTTTAGATAAAGGTGATAATACCGAAAAACTAGTTAGATTAATGAAAGCGTGACAAACTTGAAATCTAACTAGGAAAGATAAGATGTGGTTTTTAATCAAGAGAATTTAACATAATTAATTAAAATAATCTAGAATATGTCGATAATATGATAATTCATAAATTGACAACTTATGAGTTATTTAATAAAAGGATAAACTATTTTGCTTTCTAAATTAATTAGAATTATATAGTTTTAATTATTTTCTAAATGGTTTTATATAATTGATAGGTTATCTTTAATCGTATGAGTTATGCTTACTTATGTGTTTGATAATTCATTACCAAATTATTTTTACCTATGCTTTTATATATTTAATAGATTTTTAATTAAAACTAAAGAAGAAGAAAAGAAAAACTCTATAAACCAACCATGATAGTTTAAACAATTCGACACCTTAGGATTTCCTCTCTATTAAAAAACCCACTTTTATTTTTATTTATACTTTAATTATTAGTTTAAACAACTATTTTCGTACTTGTTTTAGAATTTGTTACGACTCGGAAAAAGACACACGGCCGGCACTTGAATCACGTGAACTCTATAGGACCTCACCATCACCCAAGTAAATAAAAAAACCGGGAATTTAAACCCTTTTAAAGAAATAATGGAGGTGAAGTTTTGAAAAAGAGATATTAAATGAAATCAAGTTCCTTTTTAAAGCATAAGTAAAGTTTGTTTGAAAGCATAAGTGGTTTTTAGACTAAGGTTTGAAAACATTTTCTTCATTTAAAATTTTGGTAGCACCTCTTTTGTAAATTTTGATAAAACAGATACATACACATAAATATAATACCAGCATCCCCAATTGGGAGCTATCCCATCGTCCAATCGGCGGAATCACAACCACGCAGTAATATACGATGCCCAAGACGAAAATCATTACAACAGAAAGTAAGAAAATACTATAAGCATCAATAAGTTGACTATATCCAAACCCGACATCTAGAAGAATAATATACAAGTCTCGTCTCTAAGTCCATAAAAATATACAAGTTTTAGTCGATGGAGTTTTTAACTAAATCATAAAGGAATATACATATACAAGAGACGGTTACGATCCGAAATGTAACCCACATACCAAGGCAATCACCCGAAGAAGAAGAAGCGTGTCGGCAAGCCGCTACTGATATGAGCGATCGGTCCTGTAAGAAAGTAAGACACAAATGGGGCGATTTTCCAACTTGTGAGTAGAAGATATTACAAGGTAGAAATCGAAATGCATAATGATCTATCTAGGTCATACAGTATAATTCCATTATATTATGCGATAATGAATATATATATATATATATATATATATATATATATATATATATATCATCAAATGAGTGTCCATCATCGACACTCGAAATCATCGTCAACTGAGTGTCCAGTATTGACATCCGAAATCATCATAAAACATGTGTCCAACATTGACACATAAATCCAGATATCATAGGCACCGTCTCGTCAGAACAGTCCTCTCTCGATATCAATAGCCCCGATTGGTATCTCTCGGATATCCGCTGTGCTCTAATCCATCTCCGGTATCGATCCACCTCGCTAGGCTTCCCGTACCTCCCTACGGACTTCTTGCCCCTTGGTGTCGTATCGGGTCCACCATATATCCGTAATCGGTTAAACCCTCGCTTGATTCGGATATCTCATCATGAAAACCAAAACTCATAATAGATGCCAAAATATCATATTAAGAAAAAGCCGCATTTTGAAAACGAATCCAAGTTTTATAAAATCATATCCACGGTTTCTCAAATCTCATAAAAACGAGAATCCCATGAAAACACTATCGTATAAGAATATGACAATAATGGAACAAATTAAAAAGTACAGAATAGTGGTATAATGCATGCAGATATGTGATGAGTAATGATCTAAGGTACTGGCAGGAATATAATACGTTGCAAAATAACAGGGTAAGTTCTATATGTGTACATAGCATGGCAATTACCAATGAAGTGTGTGTGAAACATACGAGTCTGTGTATGTGTAACATGTAAATTATTGGTAATTATATAGTGTTTCTACAAGTGTGTTCATATAAGCAATGGAAAGTATAATAATGTAACATTTCAGAAAAATAAAATATTATTTTTGGGAATTTAAATAATTAAATAATAAATATTGTGAATATTTTAATAATGCGGTATAATTAAATACCGACAAATTGGAAAATTATAGGAATTACTAAAAGGAGGGTGTTTTTATGTGATTTAGGCAAATTATAGATTTTTATATTTATTATACACTATTTTAATGCTAATCGCGATTAAATATCGCTAATCTTGCATTAATCCGGTTTTGTGCACATGACATGCACCATATCACATTTTAGCACTTGTTACATTTTTTTATCATGGCTTTTTCTTCATTTTCAAGCATGTTTTGGGTTTTAATGAGAAGAGAAAAGAAAAGAATAGAAAAGAAAAGAAAAGCTTAAAATAAGAGGTATGGGCATGAGAGAGAGGGTGAGGGGTCAACCTAGTCATGGCACACTTCTCTCTTCACTCATTTCCTTCATCATTTCTCATCTCCTCTCCTTCCATGGCTGCCTCAACTCCCACCTCCACTTCATCCCCTTAAAAAAACCTCAAAACAACTTCAAAACACATAAATCCTTTCATTAAAATCATGCACAAGCTTCTTACAAACCCTTTGGACCAAGAAAAATCGGATTTTGAAGACTTGGGGCAACTCAAGAATTTTCTTGAGTTGCCAAATGAGGTAATTTTTGCACCATTAGTATAGTATTTCAATTCCTTAAGTATCCATACATGTTTAGCATCGATATTGAGTGGTTTTGTGAACTTAGAAAATTTCTAGTTAGGATTTGAGGGATTCTTGAGTTGCTATGGTGTAATTGAAGTTGGTTGAGACCATACAACCCCTTTAAGGTGTGATTAGAGACTTAAACCATAGAATTAAACCATAGACTTAAACCCTGCAACACGAACTTAGAAACCCCGATACCGTATTTTTCTGGAAATTATGAAGGGAAATTGATATCTGCTAACACCCGGGGACACTAGGTTTTATTTTGCAAACACTGTGAGTCATGCAGGCACCCAGGAAGCTACCACAGAGACCCGAGCCCCAATTCCCTCCACTTGGCCACAATTTTATTCATCCTGGCTGCAATTTGCGGCCAGGTTAGGATGGTTTGGCCCCTTATTTCTTCTGTAGCTCCTAAATCTGTTAATTAGACCCTTCCTGTATGCAAAATTGTCTAATTTCACCTAGGGTAAAATCTGGAGGCATTTTACAAAGTTTCTGATTTCGTTATGCGGCTTTTAATGAATTTTGATTTGGTATTTGATATTGTGTTTCCGTCGTGTGACGTTTGAACGTCAACGACTATGTTTATTGGTCGTGTTTTGCATGCGAGGGTATAGGTTCTAACCTATAAGCATTTGGTGTGCCGTATTGGTTTCCGACTTGATTTTAATGTGCATTACGATTGTGTTATATATGTAGGTACCTTCACGTGGATTTCATACGATGAAGAAGAGGACATCGACATCGACATCGGCAAGCAAGAATCGAGGTGAGTAGATCTATATCTACGGGGGAAGTCGGGTGGATGGCGTATAGCACCCCCACAAACTTGATGGAAACCGATTTATATATATAGAATATGGGTAAGGAAACCTATATTAGGAAACTAGCGTTATGGTTAAAAGATAGTTAAAGATGAATGATTGAATATATACATATGAAGATATGAGATGAAAACTATAAGGACATGAAAAGTGAATGTGAATTACGACTTATAGAATTGTAGTTATACTAGAATAGTATGAGTTTTAGAGTAACATGAAAATTGATGTGTAGGGTAGAATGTATATATAAAATGGACTTGATGTGAGACAAATATGCGATGAAAAGAATATACGATGTGATATGATGACTTGATGATATGTTGGTATACGGATGCGAGTCATTTGAGATGATTGATACCTTGCCGATCCCCTGACATGAGATTGTTATGGATGTGACCTGGGACATAGGTACATAGATTTATATAATGTTTTGAATCTTGAATGATATGCCGTACGAGACGTTAGGTCTGTACCTCTTATTGTCATATAGGATGATAGGATCCCCGATGGTTTAATGCTGCCATACGATGATTTTTCGTACGTGATGAGTTGGGCTTGATGATTGATCCATACCCTTGACTAGAGGATGCCGTACGATGGATTATACCGTACATGATGTTGTGAGGCTGGATGCCGATTGATAGATTCACCGACTCGGTCATGTTAGATACGTATACTTGTCAGCACTTTGCATACGATTTACTTTATGCTACGTTCATGTCACTCTCATTGCATTTCATATACCTGTGCTAGTACACCTACACTATTATCAATGATGCGTATGTTACACTTACACAGATTTGCCGGCTCACACACTTCATCATCGATAATTGCCATGCCATTACACTGTAGGATTGCTGTATCATGATATGACTTCTTGCATGCTATAATTGCGTGCATACATATTATACACCATGCTTGCGTACATACATATTGTACACCATACTTGCGTACATACATATTGTACATCCATACTTGTGTACATACACATATGCACCATTATACGATGTTGTATTTGATTTTGGAGATTTGGGAACCGTATGATATATTTTAAAAACTGGATTCATTTAAAAGAGTGGTTTTCCTTCGATATGTGCATATCATTGTTCCATTTTGCATGATATACGGATATGCATACATCCTGTTATATGTCGCATACATCATGCTTTACGCTTTTACGTATTGAGATATGACGTTTTCATGAGATTTCTGGATTTGAGAACCGTGGCTATTTCAAAAGAAAGCATGTACTGTTTTAAAAACCCGGTTTTTCTTAATATGATATTTCAGTGCGTCCACCATGCATTTTCTCGGTTCTGAGACGTGTGACATTGATACCCGATTCGAGGAGCTGGATGAGGTCGAGTGCGGGTATATGGTAGACCCGGTATGGTACCCCGGGGCAAGAAAGTGATGTCACGCAGTAGACGATGAGCCTGACAGGGGAGTACTACCTACCGGTGATAGTATTTGGGCTCGGCGGATATCCGGAGGATACCGATCGGAGTCGAGAGATGATACGGGTCGATCCGGACTGATGGAGCCCATGGGCCGATCCGGACTGACGGAGCCCGAGAGGTATGAGGATTTACGTGCAGATGCTGGGTACGGGTTTCATGATGTTTCGAGTATTGATGTTGGACACTCAGGTTCCATGATTTGATGTGTCGCGAGGGACACACGTTGATTTATATCCTCATATTTTCATGCATATGCTTTTATGATATTTACACGCATGATGTTGTTGTATCATTGGTTGACACGTGGACGGGATCCACTTGCATATATACATTGATCATATAGTTGGACGAGATCCACATGTATACATATATTGATTATATTGTTGGATGATATCCACATGTTGATAGGCATTTACTTCTAGTGCTGGCACATATACAGATACGGTCACTCTAGATATCATAATATTACCTTTATGATATAGTTGATCTAGAAAATCGTTATTTTATTTGATTTCTACTTGTTGATGTTTTTCTACTCACGAGTTGGCAACTCACCCCCGTTGTGCTACAGTTCTTGCAGGTTGACCGCTTGGATCAGTAACGGCATCGTTGGCACGCAGTTGCATTCGGGTGATTGCTTTGGTAGGTGGTACATATTGGATCGTACTCCTCTTGTATTTATTTTTCATATTATATCTAGTCAACTCCATCAATCAAATTAGTATTTGTATAAGTAATGAGACTTAGTGAGACTTGTGGTTGCGAGACTTAGAGCGAGAGGTTTTCCGCTACTTGTGATTTTGATGTCTTGCTTATTTCTCTATCTTTTGGTGAACTTCGCCGTTGGGCGTCGTATACTTATATTTATGTTTTGCGTGGTTGTGGATCCGCCGTTTGGCGAAGAGCTAGCTCCCACTTGGGGATGCCTTTATTTTTATCATGTATTGTAGTTTTGGATCAAAATATATAAAGGAGGTGCTGCCCAAATTTTCAAAAGACGAAACATGTTTTCAAACCAGTAAATTTCACTTGCATTATTCAGGTTCTCTTTCTATGCTTTTAAGAAAACTTGATTTCACTGTACCTTTATTTCAAAACGTCACCTCTTTTATTTTCTTAAAAATGTTTAGATTTCTGGGTTTCGGCTTACTTGAATTACGTTACGCCTTTAAACGTTGCGAGATTTAAGTGCCGGTCACGAGCTAATATTTCGGGTCGTGACAAATATACGGAACAATACGCGATGCTGGGTGATAAGCAGTAATCTACAATACTAACAGGGTATAGTGTGAGTGACATAGCAAGTTCTATATGTGTACGTGGCATGCCAATTACCGATGAGGTGTATGTGTAGCATGCGGGTATGTGAAAGTGTAACATGAAATCATCGGTAATGGTACGACGTTGTGAAAGTGTAACATGAAATCATGTGGGTATGTGAAAGTGTAACATGAAATCATGCGTGTATGTGTAGCATGCGGGTATGTGAAAGTGCTGCCTAAATTTTAAATGAAGCTAAGTAGAGATAAAGGTATAAACGTAGCATATCTCATAAGTAATCGAAGCGCGAGCGTATACAGAATTAGGAAACCGTAACGTGAACAAGCGTTAAAATATCTAACTATGTGTGAGCCATACAATTATAGTTTAAAATAAACGAAACGTTGTTTTGGAAATAAGAGCTTCGATATTTTTGAAATAGATATCATTTGAAAATTCGGAGCGCACCCTTAACATTATCATTTAAAAGTATGTAACGAATCGTTAGTTTTTAAAATAAGTATAGCTCTAAACATCTCAAAAAGTCCCAATTCAGGATTTAGCAAGACTTCCCGAGTAAAAAGAATATCGGCCATATTCGGCAATTTATTCTCATCACATCATGTACGAAACCTCTTTCGTACGATGTCATCCAATCAATACAGTACAGGTCTATAGTCGCGTACGTCAACTTATATCATATCAAGTACGGACATCTAGTCGCGTACAATACATAACAATAATCATATATATATATAGCCTAATAGCTATGAAATACATGAAACAGAGACCAAGTATATAGCTATCTACTAGGTATACGAAAATACGCTTATGTGTGTTCTAGCATGATCCTGTTGTTGGATATGTATGCCCTAGAGGCCATTATTGTATATGTATACATATGGATGCTTGGACATATATATGTACATGACAGTCTTGCTCGATATGATAGTATGCTATTTGGTTTGACTTTATCTTAATATGTGCATGTTTTACTTGCTATTACATATTTTTTATACATGTTGATAAATCCCGTAGGATTATTGCTAGACTACCTGCGTTGTGATGGCGATCATACTTGTGGGAGCTGGGTAGTCGGTACGCACATCTTTAAATGGTCTCTAGTCGTTGGAGTATCGAGACTGAGCATCGATTTTCTAGAATAGACTGGTGTATAAGTTTCTAGACCCCGACGAGGGGCGATGGTTTGGTCCCGCAACCATTGGTTTTTAGACCTAAAGATCGTATATAGGTTCTCACTAGGGATGAGTACACCGGACGGATTCGCCGAGAACTTCCAGATGGTACTATACCTATCGTCAGGTGGAAGTTCTCAGGTGACATGAGTACATGTTAGTCTTCAGACCTGAGATCGGCATTTGTCTCGTATGAGTTCCCACTGTGCTTTGATCACTAACCTACCACAACTCTACTGAGTCGTGCAAACAGGTTTTGGTTGGGTACAGTCCCAAGCCACATGGAGGCAGTGAGCAATTGTTGGGGATTCGTCTCTCCCGGTATTGGAAGTCGATATCGTACTGTGAGATTGGTCAGGACCATAAGACCTTGTCCAAGGCAGTTGGAATTTACTGATAGGTTGATCAGTAGTTTCCCGGATTGGTCTTGAGCCACATCAGCACGACTTATCAGGTTATTAGGTTTTGACGTTTACCACCCCTAGACCCAGTATGCGATACTCTCAGACGAAGAGACCGGACTGTACGGAGATTGTCACAGATAGGCTCAGTAGGGATCTGGATGAGTTTGCTCGTCGGCTTTCCTTTTCGACAGGGACCCGGGTAGCTGTTACGTACAGCTAGTGCCGCTGACGTGCTTGTGGTTATGGATTTATCCAGTAACTCACTGCCGGCGTATTGTCGAGTCTTTAGAATCCCACACAAAGGGTTTCCCTGGTTCAGGCGAAATGATGTAGTAGCCGTATTGGATACGTCCAGGGTCTTGATCGATTGATTATTTTGTATTCGGATTTTCGATCGGACAGTTGGTAATACTAGCCGGCTCGGATTTGAGCCGGATTATTAAATCAGGTATTGATTTAATAGTTTACATATATGTATTTCGATATGTATAATCTAGTATTACGTTCTTCGTGTTATTCTATCTCTTTGGGCATTCGTGTTTTTATCCGAATGCAGGTATGTATATACAGCAGACTGTAATCCGTATTTTATTACAGATTACCTTCTAGAAGGTGGACTCCTCATTATGGAATTTTCCATTTATTGATAAATGGAAATGAGGTGGAAATTAAGGAGAGGGAGGCATGGTGAGTGGTATGGCTTCAATAGTTCACAGATGAATTCTTTATTCATTTGTGGTTACTATTGAATCATGGCTACACTTGTTTATTCATGAGAATTCATATACAAAACCTTTGTGTTGATTTTCTCTCTTATACATGCTTCATTATTTTCTTGAGCACCCATTTTTCTTCATCTCCTCCCTCCTTTTGAGCTTCCTCCACCTTCATCATCTTCCTCTTCACTACCATTCTCATGAGTTGAGAAACAAGTGAAGAGGCAAGAAAGAGATAGCAAACACTTAGATCTTCACACTACATCCTAAATTATTTGGTTTAGCAACTCAAGTTCTCTAGTTGCTCCACTTGACATATTGTGAGGAGCTAGAGCCATGAATCATATCTCTCGGGTGGATCATCTACGACCAAGGAGGGCCGTAAAGCAAGATCGATCGCGGAGAACTAAAGGAGCCAACAAAGAAGATCAAGCATGTTCAAGGTGGCCACTTGGAGCTAAAAATGGAGAAAGAAGACCGAAGGACTTGGTTCGTTTGATGAGATTTCTTCATCATAGTAGATAGCTCTCTTTATTTAACTAGTTAGGTCTATGGAAAGATCCAGGATAAAAGTTATTCTAGTGCCATGTTCTAATCGTTAGAAAAAATTTTGTTCCGTATTTGGCCACGGAAGTTGGCCCGGACACTAGCGTAACCTTTCACCTATAGGCTAGAAATACGGTTCTAATATATAGTATTCTTGTTACTACGGTTGCAGAGGTGTTATACGCCATCCACCCGACTTCCCCCGTAGATATATATCTACCGATCGACGTTTCGAGCTAGTCAAAACCTACGACCGTCTCACTGTCTCGGAAGTCCTCGTGATCGTACCTACAATCGAAAACATAAGAAAACTAATTAATCGTTTGCTACAGAATGCAAAATACTGAAAACATGAGAAAACTAATTAATCATGAAAATCGAGATTTATAATTGTGAAATATTCATAAACTCAAGAACACCGATAATTAACGATTTTCGTGAATACATTCACACGTGAATTAGTAAAAACTCAAAAAAACCGAGAAGTCATGATTTTTCATGTTCAATAACACGAGAAATAGTAAAAAAAAACTCAATAAATAGACAATTCTCGTTATTCATGGGTTATAGCACGCGAAATGCTGAAAATATGGAGAAAACTGGAAGAATCGCGATTTTCGTGTTCTATAACATGTGAAATAATAAGAATCTCAATAAACAGATAATTTGTGCTATTCATGGGTCGTGCAGAATGCTGAAAGACAGAAGAAAACTGAAAAATCGTAATTTTTGTGTTTGTGCGAAATAATAAGAATATCAAGAAACAGATATTTTACGATATTCGTGGGTTACAGCATGTGAATCCTGAAAAAGTAGAGAAAATTATTAATTCGCTATATTCTTAGAAAATGAGAAATGTTGAAAATGTCGAGAAAACTGCATATCCGTGATTTTTATGTGCTATATCTTGTGAAATGTAGTAAACATCAAGAAAACGGAAAAACCGCGATTTTCGATGGTAATACAATTTTGTATAGTAAAAACTTTCGTGGGTTATATGGTATGCAAATGCTGAAAAATTAGAGAAAAATAATAGTTCACAATAGTCATGGATTATGGAATGCGAAATGTTAAAAATGACGAGGAAACTGCAAATTTACAATTTTCACATGCTATATAAAATGTGAAATATGGTAAAACTCGAGAAA
Source organism: Agapanthus africanus (assembly GCA_030015575.1). Classification (NCBI taxonomy): domain Eukaryota; kingdom Viridiplantae; phylum Streptophyta; class Magnoliopsida; order Asparagales; family Amaryllidaceae; genus Agapanthus; species Agapanthus africanus. The sequence goes on along the minus strand of CM057343.1, from coordinate 11,838,125 downwards.
ATAGAAAAATCCATGATTTTCAAGTGTTGTAGCATGCGAAATATAAAAAACTTGAAAAGATGAACAATTCATGATTTTCTTAGGTATAGCAAGCGAAATGTTGAAAAATTCGAGAAAACCGAAAATCATTAATTTTCGCATGTTATAGCATGTGAATGTAAATTGCTCAATAAAACCGATAATCCGTGATTTTTGTGACCTATAACATGCGAAATGTTTTAAAACTCGAGAAAACTAACAATTTGTGATATTTAAAAGTGCATACGAAATGTTTCAAAACATAGAAAACCTGAAAAATCCATGATATTCGTGGATTAGAGCCATCAAAATGTTGGAAACATGAGAACACCGAAAAATCTGTGGTTTTCTTTAGTTACAGAATACAAAATGTTGAAAGACATGAGTACACATGAGGACACTTATTAATCGTGAAATTCGAGATTTATAGATTGCATAATATTCAATTGCTCGAGAACACCGAAAATATGTTATTATAACTAGAGAAAATTCACGATTTTCGTTTTCTATAATATGCGAAATAATAAAAATCTTAGGAAACGGATAATTTATGATATTCGTGGGTTATATATAGCATGCGGAATGCTGAAAAACTTGAGAAAACTGAAAGGTCACGATTTTCGTGTTCTATACCATGTGGAATAATATGAATAATATGAATATCAAGAAAATATTATTTGTTATAATCATGGAGAATCCTGAAAAACTGAAGAAAACTATTAGTTCGCGATATTCCTGGATTATAACATACAGAACGTTGAAAATATAGAGAAAATAACATATCTATGATTTTTGTATGTTAAATCATTTGAAATGTAGTAAATGTCGAGAAAACAGAAAATTCGCTATTCTCGAGCGTAATAGCATTTGGAATATTAAAATTTCGAGAAAATCGACAATTTATAATTTTCGTGGGTTATAACATGTAAAATGCTAAAAACCAGGGGAAAATGACAATTCACGATATTCATGGGATGAGGTATACAAAATATTGAAAATGTCGAGAAAACTGCAAATCCACAATTTTCACGTGCCGTATAGAACGCGAAATAAGGTAAAACTCAAGAATATAGAACGCGAAATAAGGTAAAACTCAAGAAAATAGAAAATCCGCAATTTTCGAGTGTTACAGAATGCAAAATATAGCAAACTCGAGAAAACGGACAATTCGTGAATTTATTATGTATAGTATGTGAAATGTTGAAAAATTTGAGAAAACTGAAAATCCTTAATTTTTGTGCGTTGCATGCGAATGTATGTTATAGCATGCGAATGTGAACTGCTTGAGAAAATCGATAATCCGTGGCTTTAGTATGTTTATGCGAAATGTTGAAAAACTCAAGAAAACTAATAATTTACAATATTTAAAGGTTATAACAAGTAAAATATTGAAAAATAAAGGAAATCTGAAAAATCTGCGATAGACATGGATTAGAGCCATCGAAATGTTGAAAACATGAGAAAACTTAAAAAACCGCAGTTATCCTTTGTTATAGAATGAAAATGTTTGTTAAAGAATGAAAATGCTGAAAAACCTGAGAAAACTTATAAATCGTGAAATTCAAGATTTATAAATTGTGAAATATTCAAAAACTCAATAACATCGAAAATCCGCGATTTTCTTGAGTATATTCGCATGTAAATAAAAATCTCAATAAACAGATATTTCGCAGTATTCGTGGATTATAAAGCATGCAGAATGCTGAAAACTGGAGAAAACTAAAAAAATTGCAATTTTTGTGTGCTATAACATGCGAAATAATAAGAATATCAAGAAACAGATAAGTCATGATATTCGTAAGTTATAGCAATGGGAATCTCGAAAAACTAGAGAAAACTGTTAGTCGATATTCATGAATTATGGCATGCGAAATGTTGAAAATGTTGAGAAAATAGCATATCCGTGATTTTCGTGTGCTATATCATGTGAAATGCAGTAAACCACGAGACAACAGAAATCCGCGGTTTTCAAGTGTAATACGATTCAGAATATTCGAAGACTCGAGAAAATCGCTCATTCGTGATTTCTATGGGTTATAGCATGCGAGATGGTGACAACTTGGGAAAAATGACAATTCACGATTTTCTTGGGTTATAGTATGCAAAATGTTGAAAATGTATTTGAAAAGTGCAAATCTGCAATTTTCACTTGCTATAATAGAACATGAAATATGGTAAAACCTTGGGAAAATAAAAAATCTGTTATTTTTCAGTGTTATAGCATGCACGTGCAAAAAAATAAGTGTGTGTATAAGTACTTGTTTTTTGCAAGTGCCAATCACGTGAATTACCTATAAACTCTTTACAATTTACAAACAAATGAAATATGGTGGGTGGTTCATAGCATACATACATACATATTTGGTCACATGTGTTTTGAAAAGACATGATTACATATGATTTTTTAATTGATTGCAAAGTTTTTTCAAAAAAAAACATTGAATAAGAACACTTCATCAACTAATAAGAAATAATATGATCATTGTGAACTAACTAAAAAAATTATATCTGCTTTTTATTAACAATCCAAATTGATTTGATACACTCAAAGCCACTCCTTAGATCTCAATAGCTCTAAGAAAATAGATATAACAAAGAATTAATAAAAAGTCCAAATATGTGTAAGATCTAATTATTAAGGAATGTATACCGAAAGCTACACAAACCAATTAAAATACCTACAATTATTCACACTTTATTTGGAAATTTAAGTGTAAAATTTTATGTTTTTCAAGTAACATGTTTTATATGATTTCGAGGTTTGAAAACAATTATAGCGAAACTCAAGGGGCTGGAATTAATTTTCCGGTCCCAAAAGTATTCACTGCATTAGCAGGTAGTTATTTTGGGGGGTTAAAATATATGTTTCAGGGATATGAGAGTCTGATAAAAATATTTCAGTAAGTAGAAAGAAGTAGAGAAAAGAATATAAGCCAAGGGATTTAAAACACATTTCTAAATCTCCTATCAGTTTAAGCAGCGGTTAAGTGAAATGGGCCGGGCTGGGACGGGTTAGATATGAATCCAAACCGCAATCCACACAAAACTATAACGGATTTGTACTATAAGATGAATAAGTTTCAGGCAATAAAATTGAACCCAACCCAAAACCAAACCATAAGCAATCCTCCATATTCTCCATGGTGTTCTTCTCCAAACCTCTGCCCAGAAACACCGATCCCTACCTATAGCTATGGCGGCCTCTACCCTCGTGATGATACCCAAAAGTGGGAATTCCCCAGATCATGACACATGGCAGATGACGTGTCCCGGGGCTTACGGGACAGGAGCAAACACGATACTTTGAAGACGTTCCTTGGACCTCCGCCCCGAGGAACGACCCAGCCTTCAATGGCCTCCCAGAACACTCCTATGTTCGCCTTACAAATAACCATCGGCTCGCCTCCGAGCCCTCCTACACGCCGAGCTTCCTCAGCTTCCCAGCTCGCCCCCGAGTTATCACAAAACCAAGCTTCCTCGGCCCTCCGCTCGTCTCCGAGCCTCCCGCCGAGCTAAGCCTCCCCGGTTCTCCCGAGCAACCAAGATCGCAGAGCCCAAGCGCCTCCGCAACGGCTCCCCGTATCGCGCCGAAGCGAGATATCCGCCACCCCACGCCCCGCGTCCCATGCTGGTGCATCCCCCTTTTCCCCCAATCAGAGCAAACCTCTGTTCAAATTTTGAAATTTGAAATGAAGCGGCGCTTCATAGCAGTGCTGGCGCTAAATGCGCCAGCGCTAAGAGTCAAAAATTCTGCTGCAGAGCTCACGTGCAAGGCACGAGAGCGCTAGCGCTAAGTGCGCCAACAGCGCCAGCGCTAAGAGTCAAAAACTCTGATGCAGCGCTCACGTGCAGAGCACGAGAGCGCTAGCGCTAAGTGCGCTAGCACCAAGAGTCAAAAACTCTAATGCAGCGCTCACGTGCAATACACGAGAGCACTAGCGCTGGAACTAAATGTTCCCCACCGTTGGATCAAAAATCTAATGAAGATGATAAATCATCAATTGATCAGAATAAAATTCAGTTAAGGAAACATTCCTCAGAATCTTTCCAAACAGGAAAGATTGTGCGCTGAAAATCAGAGCACCGTTGGATCAATAATCCAATGGTGATTAAAAATCACTAAAATACAGAATAAATTCTGTACAGGAAAAATTTTCCAATCTTGTTAAAAACAAGAAGATTGCTTTCTGTAAATCAGAAGCACTTGGATCGAAGATCCAACGGGGAAACATCCCCAAATCAATTATAGAAAAGATATCCTTAACTGATTTAACAAATCAGCCTATCCTATATAAAGGCCCCAAGACTTCAAGTCTTGCAGAAAGGAATCACCCCATAAACTTTGAGAAATTTCAGAGAGAAGAGTAAGCTCTCGGCAGAAGAAGAATTTCTTCAAGGTAAAAACAAAGAGATCAAAGTATCTCATCAGAAAAAGAACTTAGTTCTTTGGCCAGATCATATATCTATAAAACAAATTGTCTTTCACAAAAGAGATCATAACATCTCATTATAAAAAGAAAGGGGGGGATTAATTCAATTCTCTTAGGATCACAGATCCATAAAGGCAAAGCCTTTTACCAAAAACATAAGAGATTGAAATATCTCCTATAAAATAGGAACTTTGTTCTTAGATCCATGAGACAAAGTCTCTTATAAGAAAGAATTTAATTCTCAGAGAACAAAGCTGCCTAAAAAGAGCCCTAGCGCTCCAATTAAAAGAAGCGTTTTAGCGCTTCAAAATTTAGCGCACAACGCTGCAGAGCGCTAGCGCTTCAATTAAAATAAGCGCTCCAGCGCTCCAAATCTAGCGCACAACGCTGCAGAGCCTTAGCGCTCCAAATTTAAAGAAGCACCTCAGCGCTCTAAGTCTGGCGTACAGCGTCAAGCGCGCCACGTGCTCCTCACGTGTGCTCTATTTCACAAGAAGTGCTCTGCGCTCATTAACTGGCGCACAGCGCCAAGCGCACCGCGTGCTCCTCACGTGTGCGCTATTTCACAAGAAACGCTCTGCGCTCATTAACTGACGCACAGCGCCAAGCGCACCATGTGCTCCTCACGTGGGCGCTAAGAGAACATAAAGTGTTCTTTAAATAAAAGCCCCAGAGCCATAATGAATGCTCAGCACTCAATAAAAGACAAAAAGTTGTCAGGACCAATGTTCAGCATTGTTAAATGAAAAAGGACTGATCCTAATTAAATGTCCAACATTTTAACCGAATGGGCCGAGAATTTTTGGCACTGAGAGCTAATTAAATGAACAACATGACACACGAATCTGTTCGCCGCCGAAAAGACACGACCGGGAGTTGGGACGTCCGGCCTGAATTTTGGGGCAGATGCTATTTGGTTTTATCTGTCCACCTCTCCGAAGATGCCAAGTTGATTTATGGCATCGTATATCGGAGGTTTAGACGGATGCGGCCGTTATAGAAGATTTCGTCAGATTCCCCCTCGTTTGAGGGGTTTTTGATTGTGGGGACGCTCTTCCCTGCAGGCGCAAGCCCCTACAGTTAATTACGCTACCGCATCGTGGTAACAACTTTCTCCTTCTCCAGATGGTCACTTCGTGTCATGTGTGTTTGTTTTCTTTTTGGTTGCCCGTGGATTGTATATGGAGACTAATTTATGTTGTCGCCCGTAGGGCGTGGATTAGTCCAAATCCGTATTTTCTTAGATTTGGGTTTTGGGTTGGGTTTAAGGATTGTTAATCTCATTTGAGACGAAGATCAACTTAAACGTTTGTTAAGGATACGTTAGTCTAATTTTAGATTAAGATCAACTTAACGTTTGTTAAGGATACGTTAGTCTAATTTTAGACTAAGATCAACTTAACAGGATCATTTAGATCCAACAAAAGAGCGTTTGGGCTCGATTGTTTTAGTTTAGGGACATTGCGGTCCAGTTTAAAGACGTCATAGTCTGTAAAGTTTAAAGACATCATAGTCTATGAGCTTAAGGACCTCACAGTCATGGTAGTTTAGAGATATCATAGTCTGTAAAGTTTAAGGATATCATAGTCCATGAGTTTAAGGACCCCACAGTCCGTAGAATGTCTGGTTGTCGGGACTCGTCATCTCTCTGAAGACGTTGAAGGATTACAACGACACATATCAGAGGAGTGAAGAGATGTCCCTTGAACCAATATTGGTTGAGAGATCTGTAGTCCAATTTGGGACTAAGATCAAAGATTTATGAGTATATAGGCTCAATTAATCTGAAGTAGAGATCTATGGTCAACTTGAGCTAGGCCCATTCGGTTAAAATGTTGGACATTTAATTAGGATTAGTCCTTTTTCATTTAACAATGCTGAGCATTGGTCCTAACAACCTTTTGTCTTTTATTGAGTGCTGAGCATTCATTATGGCTATGGGGCTTTTATTTAAAGAACACTTTATGTTCTCTTAGCGCCCACATGAGGAGCATGTGGTACGCTTGGCGCTGTGCGCCAGTTAATGAGCGCAGAGCGCTTCTTGTGAAATAGCACACACGTGAGGAGCACGTGGTGCGCTTGGCACTGTGCGCTTGGCGCTGTGCGCCAGTTAATGAGCGCAGAGCGCTTCTTGTGAAATAGCACACACGTGAGGAGCACGTGGCGCTGTGCGTCAGACTTGGAGCGGTAAGATGCTTCTTTAAATTTGGAGCGCTAAGGCTCTGCAGCGCTGTGCGCTAGATTTGGAGCGCTGGAGCGCTTACTTTAATTGAAGCGCTAGGGCTCTACAGCGCTGTGCACTAAATTTTGAAGCGCTAAAGCGCTTCTTTTAATTGGAGCACTAGGGCACTTTTTAAGCAGCTCTGTTCTCTGAGAATTAAATTTTCTCTTATAAGAGATTTTGTCTCGTGGATCTAAGAACAAAGTTCATATTTTATAGGAGATGTTTCAATCTCTTATGTTTTTGGTGAAAGGCTTTGCCTTTATGGATCTGTGATCCTAAGAGAATTGAATTATTCTCCTCTCTTTTTATAATGAGATGTTATGATCTCTTTTGTGAAAGACAATTTGTCTTATAGATATATGATCTGGCCAAAGAACTAAGTTCTTTTTCTGATGAGATGCTTTAATCTCTTTGTTTTTACTTTGAAGAAATTCTTCTTCTACCGAGAGCTTGCTTTTCTCTCTGAAATTTCTCAAAGTTAGCTTGCTTTTCTCTCTGAAATTTCTCAAAGTTTATGGAGGGATTTCTCTCTCTTTATCTCTTTCGATTTGAAAGCTTATGGGGAGGTCTCTCTATGCAAGACTTGAAGTCTTGGCTCCTTTAAATAGTGAAGGCTGATTTGTTGAATCAGTTAAGGAGATCTTTTCTCTAATTGATTTGGGGATGATTCCCCCGTTGGATCTTTGATCCAAGGGCTTCTGATTTACAGAAGGCAATCTTCTTATTTTTAACAAGATTGGGAAATTTTCTCCATCCAGAATTTATTCTGTATTTTGGTGATTTTTAATCACCATTGGATCATTGATCCAACAGTGCTCTGATTTTCAGCGCACAATCTTTCCTGTTTGGAAAGATTCTGAGGAATGTTTCCTTAACAGAATTTTATTCTGGTCAATTGATGATTTATCGTTTTCATTGGATCTTTGATCTAACGGTAGGGAACATTTAGTTCCAGTGCTAGCGCTCTCGTGCATTGCACGTGAGCGCTGCATTAGAGTTTTTGACTCTTGGTGCAATCGCACTTAGCGCTAGCGCTCTCATGCTCTGCACATGAGCATTGCATCAGAGTCTTTGAATCTTAGCGCTGGCGCTGTTGGCGCACTTAGCGCTAGCGCTCTCGTGCCTTGCACGTGAGCGCTACAGCAGAGTCTTTGACTCTCAGCGCTGCCGCACGCTATGAAGCGCCGCTTCATTTCAAATTTCAAAATTTGAACAGAGATTTGCTCTGATTGGGGGAAACAAATGCCCCCCACCATTACGCTCACGTGGCTCACACGTGAGTGCAGCGGTAGCAGCATCTGCACCATTAGATCAACTTTAGAAGTTGAAACGGCTCTCAGTGCCTATAAATAGGGCCTTTTGCCCTTGAGATGACCTCTGTTCATCTTCTTGTTTGTTTTTCTAAGAATTAATTCTCTTTCAGAGCCAAGTTCTCTATTTTAAGAACTCTCGTAGAGTCAGAACTCTGTCAAAAATCTAGGTAAAGATCAAATCTTTGAAGAGATTATTTTATAATTTAGGGTTTCACCTATTAACAGAGTTTTGCTCTTTTCAGATCATAGATCTAAAGAAAACTTTTTTAGGGTTTTGTTAACAGAGCTTTGCTCTGTTGAAATCATAGATCTAAAGAGATCTTTCTTTGGGCCTCTTATCCCATTTTTAAAGAAGAACTATTAGAGTTCATTTTGCAGATCTTAAAGATCTCAGAGTTTTTTAACTCAATAAAGCTTTGCTTCTTAAAGTTTTTGATGGATTATTCCATCTTCAGAGCGTAGCTCTTCAAAATTTTTGGGGGAATTTTTATTCCTTCATCATTAATTATGACAGATGTCATATCTGTTGAAGAGCACCGCTCTCAAGGGAGATTTACTCCTTGGCCCGAGGGGCCCTCATTAAATGACAATCCTTTTAGGATTTCCTCATTTAATGACTGTCTCATCAAATGATGAGACTGTTTTATTAATGATGAGTTATCATCTAGATTGTGCGGATCCGCCTTGGTGCCTTTTTACTGCATTGCAGTGCGACACTAATTTAAAGTGCCAAAGTGCCAGAACTTAAATTGTAGCATTGACGGCTAATTTTTTGTTCCTTTTCACGCAGGTACTATGTCTTTCGACATTTCTTTCCCGTTCATCCGTTCGGAAGGCGGATTCCCCGAAGTGCCTGTGGATAGGGAAGTCTTCGCGCTGATCAAAGATCATGACCCGAAGTGAAAGAATCTTCATCTATGGGGCAGATGGTACAGTCAAATCATCAGGGGCTGACGGAGCTTTTCTTGTGCGGCACCTTCGGAGCCTATTTCAGCGATCCCTTATGCTGACGCACCTCCGGTGAATTATGCCGTGGAGGAGGTCAACTGGACCTCAGAGGGCCTTCTTCAGCCTGCTATGGCTGCAATACTCGTACAGCCGCCGACGGCTTTGGATACTCTAGGGCGACGCATATGTCAGGGCGAGTCGCGCCCTTGGGGGCAGCCGTACATGATAGGCCTAACTCCTTGCCATCCAGCCGGGTATTTGCAGTGGGCCCGCTACATCTAGTCGACCAAGAAGTCATAGATGCTGAAGCTCGGGTTGTATCCCGCGATTTACGCTTCTCTCTTTCAATATTCCGCTCCTCCTGCATGGTGGGTCAAGGATTTTCTGGAGCAATGGAATATTCCGACCCACACCTTCCTTCTGTCGGATCGAGAAGTCTCAATATCTTTGGAAGAGTTTGCAGAGGTCTCTGGATTACCCGTTAGGTGAGAACATTACGAGGAGCTGCTTCTTCCAGACGAGTACATCTTTGCCACCAAATCAGTGGTAATGGGTCTCACCCCAGAGAACTCCATTCAACACCAATTCCCGAGCTTGATCAAGGTGTTGAATATCTATGAAAGTCTATTTCTGGAGTCCAGAGAGCATGGAGTCAGCTAATCAGACTTCGTCGCTCGCTTTCTTCATCCAGAAGCCTTATCGAAACAAGCTGCGCTGTTCGCCAAGCTTGATGATCCGTTTGGCTTTGGTTTGGATAACCAACCCACGGCGGAGGCGGACTTAAAATGTTTCTTTATTCCGACTGCTCCTGTCGTTCTCTTCGCGGAACTTGCTGCTCCGGACATTGACGAAGAGAGGTTCGTGCTGGGGTTCATTGGCTTATGGCTGAACTGGTTTGTGCTTCCATTGCACTCTCGTTATATGAGGCCATCAGTCTTTTACCCAGCTCATCGTATGGTTGCGGGAATACAAGTGGCTATTAGAATTGCTGGGTTAGCATACCTATACTATGGTCTCAGCTTAGCAGCGGACACCACTCAGCCAGGGGTACAGCCCGTCACTTTCTCGCTGCATTATTTTATGTCATGGATCGAGCTGCACATACTTAGCGCTTTTGGTGTCCATAACCGACCTCGATTCCATGACAGTTACAACTTCTCTCGGATTATGCGTCTAGTTGACGCGTCCGTTGTAAATTCGACACAGTGGGAGGATAGGGGTGTGCTCCTTCGTCCGCGTACGGTTGGAGATGGCATGAACTTTGTCGATAAGGTTTTAACTATCGGCAGAGAGTCCACAAAAACGGTGTAGCCATTGCGGGACACTTTTAAAGACGGTGCCTCTACCTTGAAAGCTCGGGAGATTCTTCATCTATACTCCATCAGGCCGGGCTTTCTTGTGTTTAGGCAGAATGGTTCGGCATTGTTCATGAGGTACAACCCGCACCGTTTCGCCCAGCAATCAAGCTACAATTAGGGCGTCCCGCTCGAGGCCTTCTTAGCCGAGCCTACTGCCATAGAAGAAGATATTCGCAACGCATTACACCATTTCATGAGGTTGAATACCGGCTCCAATTTCTTTATCAGTAAGCCGAATTGTGTTCCGCGAATCTTGAATGCATATGTGGCATGGTATCAGCATTCGATGGGCGCCGTTATTAGGGATGAAAAGAAATTATTGCTGGATCGCAAGGGCACCGCCCCCGCTGGTAATCTAGCTGTTCCCTTGAAGCGACGGACCATCGTCCGTCCTCCCTTGAGAGAAGCTGCTGCGGCTGTGCTACCACGTGATATGCCTGAGCTACCCCTGCCCCGTGCTCCTATAAAAGTGGTAGCTGCGGCGTCTCCTGAGTCGGGTGTGGGTACGGAAATCCGGACTCGTCGCCCAAAGTTGCCTGCCAAACGTAAGCTCTTGTTGTCAGCTGTCGGCGCTCGCTCGCAGATGAAAAAGAAATCGATACTTTCTGCAGACGTCGTATTCGGCCAGGAGCCTCATGCTCCTTACAGCGAGGGCCTGAGTGAGTACGGGACCAACGAGGGTTTATTTATGGCGCCGGATGATACTGATCTGGAGGCTGCTATCGCGGTTTCAGCGCAATTGGCTCGCAATAAGGCAGCGCTGATCACCATTGCCCAATCAGGTATACTTTAGTCATATCTTTCCATGGTTATTTTAATTATTATGCTTTGACTGACGTTTTTTTCTTCAACAGGTATCTCCGCCGAAGAGGCTCTTGCAGCTTTCTTCAAGACTTTCGAAGAGGAGGAAAGGCTTCGCGCTTTCTTGGGCCTTCGTATATTTCGGTTCATTGTGCCTTCATTCCTTTTTTATGGATAAACTAACTCTTCTTTTTCATCTTATTGCAGGGACTACCTCGACTCAGGTTATCCCAAGTGCAGTGCCGATCGCGAGTGGTGACGCAGCGGCATCGTTAGCGCCGGCCACTGCAGCCACGGCTATCCCTAAGTCTCCACTAGGGGTCTCACAGAAGCAGCCGATGATGGATGTCGTAACGGCGCTGGAGGCAGAACTTGGTTCAGATGATGGTCTACCTTTATCGGAAGTCCTGAGGAGGCCAGCTCTCGTGGCTCAAGTTGAAAGGAAGCGCAAAAGGCGTGCATCGAAAGAACGTGATGTCGTCTTGGCTGTAGGTGCAGGCTCGAGCACTGCTTCCCTGTCCCTATTTCTCCAGAGGGTGCTCCGGCTGCCCTGTCTACCGCTCATAGACAGGCGGTACACGCGGCTCGGGAGGCAATTGAAAAGCCGTCCCAAGGTAACGTAACACTGAGTCCTTTTATTAGAGTTTGATCTTCAGATTCTCATATATCATACCTTGCAGGGCCAAGTCCTGGTGAGGGGGTGGCAGGTGAGATGACGGCAACCACCGAGCCCGAAGTGGTTACTCTTTCTCAGGAGTCTGGGACTACCCCAATTGCCGCTCTTTCTCCTTGCGGTTCCAGACTGTCGGCTGGTATCGCAAGTGTTACGACGGCCCTCATCGAATTAGGGGATGAAGCCACGGGCGGCGAAACCATTCCAATGGAGGAGAGCAAAGCAGTCGCTACGCCTAGTGATGCTCTTGTCGCGGTTTCGATTGGTGATCCATCAGGTAGATTTTGGGTCATTATTTTCCTTTTTATTCCGCAATCCCTTTCAATCCCTTCTGACGACATTTCTTTTGTTTCTAATGCAGGTGTGGTGAGCATTGAGGTCGTGCCACCCGAAGAAGCGTCACCGGTTGCTGCTCTGACGGTCGCCGACCCTTCGCCTTCTCTTGTGTCCTCTCAAATGCTGGAAGGTATGAGTTTGCGATTTGTCTAATTTAAATTGTGGATGTAATATTCCTTATACTGACCATGCATCGTCATAACCTTGCAGGAGTTCTCTTCGATCATCTGTATCAAATGTTGAACCCGCACTTCTCCTTCCACTCGGAAGTTAGTCTGTCTGTTGGTGCCGGTGAGTATCTTTTCTAACCGACGTCTTTTCTTTTCTTTAATGGGTGACCCTGCCGTTGTTAACTTTGAATTGATTACAGCGCTACAAATTGAAGGAGGGGACAAGAGAATCGTCGCGCCACCAGTACTCCCATCTCTGCCACTTGCCGTAGCCGGTATAGTAGCCTTCATCACTCTTGCATCTTCTTTATCTATTAAGCCGATATCTGACTATGATTTATTTTGCAGCAATCACACCGACTCCAGCTCCCTTCGAGTCTCAGATTCCCATGCCGGCAGGGCCTTTTGCTAAACGCCCTTCTTCCAGGGGTGCTGCGAATAGTCTGCGAATGTTAAGCGTGTTCGTTGAGGACCTTGACGCCGAGGCCCCCGCATTTGCTGCAGATTTTACTGCCGAGGTTAATCCCATGCTGGTGACGCTCGTGCACTTCCATAGCGAGGGCGTCGTCGAGTCTTGGGTTAATCATTGCAGAAAGATTGAGGCCTGTCTGTATGAGATTGAGCTTAGGTGTCCTTCTCCGGAGGTGTTGGCTTCGAACTCCCAGCGAGCTGCATGGGTTGAGCAGAGCGTTCCGTTCCTTCGCCATTTTGAACGAGAGGCGACCCTTAAACTAAAGGAACGTGAGGCGGCTTCCGCTGAATCTGTCCAACTGCGTGCTGAGGTCGCAGCGAATGCTGCACAGCTGAACTCCATCTTTGAAAACCTTCAACAATGTATTTCTGACGGGCTGGAGCTGAGGAAGAAGCTTGATCTTACTGAGCAGGTTGCGCAGAGTCAGGAGGCTGCTCAGCAGGAAATTGATGAGAAACTTTCATCCTGTCTGCAACAACGGGCCCAAGTCGAAGCAGAGCTGGCCGCGGCGGCTGATCGTGAAAAGGAGTTGAGAGGAGTGCGCGAGCAACTGACTGATTTATTGAAAACGCCTCCTTCTCAGTAGCTGCTTTTGTATCAATTAAACATTTTTAATTTTTGAATAACATGTATCCATTTTTTTATTCTTTTATATGATTCATCTTGTACTCCATTGAATTCATGAATAAAAAATACACATTTTTTTCTCCCACTGTTGCTTTCTTCTCTTTGCTGTGTTGTTGCCATGTGATTTTAGCAAGTGTGGCCTGTAGATAGTAGGTAGCTGTCCATCTTGGACTCTTTGCAGGGTAGCGATGGCTTAGGAAACAGGTTCAGATCTGCTGCCTAAGACTTTTCAATTTTATGAGCCATGAGGGTCTCATAAAGATTTTTCTCCCTACAAGTCGAGAGGATCTCGTAGGTGTATTTTCTCCTTAGGAATTGTGAGGATTCCTAAGTGTGTTTTCTCTTGAGATTCGTAAGGATCTCACAAGAGAATTTTTTCCTTACAAGTCGAGAGGACTCGTAAGTGATTGATGAGTTGATCTGCTCCCGAGTCAAAGCATTGCTTTGACGGGGAGGTCGAGGGTTGACTTTGGTCATTTTCCACGGGGTCAGGATTGACTTTGGCCGTGTTCTACGGGGTCAGGGGTTGACTTTGGCCGTTTCCCATGGGGTCATGATTGATTTTAGCCGTGTTCTACGGGGTCAGGGGTTGACTTTGGCCGTTTTCCACGGGGTCATGATTGACTTTAGCCGTGTTCTACGGGGCCAGGTGTAACAACCCTAATTTTCTTATACACTTTTTCCTATACAAAATTTTTCAAATATTTTTTTCAAAATCTATAAAGAGGTATTTTAACCTGAGCACAAGATATAAGTAATTATTTTGTTTTTAATTACAAGTTACAAGAATGTAATAACTCCATTTTTAGTGTACAAGAAATTACTTTAAATTTAATGTATACTTGGAGTATTTACTCTTGCTGCTATCATTTTAAGTAATTAAATAACACCATAATTACAAGAAGGAGCTTGTAGCTCATTGGTAATAGCTTGCATTGCTGAACCAAGCCACTAGAGTTCAAATCCCATGCCCCACATTATTTTTAATATTATTTTATTTTAAAATTTTTGGAATACCAACAGTCAACACGTGTTTTCTCACAAAAACCCCACTACCCATGAAAAGTTAGAAGTACCAGTAAGATCACCAACCGACGCCGCCCCTCCCAACCACCGGACTCGGCCGGGATCGGCAGAGTCGGCCGGCGCCGCCGGCCGGACTCGGCCGGACCACCGAGTCCCCAACACCAATGTTGTGTCTTTTCACTTCCTCTACCCCCTGCACACTTTAAATTCATAGACCATTTCCAGAGAGCTTTTAAAACCTCCTTTACTCCAATTTTAATGATTTTTCTTATTTCTTTTTACATTTTTAATTAAAAAACACCTACCCTAACTCTAACCTAACCTATAAATACACCCCTACCTCCTACCCTCTCATCCCAAAATTCTGATCCCACTCTATCAAAATCTCAAGAAAACTTTGTGTACTTTGGAAACGAGCGAAAGGCGAAGCCCTGACGAAATCGACGGCGAACTTCCAGTGATCGTGCTAGGAACTCTTGGCGACGAATCGACGCACCGGCGAACCCTCTACTTCTCTCTCACTCTCTAGTGTTGTCCAAACCCGTAAGTCCCCATTCTATCTTTCTTTTCTTTCAGAAAAATACGAATTTACAAAACCCGACGGAATCGGAACAAATCCGATTTCCGATTCGGTTTTCTAAAAATTTCACTTCTCACCAATTCAATCATGCTTAAATATCTTATTGTTGACTATTAAACACTTAACAAATAATTTGAACAAGTTTCCTCACATGAAATGATAGTTTTTTCAATATATTGTATTTTTTTCGCTTAAATACCACAATGTTTCGTTTTCACATTTAACCCCCTCAATATTGCTATACCTTAAAGTAGATCACGAGGTAATGACCTACCTCCTCACACACTCATATGCAAACATAACACGCTACCTTGAAAACTTAGAATACGATAAAACAATACTTTCATTTAAATACCATATTCTTAATAAAACCATTTCTAAAAGTTTTAGCTTTAATACACTTTTAAATAGATACCTCTTATTAGGAAAATACGATAAGTTGGGACATCGGTCGTTTATCTAAACCCGACTTTGTGGTGTCTAGGCTAGGCAAGCGAGAAAGGTAATTTGAAAAGGCCCGTCTCATGGTGATCCGTGAGCGGATCCCTCCTTTCTTCACTTGTACTTATCTGGCCACAATTGGCGGTGAAAAGGCGATTTGAGGCATCTAACAACTTGTTGTTTAAACCATTTAGAAATAGTCTAGTTGAATTAGAAAACCCTAGAATCTAAAATATGGAAAATTGACTTTTTATAAATAAATACCATTTACTTTATAAAAACCGTTTTCTGAAGGATTTAGTATTTTACAATCTTTGCAAAGCACCGCTAAAACTTTGGGGAACCCATTCGGGATAGTACGATTCATCGTGCACCCTCGGGCTTAGTAGTGCGAGATTCAGACCCCCGCAAGGAGCATTCGGTCTCGAAAGGTTTAAAATACGACATCTTAAGAAAAATGAGATTTTTGGAATATAAAATATTTATTAAAATTATTTTTGTATAAATATATGTATATTTATCATTTAAATATCTATTTTATTATAATATAAATGTTCCACCTTTTTCTAAAAATCACAAGAATAAATTTTACACTAAAATACCATGAACTTCAAATAAATCAATATTACAGATAAATACCTTATTTATAAAAATTAGGATATTTTCACTAGAAATATCACAATATAAAATCCACATTCATTACAATTCTAAAGACGAATAATAAATACTTGGGGTGCATCTTGAAAACTATACAAATGTATTTTTACATAAAACCCTCTCAAGTTTTATAAATTACCCTAAGGACCCTAATAAATATAGGACTTCGATTTATATCTCTACTGTCTGACTCGGGTTTGAGTCTGATCATAATCCGACTTGAATATGATTCAAGTACTATATAAATCTATAATATTACAATTCAACATGAACACACGAATCCATGAATCCAGTTATCAATCTATTCAACTTGACTGAACTAAACCATGGATATACTTTCCATTTACATGATTCCAGTTTACATCCATTACATCCGTTACTGATATCATGGTTTCGGTCAGTCATCCAACTTATACAATACAATCAAAACACTACGGGGTTTAAAAGGTAGATTGGTACAGAATGTGTTAAAAATGGCACGAGACAGTAAGATTAAGACACCTAACATGAATCCTGTTGCTGTTGTACCATGGCATAACGGTTCCTTGTACTTTCAGTTTGCCCTAGTCTCTAGCATATAGAAACCCCTCTCGTATACACTGGCATCCTTCTGTACCAAGCTACAAACAACAGCGTTAACACAACATTCTACAATATTATACAACTTTAAAAGATACATTCTTATTCTGTATTTTCTATTTCTCCCTTAACTTTGGGACTTACCGAGCGACCTGTTCGCTGACGACATTCTATTTCTTTCTTCTTTGAATGTCGTCAGGTGATCTGGATACAGCAGAAATCGAGCCCACCAGTGAAGACTTGGATCAGTTCCTCGAAGACCCCGAGCTCTAGACATTGTACATTTCCATTCAGTACCTTTAATTTCCTGTTATGCCATTGTTTAGGCATCGTTTTTACTTCAGTTGTATTTCATTTTCATGCATTGTACAAAAAAATGTTAATAAATAAAGTTGCTGTTATATTTTTATATCTCTTGTCTTTTGTGATTACTTTTATATTGCTTAGATACGCTTAGTGTATTTACTTCTGAGTATATACGTAGCGGACCTCGTCGCGTCCCCTTCGCCGTATACCGGGAAGCGGGGCGTGACACCAGGAGTTGACTTTGGCCATTTTCCCACGGGGTCAGGATTGACTTTAGCCGTGTTCTACGGGGTCAGGAGTTGACTCTTGGTTGTCTGTGCACCGCCGAGTCCTGAAACCAGGAACTTTGTCGCGGCTCCGCTTTGCTGACGTTGCGTCTGCTGTAACGAGACGAATGTCGAGATGGTCTCTAGGTTGTCTGTGAACCGTCGAGATTTGGAACTAGGGACTTTGCCATGGCTTCTCTTTGCTGACGTTGCGTCTGCTGTAACGAGACGAATGTCGAGGTGATCTCTAGGTTGTCTGTGAACCATCGAGATTTGGAACTAGGGACTCTGCCATGGCTCCGTTTGTTGATGTCGCGTCTGCATCCTACTGGAGGAAGAACGCTGTTGATGATTTCTAGGCTGTAGATGTAGTCGTCGAGACTTGGAACTAGGGACTCTGCCATGGCTCCGTTTTGCTGACGTCGTATATTCCTGCAGAGACACTGATTTCTCTGTGGGTCGACGCGAATCAAGATGCTCTCGTCAAGGACGTTGATTTTCCTGAAACGAGGTTTTTGCCAAGGACACTGATTTCCTCGGAGTTGAGCCAAATCGAGAGATTCCTGCAAAGACACTGATTTCCTTGCGGGTCGACGCGAATCGAGATGCTCTCGTCAAGGACGCTGATTTCCCTGAATCGAGGTTTTTGCCAAGGACACTGATTTCCTCGGAGTTGAGATGAATCGAGAGATTCCTGCAAAGACACTGATTTTCTTGTGTGTCGACGCGAATCGAGTTGCTGTCGTCAAGGATGCTGATTTTCCTGAATCGAGGTTTTGCCAAGGACACTGATTTTCTCGGAGTTGAGGTGAATCGAGAGATTCCTGCAAAGACACTGATTTTCTTACGGGTCGACGCGAATCGAGATGCTCTCGTCAAGGATGCCGATTTCCCTGAATCGAGGTTTTTGCTAAGGACACTGATTTCCTCGGAGTTGGAGGTCATTGGCTAACTTGCTCCGCTTTTTGTGGTGTCGGAGTTGACGTACTTCCACTTTCTATGTTGATGTACTTCCGAGACGGGGTCATTGGATGACTCTAGGTTGTCTGTGAACCGTAGAGTCTTGAAACTGGGGACTTGCCATGGCTCCGATTGGTGGTGTCGCATTTGTGTCCTGCTGGAATGAGGAGGCACACCGTTGTTGGTCTTTAGGCTGTAGATGTGGCCATCGAGATTTGGAACTAGGGACTTTGCCATAGCTCCGCTTCGTTGCGACTCTGAGGTCGGTCGTTGACATCACGTCTGCATCTGGTTGGAGTGAGAAGAAACGCCGTTGTTGATTTCTAGGCTGTAGTTGTAGCCATTGAGATCTGGCTTCCTTTTGCCGAAGCTTGGTGGGATGATATGGTTCCCTTTCGTTTATGCCCATGGATTGTATACAGGGGTCGGTATGGACTCGCCTGTAGGGCAAAAAGTTTCATTTTATTTTTTTTATTTCTTTCCGCGATGCTCTATCATTTCAGCTTTTTATATCGCGAAAGTCGCGATTGCCCAATCATTTCGGCTATTTTTCGCGGTGCCCAATCATTTCGGCTATTTTTTTTACTCGCTGCTTTTTATTGCGAGTTGCCCAATCATTTCGGCTATATTGTATGCATATATATTACTTGCTGATTTTATTGCAAGTTGCCCTATCATTTCGGCTATTTCATATGCATTTATGGCTCACTGACTTTTGTCGCAAGTATGGAACACAGGATCCAATACCAATTTAGGCATCAGCATCGCTACAACTGAGATATTGTCAGGAGCGAATCATCATTTACCTTTGTCGGCTCGAACAAGGTGGCTTAGCAATCAGGGTTAGGATCCTGTTGACTAAGGCTTTTAACTTCATGAGCCGTAAGGATCTCATAAAGGTGTTTCTCCCTACGAGTCGTGGGGATCTCGTAAGTACGTTTTCTCCTTAAAAATCGTGAGGATTCTTAAGTGTATGTTCTCTTATAAGTCGTAAGGATCCTACAAGAGTGTTTTCTCCTTACAAGTCGAGAGGATTTACAAGGGTCGTTCACCATGTGAGTATATCCTTAGTCGCTGGTGGGACTCTGTTAGGGAAATGTTTATTCGTGCCCGTGGATTGTATACAAGGAACAATATTGAAATGCTTGCAGGGCAATATTGGAGTGTATGACGGCTTAAGAATAGGTTCATATCCCTGTAGTTTAAGACTTTTGAATCCTATGAGCCGTGAGGGTCTCAAAGGGGAATTCTCCTTACGAGTCGTGAGGATCTCATAAGTGTAACTTCTCCTTAGGAATCGTGGGGATCCCTAAGTGTGTTTCTCCCTTGTGAGTCGTAAGGATCTCACGTGGGTATTTTCTCCTTACATGGTCGAGAGGACCTTGTAAGTATCTTTTAACGAGATTGCGCCCTTTCGGGTTTTCATAAACTCGCCGGTAGCCCTGTTGTTTTTACTCACGGAGCCCTTTCGGGTTTTCATCCATGCCCATCTCGCTTATGAACATACCGTTTTTTTTACATCAGCCTTTGGATGCTGCGGTCTGTAGTAGTTTATAGACGTCTCGGTCAGGCGTAGTATTTCTTCAAGAAACGACCGTTTATTGTCCTGAAGGGTATTTCGCCATGCATATCCATGAGCAAGTAAGCCCCACCCTGGTAAACTTTGTCTATGATGTACGGGCCTTCATAGTTCGGCTCGAATTTCCCCCATTTGGCACGATGGGGGATCATAGGTCTCTTGACCACTAGTACGAGTTCATCTTGGCGGAATGTTCTCGGCCTAGTCAATCTCTCATATGAGCGTGTCATCTTTGCTTTGTAAGCTTCCAAGTTTTGCTGCGCCATGAGCCGGGTTTCGTTGAGGGCATCAAGTTCCTCAAGCCGAAGATGAGCATTCTCTTCGTCCGTTAGCTCGTAATGAACTGCCAGGAGGGTAGCTTTATCTCCAAAGGGAGTACCGCTTCTGCACCGAATTCTAACGCAAATGGCGTTGTGTTCGTGGCCATTTTGAACGTGGTCCGATACGCCCAGAGAGCTTCATGCAGTCTCTCGTGCCAGTCCTTCTTATTTTTGGACACCGTCTTTTTCACGATCTTCGTCAAGGTCTTGTTGAAAGCCTCAGCCAGACTATTAGCTCGGCGATTGTAGACCAAAGAGTATCTCCAGTCTATATTATGCTGTTGTGCGAAGCGACTGATTTTGTGGCTTCTGTAAGCTGGCCCGTTATCGGAGATAATCCGTTGCGGAGTGCCGAACCGATAGATGACATGTGTCTTGAAGAAATGGAGGAAGTCTCCGTCTTCACTTCTTTTAGTGGTACTGCTTCTGCCCACTTGGAGAAGTAATCAGTTGTCGCCAATATGAATCAATGTTCTCTGGACGATGTTGGTTCAATGGGCCCGATTATATCAGTTCCCCGCATTTCGAACGGCCAGCTAGCCACCGTTGGATGTAGCGGATTTGGATGCTGGTGGATGAAGTCTCCATGATTTTGGCATGAGTGGTACTGCTTCGCGTATTCGAGACAGTCCTGAATCATCGTGGGCTAATAGTAGCCCATTCTTTTGATCTTCAGCTTCATCTTTGGCCCGGCTTGATGAGAACTGCAGAGTCCGTCATGAGTCTCTTGGACGACTCTTCTTGCCTCTTTAGGTCCCAGGCATCTTAGCCACAGAAAGTCGAACGATCTCTTATACAGAGTACCATTGACGAAGGCAAAAGACAGAGCTCTTTTCATGAGCTGATGTCTTGAGGACGCATCTTCAGGCGTTCGACGGGATTTGAAGTAGTCTATAAAGACTTCCCTCCAATCCTTAGCCTTTTCCTGGTCCTTTATTTGTAAGGCCGTTTGCTTGGTCGCTTCCTTTTCTTCAGACGCCTCCGGAGATATTTCTGCCAGTGCAAGAACCCGACGACTTTGCACAACGATCCTCACGTCATCGAGGTTTTCGTCAGCCAGTTCTTTAGTAAGTTTGGTTAACGCATCCGCTTTGTTATTTTCTGCACGCGGTATGCTTTTCAGGGCGTAGGAGGGAATTTGAGTCAGCAATTGTTGCACTCTCTCACCGTACCTTACTAACTCTGGTTTGCACGTTTGATAATCGCCATTTACTTGATTAACGACTAGCTGGGAGTCTCCGTATATGAGGAGGTTTTCAATTCCCATGTCGACAGTGATCTCAAGACCTGCTATCAAGGGTTCATATTCGGTTTCATTGTTTGTCCTCGGCTCTGTTAAGGAAAAGGAAAAGCGCATTATCTCTCCTTGTGGAGTCATGAAGATGAGGCCTACCCCAGATTTGATTATGGGGGTGCTGTGCTCTCGCTTCTTCATGGCAGATGCCCCGTCGAAGTAGAGTTCCCATCGGGTGTCACTCTCTCCTTTCTCCCCATCGATCGTGTCAAACGCGTGCTCGTCTGGCAATTCACAATTTAGGGGTGAGTCGGCAGGTATCAAATGCTTAGCGAGGAAGTCGGTGATGTCCTGGCCTTTCATTGCCTTAAGAGGACGATATGTTATCGAGAACTCCATCAAGAGGAGGGCCCATTTAGTGAGTCGTCCCGTTAGTATGGTTCTTGACATCAAATATTTGAGAGGATCCACTTTTGATATGAGATGGACCTCATGCGCCAAAGCGTAGTGTCTGAGCTTCGTTATCGCGAAGATTAACGCCAGGCAATGTTTTTCAATGGGAGAGTAATTGTTTTCTGCCCATAGGAGAACTCGACTCAAATAGTAGAGGGCTCTCTCCTTCCCTTGGTCATTTTCTTATGCCCATAATGCGCCTAGAGAACCCTCAAGGGCGGTTGTATACAGAATGAGAGGCTTTCCCTTGACCGGAGCGGTTAGCACCGGAGGATTCTGCAGGTATTGCTTGATTTCGTCCAGTGCACTTTGGCCTTTGCGATCCCAAACAAATGGGGTTTCCTTCTTCATCAAGTGATTGTAGGGACGACATTTGCCGGAGAGGTTAGCTATGAACCGTCGAATATATGCGAGCTTTCCTTGAAGAAACCGCAGTTGCTTGAGAGTTCTTGGCGAAGTTATTTCCATAATCGCCTTGATCTTCGATGGATCTATTTCGATGCCTTGATGTCGTATGATGAACCCTAGAAATTTGCCCGAGGAAACTCCGAACGTGCATTTGAGAGGGTTCATCTTTAGGTTGGATTTCCGAAGATGCTGGAATACTACCTTCAGATGCTCCCAATGCTCCTCGTGCGATTTGCTTTTTACCACGAGGTCGTCAATGTAGCATTCGACGATTTCATGTATGAGATCATCGAAAATCTTCGTCATGGCCATCTGATAGGTAGCGCCGGCGTTCTTCAGGCCAAAATGCATTACATTGTAGCAGAATATGCCCAGAGGAGTCCGAAAAGCGGTATGATTCTGGTCTTCGGGATGCATCTTTATTTGATTGTACCCTGATGAGCCGTCCATGAAGAAGAAGACTTCGTGAGTGGATGTGTTGTCTATCATCAGCTCAGTAACCGGTACGGGGAAGCCATCTTTCGGACAAGCTTTATTGAGGTCCCGAAAGTCTACACAGATGTAACACCCTAGTTCATTTATACCAATTCCAGTTATCGTATTTGCTTATTTTGGTATTTTCTTGATTTATCGTGTTTTGGGTACGAATGGTATTTTACATTTTACATTGCATTCGACCCGACCCGCTTGCTTGAAACTTGTTTGATTCATATTTATGAATTATCTTGACTTGTTACATAGACATGTGCACTTTCATGAATACTGCATACTGGCATTTTATCTGGCATTGCATCCTTTACCATATAACATTTTAAGTCACGTAAAATAATTTAAAATTACATAACATAGCCTGCCTGATACCTCTAACCCCGTGGTAGCATCCGTGCATCTTGTTCTCGTCCCGTTCAGTGAAACGGACGTGTTTGGATGGCTACGCGCACGTACGTGCATCCGTTCTTGGGGTATGCTTTTTCGTTACCTGAGCATTTTTTTAAAATTTGGTCATCGCATATATTTTTCATATTTTAAAACTAAAATTTTAGACCCGACTCGGGCGTATTTTGGAATATTTTTGTATCCCGCCAAAATTCGAATTTATTTAATTTAATATCTTTACTCAACAGTTTAAATTTTAACATCTTTTAAATTTATTTAACCAACTAAAATATTTTTTAAAATAAAATCAAAACAGTTTAACAAACACTCTCTCTCTCTCTCTCTCTCTCTTCTCGCTTCTCTCTCTCCCCACAAAACGCCAACTTCATCTCTCCTCCCCCCTCTCTCCTCTCGCTACTCTCTATCTCTCTCTTCTCGCGTCTCTCTCTCTCTCCTCTCTCGCGGTGGGTTTAGGTCTCGTCACCTCCCTCCACGATCCCATCACCTCCCTTAACAAACTCCCATGATCCTCGTCTTCCTCCCTTCTTATAAAAACCCAGAGCCTCCCTCATTTCAACCCATCCTCATCTCTCAAACCCTAACCCTAAAACTCTCACTGCCTTCTCACCCTCACCTCAACCGAGCACTCACCTCACTTCCTCCTCCACTATCTTCTTCCTTCTCCCTGCACCCCGAGCCCCCTGTACACATACCCGCACCCACAGAACCCTCACATCGTCGCCGTTCCCTCGCCTCCGACGACCCCAGCTTCACACCACCACCATCATCATCTCCTCCTCTTCCTCTCCTCTGCATTCTCCCTCTACACTAACCCCTGCCACACCCAGCTGTTCCCCTCCGAACGGCGGCGCGCAGGACTGCGATGTCTTGGCGCTGAGATTCAGGGCAGATGCTAATTGGTGCTATCCGTCCACCTCTCCGAAGATGCCAAGTTGATTTATGGCACCATGTATCGAAGGTTTAGACGGATGCGTCCGATGTAGCAGACTTCGTCAGATTCCCCCTCGTTTGAGGGGTTTTTGATTGTGGGGACGCTCTTCCCTGCAGGCGCAAGCCCCTGCAGTTAATTACGCTACCGCGTTGCGGTAACAACTTTCTCCTTCTCCAGATGGCCACTTCGTGTCGTGGGTGTTTGTTTTGTATTTTGTTGCCCGTGGATTGTTTACGGAGACTGAATTATGTCGTCGCCCGTAGGGCGTGGACTAGTCCAAATCCGTGTTATCTTAGATTTGGGGTTTGGGGGTTTGGTTTGAGGATACGTTAGCCATATTTGAGGCTAAGATCAACTCAAACGTTTGTTAAGGATACGTTAGTCCGGTTTGAGACTAAGATCAACTTAACGGGATCGCTTAGATCCGACAAAGGAGCAATTGGCTCTAATGTTCCAGTTTAGGGACTTAGTGGTCCATCGTATGTATGGCCGTCAGGACCCGTCACCTCTCTGACGACGTTGAAGAATTACAACGACGGATGTCAGAGGAGTTCAGAGATGTACCCTCGAGCCAGAGTTAATTGGGGGGGATTTATAGTCCACTCTGTTTGAAGGTTTAAGGATACGTTAGCCATCTTTGAGGCTAAGATCAACTTAAACGGGACCGTTTAGATCCGACAAAAGAGCATGCGGGGCTCTATTGTTCTAGTTTAAGGACATTGCGGTCCATGGGTAGTTTAAGGACGTTGCGGTCCATGGGTAGTTTAAGGACATTGCGGTCCATTGTTAGTTTTAAGACATCTCGGTCAAGGTTAAGGACGTCGTAGTCCATGGGTTTAAGGACCCCACAGTCCATTGTTAGTTTTAAGACATCTCGGTCAAGGTTAAGGACGTCATAGTCCATGGGTTTAAGGACCCCACAGTCCGGTATGTGCTCTGGATGCTTCACACGGGTTCGTTGCCGTGCTCTGCGAGGACCAGGCTCCGCTCTGGACGTTTTCCACGGGGTCAAAGAGTGACATTATCCGCGTTCCACGTAACCAAGAATTTTGCATTAGACGCGGGTTTAAGGACCCCGCAGTCCATATCAATGTGTGGTCGTCGGGACCCGTCACCTCTTTGAAGACATTGAGGGATTACAATGCCAAGTATCAAAGGAGTGAAGAGATGTACCCTAGAACCGGAATGACTTAAATAGTCTTTGACCCAATTTGGGATCAAGACCGATTAATTATGTTATGAGCCCATTGGCCCAGTTAATCACAAATTGAGGACTTATGGCCATCTTGGGCTAAGTCCAATTAGGAGAGGCTTTGCCTCCATCCATTTAGCCAATTGGGCCAATGTCTAGTGTTAAACACTACAGAGCAATCAGTGTTGAACACTGGGAATGAGATTGACAAGTTAGTGTTTAACACTAAAAGATAATTGGTGTTAAACACCAGCAATAAGGCTTTCAAATTATCATAAACACTAAAATAGATCAGTGTTGAACACTGGCAATGGAGATCTCAGATTAGTGTTAAACACTAAGGTAATCAGTGTTGAACACTGCGAATAAGGTTCTTTGATTAGTGTTGAACACCAAGGCCCAATAGTGTTTCAATACTGTGTTCAAGAGTTCCAATTTAGTGTTAAACACTAAGGCAAGAGGGGTCACGTGGCAACACGTGAGAGCGCCCTCCCTTTATTTATTCTGCTGAGATTACTGCATCTTTCAGAGCGTCACGTGCCATCACGTGATAGGCATTCAAACGCTTATATGTTAAAGCTTCTGCCGGGGGTCACGTGGGTCACGTGGGGGACTGCCTCAAAGGGGCCTTCTGTAGATCTTTTAGGGGGGTCACGTGGTGGCACGTGACCCTGCCTTCATGTATTTTGTTTAGAGGCTCTGTTAATCTTTTTTCAGGAATTAAATTCCTCGAGCTTTAAATTTCAGAGGAATTAAATTCCTACTTCCTTTTGAAGACTTATATTCTGGAGTAGAGTTGAACTCTGAATCTTCCGTAGGAATTAAATTCCTCGTATATGTGAAGAACTGAATAGGGTTAAACCCTAATAAAAGCTTTTAAGGAATTGAATTCCCATTCCCTGTTAAATGATGATTAAGGGAATTAAATTCCCGTTGTTTCAACAGAAATAAGTTCTTAATTAGGGTTAAACCCTGTTTCTCTCTGTTCTGAAGGAATTAAATTCCCATGACACAGGGTCAAGCCCTAATTTTATTTTAAAGGAATTAAATTCCTATAGTTCTGTGAGAATTAAATTCTCTCGTTTCCATTCCCTCTCTATGTTTTGGATCTGCATGGCAGGATCTCAACCCATTGAGAATTAAATTCTCAACCTAAAGGGGAGATGTGCACTTTGCAAATCCTCTATCAAAGAGAGAAGAAATATGTTCTTCTGTTTTTACATTATCAGAGTTAAACTCTGTCGAGAATTAAATTCTCCTTCTTTCAAAAAGCCTTCCCTTTCTTACCTAGGGTTTTCTTTTGCAGAAGCTCCAAATTCCTCAAAGTATCAAGGCTCTCTCCTTTTTTCTCCCTCTGCGTATATATCCCCTTTTTTGTATCTCTTGGCTCCTATTTATAGGAGAAGCAGCCGAGTCAATTAGTTTTTGACGAAACTTCATGAGAGATTTGATTTGCATCCATCATTCGTTTTTGACCTTTGGATTATTACGTGAATTTTATTCACCATTGGATTTCAAATCCAGGGATTCTCCTTTGTTATTTCTGTTAGATTTAAAGGGGAAATCTTTCCAAACCCGAGATTTTCCCATAGATAGATGATATTTAATCACCTCTGAATCTTTAATTCGATCTGCTCCAGATAATCACTTTCCTTTGGAAAGATTTGATTCTCCTTCAGAATTTAATTCTGTTAACAAAATGGGCTTTGAAAGCCGGTCACGTGTGACCACGTGACCCCTGGTCACGTGTGGGCACGTGACCCCCTTGGAACGATCCTTCCTCTTTCTTTTGCGCTCTGTCTTCTGATTGCTGCTTAACCGTCACGTGCCACCACGTGACCCCTGGTCACGTGTGAGCACGTGACCCTTGTCTGGAGCCTCTTTCCTTGGTTCAACTGGAGAACGAGTCTGCTGCTTTGAACGTCACGTGCCAACACGTGACCCTGGTCACGTGGGAGCACGTGACCTCTTCTGAAGCCTTTTCCTTGACTTGATCAGGGAACCGGTGTGCCTTTGACACTTGCATTTAAATGTCACGTGTCGCCATGTGACCCTGGTCACGTGGGAGCACGTGACTCTTTCTGAAGCCCCTTTTCTTCAACGTAGTCAGGAAACTGAACTTGCCTTGATGATGTGCTTAGGTGTCACGTGCCAACACGTGACCGCTAGTCACGTGTAAGCACGTGACCCTCTTCTGAAGCTTTTCCCAGAAGCTTTCCTGATTTTAAATCAGGAAACAAATGCCCCCACAGCGTTGTTCTCACGTGTCTGCACGTGAGTGCAACGCTGTCACCTCTTGTGACCGTTGGATTCCTCTAGGGATCTGGGGAGATGAAACGTTTCCATTGCCTTCTATAAATACCTCCGTCTCTTCATAGGAGCCTTCACTTTGCTCATCTTCTTCTTCTGAGAACTTCTTCTTTGAGAATTTAATTCTCGCTTTTAGAGCTTAGTTCTCTGTCTTGAAACAATCTTCAGAGTTTAACTCTGTTCGAAAAGAATCCTTTTTCCTCAGGTAATGTTCTTGGACAACGATGGACCTTCACATTTCTCTGGATTTTAAATCCAAAACAAGGGTTTTTACCATTTTCTCTTCATGTTTTCCCATAAGAACCGCTTAACTTTCAAACCGTGGATCTTTTAGGGTTTAGATGATCTTTGGGGAGATGATGATGGCGGTTCAAATCCATGGAATTTAATTCCATCCAAAAATGTTTCTGGGAATTTAATTCCCTTTTCTTAATAAGGAATTTTAATTCCAATGAAGAACTCGTTTTCTTCACACGGAGGCTTCCTGAGGTCTCTTGGCCCTAGGTTGTTCTTCCTGCAATTAATGCAATGGGGGCTTCGTAATGATGTCTTTTTGTGGGAATTTAATTCCTTTGATTTTGTTGGATTCACTGTAGAGCCCGAGACAGATCCTGTTGGGGGGATGTGCATGGTCATCATTCTTTATTAAATGAGGATATTCCCCTTGTTTTATTGTAACTATTTGGCCTCATTATTAATGAGCCGTCTATTTTTCTTTAATTACGAGTACCATCGTTACGTTGCATGCACATCAGTGCCTCGGGCAACATTTCCTTTTAAAAATTCGTACAGTTGCAAATGCGCGCTTGATAGGATATAGATCAGAAACTTGCCTCGTTATCTCCCGTATCGGGTGGTTTGTGCTGGCTTTAGATCGAGTATTGTTGTCGAAGGGAGGTTTATAAATGAAGACATATTCTTCCCTTCAATGGTGTGTCCCCTTTCTATTGAATGTGTTCTGCGGACAATTTATCTTGATCTCTTTGCAGGACAGTGATGGCTTAGGATACAGGGTTAGGATCTGCTTCCTAAGGCTTTTGTATCTTATGAGCCACGAGGGTCTCATAAAGAGTTTTTCTCCCTACAGGTCGAGAGGATCCCATAGGTGTGAGTTCTTCTTAAGAATCGTGAGGATTCTTAAAAGGGTTTTCCCTTGAGAGTCGTAAGGATCCCACAAGAGAGTTTTTCTTCCTTACAGGTCGTGAGGACTTGTAAGTGTTGGATGCGGTCACCCTTGTCCGTGTTTTACGGAA
Source organism: Agapanthus africanus (assembly GCA_030015575.1). Classification (NCBI taxonomy): domain Eukaryota; kingdom Viridiplantae; phylum Streptophyta; class Magnoliopsida; order Asparagales; family Amaryllidaceae; genus Agapanthus; species Agapanthus africanus. Next base: position 11,809,363 of record CM057343.1, on the reverse strand, counting down.
TTAGGGGTTTCTCCAGGTATTGTAGTTTAAAGACGTCGCGGTCAAGATTAAGGACCTCATAGTCCGTGGATTTAAGGACTCCACAGTCCGATGTTAGTTTTAAGACATCACGGTCAAGGTTAAGGACCTCATAGTCCGTGGATTTAGGGACTCCACAGTCCGATGTTAGTTTTAAGACATCACGGTCAAGGTTAAGGACCTCATAGTCTGTGAGTTTAGGGACTCCACAGTCCGGTGTTTGGTTGCAGGGACCCGTCACCTCTTTGAAGACGTTGAGGAATTACAACGCCGGGCATCAAAGGAGTGAAGAGATGTACCCTTAGACCAAGGCAGAATCCGTCGGGAATCGGGGTGGTTGATCGTTAGTTTTAAGACATCACGGTCGAGGTTAAGGACATCATAGTCCGTGGATTTTAAGGACTCCACAGTCCGGTATTTGCTTTGGATGCTTCACACGGGTTCACTGCCGTGCTCTGCGAGGACCAGGATCCGCTCTGGACGTTTTCCACGGGGTCAAAGAGTGACATTATCCGCGTTCCACGTGACCAGGAATTTTGCACTAGATGCTTCACACGGGTTCACTGCCGTGCTCGGCGAGGACTAGGCTCCGCTCTGGATGCTTCACACGGGGTCAAAGAGTGACATTATCCGCGTTCCACGTGACCAGGAATTTTGCACTAGATGCTTCACACGGGTTCACTGCCGTGCTCGGCGAGGACTAGGCTCCGCTCTGGACGTTTTCCACGGGGTCAAAGAGTGACATTATCCGCGTTCCACGTGACCAGGAATTTTGCACTAGATGCTTCACACGGGTTCACTGCCGTGCTCGGCGAGGACTAGGCTCCGCTCTGGACGTTTTCCATGGGGTCAAAGAGTGACATTATCCGCATTCCACGTGACCAGGAATTTTGCACTAGATGCTTCACACGGGTTCACTGCCGTGCTCGGCGAGGACTAGGCTCCGCTCTGGATGCTTCACACGGGTTCACTGCCGTGCTCTGCGAGGACCAGGATCCGCTCTGGACGTTTTCCACGGGGTCAAAGAGTGACATTATCCGCATTCCACGTGACCAGGAATTTTGCACTAGATGCTTCACACGGGTTCACTGCCGTGCTCGGTGAGGACTAGGCTCCGCTCTGGATGCTTCACACGGGTTCACTGCCGTGCTCTGCGAGGACCAGGATCCGCTCTGGACGTTTTCCACGGGGTCAAAGAGTGACATTATCCGCGTTCCACGTGACCAGGAATTTTGCACTAGATGCTTCACACGGGTTCACTGCCGCGTTAGGCGAGGACTAGGCTCCGCTCTGGATGCTTCACACGGGTTCACTGCCGTGCTCTGCGAGGACCAGGATCCGCTCTGGACGTTTTCCACGGGGTCAAAGAGTGACATTATCCGCGTTCCACGTGACCAGGAATTTTGCACTAGATGCTTCACACGGGTTCACTGCCGTGCTCGGCGAGGACTAGGCTCCGCTCTGGACGTTTTCCACGGGGTCAAAGAGTGACATTATCCGCGTTCCACGTGACCAGGAATTTTGCACTAGATGCTTCACACGGGTTCACTGCCGTGCTCGGCGAGGACTAGGCTCCGCTCTGGATGCTTCACACGGGGTCAAAGAGTGACATTATCCGCGTTCCACGTGACCGGGAATTTTGCTGATTGTATCCGCATTTCACGGGATGGAGGTTTGACTGTTGGCGATATGTATACCACCGAGCCATGGAACTGGGAGTTGCCGCTGTTCCGCTTAGCTTGAAGTTGTGTTCGTTGTTACGAGACGCGTGTTGAGATGATCTCTAGGTTATTTGTGGCCCGTCGAGATTCGGCTTCTTCTTCTAATGAAACCTGGGGAGGAAGAGTGCGACTCCTTCTTTGTTTGCGCCCCTGGATTGTATACAGGGATTGATGTAGCATCACCTGTAGGGCATATATTTTATTTTTATTTTATTTCTTTTCCCGCGATGCTCTATCATTTCAGCTTTTTATATCGCGAAAATCGTGATTGCCCAATCATTTCGGCTATTTTTCGCGGTGCCCAATCATTTCGGCTATTTTTCTTTTTACTCGCTGCTTTTTATTGCGAGTTGCCCCATCATTTCGGCTATTTTTTATATGCATACATTTTTACTTGCTGCTTTTTATTGCAAGTTGCCCCATCATTTCGGCTATTTTGTAGGCATGTGTGGCTTGCTAGCTTTTTTGCTGTAAGCTTGGATTTTGGACACCGATTTCGGCATCAGCACCGCTGCAACTGGGATGTTGCCAGGAGCGAATCATCATTTTCTTCTGTCGATATTGAACAAAGGTGGCTTAGCAAACAGGGTTAAGGTCCTGTCGACTAAGGCTTTTGACTTCATGAGCCGTAAGGGTCTCACAAAGGTATTTCTCCCTACAAGTCGTGAGGATCTTATAGGTGTATTTTCTCCCTAGGAATCGTACGGGTTCCTAAGTGCATTGTTCCTCTGTAAGTCGTAAGGATCCTACGGGAGGGTTTTCTCCTTGTAAGTCGAGAGGATTTACAAGGGTTGTTTACCATGCAAACATATCCCTAGTCTCGGATGGGACTTAGTTAGGGGAATGTTTATTCGCGTCCGTGGATTGTATACAAGGGTCAGTATTGAGCCTCTTGTAGGGCAATATCGAAGGTTGTGGAGGATTTGCTTAAGAACAGGTTTAGGTTTCTGTAACTTAAGACTTTCAAATCTCATGAGCCGTGAGGGTCCCACAAGAGAATTCTCCTTACGAGTCGTAAGGATCTCGCAAGTGTATTTTCTCCTTAGGAATCGTGAGGATCCCTAAGTGTGTTGCTCCTTTGTGAGTCGTAAGGATCTCACGCAGGTGGTTTCTCCTTACAAGGTCGAGAGGACCCTACAAGTGTCTTTTAACGAGGTTGCGCCCTTTCGGGTTTTCACAAACACTCGCCGGTAGTCCTGCTGTTTTTACTCACAGAGCCCTTTCGGGTTTTCATCCGTGCCCATTTTGCTTATGGACATACCGTTTTTTTTTATTCTTTTTCACCCCTTTTTTTTTACAAGGTCGTGCCCTTTCGGGTTTTCACGAACGCTTGCCGGCAGCCCTGCTGTTTTTACTCACGGAGCCCTTTCGGGTTTTCATCCGTGCCCATTTTGCTTATGGACATACCGTTTTTTTTTTAATTCTTTTTCATATATTTTTTTTTCTTTCCTTTTTTTTTTATCTCGTCAGCCTAAAGATGCTGCGGTAGTAGTTTTAGGGACGTTTCGGTCCGTCGTTAGTTTAAAGACGTTTCGGTCCGTCGATAGTTTAAGGACGTTTCGGTCCGTCGTTAGTTTAAGGACGTTTCGGTCCGTCGTTAGTTTAAGGACGTTTCGGTCCGTCGTTATGGGAAGGCCGGCTGCTGCTTGTAAAGTCTGAGCCTAGGAAGACAGCGAGCTGACATAGTCGTCGTCATCTATCATTGACCCCGGCTGTGGCTCATTAAGCATAGTACTTCTTTAAGAAGCGGCCGTTTATTGGCCTGAAAGGCCTTTCACCGTGCATGTCCATGAGTAGGTAGGCTCCACCCTAGTAGACCTTGTCTATGATGTACGGGCCTTCATAGTTTGTCTCAAATTTTCCCCGCTTGGCACGATTGGGGATCATAGGTCTTTTGACCACTAGGACGAGTTCGCCTTGGCGGAATGTCCTCGGCCTGGTCAATTGTTCGTACGAGCGTGTCATCTTTGCTTTGTAGGCTTCTAGATGTTGTTGCGCTATGAGCCGGGTTTCGTCGAGGGCATCAAGCTCCTCAAGCCGAAGGTGAGCATTCTCTTCGTTTGTCAGCTCGTGGTGGACTGCCACTCGCAGAGAGGGTAACTCTATCTCGAGGGGGAGCACTGCTTCCGTCCCAAATACCAACGCGTACGGCGTTGTGTTCGTGGCCGTCTTGAATGTAGTTCGATAAGCCCAAAGGGCTTCTTGCAGCCTTTCGTGCCAGTCTCTCTTATTCCTGAAAACGGTCTTTTTTATGATCTTCGTCAAGGTCTTATTGAAGGCCTCGGCCAGACCGTTAGCTCGGGGATTGTAAACCGAAGAATATCTCCAGTCTATATTGTGCTGCTGTGCGAAGCGGCTAATCTTATGGCTTCGGTAGGCCGGCCCATTATCGGAGATAACCCGCCGTGGAGTTCCGAACCGATAGATGACGTGCGTCTTGAAGAAATGGAGGATATTCTCCGTCTTCACTTCCCTCAGTGGTTCCGCTTTTGCCCATTTGGAGAAGTGATCAGTTGTCGCCAGGATAAAGCGGTGTCCCCGGGATGATGCTGGCTCAATAGGGCCGACTATGTCAGTCCCCCACATTTCGAATGGCCAACTAGCCACCGTTGGGTGCAGTGGATTCGGATGTTGGTGGATGAAGTCTCCATGAATCTGGCATGAGTGGCATTGCTTCGCATACTCGAGGCAGTCCTGGATCATCGTGGGCCAGTAGTAACCCATCCGTTTAATTTTTAACTTCATCTTTGGGCCTGCTTGGTGAGAACCGCAAAGTCCGTCATGAACTTCCTGAATGACTCTTTCTGCTTCGTCAGGTCCTAAGCATCTCAGCCATAGAGAATCAAACGACCTCTTGTATAGAATATCGTTGACGAAAGCGAAAGATAAAGCTCGTTTCATGAGCTGATGTCTTGAGGACGCCTCTTTGGGCATTCGGTGGGACTTAAAGTAGTCTATGAAGACTTCCCTCCAGTCTTCGGCCTTCTCATGGTCTTTTATTTGTAGGGTCGTCTGCTCAGTCGCTCCCTTCTCTTCGCATGATTCCGGAGATATTTCTGCCGGGGCGAGCACTCGACGGCTTTGTACCACGATTCTGACGTCATCGAGGTTCTCGTCAGCCAGTTCTTTAGCAAGTTTAGCCAACGCGTCTGCTTTGCTGTTATCCGCGCGCGGTGTGTTCTCCAAAGTATAGGAGGGAATTTGGGTCAATAGTTGTTGCACCCTTTCGCCGTACTTCACCAATTCCGGTTTGCACGTTTGGTAGTCACCATTTACCTGACTAACGACCAGCTGAGAATCCCCGTATATAAGGAGGTCTTCAATTCCCATGTCGATGGCGATCTCGAGGCTTGCTATCAGAGCTTCGTATTCAGCTTCATTGTTCGTCCTCGGCTCTGTTAAGGAGAAGGCGAAGCGCATTATCCCTCCTTGTGGGGTTGCAAAGATGAGGCCTATCCCTGATTTGATCATTGGGATACCTTGTTTCTGCTTCTTTATGGAGGAAGCTCCATCGAAATAGAGTTCCCATCGGGCGCTCCCGCCGCTAATCACATCAAATGCATGCTCGTCCGGCAAATCACAGTTCAGAGGAGAATCGGCCGGTATCGGGTGCTCAGCGAGGAAGTCGGCAATGGCCTGGCCTTTCACTGCCTTGAGAGGTTGATACGTTATCGAGAACTCCATCAAGAGCAGGGCCCACTTAGCGAGTCGTCCCGTCAATATGGCTTTCGACATCAAGTACTTAAGGGGATCCACCTTTGAAATGAGACGGACTTCATGCGCCAGCGCATAGTGCCTGAGCTTTGTTATCGCGAAGATTAACGCCAAGCAATGTTTTTCAATGGGAGAGTAGTTGCTTTCTGCCCCCAGTAGAACTCGACTTAAGTAATAGAGTGCCCTCTCTCTCCCCTGATCGTTTTCTTGTGCCCATAACGCGCCCAAGGAACCATCGAGGGCGGTCGTATAAAGAATGAGGGGTTTTCCCTTGACCGGCGCGGCCAACACCGGAGGGTTCTGCAGGTACTGCTTGATCTCGTCTAGTGCACCTTGACATTTGTGATCCCAAGCGAATGGAGTTCCCTTTTTCATCAGGTGGCTGTAAGGACGGCATTTGCCCGAAAGATTAGCGATAAACAGCCGGATGTATGCGAGCTTCCCTTGGAGAGACCGCAACTGCTTGAGGGTTCTTGGTGGAGGCATTTCCATGATCACCTTAATCTTTGACGGATCTATTTCAATACCTCGGTGTCGAACGATGAATCCCAGAAATTTGCCCGAGGAGACTCCAAACGCGCATTTGAGGGGATTCATTTTCAAATTATATTGCCGAAGGCGTCGAAATACCGTCTCCAGATGCTTTAAATGATCTTCGTACGACATGCTCTTTACTACGAGGTCATCGATATAGCACTCGACGACGTCGTGTATGAGGTCATCAAAGATCTTTGTCATGGCCCTTTGATAGGTAGCGCCAGCGTTCTTTAGACCAAAGGGCATAACCCTGTAGCAAAATATACCCAAAGGGGTGCGGAAAGCGGTGTGCTTCTGGTCTTCGGGATGCATCTTTATCTGATTGTATCCTGACTAACCATCCATAAAGGAGAAAACCTCGTGAGTGGACGTGTTATCTATCATTAGCTCGGTTACTGGTACTGGGAAGTCATCCTTTGGGCAGGCTTTATTGAGATCCCTGAAATCCACGCATATGCGTACCGTCCCATTCTTCTTCATTACCGGGACGATATTAGCGATCCAGTCGGGATATTGGACTTCTTGGATAAATCCAGAATCGATCAGCTTCTTGACTTCGGCGTTGATGCTCATCTCAAGCTCGAGTCGCATCCTCCTTGGCGCCTGCTTGACTGGCTTGATATCTGGGGATATTGCTAATCTATGCACAGCAATCTCCGGGTCTAATCCTGGTATCTCGGAGTAGTTCCACGCGAAGCAGTCTTTATGCCGTAAAAGCACGTTCTTTAACGCAGCCACCCTCTCTTCGGATAACAGCTCGCTGACAAATGTCGATCGCGGGTCGTCTGCCGATCCCAACTCAATCTTCTTGAGGTTATCTGCAGTAGTATGTATACCATCTTCCAGTTCTTTCGGGGCGGGCGGAAATTCTGAGATCACCTCATCATCGCTGTTCTCAAAGCACCGGGGAAGGTCATCTACGTTCTCGGGCTCTTCTCCTAATATCGTAATCGTATAACAAGTGCGAACCCGCTCCCCGGACTGAGGTGGTCCCGGTTCTGCTCTTGCGGCCTTGGGCTCATGCTTTTGCGGCGGCGTTACCTTCCAGCCGCCGGATAAAGCGAATCTGCCCCGTTGGTACTGGTCCTCGACCCAGTTCTTGAAGGTGAAGCAGTCTTCGGTAGGATGTCCTATGGCTCGGTGATAAGAGTAATAACTCAGATGAGAAGCCTTGTTAGCTTGCTCAGGATGTCTGGACTCTGGAAGCGTGATCATTTGATGTTTTATAGCGAGGTTGAGTAACCTCTCCGTCTTGTCTCGGGGGAAGGAGTACGCTCGACTTATCTTCTTCATGAGGGACAAACCCGAGCCGCTTCTTGATTTATTTCCGTCTCTGCGTCGGGCCTTTCGTACCGCGGATTGATGAGGATAAGCGTCTTTGTCTTTTGCAGCACGTTGAAATAGACGTTGCGTCCTGGCCTTCTCGTAGATGGCCATTTCGCGGTTGTGGTCTTCCCGAGCTTTCTGACCCACTTTCCTGATAGGCTTGCCCATTCGTTCTTCAAACGACGGATTCGGCGCTTCAATCGCGGGGTCTAGTTTTGGTGGGGGGTTGGCGTCTCCTGACAGGGCGTCCTCCTCTTCATCAAAGGTATATATAGCGTAGCTGCTGTGAGCCCTTTCCCGTTTTCCGGTTCTTGCGTATCCAAGCCCGAGTGTTTCCATCTTCCCGTTGGGCAATTTGCGTTGAGTCCCGGGGACATCCCAAATCCTGTTGTAGAACCGAGCCTGCCGAACTGTCTGTTCTAAGGGTACTCCTTGGCGCTTCAATAGCTTCTTTAATCCATTTGTATAGTATCTGGGCAGACGGATGGGTTGGAGCCTGTCAAGTGTAGCATCCGCGCCATGCCAGATCTCTTTCTCTATTTTCGACTCTGAGGATCGGTAGAATAGGATCACCTTCTCACCCCTTTGCCTGGGAGGGACGTAAAATGTTTGCAGGTCCTGCACATTGTGAGCCTGAAGCGTGTCGAGATCCTTGTAGTGTTCTCGCGGTACCATGGTGATTTGCAAACTATGGTCATCGCCAGGGGGTGCTTGTATTGACAGCCGATTGGAGAACACAGCATTAACTTCATCTTCTGAATCACTTCCGAAGACTAACATGGGGGCGGGCGTCCTCAGGTTGTTGCGTTGAGATGGCCCTGCATAAACTATCTCTTCTTCTTCTTCGGTATCGCTCCCGAAAATAGGGATGGTGGCGGCGGTTTTGTTCCCCGGATTGCGACACCTTTCTGTATCCTCGAAATCTGGCAAAAAGTACTTCGCATCTTCGTATTTGCGGACTTCGTTCACGGAAAATGGGTTTAACTCACCTGTTACGGTATACTCGAAACCATCCTTAAAGTACTTCATACACTGATGTTGTGTAGAAGGGATGATGTTGTATTCGTGTAACCAAGGACGACCGAGCAAGGCGTTGTAGCAGGTCTTGGCGTCAATGACATGGAATTTGATGTCTGTGACGAGAAGTCCAAAGCGTAATGTTAGTATCACAGATCCGAGAGTCCGTGACGATTGTGAATCGAAACCGGAGATAGTAATCTTGTCACGAGCGAGGTGTTGCACGCTTATGCAGATTTCCTTCAACACCCGAACATTAAGGAGATTGACGGAGGATCCATTATCCACCAGAATCTTTCCTATCTTGATATCATGGCAGTATCCGGAGACATATAGGGGACGGTTGTGGTCGCACGTCCCGAGAAGGAGGTCTTCATCACCGAAAGTGACGTCGGCCGTATGCACTTCCTCCAGTTCATCCTTCATCTTTTCAGTGGCGAGGAAGGCTTGGAATTGCTCAGGTTCTTGTAACGCCTTAATTAGAGAGTCTCGCGCTTCTTTTGATAATAGGAGGGCATCGAGAATGCTAAGCTGAGAAGGTAGCTTCCTTAGGTGCACGAGGATGTTATAGTCCACCTTACCCTTCCTAGGAGGGTCTTTGGCAGCCAACTCTCTCATAGCTTGGTCATCTAAAGTGATATCTTCAGTGACCTTTTCCTTTCCCTTATCCTTTCTACTTACGGGCCCGAGATTCTTTTCCGGGAGTGTGCGATTGCGCAGCTGAATGTTCTCGCAGATCTCCGATTCCTCCTCTTTCCCTAAAATGGATTCTTTGAAGAGAGGGCCCAGAGCGATTTCTTCATCAGAGTCGCTCCCAAAGGTGAGAACTTGGGACCCCCTAGCGTTTACCGTGTAACAGTTGCCAGTAGTTTTGTTGTGCCCATCGATGGTACTTCTTCGCTCCCGACGGATCTTGCGTTTCATGCGCTTAAAATGTTGCCGATGAGCAACATATCCTTGCCACCATATCTTAAAGGCGTCGCACTCCTCCGTGGGGTGTGATATTTTCCGGTGATATGCGCAATAATTAGGGTGCCTCTCCATCCCATCGTGCGCGTTTCCTTCCGAGGGCGGTAGCTTCATCCCCATTGACATGGCTTTGGCAAACCTTTTTCTCGTCTTGAATATCTTCTTGTCTACTTCGGATGCCTTTCGTTCTGGTAGTTCAACTCTTTCGTTCAGTTGCCCGTATTTGGCTCCTTCCGATGTGGCCATCTTACGCTCCTGGTCCGCTTTACATTTTAGACGAATCTCGTCTAGAAAAGCGTCGATCATTTCGTCTGTTGGCCATGCACGCTCTGGTACAGGCTCTGCCTCCAGCTTCTTAGTGCCAGGAGTTTTCCCATCATCGGTAAACGAGTGGGAGATTACGTTACAACTCGCCACATATCCTTCGGATTCATCTGACGAGCTCTCTCCATCATCTTCCTCTTGAAAGATGTGGTTGAGGAACTCTTGCAGTATGACAGGGGTTCGCGCCTTTTGATTGTATTCTTCCAGCGCGTCGATTTGCTTCTGCAAGTTCGTGTGCTCGTTTCCAAGCTTCACGGGCTTCTTGGATTTCTTCTTCTTTTTCTTCGAAGATTTTGACGATTGGGCGTGAGTATTTGGGCTCTTATCGCGAGTCTTTGTAGTTGGGCGGCGTCTTAGCATCCCTTCGATAATTTGAGGTTCAAGAGGGTCCTTCCATTCGATCGCAGGGCACGCATGAAGGTCTCTCAGCATTCTTTTGGTTTTAGTTGATAACACGACCTCCCATGGAGCTTCTTCAATAAAAGAGCAGGTTGCCCCCGGTGTATCTGCTTTCTTAGGAGTATGCGGTTGTGGTGGGTTCACCTTCCACTTTTCGGACAGTACAAACTTCCCCTGGAGGTACTGGTCTTCAATCCATCCTTTGAAGACGAAGCAATCTTCAATCGGATGGCCTACCATTTGATGGTAAGGACAATAGTTAGGGTTATTCGCCTCGGTGGGTTGCGGCGGTCGCCTTGGATTTGGTAGGCTTATAAGTCTGTTGCGTATTGCCAGCTCGAATAACCGTTTCGTCTTGTCTCGTGGGAACGAGTAGGGACGCTTCATCTTCTCATTATAATACCGACGCCTTTCCGCGAGTTGATCTGCCGGTTTCGGGGCGTTAGGTTGCTGTTGGGCATTCGCAACAAAGGTTGCCCTTCCTTTACCCTTGTCATTCCGAGGTTCCGACTTCGGGGGAGGTGGTCTATGACCCATCTGGTCCATCTGGGCCAACTTGTCGATTAAAGCCTGAAATGTGGTTGGCTTAAAGAACATCATAAACTGGGAGATAGTTGCGTGAGGGTCTAGAGTTCCCACGAACATGCCCACCGCAGGTGCTTCCTCAATGCGTTGCTCGCATCTCGACCATAAATTCCGCCAGCGTATAGCATACTGGACCCAGGTTTCGCCTGGTTTTACCCTGGCGTTAATTAGTGCAGTTATTGGGGTGCGTTCGCTGGCACTTGCGAATCGCTGAGTGAACAACAGCTCCATTTCAGCGAACGTTTTGATAGAATCGTTCGGGAGTTCTGAATACCATTCGAACGCAGTTTCCGATAGGCTGCCCACGAACTGGCGGAGCAACAGTTTATCATCACCACCGGTGTTACCGTAAAGGGCCCTGAACTGGGCGACATGTTGATGGGGGTTGCCGGTCCCCTTGTACACGTGGAATTTTGGTATCGTATAGCCTGGCGGGTATTTGATTTGGTCGTACCAGCTCGGATACGGCCGTCCCGTTTTCACGACTTGACCAGCTGCCTCAGTCGCGTGATGAACCCGGATTTGCTGGGCTATGTAGTCAGCCAAGTCAGCCTTAGAGATTGCCTCCTCCTTGGCCGTTGAGAGGGCTGGTGGTGGATTTGACGTTTCTCCTCGGTCGTCTTCCAGCACGATTGGGGGATCCTCGGCGGGTAAGTCCTGCTGGATCATCATTCCTATCATATCTTGGAAGAGAAGGCCCATACGTTGTATGTTGGCTGCCTGTTCAGCAGCCTCTTTATCCTTTTTCTCCAGTATCCGGCGAAGGAATTCAGCGTCGGTTTCTTCCTCCTGGCGCGCGTCTGAGGACGTTTCTGGGTTTTCTTTTGGCCCGGTAAGTGCGGCCATAGCATTCATCATTTCCTGGAGCTTTTGTTGCTGCTCCTGGGCTTTCGTCACGGATCGGGTTAGCGGTCGGTGGCCCGTAGAAGTGCGGCTTTCCTCCTTTCCAGAGGCCATGTAAACAGTGTGCACCACCATGCCCCCAGACTTAGGGCGTCTGGGCTCAGTGCTTTTAGCCGTCGTTGCATGCTGGGGGGTCTTCTCTGGCCTCCTCCTTTTATGAGCCATGGAGGTTGAGGGGGCCGTTGAGGTGGGCGTCCAGACAGCCTTTTGGGGTTTAGCCTGGTGACCAGCTTCCTGTTGGATTTTCAGCTTCTTGTGCTGGCGGGAGAAGTTTGGATCGATGATCGAGTCTCGGACCTGCCGCCAAACTTTATAGATTTTGGAAGACAGCCGTTGAGGAGATCGGGGCTGTTCGGGTTTTATTTCCACAACCTTTTTTAACGGGGGAGGAGACCTCTTCAGCACCGCAGTAGCAGAATTCCTTCGCACCTTATTTAGCATTTCGAAGCTGTTCCCAGTTGGAACAGCAGCATTAACTTCTGCCACCGGGGCCGATGGAGTCAACCCGGAGGGGGAGTTGCCCCCAGCCTTCCTTACTTGGCGCCAATGGCGACGTCGAGCGTGTCGAGCGGACGGCGTAGGGTCAGCGGTAAGAATGGCTTCGTCTTGCCCCCTGTCTGGGTGGGGGGTCGCTGTTGGTATTAGCCTGTCAAAGACCGATGTCCTTTGGGCAGCAGGAGCGGGAGCTGAAGCCGTCAATCTTGTAAAGACCGACCTTTTGGCCGGAGAAGCTGCCTTGACGATTTCGGGAGCAGGAGCAGCCACTTTTTTAGAAGCAGCCTTCTCTGAGATTGTGGGCCCCATGATGGGTTCGCAGGATTTCTGGCCCAATCTAGAGAAGACCGAGGCGTTGACGTTGGGCGACTCGTTGAGAGGAGCCGCGACAGGGGTAAGACGATCAAAGACCGACTTCTTGAGAGCTTCCGTTGTCAGCACTGGAGCGGTGAAGTTTGTCGGCGGGAGCATGGTCCCAAAGAACAATCCTGTGGTGGCGTGAGTGACCTGTTCCACGGGCATTGTGAATAGCGAAGCAGCTTGGGGTCCGTAGGCTATACCTCCCGGCGAGGCAGAGCGTTGGTTGCAATTGCAGTCTGAGCAGTTGGAGAATTTCACGGAAGTAGAAGCCATCGATCCCTTGCTTTCTGCAATAAGCGAGACGCCAATTCTTAGTGTCTTGAAACCCAAGGGCAACCATTAGCGAACCGCGATTGGTTCGCCGGTCACGACACACGAAGTGTGGAGTGGAAAGAGGAAAAGGTCCTACCGGGCGTGCCAGAATCTGTTTCCCTCCGAACGGCGGCGCGCAGGACTGCGATGTCTTGGCGCTGAGATTCGGGGCAGATGCTAATTGGTGCTATCTGTCCACCTCTCCGAAGATGCCAAGTTGATTTATGGGACCATGTATCGAAGGTTTAGACGGATGCGTCCGATGTAGCAGACTTCGTCAGATTCCCCCTCGTTTGAGGGGTTTTTGATTGTGGGGACGCTCTTCCCTGCAGGCGCAAGCCCCTGCAGTTAATTACGCTACCGCGTTGCGGTAACAACTTTCTCCTTCTCCAGATGGCCACTTCGTGTCGTGGGTGTTTGTTTTGTATTTTGTTGCCCGTGGATTGTTTACGGAGACTGAATTATGTCGTCGCCCGTAGGGCGTGGACTAGTCCAAATCCGTGTTATCTTAGATTTGGGGTTTGGGGGTTTGGTTTGAGGATACGTTAGCCATATTTGAGGCTAAGATCAACTCAAACATTTGTTAAGGATACGTTAGTCCGGTTTGAGACTAAGATCAACTTAACGGGATCGCTTAGATCCGACAAAGGAGCAATTGGCTCTAATGTTCCAGTTTAGGGACCTAGTGGTCCATCGTATGTAGGGCCGTCAGGACCCGTCACCTCTCTGACGACGTTGAAGAATTACAACGACGGATGTCAGAGGAGTTCAGAGATGTACCCTCGAGCCAGAGTTAATTGGGGGGATTTATAGTCCACTCTGTTTGAAGGTTTAAGGATACGTTAGCCATCTTTGAGGCTAAGATCAACTTAAACGGGACCGTTTAGATCCGACAAAAGAGCATGCGGGGCTCTATTGTTCTAGTTTAAGGACATTGCGGTCCATGGGTAGTTTAAGGACGTTGCGGTCCATGGGTAGTTTAAGGACATTGCGGTCCATGGGTAGTTTAAGGACATTGCGGTCCATTGTTAGTTTTAAGACATCTCGGTCAAGGTTAAGGACGTCGTAGTCCATGGGTTTAAGGACCCCACAGTCCATTGTTAGTTTTAAGACATCTCGGTCAAGGTTAAGGACGTCATAGTCCATGGGTTTAAGGACCCCACAGTCCGGTATGTGCTCTGGATGCTTCACACGGGTTCGTTGCCGTGCTCTGCGAGGACCAGGATCCGCTCTGGACGTTTTCCACGGGGTCAAAGAGTGACATTATCCGCGTTCCACGTAACCAGGAATTTTGCATTAGACGCGGGTTTAAGGACCCCGCAGTCCATATCAATGTGTGGTCGTCGGGACCCGTCACCTCTTTGAAGACATTGAGGGATTACAATGCCAAGTATAAAAGGAGTGAAGAGATGTACCCTAGAACCGGAATGACTTAAATAGTCTTTGACCCAATTTGGGATCAAGACCGATTAATTATGTTATGAGCCCATTGGCCCAGTTAATCACAAATTGAGGACTTATGGCCATCTTGGGCTAAGTCCAATTAGGAGAGGCTTTGCCTCCATCCATTTAGCCAATTGGGCCAATGTCTAGTGTTAAACACTACAGAGCAATCAGTGTTGAACACTGGGAATGAGGTTGACAAGTTAGTGTTTAACACTAAAAGATAATTGGTGTTAAACACCAGCAACAAGGCTTTCAAATTATCATAAACACTAAAATAGATCAGTGTTGAACACTGGCAATGGAGATCTCAGATTAGTGTTAAACACTAAGGTAATCAGTGTTGAACACTACGAATAAGGTTCTTTGATTAGTGTTGAACACCAAGGCCCAATAGTGTTTCAATACTGTGTTCAAGAGTTCCAATTTAGTGTTAAACACTAAGGCAAGAGGGGTCACGTGGCAACACGTGAGAGCGCCCTCCCTTTATTTATTCTGCTGAGATTACTGCATCTTTCAGAGCGTCACGTGCCATCACGTGATAGGCATTCAAACGCTTATATGTTAAAGCTTCTGCCGGGGGTCACGTGGGTCACGTGGGGGACTGCCTCAAAGGGGCCTTCTGTAGATCTTTTAGGGGGGTCACGTGGTGGCACGTGACCCTGCCTTCATGTATTTTGTTTAGAGGCTCTGTTAATCTTTTTTCAGGAATTAAATTCCTCGAGCTTTAAATTTCAGAGGAATTAAATTCCTACTTCCTTTTGAAGACTTATATTCTGGAGTAGAGTTGAACTCTGAATCTTCCGTAGGAATTAAATTCCTCGTATATGTGAAGAACTGAATAGGGTTAAACCCTAATAAAAGCTTTTAAGGAATTGAATTCCCATTCCCTGTTAAATGATGATTAAGGGAATTAAATTCCCGTTGTTTCAACAGAACTAAGTTCTTAATTAGGGTTAAACCCTGTTTCTCTCTGTTCTGAAGGAATTAAATTCCCATGACACAGGGTCAAGCCCTAATTTTATTTTAAAGGAATTAAATTCCTATAGTTCTGTGAGAATTAAATTCTCGCGTTTCCATTCCCTCTCTATGTTTTGGATCTGCATGGCAGGATCTCAACCCATTGAGAATTAAATTCTCAACCTAAAGGGGAGATGTGCACTTTGCAAATCCTCTATCAAAGAGAGAAGAAATATGTTCTTCTGTTTTTACATTATCAGAGTTAAACTCTGTCGAGAATTAAATTCTCCTTCTTTCAAAAAGCCTTCCCTTTCTTACCTAGGGTTTTCTTTTGCAGAAGCTCCAAATTCCTCAAAGTATCAAGGCTCTCTCCTTTTTTCTCCCTCTGCGTATATATCCCCTTTTTTGTATCTCTTGGCTCCTATTTATAGGAGAAGCAGCCGAGTCAATTAGTTTTTGACGAATCTTCATGAGAGATTTGATTTGCATCCATCATTCGTTTTTGACCTTTGGATTATTACGTGAATTTTATTCACCATTGGATTTCAAATCCAGGGATTCTCCTTTGTTATTTCTGTTAGATTTAAAGGGGAAATCTTTCCAAACCCGAGATTTTCCCATAGATAGATGTTATTTAATCACCTCTGAATCTTTAATTCGATCTGCTCCAGATAATCACTTTCCTTTGGAAAGATTTGATTCTCCTTCAGAATTTAATTCTGTTAACAAAATGGGCTTTGAAAGCCGGTCACGTGTGACCACGT
Source organism: Agapanthus africanus (assembly GCA_030015575.1). Classification (NCBI taxonomy): domain Eukaryota; kingdom Viridiplantae; phylum Streptophyta; class Magnoliopsida; order Asparagales; family Amaryllidaceae; genus Agapanthus; species Agapanthus africanus. The sequence goes on along the minus strand of CM057343.1, from coordinate 11,793,516 downwards.
GACCCCTGGTCACGTGTGGGCACGTGACCCCCTTGGAACGATCCTTCCTCTTTCTTTTGCGCTCTGTCTTCTGATTGCTGCTTAACCGTCACGTGCCACCACGTGACCCCTGGTCACGTGTGAGCACGTGACCCTTGTCTGGAGCCTCTTTCCTTGGTTCAACTGGAGAACGAGTCTGCTGCTTTGAACGTCACATGCCAACACGTGACCCTGGTCACGTGGGAGCACGTGACCTCTTCTGAAGCCTTTTCCTTGACTTGATCAGGGAACCGGTGTGCCTTTGACACTTGCATTTAAATGTCACGTGTCGCCACGTGACCCTAGTCACGTGGGAGCACGTGACTCTTTCTGAAGCCCTTTTTCTTCAACGTAGTCAGGAAACTGAACTTGCCTTGATGATGTGCTTAGGTGTCACGTGCCAACACGTGACCGCTAGTCACGTGTAAGCACGTGACCCTCTTCTGAAGCTTTTCCCAGAAGCTTTCCTGATTTTAAATCAGGAAACACCAGCCAACAGCAAACCGACCCAAACCCTAACTCCCTAACACCAAACCCTAGATCGCCGGAGCTCCGTTCATCGCCATTGACACCCTCACACCTCCTCTCCGCAACCCCAGTAAGCTTTCTTCTTCTTTCCACTTCTTCTTCCTCCTTCTTTCCTTCTTTCTTTCTTTTCATTTCTTTGATTCTTGAATGTTGTAATCTCGTAGTTCGCCGGTGCCGGGATCGACGCCGACGATCTTGATGACCTAGGGGACGTACCTGACCTGCGTGATCACCCTCTTGCGTTACTTGGAACCGTCCCGTGATCCGTGCATGCGTTGCGACGTTTTGCCGACGTCGGATGTACCGTACATATCCGTTTCGCGTTCCGTCTAGGAAAGTTTATCTTGCTACATGCTACATTACTTTATATACATCTATTTTAATAAATATAATACTGGTATTTCAAATTATGCACCCCATGTTTACTTTTACAGTTTTTGACATCCGTCTGCATCTGTACGTGTTACTTTACATCTAGCGCATGCAAACATATCTTGTTATATACTATATTACAATATACTGTACCCAATGGAATATTTACATCACATATTGCTTAGTTGTACATCCCACATTACCATTTTACAGTTTTACTGTTTTTGGATACCCGTTTGCATCCATCTCATTTAAAATATGTATAACTGCATCTATAAATCACATTAATACATAATACTGTGATATTAACACCCCATGTTTAATAAAGTGCATCCTAATTAATATTGGAACTATAAATGTAACCCTAATCGATAATTGTGCATCCATATCATTGATTTTATATCTATTTGCATACCATGTCACCTTATTTCATTTTATTGTTATATTAGTACTCCATACTTGGTTTTGTGCACCCATACTTATTACAGTTTGATTATGAGCACCCGCTTGATACTTGTGCACTACCTGACATGACCTGATACACTACTACTGACATGACTTGATACATGTGCACTACTTGACATGACTTGATACATGTACACCACCTGACATGACCTGATATACCACAGCTTGACATGTTACCTGATCTTGTTACTAATGCCGACAATCTTGACCTGTTGTCCCTACGGACATTTCCTATTGTCTATACAGACAAACCTGTTCTTGCTTGATCCTGTGTTGGCATTAGCTCCAGATTTATCAATACCTGACTTACACATATAACCTTGTGGGTATGGGGAAATCAAAAATGTATCCGAACATAACTCAAAGGGCTATTACATCTTGTTACCGTGGTCCCGTGGGGTTGAATGGGACATAGACTCGCAGTCTATTATATCTTGTTACCGTGGTCCCGTGGGGTTGAACGGGGCATAGACCGATGGGTTACGATGAGGATTACATTAATTGATTTCGAATAACTTTAGAGTAGATAACCCTATAGTACAGTTTAGACTACTCATTGCACTTCACCTGTTTATATCCTGTTCATTGATCTATATTCATGTTACTGATACTTGTTACTGATGACTTGTTACTGTTCATACTCATGCCTGTATGACTTGTTACCCCCTGATTATATTATTGTTGATATAATGATGCACTGACGTCTGGGTTTTGCATGGCCCAAATCCGCTACCCTTGCCGCAGGCTGATCAGGAGTATTTCCGCCATCAGGCCGAGCAGTGAGGATTCAGTTAGTATCCATTTTAGTTATGTTTACTTTCCAGGTGTTATTGCTCATTGGATCTATTGCTTCCACATATTATTTCTTGACTCGTTTATTCTGGCTCATGGACATGTACTAGATAGTTTATTTTATTTTCCTGTTCTTGATATCTCTACAGCCGTAATGTGACCGTGGAGGGATATTTCTTATCCACAGGTAGCATGATTGGCTTTGTCACGTGCCTATCTTAGCGTACTTTGGGAAGCGGGCGTGACAGCAGATGCGCACCATCCCGTTCTTCATCATCTCTGGGACGATGTTAGCAATCCACTCGGGGTATTGCACTTCTTGGACGAAGCCTGAGTCGATTAGCTTCTTGACCTCGGCGTTGATGCTCATTTCAAGTTCGAGCCGCATTCTTCTTGGCGCTTGTTTGATTGGCTTGATGTCCGGAGATATCGCCAATTTGTGCACATCTACTTCTGGATCTAATCTCGGTATTTCGGAGTAGTTCCATGCGAAACAGTCTTTATACTGCATGAGCACGTCTTTGAGCGTAGCCACCTTTTCTTCAGACAACAGCTCACTGACGAACGTCGGCCGTGGGTCGTCTGTCGTTCCCAAGTCGATTTTTCTGAGGTTATCTGCAGTAGTATATATCCCATCTTCCAGCTCTTTTGGCGCCGGTGGAAACTCTGATATCACTTCGTCATCATCGTTTTCGAAGAACCGGGAGAGGTCGTCCATATTCTCGGGCCCTCCTTCTTCTGTCAAAGTTATTATGTGACAGGTACGAGATCGTTTCCAAGACCGATATTGATCTGGTTCTACTCTCGCAATATACGTTGTTTTTGGTATATGCTTTTGCGGTGGGGCTACCCTCCAACTGTTGGATAAAGCGAACCTGCCGAGTTGATATTGGTCTTCAACCCAGTTTTTGAAGGTGAAGCAGTCTTTAAGAGAATGTCCTATCGCTCGGTGATAGGGGCAATAATCCGGATGAGAGGCCTCGTCTGCTTGATCGGGGTGTTTGGACTCCGGAAGTGTAATCATTTGATGTTTTATAACAAGTTCGAATATCTTTCTTGTCTTGTCTTGGGGAAAAGAATATTCTCGATCCATTTTCTTTATCAGCGATGGATTCCGGCCGCTCAATTCTCGATCGCGTGACTTCTTGTACCCGCTTTGCTGTTGTCGAACGTTTTTTCCGTTTTTCAACTTGTTTTTGCTTTCGCGTCGAGTCTTCCGTATGACGGGCTGGCGACGAAGGGCATCGTCATTTTTCGTAGCCTGCTGAAGGAGGCGCTGCGTTCTGGCTTTCTCATAGATGGCCATTTCGCGGCTATGGTCATCTCGGACCTTTTGACCCGCTTCCCTTATTAGCTTGTCCATCTGTTCTTCGAACGACGGACTTGTCACTTTTATGGCGGGACCTTGTTTTGGTTCAGGGTTAGCGTCTTCTATCAGAGCATTTCCTTCTTCATCAAAGTCATGTATAACGTAGCAGCCATGGAATCGCTCTCGTTTCTTGGGTTGAACATATCCAAGCCCGATCATTTCCATTCTCCCGTTGGGCAATTTTTGCTGAGTTCCAGGGACATTCCAGATCCTGTTGTAGAACTGAGCTTGTCGAGCAGTCTGTTTGAAGGGTACGCCTTGGCGCCTCAACAGCCTTTTTAATCTTTCTGTGTAGTATCTGGGCAGACGGATGGGCTGGAGCCTATCAAGCGTAGAATCGGCACCATGCCAGATTTCTTTCTCCACTTTATTCTCCGCGGATCGATAAAAGAGGATCGCCTTTTCATCTTTCTGCCTGGGAGGGACGTAGAACGTCTGCAGTTCCTGCACACTATAGGTATCAAGTGCGTCAAGCTTTTTGTAATGCTTTCGCGGAACCATGGCGATTTGCAAACTCCGTTCATCACCAGTGAATGCTCGTATTGCTGCCCGAACAGAAAATATTGCATTAACCTCATCTTCAGAGTCGCTGCCGAAGATCAACATAGGGGTGGACGGTTCCGGTTTGTTGCATTGGGGCAGTCCCAAATAAACTATCTCTTCTTCCTCTTCGGTATCGCTCCCGAAGACCGGAATGGTAGTGATAGCTTTTTGCTTATTCTCCGGTTTATGGTATCTTTCCGTGTCTTCAAAGTCTGACAGAAAATACTTCGCATCCTCGTATTTGCGGACTTCATTCACGGAGAATGGGTTCAGTTCTCCTGTCACGGTATACTCGAGGCCGTCCTTGAGATACTTCATACACTGATGTTGTATAGAAGGGATGATGTTGTACTCGTGTAACTAATGCCTGCCGAGCAAAGCGTTGTAGCAAGTCTTGGCGTCAATGACGTGAAACTTGATGTCAGTGACGAGCAGCCCAAAGCGTAACGTCAGAATTACAGACCCGAGCATCCGTGATGACTGGGAGTCGAATCCGAAGATAGTGATTTTATCCCGAGCCAGGTGTTGAACGCTCATGCAAATTTCCTTTAGCACTCTCACATTTAGGAGGTTGACAGAGGACCCGTTGTCAACTAGAATCTTCCCTATCTTGATGTCATGGCATTATCCGGTGACATACAAGGGACGGTTGTGATCGCATGTTCCGAGGAGGAGATCTTCGTCGTTGAAAATGACGTCAGCAGTGTGCACTTCTTCCAGCTCGTCCTTCATATTTTCTTCGGCAAGGAAAGCTTGAAACTGGTCAGGCTTTTGTAGTGCCTTGATTAGAGAATCTCTCGCTTCTTTGGATAGCAGAAGGGCGTCAAGAATGCTTAGCTGTGAGGGTATTTTCCTCAGGTGTGCCAGAACGTTGTAATCCACCTTGTTTTTCTTTGGAGGGTCTTTGGCTGCCAGCTCTTCGACGACTCGATCATCGAGGGTAATATCCTTAGAGACTTTTTCCTTCCCCTTATCTTTTTTGTTCGCTCCCTTGCTTGTGGGTCCGAGATTCTTTTCGGGTAACGTGCGATTACGTAGCTGAGTGTTCTCACAGGTCTTCATCTCTTCTGATTCGGAGATGGCTTCCTTGAAAAGAGGGCCGATGGGTATTTCTTCATCCGAATCGCTCCCGAAGGTGAGAACTTATGATCCCCCAGAATCGACCATGTGACAGTTGCTGGTAGTTCTATTGCGCTCATCTGTCGTGCTCTTCTGCTCTCGACGAGCCTTGCGCTTCATTCGCCGAACGTGTTGTCGGTAAGCAACATATCCTTGCCACCAGTTTTTAAAGGCCATGCACTCTTCGGTAGGGTATGCAATCCTCTGATGGTATAAGCAGAAGTTAGAATGTACGTCCGCTTCATCAAGATGTATACCGTCAGGAGAATTTCCTCTGAAAGAGGGCAACTTCATTCCCATTGACAGGGCTATAGCGAATCGTTTCCTTGTCTTAAGTTTGCTTTTGTCTGCGGCAGACGTGCTTCGATCTGGTTGGAGTGCTTCGACCTTTTCATTCAGTCGCCAGCGTTTGGCTTTTTCGAATATGGCCAGTTCGCGCTCTCGATTGGCTTTGCTTTTCTGATGGGCTTCGTTCAGGAATATGTCAATCATCTCGTCTGACGGTTCTAGGAGTTCCGGTTCGGAATCTGCCCCCAGCTCTTCTACATCAAGAGCTTCTTCACCATTTATTGACGAGTGTGAGATCACGTGGCAGCTCACCACATAATCCTCAGGTTCTTTTGACGAGTCTTCTCCCTCATCTTTGTCGCCATCTCCGTCTTCAAGGATGTGGTTGAGAAACTCCTGGAGTGTGACCGGGGTTCGCGCTTTCTGGTTATATTCTTCCAGCACGTCTATATGTTTTTATAGGTTCATGCGCTTGTCATCAGACTTTACGGGCTTTTTGGTCTTCTTCTTCTTCTTTGAAGACTTTGATGGCCGGGTCTGAGCGTTTTGATTATTGCTATTAATTCTCGGCGTCGGGCGTGGCTTCAGCATTCTTTCAATTACCTCGGGTTCTAGCGGACTTTTCCACCTGATCGCCGGGCATGTTTGGAGATCCTTCAGCATTCTTTTCATTTTGGCTGAAAGAGCGACCGCCCATGGAGCTTCTTCTATAAAAGAGCACGATGCCCCTGGTGTGTCCGCCTTTTTAAGAGCGTGCGGCTGTGGCGGGCGTTTCTTCCAATTTTCGGATAGCGCGAATTTGCCTTGCTGGTACTGGTCCTCAATCCAGCCTTTGAAGACGAAGCAATTTTCGATTGAATGGCCTACCACTTGGTGATAGGGGCAATAATTGGGATTGTTGGCATCACCGGGCTGTAATGGGCGCTTTGGATCTGGCAAGGTGATGAGCCTGTTGCGCACCACCAGGGCGAACAGTCTCCTCATTTTATCCGGGGAAACGAATAAGGGCGCTTCATCTTCTCGTTAAAGAATCGCTGTCTATCGTCTTGGCGATTGGTTGGTTTTGGACCATTGGGCTGCTGCTGAGCATTGATGATGAAGGTCGCTTTCCTTTTCCCCTTTTCGTTTCGAGATTCCATCTTCGAAGAAGATGGTCTATGACCAATCTGATCCATTTCGGCCAGCTTGTCAATCAAGGCCTGGAAAGTAGTTGGCTTGAAGAACATCATGAACTGGGATATGGTCGCCTGTAGAGCAAGAGTATCCATGAACATGCCCACTGCAGGAGCTTCCTCTATGCGTTGTTCGCACTTCGACCATAGTTTCCGCCACCGTATCATGTACTGAACCCATGTTTCACCTGGCTTCACTCTGGTGTTAATTAATGCGGCGATCGGGGTGCGCTCGCTAGCGCTCGCGAAACGCTGTGTAAACAGTAGCTCCATTTCTGCAAATGTCTTGACAGAGTCATTTGGGAGCTCAGAATACCATTCAAACGCTGTCTCCGACAAGCTGCCAACAAATTGGCGAAGTAGCAGTTTGTCGTCACCCCAAGTATTACCGCACAAGGCTCTGAATTGAGCAACGTGCTGATGTGGATTCCCTGTCCCTTTATATATGTGGAATTTAGGGATCGTATATCCTGGCGGGTACTTTATTTGATCGTACCAACTCGGATAGGGTCGTCCAGTTTTAACGATTTTTCCAGCCGCTTCGCTCGCTTGATGAGCTCGTATCCGTTGAGCTATATAATCATCGAGGGTGGCTTTGGAGATCGTCTCCTCTTTGGCCGTTGATAGAGCCGGAAGAGAGTTCGATGTCTCCCCTCTGTCGTCTTCAAGGACAATCGGAGGGTCTTCAGCAGGAGGATCCGGCTGTATCATCATCCCGATCATATCTTGGAATAAAAGCGCCATTCGTTTTATGTTTGTCACGCCCCGCTTCCCAGTGTACGGGCAGAGGACGCGACGAGGCCGCTACGTATTTACTGTAAAGTAAATACGCTAAGCGTATCTAAGCAATATAAAAATAAAGCACAAGAGACAAGATATAATAAAACAACAACTTTATTTATTCACTTTCTTTCTGTACAATACATGGAAAGTAAATACAACTGAAATAAAAAGCAATGCCTAAACAATGGCATAAAAGAAAAGAAAAGTACTGAAATGGAAAGTGTACAATGACTAGAGCTCGGGGTCTTCACTGAACTGGTCCAAGTCTTCAGCAGTGGGCTCGATCTCTGACGGGTCCAGATCACCTGACGACATTCAAAGAATAAAGAAAGAGAATGTCGTCGGCGAACAGATCGCTTGGTAAGTCCCAAAGATAAGAGAGAAGTAGAATAGACAGAATAAGAAGGTATCTTTTAAAGTTGTAGTATTTTATTGTGTTAACGTTGTTGTTTGTAGTTTGGTACAGAAGAATGCCAGTGTATACGAGAGGAGTCTCTATATGCCAGAGACTAGAGGCAAGTATAGTACAAGGAACCGTTTATGCCACGGTACAACAGCAACTGGATTCATGTTAGGTGTATTAAGTCTTATTGTCTCGTGCCACTTCTAACACCTTCCGTACCAATCTACCCCTTAAACCCCGAGATGTCTTGTTTGTATTGTTGTATTGTATTATCTTATATTGTAAACTATATAGATTGTATGTTTGGATGACTGACCGAAACCATGATATTAGTAGACGGATGTAACTGGAGAATCATGTATGTAACTGTAGAATCATGGATGTAACTGTATAATCATGTAAATGGAATGTATATCCATGGTTTGGTTCAGTCAAGTTGATAGATTGAATATATGGAATATTAGATTCATGGATTCATGTTGAATTGGAATATTGTAGATTGTAAATTGTAGATTGTAGATTGTACTTGAATCATATTTAAGTCAGATTATAATGAGACTCACTCTAAATCAGAAAATTAGAAAAGTAAATTGAAGTCCTGATTGTTTTGATGTTATCGGTAACCGCTGCACATGGGCGGCAGGATTTGTGTCTTTTTCAAAGACGATTACCGTATTGATAACACCGTTGTTAAGTTGTTACCTTAAATAGGCAAGCATCCACTTCTCCGGCTCCCTGAGGCTCAAGAGATTGGTCCCGCTTAAACCTATGTTTACCAGGGTCCGTAGGGTAATTTATAGAACTTGAGGGGTTTTATGTAAACATACTTTTATATACTTTTCAAAATACACCCCAAGTATTTAATTATTGTCTTTAGAGTTATAATGAATGTAGATTTTATATTGTGATATTTTTAGTGAAAATATCCTAATTTCATAATAAAGGGTATTTATTTGTAATATTGACTTGTATAGATTTCATGGTATTTTAGTGTAAATGATTCTTGTGACATTTTTTAGAAAAATTGAAATATTTGTAATAATTCAAAATAGATATTTTTATGTTACATATACATATATTTATATGAAAATAATTTTAGTATATATATAATATTCTAGAAATCTCATTTTCTTAAGATGTCGTATTTTAAATCTTTCGAGACCGAATGCTCCTTACGGAGGTCTGCATCTCGCACTACTAAGCCCGAGGATGTGCGATAATCTGTACCATCCCGAACGGGTTCCCCAAAATAGGTTGTAGCGGTGCTTTGCAAAGATTGTATAAATACCAAATCCTTTAGAAAACGGTTTTATTAAGTAAATGGTATTTATTTGCAATGATGTCGTTTTCCCGTATTCTATATTCCCAAGGGTATTGTGCTATGTTGCATATGTGTGTGTGAGGAGGTCGGTCATTACCTCGTGATCTACTTAAAGGTATAGCAAGTTTTGTGATGTTAAATGTAGAATTGAAACTATGTGGTATTTAAATGAAAAATACGGTAAAATAAAATAGCAATTATTTTTATGATATGAAACTTGATCAATTTGGTTGATTAGTGTTTAATAGTCAACATGAAAGGGTTTAAATATAATTGTATTAAAGAAAAGTGAAGTTTTATAAAGAAACCGAATCGGAAATCGGATTTGTTCCGATTCCGCCGGGTTTTGTAATTCCGTATTTTTTAGAAAGAAAAGAAAGATATAAATGGGCACTTACGGGTTTAGGACAACAAAGAGAGGGAGATTGATCAGGAGGAGTCGTCGGTGCGTTGTTTTATCGCCGAAAGCTCCTAGGATGGTCGTCGGAAGTTCGCCGGAAAGTTCGCCGTAGCTTCGCTTCTTACTCGTTTTCAAAGTACACAAGATTTCTAATGATTTCTTGAGAGTTGGCTTAGAATTTTGGGGTGAGGGGGTAGTGTGTAGGGTTGGTATTTATAGGGTTAGGTTAGGGTTAGGGTAGATGAAGGGTTTTAAATTAAAAATGTAAAAAATGTATTAAAAATTCATTAAAAATAGAGTAAATGGGGATTAATGGTGTCTCTGGAACCGATCTAATTAAATGGAGTGTGTAGGGGGTATGAGAAGACCAAAAGCCAGGATTTTCCTGTTGACGACTCGGCCGACCAGCCTAGTCCGGCCGGCGGTAAAAAATTCAAAACAAAATAATATTAAAAATAATGTGGGATATGGGATTTGAACTCTGGTGGCTTGGTTCAGCAGTGCAAGGTATTACCAATGAGCCACAAGCTCCTTCTTATAATTATGGAGCTAATTAATTACTTAAAGTAATAACAGCAAAAGTAAATACCCCAAGTATACATTAATTTTAAAGCAAATTTTTGTACACTAAAAATGGAGTTGTTACATTCTTTTAACCTGTAATTAAAAAGCAAAATAATTACTTATATCTTGTGCTCAGGCTAAAATACCCCTTTATAGATTTTCAAAAAAATATTTTGAAAAAATTTGTATAGGAAATTTAGGGTTGTTACAATGTTGGCCGCTTGTTCCGCGGCCTCCCTATCTTTCTTTTCGAGGATTCTGCGGAGGAACTCAGCATCGGTTTCTTGTTCATGACGCTGCTCTAACGATATCTCCGGGCGTTCTTTCGGCCTGGTGAGTGCGGCCATCTGCGTTAACATTTTCTAGAGCTTCTGTTGTTGCTCCTGAGCCTTTGTTACGGATCTGGTGAGTGGTCGATGATCCGTAGAGATACGGCTATTCTCTTTCCCGGATGCCATATAAACAGTGTGCACCACCATGCCCCTAGATTTGGGGCGTTTAGATTCAGTGCCTGTGCGATTCGTCGCAGGCGCAGGGATCTTCTCTGGACTTCCCCTTTTGTGAGCGGTCAAAATTGAGAGAGCCGTTGCAGCGGGGACCCAAGTAGACGACACCTTTTGTGGTACAACATGGTGGTCCTTCTCTTGCCGAACTTTCATCTTCTTCGGTTGGCGAGAGTAGTCTTGGTTAATCACAGAGTTTTGGACCTGTCGCCATACCCTGCGAATTTTGGAGGACAACCGCTGAGGGGGTTGTTTTGGCTCTACCTTTGTTACATTTTCCATAGGTGGAGGAGATGTTTTCAGCATGGCAGTCAGAGAGTTCTTGCGGACCCTTCTGAGTGGTTCAAAACTGTTCCCAATTGGAACAACAGCATCGACTTCCACCGTTGGAGCTGGCGGGGTAAGTCCAGAAGGGGACTGCCCCCAGCTTTCTTCACTCGGCGCCAGTGGCGACGTCGAGCATGTCTTGCAAATGGCACCTGCTCAGTTATGGGGGTGACTTCGTCATGCCCCCTGTTCTGGTCAAGGGTTGTTATTGGCACCATCCTATTGAAAATGAACGTCCGCTGAGAGGGGATAGCCAACCTGTCGAAGGCAAACTTTCGCGCAGGAGGAGCAGTTTTGATGACTTCGCCTGGAGCGTGAGTTGGCACGGCCAGTCTTATGAAGACCGACCCCTTAACAGGAGAAGCCGCTTTGGCGACTTCAGGAGCAGGAATGGCTATTCGTTTTGGGATAACCTCTTCAGGTATGGTGGGTTTCTTCACAAGCTCATTGGAGTTTTGGCCCAGTATGTTGAAAAACGAGGCGTTGGATTTGGGCGACCCATTGAGAGGGGCCGCAGTAGCTGCAAGCCGATCAAAGACCGACTTCTTCGGAGCTTCTTGCAATGACAGTGGGGCATTGAAGCTCATTGGTGGGAGCATAGTCCCAAAGAACAGTCCAGTGGTGGCCCGAGTCACCTGTTCCACTGGCATCGTAAAAAGGGAGGCCGCTTGAGGCCCATAGGTCACTCCTCCAGCAAGGACGGAGTGGGAGTTGTTGCAGTTGTTGCAGTTGGAAGCCATTGATCTGCACGGGAGCAAGACACCAAATCTTAGTACCTCGAATTTAGGGGCAACCATAGCAAACCGCGATTCGTTCACGAAATACGACACACGAAGTGTGGAGTAGAAAGAGGAAAAGGTCCCACCGGGCACTGAGAGCTATTTGGTTGAGCCCATATGCTGAGCTAATTAAATGAACAACACGAATTTTGGGCACTGAGAGCTAATTAAATGAACAGCGCCGAATCATTCTGCCTAAACACAAGAAAGCCCGGCCTGATGGAGTATAGATGAAGAATCTCCCGAGTTTTCAAGGTAGAGGCCACATCTTTAAAAGTGTCCCGCAGTGGCTGCACCGTTTTTGTGGACTCTTTGCCGATGGTTAAAACCTTATCGACAAAGGTCATGCCATCTCCAACCGTACGCGAACAAAGGAGCACACCCCTAGCCTCCCGCTGTGTCAGATTTACAACAGACGTGTCAACTAGGCGCATAATCCGAGGGAAGTTGTAACTTTCATAGAATCGAGGTCGTTTATGGACACCAAAAGCGCCAAGTATGTGCAGCTCGATCCATGACATAAAATAATGCAGCGAGAAAGTGACGGGCTGTACTCCTGGTTGAGTGGTGTCCGCTGCTAAGCTGAGACCATGGTACAGGTGTGCTAACCCAGCAATTCCAATAGCCACTTGTATTCCCGCAACCATACGATGGGCTGGGTAAAAAACTGATGGCCTCATATAACGAGAGTGCAATGGAAGCACGAACCAGTTCAGCCATAAGCCAATGAACCCCAGCACGAACGTCTCTTCGTCAATGTCTGGAGCAGCAAGTTCCGCGAAGGGAATGACAGGAGCAGCCGGAATAAAGAAACTTTTTAAGTCCGCCTCCGCCGTGGGTTAGTTATCCAAACCAAAGCCAAACGGATCATCAAGCTTGGCGAACAGCGCAGCTTGTTTCGATAAGGCTTCCGGACGAAGAAAACGAGCGACGAAGTCTGAGTAGCTGACTCCATGCCCTCTGGACTCCAGAAATAGACTTTCATAGATATTCAACACCTTGATCAAGCTCGGGAATTGGTGTTGAATGGCGTTCTCTGGGGTGAGACCCATTACCACTGATTTGGTGGCAAAGATGTACTCGTCCGGAGGAAGCAGCTCCTCATAATGTTCTCCTCTAACGGGTAATCCAGAGACTTCTGCAAACTCTTCCAAAAATATTGAGACTTCTCGATTCGACAAAAGGAAGGTGTGGGTCGGAATATTCCATTGCTCCAGAAAAGCCTTGACCCACCATGCAGGAGGCGCGGAATATTGAAAAAGAGAGCGTAAATCGCGGGATACAACCCGAGCTTCAGCATCTATGACTTCTTGGCCGACAAGATGTAGTGGGCCCACTGCAAATATCCGGCTGGATGGCGAGGAGTTAGGCCTATCATGTACGGCTGCCCCTAAGGGCGCGACTCGCCCTGACATATGCGCTGCCCTAGAGTATCCAAAGTCGTCGGCGGCTGTACGGGTATTGCAGCCATAACAGGCTAAAGGAAGCCCTCTGAGGTCCAGTTGACCTCCTCCATATCATAGTTCACCGGAGGTGCGTCAGCATAAGGGATCGCTGAAATAGGCTCCAAAGGTGCCACACAAGAAAAGCTCCGTCGGCCCCTGATGATTTGACTGTACCATCTGCCCCATAGATGAAGATTCTTTCGCTCCGGGTCATGATCTTTGATCAGCGCGAAGACTTCCCTATCCACAGGCGCTTCGGGGAATCCGCCTTTCGAACGGACGAACGGGAAAGAAATGTCGAAAGACATAGTACCTGCACGAAAAGGAACAAAAAATTAGCCGTCAATGCTACAATTTAAGTTCTGGCACTTGGCACTTTAAATTCGTGCCGCACTGCAATGCAATAAAAAGGGACCAAGGGGGATCCGCACAATCTAGATGATAACTCATCATTAATAAAACAGTCTCATCATTTGATGAGATAGTCATTAAATAAGGAAATCCTAAAAGGATTGTCATTTGATGAGGGTCCCTCGGGCCAAGGAGTAAATCTCCCTTGAGAGCAGTTCTTTTCAACAGATATGACATCTGTTATAATTAATGATGAAGGAATAAAAATTCCCCTAAAAATTTTGAAGAGCTACGCTCTTAAGATGGAATAATCCATCAAAAACTTTAAGAAGCAAAGTTTTATTGAGTTAGAAAAACTATGAGATCTTTAAGATCTGCAAGATGAACTCTAATAGTTCTTCTTTAAAAATGGGTTAAGAGACCCTAAGAAAGATCTATTTAGATCTATGATTTCAAGAGAGTAAAGCTTTGTTAACAAAACCCTAAGAAAGTTTTCTTTAGATCTATGATCTGAAAAGAGCAAAGCTCTGTTAATAGGTGAAACCCTAGATTATAAAATAATCTCTTCAAAGATTTGATCTTTACCTAGATTTTTGACAGAGTTCTGATTCTAAGAGAGTTCTTAAAACAGAGTGCTTGGCTCTGAAAGAGAATTAATTCTCAGAAAAACAAACAAGAAGATGAACAGAGGTCATCTCAAGGGCAAAAGACCCTTGTTCCCGCCTAAAATTTCAGCGCAAAAGAGCCCAAGGTATCAAATGGCAGCGTTACGCTTAAGAAAATGAGAACCAGTATTTTCCGAGCTTTATTTTGATAAACTCGCGAATGAGAAACAGCTAAATTCTAATGTTATCGAAAACGTCTCGAAAAAACCTTCAATTTGATATATTATGGGCCTCATAATTCATCCGGGATGAAAATTTATGAGCAAATATGCTACGCACGTGATAGACCTTTAAACTCACTAAAAAGAACTAAATGTATAAGAAAAAAACAAGGAAAAATCCCAATGGGGCATCACGTGCCCACACGTGACCAAGGGTCACGTGCTGACACGTGATCATTCCTGAGTTCCTTAAAACAACAGAATTAAATTCTGGTTAAAAGCTTAATCAGTGGGTCACATGCCACCACGTGATGGGGTTTTAAAAACTCTCTGAGTTAATGGAAAGAAAATCCTAAATAGGGCATCACGTGCCCACACGTGACCGGGGGTCACGTGCCCACACGTGACCGGGGGTCACGTGCCCACACGTGACCGGGGGTCACGTGCCAACACGTGATAGGTTCCTAAAGATCTCTGAACTAATAGAATTAAATTCTAATGAAATGGTCAATCAGTGGGGTCACATGCTAACACGCGATAGGCTCTTAAACTTTCTGAACTAATAGATTTAAATTCTAATTAAGGGAAATCAAAAACCTTAGCTGGAAAAATATTTCCTTAGATCTTTCCAAACAAAAGGATTGCGCTCTGTAAAGCGGAGCACCGTTGGATTAAAAATCTAATGGTGATTAAAAATCACCAATTTATAGAAAGATTCTATACAAGGAAAGATTTCCCTGAAATTTGCTAGGAATAACAGATAAAACATCTTTTGGATTAAAAATCCAATAGTGAATAAAATTCACTGAGTGATCTAAAAGATCATGTTGGTTACAAAATCAATTAAAATCTTTCAATGAAAGATTAACTAAACAAACCGATTCTTTTCTTTCTCCTATAAATAGGAGCCAAGAAGAAAAGAGAGAGGATCTTTTTTTTAGGAGAGATACACAATAACAGAGAGAAAAAAGAGAGGAGAATTTAATTCTCAAGAGAGAAAAGAAGATCTCTTCAGAGAAAAAACTCTAGGTGAGAAGAAAAAAGAAGAAGTTCATTTCTACAAGCTCTCACAAAATAAAAGAGAATTTAATTATCAAACTAAGAGTTTAACTCTTCTGAATAAGAACTTGGTTCTTCCTTTGGTTGAAGGTCTGCAGAAGCAGATCTTCCTATAAGTTGAGAATTTAATTCTCATCGGGAAGATTTTGCCATGCAGATCTAAAACCTAAGGGAAGATCTAAGTTTAGAGAATTCAATTCTCACATCTAAGCAATTAGGAATTTAATTCTTTCAAACGAAATCAGGGTTTAACCCTACATAAGAATTTAATTCTTCCAAATACTTAAGAATTTAATTCCTCTAAACAAAATTAGGGTTTAACCCTACAAAAGATTTTAATTTTTAAAACAAGGGACTTAAACTCTTCATGCACATAAAGAAATCAATATCCAACCTGGTCACGTGGCAACACATGACCCTCCCCCTCAATGATCAGAAAGAGAATGAACAAGACTAGGTCACGTGTCCCCACGTGACCCTTAAACAGACTTCTCAAAATAAAGAAGGACAGAATATATTTTGGGTGCCTCACGTGTCCCCGCGTGACCCTTAGACAGACTCCTCAAAATAAGAAAGAACAAGCTTGGAGGCAATGCCTCACGTGTCCCCACGTGACCCCTAACAAATCCCTTTAATATCCAGTGTATGGATGCCCATCACGTGCTCACACGTGATGGCCTCGAAGACTAAAAGTGTTTAACAATTATTTGAATATTCTGGGAAGAAAATAAAGGAAGTCTGGCCCAATTCTTTGGCGCCTCACGTGACTCCACGTGACCGCCTCATTTTTAGTGTTTAACACTATTTTTGAGTGTTCTGTCCCTAGTGTTTAACACTATTTTAAGTGCATCATGTGGGAACACGTGATCGTCAAATATGTGTTAGTGTTTAACACTATTTTCAAACCAGTTTTAGCCCAAAATCAGCTAAGTTTTCCAGAGACAAGATCTCCTCTTGGATTGAACCCCAACTACATTCTTCCAAACTTGATCATTTCATGTGACATTCAAAGCAAAACCCAGAGCCTTTCAATCAATTTTGGTTTGAGGGTATGTCTCTTCACACCTCTGATACACGTCGTTGTAATTCTTCAACGTTTTCAGAGAGGTGGTGGGTCCCAATGACCAATAACTATCTTGTGCATTTCTAAATCCATGTTTGCATCTGAACTTGGACCGCAATGTCCCTAAACTAAACAATAGAGCCCAAATGCTCTTTTGTTAGATCTAAATGATCCTGTTAAGTAGATCTTAGTCTAAAATTAGACTAACGTATCCTTAACAAACATTTAAGTTGATCTTAATCCTAAACGAGATTAATGATCCTTAAATCAATCCAACTACAGATCCCCCAACCAATATTGGTTCAAGGGTACATCTCTTCACTCCTCTGATATTTGTCGTTGTAATCCCTCAATGTCTTCAGAGAAGTGATGGGTCCCGACAACCAGACATTCCACGGACTATGGGGTCCTTAAACTCATGGACTATGATGTCCTTAATCTTGGACTGTGGGGTCCTTAAACCCACAGACTATGATGTCCTTAATCTTTGACCGCAAAGTCTCTAAACTAGAATAATAGAGCCCAAATGCTCTTTTGTTGGATCTAAATGATCCTGTTAAGTAGATCTTAGTCTAAAATTAGACTAACGTGTCCTTAACAAACTGTTAAGTTGATCTTAGTCTAAAATTAGACTAACGTATCCTTAACAAACGTTTAAGTTGATCTTAGTTTCAAATGAGGCTAACGTATCCTTAAATCCAACCCCCAAACCCAAATCTAAGAAAATACAGATTTGGACCAATCCACGCCCTACAGGCGACAACATAAATTAGTCTCCGTATACAATCCACGGGCAACCAAAAAACAAAACAAACACACACGACACGAAGTGACCATCTGGAGAAGGAGAAAGTGGTTACCGCGATGCGGTAGCGTAATTAACTGCAGGGTCTTGCGCTTGCAGGGAAGAGCGTCCCCACAATCAAAAACCCCTCAACGAGGGGGAATCTGACGAAGTCTGCTACATCGGCCGTATCCGTTTAAACCTTCGATATACGGTGCCATAAATCAACTTGGCATCTTCGGAGAGGTGGAAGGATAGCACCAATTAGCATCTGCCTTCGAAATTCAGGCCGGACGTCCCAACGTCCCGGTCACGTCTTTTCGGAGGAGAACAACCCTATTTATAGGCACTGAGAGCCGTTTCAACTTCCAAAGTTGATCTAATGGTGCAGATGCTGCCACTGCTGTACTCACGTGTGAGCCACGTGAGCGCAACGGTGGGGGGTATTTTTTTCTCCCAATCAGAGTAAAGCTCTGTTCAAATTTTGAAATTTGAAATGAAGCGGCGCTTCATAGCAGCGCCAGCGCTAAATGCGCCAGCGCTGAGAGTCAAAGGCTCTGCTGCAGCGCTCACATGCAAGGTACGAGAGCGCTAGCGCTAAGTGCACCAACAACGCCAACGCTAAGAGTCAAAGACTCTGATGCAGCACTCAAGTGTAGAGCACGAGGGCGCTAGCGCTAAGTGCGCTAGCACCAAGAGTCAAAAACTCTAATGCAGCGCTTACGTGCAATGCACGAGAGCGCTAGCACTGGAACTAAATGTTCCCCACCGTTGGATCAAAGATTCAATGAAGATGATAAATTATCAATTGACCAGAATAAAATTCTGTTAAGGAAACATTCCTCAGAATCTTTCGAAACAGGAAAGATTGTGCGCTGAAAATCAGAGCACCGTTGGATCAATGGTCCAATGGTGATTAAAAATCACCAAAATACAGAATAAATTCTGTATAGGAAAAATTTCCCAATCTTGTTAAAAACAAGAAGATTGCATTCTGTAAATCAGAAGCCCTTGGATCGGAGATCCAACGGGGGAAACATCCCCAAATCAATTATAGAAAAGATCTTCTTAACTGATTTAACAAATCAGCCTACCCTATATAAAGGCCCCAAGACTTCAAGTCTTGCAGAGAGGAATCCCCCCATAAACTTTGAGAAATTTCAGAGAGAAGAGCAAGCTCTCGGCAGAAGAAGAATTTCTTCAAGGTAAAAACAAAGAGATCAAAGCATCTCATCAAAAAAAGAACTTAGTTCTTTGGCCAGATCATATATCTATAATACAAATTGTTTTTCATAAAAGAGATTATAACATCTCATTATAAAAGGGGGGGAGAATAATTCAATTCTCTTAGGATCACAGATCCATAAAGGCAAAGCCTTTTACAAAAAAACATAAGAGATTGAAACATCTCGTATAAAATAAGAACTTTGTTCTTAAATCCATGAGACAAAGTCTCTTATAAGAGAGAGTTTCATTCTTAGAGAACAGAGCTGCCTAAAAAGAGCCCTAGCGCTCCAATTAAAAGAAGTGCTTTAGCGCTTCAAAATTTAGCGCACAGCGCTGCAGAGCCCTAGCGCTTCAATTAAAATAAGCGCTCCAGCGTTCCAAATCTAGCGCACAGCGCTGCAGAGCCTTAGCGCTCCAAATTTATAGAAGCACCTCACCGCTCCAAGTCTGGCGCACAGTGCGCCACGTGCTCCTCACGTGTGCGCTATTTCACAAGAAGCGCTTTGCGCTCATTAACTGGCGCACGGCGCCAAGCGCACCACGTGCTTCTCACGTGTGCGTTATTTCACAAGAGGCGCTCTGCGCTCATTAACTGGCGCACAGCGCCAAGCGCACCGCGTGCTCCTCACGTGGGCGCTAAGAGAACATAAAGTGTTCTTTAAATAAAAACCCCAAAGCCATAATGAATGCTCAACACTCAATAAAAGACAAAAAGTTATCAGGACCAATGCTCAGTATTGTTAAATGAAAAAGGACCGATCCTAATTAAATGTCCAACATTTTAACCGAATGGGCCGAGCCCAAGTTTGCCATAGATCTCTACTTCAGATTAATTGAGCCCATATGCTCATAAATCTTTGATCTTAGTCCCAAATTGGACTACAGATCTCTCAACCAATATTGGTTGAAGGGTACATCTTATCACTCCTCTGATATGTGTCGTTGTAATCCTTCAACGTCTTCAGAGAGATGACGTGTCCCGACAACCAGACATTCCACGGACTGTGGGGTCCTTAAACTCATGGACTATGATGTCCTTAAACTTTATAGACTATGATGTCTCTAAACTACCATGGACTGTGAGGTCCTTAAGCTCATAGACTATGATGTCTTTAAACTTTACAGACTATGACGTCTTTAAACTAGACCACAATGTCCCTAAACTAAAACAATCGAGCCCAAACGCTCTTTTGTTGGATCTAAATGATCCTGTTAAGTTGATCTTAGTCTAAAATTAGACTAACGTATCCTTAACAAACGTTAAGTTGATCTTAGTCTAAAATTAGACTAATGTATCCTTAACAAACATTTAAGTTGATCTTCGTCTCAAATGAGATTAATGATCCTTAAACCCAACCCAAAACCCAAATCTAAGAAAATACGGATTTGGACTAATCCACGCCCTAGGGGCGACAACATAAATTAGTCTCTGTATACAATCCACAGGCAACCAAAAACAAAACAAACACACACGACACGAAGTGGCCATCTGGAGAAAGATAAAGTCGTTACCGCGATGCGGTAGCATAATTAACTGCAGGGGCTTACGCCTACAGGGAAGAGCGTCCCCACAATCAAAAACCCCTCAAACGAGGGGGAATCCGACGAAGTCTGCTACAACAGCTGCATCTGTCTAAACCTCCAATACATGGTGCCATAAATCAACTTGGCATCTTCGGAGAGGTGGACAGATAAAACCAAATAGCATCTTCCCCCCAAAATTCAGGTAAGACGTTTGTCTTCCCGTTTTTCAGCGGAGATCACCCCCTATTAACGAACGTGTCCCATCATTAATGCGGAGATCCCACCATTCACACGGGCGTAACGCCAGGGGCGTAACTGACGGCGACGATCTCGCGCCGGCTCGCTCCATGCGACCACTATAAAAACCCGTCTCCCAGATGACTCAGGTAATGCAATTTTAATCCACTAAGCTGCTACCCTGCTAAAATTCCTTCGCTAACTTGATCGTCAGAGGGTCCACGTGTAGGGTTCCTAGGCACACCCATGAGGTTCTACAACTGATCAAACATGGCCAATTCAAAAATTTTCTATGTGCCGAGAAACCCTAAACTAGATCGTTACTAGAGGTAAGGCGATGCACGATATAAGTTAACAACTTAACTAACTTTTGTAGATCCGGTCCTCCACCTCCATAGCTCCGTGATGACGTCCCTCCGCTGCGATCATCGGATCCTGGACTCTGGCGATGGTTTCGTCGCAGAAATGATCGGGCTAGGTCGTCGACTTCGATGCCGAAGATGATCTACGTCGAGGCAACTCAAGATCAAGATCCAACTTCACCAAGTCATGAAACTTGTGAAGAAAACACCCTATACTACATGGCAAGTGGTAGAGGATGAAGAAATAGGAAGTGGGTTCACTTTAGAATTGGATTTCTCACTCTTTTTCTCATGGCACCATTAAAGCTAGCAAGCTTTCATGAAGCTTGATGAAGATGAAGATGAAGAAAGAATAAAAAGAATTTACTTAAAAAGAAAATCCAAGTCATTCTTATCATAATGCAACCATGGTTGAGTGTAGAGAATAAACTAGGGTTAGGTGAATGGTTAGGTTAAGCAAAAGAAACAAAAATGGTCAAAGCTTCTTGAAACTTCAAGGAAAAAACAAAAGAAGCAACCATTTCTTTTCTTGCTAAAATGAATAAATGAATTATAAATAATCAAGAAAAGATAACAAAACCCTAACCATTCACTTAAACATGGTTTAAAGTAAACATACACCCAAGTTTGCATGTATCATCAAACATGATACAATCTAGTGCACAAAACTATATGATATATACAATGTGCACATCAAGTGAGAAAATCCATCTTTAAGTGAACAAATACTAGTTAATGTAAAGTAATATATCTAATATATAATTATACATTAAATCATTAAATCAACACTTGATTTAACGATCCGGTCATATCGCATATGACCGACTAATATCCAATGTATCGACTTATCGAATCAATCCTTGATTCGATAACTAGGTTATATCACATACAACCAATCGATACATTCATCGCGAGAATAGAACACGGTATCACATACACGCATTATTCTCGGTCCCGCACATATCTCATATGCGCTCCTATTTCGTTTTGCTTGAGCCAGGAAACCTCTGTGTAGGACTCTAAAGACTCGTCAATACGCCGGCAGCAGGTGATGATCATATCAAACACCCACAAGCCGTAAGCGGTCTGCTAAACGTAACGGCCACCCCGGTATTGAGCGATCAGAAGATCGACGAGCAAGCCCGCTCACACTCCTGTGAATCCAACCAGTAACACTTACCGTACAGTCCGGTCTGTTCGTCTGATATGTCGCATATCTCACATAGGGGTGGTGAACGTTAGACTCCAATAGCTTGATAAGTCATGCCGACGTGAGGTCTATAACAATCGTGAAACTACTGATAACTCTTACCAGTATATCACCGCAACCCTGGCCAGCGATTTCTAGTTATGGCCAGTCGAGCATAGCGCAACATCAACCCCCAATACCGGGAGAGACGAATCCCCTCCTATCGCTCATTGCCTCCATGTGAATCGGGACTGTACCCAAAAACCACCCGTTTGCACGACTCAGTAGAGCCGTGGTAGGGTGGAAATCAAAGCACAGTGGGAGACACACAAGACTCTATGACGATCTCGGGTCAACAGACTAAGCTGTACTAGTGTCACCAGAGAACTACCATCTGACGTGAGGTATAATACCATCTGGGAGTTCTCGGCGAGTCCGTTCAGTGTACCCAGTCTCCACTGAGCACCCGCATACCATCTCTGTTGTCAAACACCAATGGATATGGGATCATCCATCGCCCATCACATGGGTCGAGAAGATATACGCTAGTCTACTCTGGAATATCGATGCCCCGTCTCGATATTCACACGACTAGGAACATTGAAGGATGTACTCATGGACTACCCAGGCCCCACTAGTATGATCTACATCATAGTCCTGGAAGTTGAGTACACATCCTAAGGGCTTTATCAACATGTAACAGAGAGACAGAAAGTATACATGTTAAGATAAAGAGCAACCAGATAGCGTACTATCATGTCGAGCAAGAAAGTCCTACCTATATATGTCCCAGCATCCACTACAATATACATCCAATGCACAGTAATGGCCTCTAGGGCATACATATAACTAACACCACGGTGGTACAACCACCCTAGGGCTTCTTTTGCAGATAGCTCGGCTTCACTTCAAAACAAGCCCACTGAGATCCACACGCTCAAGGAGACAATCCTCAACACCAATCTCAACCCTTCATCAACGCTTGCGACAGATCGACGGAGGACAACATCTGAAGGAGATCAAAACCTCCATCAGTTGGCGCCGCCTGTAGGAACTCTAATTTCTTCCACTCATCAAAAGTTGATCTTCCGCTCTCGACTTCATGGCGAGCAAAAACCGTGACGATCCAAGCACAAGCCGCCGCCTTCCCCACAAGGCGCGGACAGATCTACTCCCTCTCGGCAAGGATCGACAGGCTCACGTCGATAGTGGATGCCCTTGTCCATGTCTAAACGGTGGGCCCAGCCCCCCAGGTCGCCGTTCCCCCTCTTAGGGACCACGACGCCGACAGAAGAGCGGATAACGTCGCTCTCCTCAACACAGCCGAACATCGGCATGCCGAATCAGACCACCACGGCTCCCGCGCAACAACCGATTCAATGACTTGCTGGGTGCTACATGTGTCATGCCCCGCTTCCCAGAGTGTGCTAAGATCGGCACGTGACAGAGCCAACCATGCTACCTGTGGTTAGGAAACATCCCTCCACAGTCACATTACGGATGTCTAGAAGATATCAAGAACAGGAAAATATAGTAAACTATCTAGTACATGTCCATATGCCAGAATAAACGAGTCGTCCGGGTTGAAAAAGACCAGATTTCAGAAATCGTCCAGAGAGTAATTTTGGGTTCGGGTTTTCGGTTCGTCCGGGTTTCAAATTCCGTCTAGACTTCGCCTAAGGCTCTAGCTAGGCTCTGATACCACTGTAGGGTTCCTAGGCACCCTAATGAGGTCACACAAGGCATCGATCATGCCAATTTCAAAATTTATGGGTGCCGAGAGACCCTAATACGGATCGTTGGCTAGAAATCTAGCGAAAAACAATCTAGTTAACAACTTAACTAAGAGAATACGGTTATACAACCTTTGTAGATCCGGTGCTCCACCTCCATAGCACCGCAACGAAGTCCTCTCCGCAGTCCAAAAAGAATCCGGGCTCTAGCGTCGACTTCATCGGAGAATAAGCGAGCTAGGTCGTCGATGTCCATGCCGAAGATGATCTACGTCGAGGCATCGCTAAATCAAGCTCCGACTTCAGCAAGTCAAGAAACTTGTGAAGAAAACACACTCTACTACTTGGCAAGAGGTAGAGGATGAAGAAATAGGAAGTGGGTAGACTTTAGAATTGGATTTCTCACTCAAATCATCAATCCACCATTGATGACCTCAAGCTTCTTCAAAGAAGAAGATGAAGAAGAAGAAGAAGAAAGTTATGATAAGATTAATTAAAAAAGAAAAGAATAATCCATTCTTATCATAACATAACCCAAGTTAAGTGTAGAGAATTGACCAAGGTTAAAGAATGGTTAGGGTTAAGGAGATGAGACAAAAATGGTGACTTAATGAAAGCTTCATGAAGCTTCATGATGAAAACAAAACTAGCCACCATTTTTCACTTCTTTTCCTTTTCTCATTTATCTTTTAAAAGCAAATGAAAAGATAAATGAATGAATAAAAGAAAACCCCAATCATTTACTTAACCTAGGTTTAATTCATTACACTTAACAAAAAAGATATGTATCATCAAACATGATACAATCAAGTGCACAAAAATCATATCGCATATGCAATGCGCACACCCTAGTGAGAAAATCCATTCAAAGTGAACCGATACTAGTTAATGCAAAGTAATATATCAAATATATAATTATGTATTAAATCACTAAATCAACACTTGATTCAATGATCCGGTCATGTCGCACATAACCGACTGGTATCATCAGTAACAACTTATCGAATCAACACTTGATCCGATAACCTGGCTATATCGCATATAACCGATCAATGTCACATCGCGAGAATGAAATACGGTATCACATACACGCATTATTCTCGGTCCCGCACATATCTCATATGCGCTCCTATTTCGTTTCGCTTGAGCCAGGAAACCTCTGTATAGGACTCTAAAGACTCGTCAATACTCCGGCAGCAGATGATGATCATATCAAACATCCACAAGCCGCAAGCGGTCTGCTAAACGTAACGGCCACCCGGGTATTGAGCGATCTGAAGATCGACGAGCAAGCCCGCTCACACTCCAGTGAATCCAACCAGTAACACTACCGTACAGTCCGGTCTGATCGTCTGATATGTCGCATATCTCGTCTAGGGGTGGTAAACGTCAGACCCCAATAGCTCAATAAGTCGTGTCGATATGAGGTCTATAACTGTTCGAGAAACTACTGGTAACACTTACCAGTAAATCTCAGCAACCCTGGCCCGGGATTCCCTGTTATAGCCAATCGAACACAGCGCAACATCAACCCCCTATACGGGGAGAGACGAATCCCCTCCTATCGCTCATTGCCTCCATGTGACTCGGGACTGTACCCAAAAATCACCGTTTTGCACGCCCTCTTGGACGTGGTAAGATGGAAATCAAAGCACAGTGGGAACCACACAAGACTCTATGACGATCTCGGGTCAACAGACTACTCTGTACCAGTGTCACCAGAGAACTGCCATCTGACGTGAGGTATAATACCATCTGGGAGTTCTCGGCGAGTCCGTCCAGTGTACCCGGTCTCCACTGAGCACCCGTATATCATCTCTGATGTCAAACACCAATGGATATGGGATCATCCATCGCCCATCTGTATGGGTCGAGAAGGTATGCGCTAGTCTACACTGGTATATCGATGCCCCGTCTCGATACACCCACGACTAGGGACTTTGAAGGATGTACTTATAGACTACCATGTCCCCACTAGTATGATCCGCATCATAGTCCAGGTAGTCAAGTACAGATCCTAAGGGCTTTACCAACATGTAACAGAGAGACAATCAGCATA
Organism: Agapanthus africanus; assembly: GCA_030015575.1. Taxonomy (NCBI): domain Eukaryota; kingdom Viridiplantae; phylum Streptophyta; class Magnoliopsida; order Asparagales; family Amaryllidaceae; genus Agapanthus; species Agapanthus africanus. The sequence goes on along the minus strand of CM057343.1, from coordinate 11,767,911 downwards.
CACGTTAAGGTAAAGGGTAACCAGATAGCATACTATCATGTCGAGCAAGAAAGTCCTCCCTATATATGTCCCAGCATCCACTACAATATACATCCTATGTACAGTAATGGCCTCTAAGGCATACATATAACTAACAATCTCCCACTTGCACTAGGGCCATCTGTAGCAGTGGTTGCAGTATCTCATACTCAACCATCCCATAAAAGTCTCTCTCTGGGAACAGGCCTTTGTGAGTGGATCCGCTGTGTTGTCCTCTGAGTCTACTCTCCTAACCTTGATCCCCTGGAGATTAACCATCTCTATGATCAGGTGACACTGCCTTAGAATATGTCTGGATCACTGATGGGACCAGCGTTCCTTGGCAAAAGCCACAACTCCATTGTCACACAATGGGAGGAACAAAGTTCATCTCATGAACCAATATACACCCAGACTGCCTCTTTGGTAGCATCTTAAGTAGCGATGTATCCAGCCTTTATCGTCTAGTATGTCACGGTATCTAGCTTGGAACTCTTCCAACATACCGTCCCTTTACTGAGGGTAAAGACAATGCCTGCGACTGACATTCAGTCGTCTTTATCACCCTGGAACCCTTCCAGTGATTCTCCCCAGGATCGATTGATACCATCTCACTACAACTAGTGAGTATCCTAATTTCCAATTAGATCTATCTCATAGATCCAAAATCCAGGATTTAGGAGGTATCACTTTGATCCTATATGGAGAATTATTGTGATAAACGGAGATTGATCGAGCGTAGCATAGGAAACTCCTTCCCTATCAAGAGTATGTCATCCACGTACTCTACGAGGATCGTCACCATACTCCCTACTACCTTTTTGTTTATACAAGGTTCATCTACCATTTTGATGATGTCAAACTCTTTGACTAACTCATCAAAACTGATGTTCCAACTCCGCGATGCCTGCTTTATCCTATAAAGCATCTTGCACACGTTTCCGCTACTCCCACTGTCTACGAAGCCCTCTGGCTGTGTACTTATAGACGCTCTCTTCCAAAATATCATTTAGAAAAGCAGTCATGACACCCAACCACCAGATATCGCAGTCATGGTATGTAGCCGTGACAAGTAGGATCTGGATGGACTTAAGCATAGCTACTTGAAAAGGTTTCATCATTATCCACACCTGGTCAATGATGCAAACTTTTAACAAGTCTAGTTTTGAAAGTCTCAACTTTTCCAAGTACACCAAGTAATCTTCTCAAGATATACTTGCTCCTGATGGGGATTTAACCCTTCAGATATAGCAACCAAAGTCCATACTTTGTTGGTGTATAAGGATTCCATCTCAGATCGATAAACATCCAGCCATTCTTACAGAGTCTTACTCTCGATGTCCAGCTCGAAGTTAGTTGGGTCATCATCTCATGATGCAATCCTCGCTCCCACTGTCATAGAGAAACCGAAGTAACTCTCAGGTGGGTGAGGAACCCTACTAGATCGGCGGAGAGGCTGGGGTTCGTTGGAATCTACTGAATCCTTTGGTTCTACCAAATCATCTGCTGTTGTTTGTATAGCTGGAACCTTTCCAGTTGTACATAACAGATCTTGCCTCGAGCTTGTCCGGATTTTGCTTTTAGACATAGGCCGGTCAACCCCAAATCTTAACTATCTTAAGAGATGGGCTCTTCCCTTTCCATATCACATATGAAATGGTAGGCAACTTATTTGATTGGAACCCTATTCAATAGGTATGCAGCTTCATAAGTGCATAACTCCCTAAAAGAAATAGGCAACTCAGTAGTACTCACCATAGAGCATACCTTATCATATAGGGTGTGATTGCTCCGCCCTGATATACCATCGTGCTATGGTGTATACAGAGGAGTAATGCTGAGAGAGAATCTCATTCTCCTTTAGAATAGTCCAGTATTTCCGTGCTCAAGTATTCTCCTCCTTGATCTCATCATAGGACATAATACTTATACCTGTATTTTGGTTCTCTACTTCTAACTTATATTCTGTGAATATCTCAAAAGGTTCGGACTTGTGTTTCAACAGGAACATATGTCTGAATCTTGAGAGATTTATCAGAGAATGTAACGAAGTACAAAGAACCAGTCGTGGCATATGTAGACAGGGGATCTGACATACATCAACATGTATCATCCCAAGAGTTTACTAACTCTTTCTCTGTTTCCAATAAACAGGGCTATGGTCATCTTATCTCTGTGACATGACTGGCGAGTTTCACAAGATGTAAGTTCAAACTAATTTAAATATGCATCTTCATGTAACTCAGGCTAGTCGGGTCACATTGATCTGACCTAGTCTACAATACCTCAAGAAGGATTCGTTCATTTCTGAACTATTCCTCTTGTGTGTGTTCTGTATACTAAGAACTGTAGTTTGATTTAGAACATCAACGCTTTTAGATAACGTGCCTGAACCGATCAACTTTTGATATAGGAAATGTTCAAAACATTATCCAACAATACAAAATTTTATCGTTTCTTTACTAATAAAGAGACGGATATGATTTTGTATATCAGATTCGGTATCTAACAACATTCATTCAGAATCAATGTATTGGTAATACAGGGTGACAGTGACCAACAGACTTGGCTGCAACACTTGCCCCGTTTTCTGCCTCATGAAACTTATCACCCGTTCTCAGTTCTCTACTTTTCTGTAGCCCTATGTAACATATTACATATCTGGGATCCTGATCTGGTATCACATACCCAGGACGTAAAGGATACTGAGAAACAGTTCTCTGTAATGAACACACCCGAAGATGATGCATCAGCATGCACTCTCTTCGTTTGGGCGGCACGGGAATTCTGGTAATCCCCCATTTCCTGCTCTGTCTTATAACAATTATAAGTTGGAGCGGGACCAACGTTCCCCAGCTCAGTATAACAAGCGGGTTCGGTCAAATATCCGTATTATTATCTTGATTAAGGTGTGATATGGTCGCTACCTGGAGAGAGAGAGAAGAAAACACTCAGCGTGCGCTTTGTCAAGAATAGATTGGTTATTATTTTATCTAATCAGGATGGCTCCCACTGCTTTTTATCAAATCTTCCTTCAAACCCTAAAAGGAAAGACTAGCCGGGATTAATTACACACTACAAGTTCGCCAATCTTTCAGCCAGGCCAGTGTCGGTACTTTGAGGGAGGTCCCCCGTGCTTTTGCACGAACCTAATTAATGTAAACCTCGTTTTCCCAGAGGCGTAACCCCGTTGACACCTTTCTAGACACCTACTTGATCGGCTAATTGTAATGTATAAAACTCTCCCAGGAGTAACTCTTACTCGCAGCGGGTATCGGGATCCAACTATCTCATAGAAGGTATGCAATCTCATTGCAAATTTCAACACTTGAAATTCCCGATAATATTTTGCCCCTAGCTCGCTATGACCTTGACGCATGCCAAACAACCCATAGTCTGCTAGTCAAGTTCAACCCGTACATTTCTTGATTGAATTAAACCCACCCGCACGACCCTTGACGCATGCCAAACAACACCGTACGAATACCCTAATCCAATCGCATCATATGCTGGCAGATAAGCACTAGTTAGCTACCGTACACTACGCCTTGACGCATGCCAAACAACCGCAGCACGAATACTAACTAATACTTATCTGAAATGACGGAGGGCTACGACAGGTTTTTCTGAAAACCTATTGCGTAATGAACTTGATATCGTTGTAGGATCGAATGAATTTTGAAATGGAGTGCTTTTGAGGCTTTTCTAGTTTTGCTAAAGGAGTCACTCCCGGTGAAGGGATCGTCGGTCCTTTCCTCGTCGAATGAGGTGCGGGATATATCATATATATCACTGTGCAAAGCAGAACTCTTAAAAGCAATCAAAAGACAAACCGAGTGTGTAGCATCTGCCAGTTATTGCTAAAGGAGTCACTCCCGGTGAAGGGATCTCGGTCCTTTCCTTATCGAATAAGGTGCAGGATATATCATATATACCGCTGTGCAAAGCAAGAACTGTAGCTACCTGTTTTATTTTGAAATTCGATTCTACAACATCTTAGGTTTCTTTTAATTCATTAATCACATTAATGAAGTCCCATCAATTATGTACCTAAACATCACAGATAAATACGACGTACACTTATGCCATCCGCATTCGCCTCGATGTCCCCTCGTGCACCGTTAGGTTAGGTAACTAACGGCAGAGCGGGGCAGGGCTAGCGCGGGTGTAAAACATAAGTAACGTCTATATAATATATCATATATACTATATACTGTATCTATCACAGAACATCACATGATCACATCACAGAAATCGCAGCAGAAGAATCATATGAAATATTGGATATACTAGGACGTCCGTGTTTTCAATACGAGCCAGTATAAAACACGGATTCCACGGTCGTGATGAATAGCCAAACCCACACCCCTAGACCCCTACGAGAGCGGTAAGCAACCCTACCAATTCTGGAGTTAGGAGACCCGGACTCGACTCCTCGAGTTGGTCTCCCACTGGACTCCAGAACCCGGTTACTTGTGCCCTCCTCCTTGGGTCTATCCTAGTGCGGAAAAGTAAATAATATACATCAACGGTGACAACTTCCGCAACCTGGAAGCGCCCCAATAAAATAATATTACATACAAGTTTTTACATGAATGAAAATGAAAAAACACTCATCTCACATAAAAAACCCCCGGCTATTCAAACACGACGATCCAATATAACATATCCAGCAACACATAACATCACATGTCATCAACGTAAGTAAATATGCGCATCCCAATTGTCGTTGACATATAGCAACGAAACCGGCGATATCACATATTACACTTACGGTCACAGAAAAGAAAGCATAAAACTACAACAGTTGGAATTCGCAACCACCTCAGACATCGCATGCCTGACCAAATGAATTACTTAGACATCGCATGCCTAACAATTATAAACCCCGCATTTTAGTCTCATTATCGAAAACACTTTTCAATATCAAGTCGGGCAATTCAACAAGATACCCGACATCCTGATCGAATACTCGTCGCAAACTTTAGTAGACGGCCGCACCCCAATACCGTCGACGAAGTGCACCAAGGCGGAACACCGCCACCGCGAGCACCCGAACGGATGCTTTCGGCGACGGGGTTCTCCTACAGTCACTTGGTCGGGGCTATGGAGTGAAGCTGTCTATTAAGTTTACCCGGCGAGTATCCGCGTACGCTACGGGATTGCGACGGACTTTTGATCACATCAAAATTCCGTGGCAACCGATCAAGTGAGACTAAATTGCTATGTTTATAACATTCATTCAGTTATCTCATAACAATTTGTGAATTCCAATTATTGTATCCCATTCCATATAATTAGAAAATGTTAAACTTTCCGATTGAACATTCGAACACCCAAGTTTTCCCGATACAGATCAACACATGAAACAAGTCTAACAACATTCCGTTCGTGCCTCAGTACCAACGGTCCAGCCGTAGAAGGGTCAAGCCAACGCCTCACATGTGGCACGCCGTACTGCCCCAAACCCTAAGGTTCAAAGGGCAGTTCAAGACGGTCACATAATCGAGTTAAGGTTTGTTGTCTTCTAGAGGGTCCATCGCGTTACTTGCACTACTTAGAACGTCGTTAAACTACGGAAAAATCCAACACTTGGAAATTTCCCGACAGGGGAAAAATTGGGTATTTATATCCGGTCGAACTTTTTAACATATTCTAAAATTTATCCGGAAAGCCAAATAGACAAAATTTGATACCCCGATCGAAACACCGAATCCCCAAAACAACTCAGAAAATTCAACTCTTGAAAAAATATTAAAAATTCCCAGAAAAATCACCACTGGAAACTAACAGTTACTGTGCAAAACAATTTAAATAGTGTGGCCGTACGGCCGTGGAACCGCCGCATGATCTATTGCTCATGCCGCGGATCCGCGCTGACTTAGTGGAATTGGACTGTCACATTTCACAGTAACTCTTAGATGTTTGTGATGTGTTCTTTGCATATTTTTAATTTTGAAAAAGACCAGATTTCAGAAATCGTCCAGAGAGTAATTTTGGGTTCGGGTTTTCGGTTCGTCCGGGTTTCAAATTCCGTCTAGACTTCGCCTAAGGCTCTAGCTAGGCTCTGATACCACTGTAGGGTTCCTAGGCACCCTAATGAGGTCACACAAGGCATCGATCATGCCAATTTCAAAATTTATGGGTGCCGAGAGACCCTAATACGGATCGTTGGCTAGAAATCTAGCGAAAAACAATCTAGTTAACAACTTAACTAAGAGAATACGGTTATACAACCTTTGTAGATCCGGTGCTCCACCTCCATAGCACCGCAACGAAGTCCTCTCCGCCGTCCAAAAAGAATCCGGGCTCTAGCGTCGACTTCATCGGAGAATAAGCGAGCTAGGTCGTCGATGTCCATGCCGAAGATGATCTACGTCGAGGCATCGCTAAATCAAGCTCCGACTTCAGCAAGTCAAGAAACTTGTGAAGAAAACACACTCTACTACTTGGCAAGAGGTAGAGGATGAAGAAATAGGAAGTGGGTAGACTTTAGAATTGGATTTCTCACTCAAATCATCAATCCACCATTGATGACCTCAAGCTTCTTCAAAGAAGAAGATGAAGAAGAAGAAGAAGAAAGTTATGATAAGATTAATTAAAAAAGAAAAGAATAATCCATTCTTATCATAACATAACCCAAGTTAAGTGTAGAGAATTGACCAAGGTTAAAGAATGGTTAGGGTTAAGGAGATGAGACAAAAATGGTGACTTAATGAAAGCTTCATGAAGCTTCATGATGAAAACAAAACTAGCCACCATTTTTCACTTCTTTTCCTTTTCTCATTTATCTTTTAAAAGCAAATGAAAAGATAAATGAATGAATAAAAGAAAACCCCAATCATTTACTTAACCTAGGTTTAATTCATTACACTTAACAAAAAAGATATGTATCATCAAACATGATACAATCAAGTGCACAAAAATCATATCGCATATGCAATGCGCACACCCGAGTGAGAAAATCCATTCAAAGTGAACTGATACTAGTTAATGCAAAGTAATATATCAAATATATAATTATGCATTAAATCACTAAATCAACACTTGATTCAATGATCCGGTCATGTCGCACATAACCGACTGGTATCATCAGTAACAACTTATCGAATCAACACTTGATCCGATAACCCGGCTATATCGCATATAACCGATCAATGTCACATCGCGAGAATGAAATACGGTATCACATACACGCATTATTCTCGGTCCCGCACATATCTCATATGCGCTCCTATTTCGTTTCGCTTGAGCCAGGAAACCTCTGTGTAGGACTCTAAAGACTCGTCAATACGCCGGCAGCAGATGATGATCATATCAAACATCCACAAGCCGCAAGCGGTCTGCTAAACGTAACGGCCACCCGGGTATTGAGCGATCTGAAGATCGACGAGCAAGCCCGCTCACACTCCAGTGAATCCAACCAGTAACACTACCGTACAGTCCGGTCTGATCGTCTGATATGTCGCATATCTCGCCTAGGGGTGGTAAACGTCAGACCCCAATAGCTCAATAAGTCATGTCGATATGAGGTCTATAACTGTTCGAGAAACTACTGGTAACACTTACCAGTAAATCTCAGCAACCCTGGCCAGGGATTCCCTGTTATAGCCAATCGAACACAGCGCAACATCAACCCCCTATACCGGGAGAGACGAATCCCCTCCTATCGCTCATTGCCTCCATGTGACTCGGGACTGTACCCAAAAATCACCGTTTTGCACGCCCTCTTGGACGTGGTAAGATGGAAATCAAAGCACAGTGGGAACCACACAAGACTCTATGACGATCTCGGGTCAACAGACTACTCTGTACCAGTGTCACCAGAGAACTGCCATCTGACGTGAGGTATAATACCATCTGGGAGTTCTCGGCGAGTCCGTCCAGTGTACCCAGTCTCCACTGAGCACCCGTATATCATCTCTGATGTCAAACACCAATGGATATGGGATCATCCATCGCCCATCTGTATGGGTCGAGAAGGTATGCGCTAGTCTACACTGGTATATCGATGCCCCGTCTCGATACACCCACGACTAGGGACTTTGAAGGATGTACTTATAGACTACCATGTCCCCACTAGTATGATCCGCATCATAGTCCAGGTAGTCAAGTACAGATCCTAAGGGCTTTACCAACATGTAACAGAGAGACAATCAGCATACACGTTAAGGTAAAGGGTAACCAGATAGCATACTATCATGTCGAGCAAGAAAGTCCTCCCTATATATGTCCCAGCATCCACTACAATATACATCCTATGTACAGTAATGGTCTCTAGGGCATACATATAACTAACACTCCTAACCTCGATCACCCTGGAGATCATCTATCTCCATGATCAGGTGATGCTGCTTCAGAATATGTCTGGGTCACTGATGGGATCGGGGTTCCTGGGCCAAAGCCACACTTCCATTGTCACACAATGGTAGGAACCTAGTTCATCTCATGAACCAATATACACCCAAACTGCCTCTTTGGTAGTATCTTTAATAGCGATGTTACCGGCCTTTATCGTCTAGTCTGCCAAGGTATCTAGCTTGGAACTCTTCCAACATACCGTCCCTCCACTGAGGGTAAAGACAATGCCTGTGACTGGCATTCAGTCGTCCTTATCACTCTGGAACCTTTCCAGTGATTCTCCCCAGGATCAACTGATACCATCTCACTAAACCTAGTGAGAACCTTAACATCCCTATAGATCTATCTCATAGATCCAAAACCCAGGATTTAGGAGGTATCACTTTGATCCTATATGGAGAATCCATGTGATAAGAGGAGATTGACCGAGCGTAGCTTAGGAAACTCTTTTCTTATCAGGAGTATGTTGTCCACGTACAATACGAGGATGACCACCTTACTCTCTACTACCTTTTTGTATATACAAGGTTCATCTACCATTTTGATAAAGTCAAACTCTTTGACTATCGCATCAAAACAGACGTTCCAACTCCGCGATGCCTGCTTTATTCTGTAAAGCATCTTGCACACGTTTCCGCTGCTCCCACTGTTTACGAAGCCTTCTGGCTGTGTACTTATAGACGTTCTCTTCTAAATCAGTATTTAGAAAAGCAGTCATGACATCCAACCACCAGATATCGTAGTCATGGTATGTAGCCGTGGCAAGTAGGATCCGGATGGACTTAAGCATAGCCACTGGAAAAGGTTTCATCATTATCCACGTCTGGTCGATGACGAAAACCTTTAACAAGTCTAGCTTTGAAAGTCTCAACTTTTCCATCTACACCAAGTAATCTTCTCAAGATATACTTGCTCCTAATGGGGATTTAACCCTTCAGATATAGCAACCAAAGTCCATACTTTGTTGGTGTACATGGATTCTATCTCAGATCGCTAAGATCCAGCCATTCTTACAGAGTCCCTACTCTCGATGGCCTGCTCGAAAATAGTTGGGTCATCATCTCATGATGCATTCCTCGCTCCCACTGTCATCGAGAAACCGAAGTATCTCTCAGGCGGATGAGAAACCCTACCAGATCGGCGGAGAGGCTGAGGTTCGTCGGGAACTATTGAATCCTTTGGTTCTGTCAAATCATCAGTTGCAGTTTTGTATAGCTGGAACCTTTCCAGTTCTACAGAACTGACCTTGCCTCGATCTTGTCCGGTTTTTTCTTTAGACATAGGCCGGACAATCCTAAATCTTAACTTACTTAAGAGATAGGCTCTTCCCATACCCTATCTTATATGGAGTGGTAGGCAGTGATCTGATTCGAACCCAATTCAATAGGTATGCAGCTTTTCAAGTGCATAATCCCTTAAAAAAACAGGTAACTCAGTAATACTCATCATAGAGCACACCATATCTAATATGGTGCTATTGCTCCGCCCCGATACACCGTTGTGCTGTGGTATATTCAGAGGAGTAATACGGAGAGAGAATCTCATTCTCCTTTAGAATTTTAATCCAGGAATTCTATGCACAAGTATTCTCCTCCCTGATCACATCAAAGGACATAATACTTATACCCGTATTGATTCCTTACTTCTAGTTTATATTCTGTGAATATCTCAAAAGGTTCGGACTCATGTTTCAACAGGAACATATGACTGAATCTTGAGAGATCATCAGAGAATGTAATAAAGTACAAAGAACCGGTCCTGGCATGTGTAGACAGGGGACCTTACATACATCATCATGTATCAGTTCCAAGAGTTTACTAACTCTTTCTCTGTTTCCAATAAACAGAGCTATGGTCATCTTATCTTTGTGACATGACTGGCAAGTTTCATAAGATGTAAATTCAAACTAATTTAAATATGCATCTAAATGTAACTTCAGCCAGTCGGGTCGCATTGATATGACCTGGTCTACAATACCTAAAGAAGAATTCGTTCATTTCTGAACTCTTCCTCTCTTGTGTGTTTCGTATACTAGGAACTATAGTTTGATTTAGAACATCAATGCTTTTAGATAATGTGCCTGAACCGATCAACTTTTGATATATGAAATGTTCAAAACAATATCCAACAATACAAAATTATATCCTTCTTTACTAATAAAGAGACTGATATGATTTTGTATATCAGGTTCGGTATCTAATAGCATTTGTTCAGAATCAATGTATTGGTAATATAGGGTGACAGTGACCAACAGACTTGGCTGCAACACTTGCCCCGTTTTCTGTCTCATGAAACTTATCACCCGTTCTCAGTTCTCTACCTTTTTGTAGCCCATGTAACGGATTACATATCTGGGATCCTGTTCCGGTATCAGATACCCAGGACGCAGAGGATACGGAGAAACAGTTCTGTGTAACGAACACACTCGAAGGAGATGTATCATATGCACTTTCTTCGTTTGGGCGGCATGGGAATCCTGGTATTCCCCTATTTCCTGCTCTGTCTTATAACAATTATAAGTTGGAGCGGGACCAACGTTCCCCAGCTCAGTATAACAAGCGGGTTCGGTCAATACATCCATATTATTATCTTGATTAAGGCGTGATATGGTCGCTACCTGGAGAGAGAGAGAAGAAAACACTCTGCGTGCGCTCTTGCAAGATTAGAATGGTTATTTAATTTATCTAATCAGGATGGCTCCCACTGTTTTTATCAAATCTTCCTCCAAACCCTAAAAGGAAAGACTAGCCGGGATTAATTACACTCTACAAGTTCGCCAATTTTTCAGCCAGGCCGGTGTCGGTACTTTGAGGTAGGTTCCCCGTGCTTTCGCACGGACCTAATTACAGTAAACCTCGTTTTCCCAGAGGCGTAACCCCGTTGACACCTTTCTAGATACCTACTTGATCGGCTAATTGCAAAATGCAAAACTCTCCCATGAGTAACAATTACTCGCAGTGGGTATCGGGATCCAACTATCATATAGAAGGTATGCAATCTCCTTGCAAATTTCAACACTTGAAACTCCCGATAAAGGTTTTTACCCCTAGCACTTATGACCTTAACTATGGTCAACAAATCATAAGCACTAGTCAAGTTCTACCCGTCATTTCGTGATTAATTAGACCCACCCACATGCTCTTAATTAAGGTCAACAAAGTCACGCGACTGTCCTAACTAATCGCATCATATGTGGTATAGGAAGACATCACTTAGCTACCGTACACTGTGCCTTGACTATGGTCAACAAACACAGCACGAATACTAAGTACTCTACTTCCTAAAATGACGGAGGGTTGCGGATGGTTTTTAGGAAAACCTTTAACGCTTTGAAATTGATCTCGTTGCGGAATCAAATGGTTTTTAAATGGAATGTTTTTGAGGCTTTTCTAGTTTTGCTAAAGGGGTCACTCCCGGTGAAGGGATCGACGGCCCTTTCCTCATCGAATAAGGTGCAGGATATATCATATATACCGCTGTGCAAAGCAGAAACTATAGAAGCAATCAAAAGACAAACCGAGGGTTGTAGCATCTGCCAGTTATTGCTAAAGGAGTCACTCCCGGTGAAGGGATCTCGGTCCTTTCCTTATCGAATAAGGTGCAGGATATATCATATATACCGCTGTGCAAAGCAAGAACTGTAGCTACCTGTTTTATTTTTGAAATTCGATTCCACAACATCTTTTAGGTTTATTTTCTTTTATTAATCACATTAATGAATATCCCATCATTTAAGTCCACTTAAACATCACAGATAAATATAACGTACGCTTATGCCATCCGCATTCGCCTCGATGTCCCGTCTGCACCGTTAGGTTAGGTAACTAACGCCAGAGCGAGGCAGGGCTAGCGCGGGTGTAAAACATAAGCAACGTCTATATAATATATCATATATACTATATACAATATCTATCTGAACAAATCACATGATCACATCACAGATAACGCAGCAGAAAATATCATATGAAATATTGGATATACTAGGACGTCCGTGTTTTATTTTGAGCCTGAATAAAACACGGATTCCACGGTCGTGATGAATAGCCAATCCTACACCCCTAGACCCCTACGAGAGCGGCAAGCAACCCTACCAATTCTAGGGTTAGGAGACCCGGACTCGACTCCTCGAGATGGTCTCCCACTGGACCCTAGAACCCGGTTACTTGTGCTCCCCTCCTTGGGTCTATCCTAATGCGGAAAAGTAAATAATATACAAATGGTGACATCATCCGCAACCTGGAAGTGCCCCAATAAAAGAATATTACATACAAGTTTTTATATGAATGAAAATGAAAAACACTCATCTCACATAAAAACCCCCGGCTATTCAAACACGACGATCCAATATAACATATCCAGCAACACATAACATCACATGTCATCAACGTAAGTAAACATGTGTATCCCAATTGTCATTGACATATAGCAACGAAACCGGCGATATCACATATTACACTTACGGTCACAGAAAAGAAAGTGTAAAACTACAACAGTTGGAATCCGCAAACTCTTTAGACATCGCATGCCTAACCAAATGAAATACTTAGACATCGCATGCCTAACAATTATAAATCCCGCATTTTAGTCTCATTATCGAAAACTCTTTTCAATATCAAGTCGGGCAATTCAACAAGATTCCCGACATCCTGATCGAATGCTCGTCGCAAACTTTAGTAGGCGGCCTACCCCCGACGCCGTCGACGAAGTGCACCAAGGCGGAACACCGCTGCCGCGAGCACCCGAACGGATGCTTTCGGCGACGGGGTTCTCCTACAGTCACTTGGTCGGGGCTATGGGGTGAGGCTGTCTATTAAGTTTACCCGGCGAGTATCCGCGTACGCTACGTGATTGCGACGGACTTTTGATCACATCAAAATCCCGTGGCAACCGATCAAGTGAGACTAAACTGCTATATTTATAACATTCATTCAGTTATCTCATAACTACTTGTGGATTCCAAATATTGTATCACATTCCAGATAAAATAGAAAATGTTAAACTTTCCGATCGAACAATTAAACACCCAAGTTTTCCCGAAACTGCTCAACACATGAAATAAGTTTAAAAACATTCACTTCATGCCTCAGTACCAACGGTCCAGCCGTAGAAGGGTCAAGCCAACGCCTCACATGTGGCACGCCGTACCGTCCCAAACCCTAAGGTTCAAAGGACAGTTCAAGATGGTCACATAATCGAGTTAAGGTTTGTTGTCTTCTAGAGGGACCATCGCGTTACTTGCACTACTCAGAACGTCCTTAAAGCACGGAAAAATCCAACACTTGGAAATTTCCCGGCAGGGGAAAAAGTGGGTATTTATATCCGGTCGAATCTTTTAACATGTTCTAAAGATACCCGGAAAAACACAGTAAACAAAGTTAAATAATCCGATCGAATCATCGAGTCCCAATACAACCCCAGAACACTCAACTCTTGAGTCGTAATAAAAATACCCATAAAATATAAATCACAGAAATAGGAGTTATGGTGGAAAAATGACAGCTTAATTCCTCTATACGGCCGCGGAACCGCGGCCCAAGCAGGGTATTGCCGCGGTTCCGCGGTAGAATGTACGATTTAGGGGGTCGTTTTTCACCACAATTCTTATATTTCCCTGCTGAATTTTTCAGGTATTTTTAATTCAGAAAAAACCACAATTTCAGAAAATGTCCAGAGAGTGATTTAGGATTAGGGTTTCGGGTTCGATCGGACTTCTAACATCGTTTACACATCACCTAAGGCTCTAGCTAGGCTCTGATACCACTGTAGGGTTCCTCGGCACACCCATGAGGTTCTACAACTGATCAAACATGGCCAATTCAAACTTTTTCTATGTGCCGAGAAACCCTAAACTAGATCGTTACTAGAGGTAAGGCGATGCACGATATAAGTTAACAACTTAACTAAGAGTGAACGGAAAATACAACCTTTGTAGATCCGGTCCTCCACCTCCATAGCTCCGTGATGATGTCCCTCCGCTGCGATCATCGGATCCCGGACTCTGGCGATGGTTTCGTCGCAGAAATGATCGGGCTAGGTCGTCGACTTCGATGCCGAAGATGATTTACGTCGAGGCAACTCAAGATTAAGCTCCAACTTCACCAAGTCATGAAACATGTGAAGAAAACACCCTATACTACATGGCAAGTGGTAGAAGATGAAGAAATAGGAAGTGGGTTCACTTTAGAATTGGATTTCTCACTCTTTTTCTCATGGCACCATTAAAGCTAGCAAGCTTTCATGAAGATGAAGATGAAGAAATAATAAAAAGAATTTACTTAAAAAGAAAATCCAAGTCATTCTTATCATAATGCAACCATGGTTGAGTGTAGAGAATAAATTAGGGTTAGGTGAATGGTTAGGTTAAGCAAAAGAAACAAAAATGGTCAAAGCTTCTTGAAACTTCAAGGAAAAAACAAAAGAAGCAACCAATTCTTTTCTTGCTAAAATGAATAAATGAATTATAAATAATCAAGAAAAGATAACAAAACCCTAACCATTCACTTAAACATGGTTTAAAGTAAACATACACCCAAGTTTGCATGTATCATCAAATATGATACAATCTAGTGCACAAAACTATATGATATATACAATGTGCACATCAAGTGAGAAAATTCATCTTTAAGTGAACAAATACTAGTTAATGTAAAGTAATATATCTAATATATAATTATACATTAAATCATTAAATCAACACTTGATTTAACGATCTGGTCATATCGCATATGACCGACTAATATCCAATGTATCGACTTATCGAATCAATCCTTGATTCGATAACTAGGTTATATCGCATACAACCAATCGATACATTCATCGCGAGAATAGAATACGGTATCACATACACGCATTATTCTCGGTCCCGCACATATCTCATATGCGCTCCTATTTCGTTTTGCTTGAGCCAGGAAACCTCTGTGTAGGACTCTAAAGACTCGTCAATACGCCGGCAGCAGGTGATGATCATATCAAACACCCACAAGCCGCAAGCGGTTTGCTAAACGTAACGGCCACCCGGGTATTGAGCGATCAGAAGATCGACGAGCAAGCCCGCTCACACTCCTGTGAATCCAACCAGTAACACTTACCGTACAGTCCGGTCTGTTCGTCTGATATGTCGCATATCTCGCCTAGGGGTGGTAAACGTTAGACCCCAATAGCTTGATAAGTCATGCCGACGTAAGGTCCATAACAATCGTGAAACTACTGATAACTCTTACCAGTATATCACTGCAACCCTGGCCAGAGATTTCCAGTTATGACCAGTCGAGCATAGCGCAACATTAACCCCCTATACCGGGAGAGACGAATCCCCTCCTATCGCTCATTGCCTCCATGTGAATCGGGACTGTACCCAAAAACCACCCGTTTGCACGACTCGGTAGAGCCGTGGTAGGGTGGAAATCAAAGCACAGTGGGAGACACACAAGACTTTATGACGATCTCGGGTCAACAGACTAAGCTGTACTAGTGTCACCAGAGAACTGCCATCTGACGTGAGGTATAATACCATCTGGGAGTTCTCGGCGAGTCCGTTTAGTGTACCCAGTCTCTACTGAGCACCCGCATACCATCTCTGATGTCAAACACCAATGGATATGGGATCATCCATCGCCCATCACATGGGTCGAGAAGATATACGCTAGTCTACTCTGGAATATCGATGCCCCGTCTCGATATTCCCACGACTAGGAACATTGAAGGATGTACTCATGGACTACCCAGGCCCCACTAGTATGATCTACATCATAGTCCTGGAAGTCGAGTACACATCCTAAGGGCTTTATCAATATGTAACAGAGAGACAGAAAGTATACATGTTAAGATAAAGAGCAACCAGATAGCGTACTATCATGTCGAGCAAGAAAGTCCTACCTATATATGTCCCAGCATCCACTACAATATACATCCAATGCACAGTAATGGCCTCTAGGGCATACATATAACTAACACCACGGTGGTACAACCACCCCAGGGCTTCTTTTGCAGATAGCTCGGCTTCACTTCAAAACAAGCCCACTGAGATCCACACGCTCAAGGAGACAATCCTCAACACCAATCTCAACCCTTCATCAACGCTTGCGACAGATCGACGGAGGAAAACATCTGAAGGAGATCAAAACCTCCATCAGTTGGCGCCGCCTGTAGGAACTTTAATTTCTTCCACTCATCAAAAGTTGATCTTCCGCTCTCGACTTCATGGCGAGCAAAAACCGTGACGATCCAAGCACAAGCCGCCGCCTTCCCCACAAGGCGCGGACAGATCTACTCCCTCTCGGCAAGGATCGACAGGCTCACGTCGATAGTGGATGCCCTTGTCCATGTCTAAACGGTGGGCCCAGCCCCCCAGGTCGCCGTTCCCCCTCTTAGGGACCACGACGCCGACAGAAGAGCGGATAACGTCGCTCTCCTCAACACAGCCGAACATCGGCATGCCGAATCAGACCACCACGGCTCCCGCGCAACAACCGATTCAATGACTTGCTGGGTGCTACATGTGTCATGCCCCGCTTCCCAGAGTGTGCTAAGATCGGCACGTGACAGAGCCAACCATGCTACCTGTGGCTAGGAAACATCCCTCCACAGTCACATTACGGATGTCTAGAAGATATCAAGAACAGGAAAATATAGTAAACTATCTAGTACATGTCCATATGCCAGAATAAACGAGTCAAGAAATAATATGCGGAAGCAATAAATCCAATAAACAGTAACATATGGAAAGTACGGAAATAACTAAACTAACTGGATACTAACAGGATCCTCACTGCTTGGCCTGTCGGCGGAAATACTCCTGATCAGTCTGCGACAAAGGTAGAGGATCTGGGCCATACAAAACCCAGACGTCAGTGCGTCATAATATCAACAATAATATAATCAAGGGGTAGCAGGACATGCATGCACAAGTATGAACAATAACAAGTCAACAAGAATATATAACGGTGAAGTATATCAGTATAAGTGACGTGCAGTGATCAATTTAAACTGTGCTACTGGGTTATCTATTCTAAAGTCTTTGAAATCAATTTATGTAATCCCCATCGTAACCCATCGGTGATTATTCCATAACGCCCGGAAAAACGACAAACAATAGATATTCCGTAACGCCCGGAAAAACGATAAACAATAGGTATTCCGTAACGCCAGGAAAAACGGCAAACAATATGATAGCCCTTTGAGTTACGTTTGGTTACATTCTTGATTTTTCCATACCCCCATGTTATGTGTTCAAGTCAGGTATTGATAAATCTGAAGCTAATGCCCACACAGGATCAAGCAGGAACATGTTTGTCTATACAGACAACAGGATATGTCCATCGGGACAACATGTCAGGATTGTCGGCATTAGAAATAGGATCGGGTAACATGTCATGTAGTGGTGTATCAGGTCATGTCGAGTAGCGCACAGTGCATCACATGGGTGCCCAACAGTAAAATGTAGCAAGTATTGGATCGGGATAAAAGTACGGATGTACAGTAAAAGCATGGATGTACAAATATCTATCAGGGGTTACATCATAACTATGTAGGATGCACATTATCAAGCATGGAGTACTAATGTGATAATAATATGAGTTAATGTAATATGGCATGCAACTAGGTATGCAGAATTAATGGTATGGATACACAAATAAACATGGATGCTCAATTTACTATTAGGGGTTACAACTATGGTTACACGACTATGTAGGATGTAAATTGTCAAGCAGTAATATAAAATAACGTGACCCGGCATGCAACAAGATATAATTAATGGTATGGGTGCACAAATATCGATCACGGGTCACATTTACAGCTCCAAGATTATGTAGGATGCACATTATCTAGCATGGGGTGTTGATGTAGCAGTAATATGAAATAACGTATTATGGTATTCAACTAGATATGTAATTAATGGTATGAATGCACAAATATCGATTGGGGTTACATTTACAGCTTCAAGACTAAGTGGAATGCACATTATTAAACATGGGATGTTAATATGATAATAATATGTAATAATGTGATATGTAGATGCAGCTACATATATATTAAATGATATGGATGCATACGGGTATCCAAAAAACGGTAAAACTTTAATATGGATGTATAATGTGATAAACGGGTAACATTTTACTCATATGGATGCATAATAATGTACTTAGCATGTAGCAAGATGAATTAGCATGTGACTAGATATGTAAATAGTGATATGGATACACACGGATGTCCGAAGACAGTAAAATAGTAAAATGGTAATGTGGGATGCATAATTAAACAATAAGTAATGTTATTATTCACATGTGTGCAATATATTGTAGTATAGCATGTAGCAAGATTAACTTGCCTCGATTGGATCTCACGACGGGGTGCGTACGTCGCGTACGATGTCGGTAAATGTCGTGACATACACGCGGGCGTACAAAACTGGACCAAGCAAATCAAGAAGGTGACTACGCTGGCTGGGGATGTCCACTGTTAGTGTATATGCCCTAGAGGCCATTACTGTATCATACTAGTTTGTATATTACTTGATGGAAGCTTGGGATATTCACAGTTGTATAGATAATCTAGCTCAAAATGGTAGTATGCTACTTGGTTTGTTTCTACTTTAATATGTGCATGTGTTTCTTTTAGCATATCGCTTATACATATTAGTAGAGCCCTTAGGATCTTTACTTGATTATCAGCGTTGTGATGGCAGTCACACTTGTGGGGGCTGGGTAATCTATAAGCACATCCTTATACAGGTCCCTAGTCGTAGGACTATCGAGACAGGGCATCGATACTCCGGAGTAGACTAGCGTATGCGCTTCTCATCCCAGCAGGGAAGATGGTCTGTCCCACATCCATCAGTACGTCGTACTGGAGATAGTATGCGGGTGCTCGTTAGGTTACGAGTACACTGGACAGGACTCGTCGGGAACTGTTGGTTGGTATTATACCTATCATCAGTTATCAGTTCCCAGGTGACATGAGTACAGATTAGTCCGCTGACTTGACACTGTCACTTCGCCTCGAGTGTGTTCCTACTGTTCTTTGATTACTACCCTACCACGGCTCAAAGGAGTCGTGCAAACAGGTAGTAGTTGGGTACAGTCCCGAAGCACTTGGAGGCAGTGACGGTTAGACAAGATTCGTCTCTCCCGGTATTGGGGGTTGATATCGCGCTGTATCTAGGAGAGCCATTACACATAGTCGTCCCTGGCCAGGGCAAGTGAGATATACTGGTAGGTTTCCAGTGTTATCTCAGGGTGTTCTGGGCTACACTCCGACATGACTTGTACCGCTATTAGGGGACTGACGTTTACCACCCCCCTAGGCCCGCCATGCAATATTTTCAGACGAACAGACCGGACTGTACGGAGATTGTCACATTCAGGCTCAGTAGGAGTTCGGATGGGTTTACCTCATCGGCCTTCTTATCGACATCTACCTGGGGACCGTTACGTACAGCTAGTGCCGCTTGCGGTCTGTGGTTAAACCCGCTGCCAGCGTAGTGTCGAGTCTTTAGAGTCCCACACAGAGAGTTTTCCTACACTGAGCGAATGTTGTAGAGGCCGTATGGTTTTACGGCAAGGCTACGATCACTTACGTGCACTTATGTGCGTATGCTGTTCGGGCAGACAATACTAGTGGGCTTTGGTTTAAGCCGGATCCTAGTATTGTATGGATGGATTTATTTTGTCTTCTGTGCATTCGCATTCTACGGAATGCGGATGCGGGTGTGTATGCACAGTTGTGAGGAGCGAAGAAGAAGGAGGTCCCTCATTAGGGTTTTGACAGTTGATTCGGTCAAAACCTTTATGAGGCGGGCTCATTAGGGTTTTGACAGTTGATTCGGTTAAAACCATTATGAGCCAGGGACATAATTACTAATCTTTTTAGTGATAATTATGTTATGGCTAATTGCTTTGACCATTTGACCATACTTGACTTTGTTGACCGTTTGACCAAAGTTGACTAGGATTTTCATGAGAGGTTTAGAGTATTCTTTGGTTTTCATTTTATTTTTGAGATGAAAATGGTCAAGTCAATGTAGCCATCAACTTTATCATGAAAGGATTAGTAATTATGATGTTTATGCATTATTGCAACTATGGTTCATTTTTCTTTGTTCATTATTCTTTTCTCATTCTCTCTCTTGATAAGAGAAAGCTCCATGGTTGCTCCTTCATCTTCCTCCTCTTGATATTTCCTTTGATCTCATGTATTGAGAAAATAAGGAAGTAAATTGACAAACAAATCCATCTTCTTCTTCTACACAAGCTAGGACATCAAGCTTAGCAACCTTGTTGCCCTAGTTACCTCGGTTTGAGGTGGAGCCCGGAACACAAACTCTCAGGTGGATCGTCTTCGACTCTAGGAGGCCGCGGAGGTGACCAAGATCCGGATCGATCCTCGGAGCTTGGATGGACGAGCAGGATAGTGGAGAGAAGACCCGAAGGACCGGTCTCGTGAGGTATAATCTCTATGACATAGTAGATAGAACCTCATGTAGTTTGCTAGGTTTTTGTTTAGCAAAGATCCTCCTTTTAGTCCATGTTGCTTTGTGCCAAAAATCATTTTTTTTACCGTTTCCGCCTCCCCGTAAGAACCGGGGTGTGCAACGCAGACTTACAGTGGTATCAGAGCCTAGCTAAACACAAACTAGCATGTTAGCAAAGTATTTAGAATTTCGATCGGAGAAAAAATCGCAAAACATGTCCGAAAAATAAACTTTCTGCCGATTTTTTAAAACAGCTCCAAAAATAATTTGACATACCTTAAAAATCAGCTCAGGGTTTTGTTAGAACACACAGCAAAAACGAGCCATCGACTCGGCCAACTCACCGCGGATCCGCGGCCGAGTTAACTCGGCCGCGACTCGGTTTTGCTGCAGTGTTTTCAGTGTTCTGTTTTGGGATTTTTAGCATATTTTGTTTCTGCTCAGAATTTCCAGAGAACAAAGTTGTGTTTAGGGTAGTTGCAAATCCGTATTTTTGATCGAAATTCTGTAGACTTTGGCTAATGGATTTTATCTGTGATGTGATATATGTATTGAACGTCTGCTAATCGCTATACGTCGATTAGTGGGGGTTATACATATCTGTGATCTGTAATGTTGATGGTTTGTGTATATGAACTCGTTGGATTGTCGCGGATGAATAGCCGGGGGATGTGAGATGAGAGTTTTCTTTATCTTTCATTTGATGTAAAATTTTTAATTGATGTAATATTATTTTTATGGCCGCACATCCGGGATGAGGTTGTAGCCGCCATTATATATTATTTCTTTTACTGTTTTTGCTCCTAGGATTGACCCAAGGTGGGGTGCACAAACTACCGGGTATCTCGAAGTGCCGAGTGGCCTACTCACGTTTTTGAGGGAGGTTGCTTCACTTCGGATACTTGGCGGGTAGTTTGCCGCACCCGTAGGGGTCTAGGGTGGGGTTTGGCTATTCATCGTGACCGTGTAATCCATCTTTCGTTGCAGGCTCGAACGAAACGCGGATTCTTAGTATATCCAAAGTGTTCATCTGTGATCTGGAATGGCTATCATTGCATCTGACGAATGTATATATCTATATATGATATCTAGTAGGCGTTGCTTATGTTTTGCATCCGCGCTAGTCCAGCCCCCGCTCTGTCGTTAGTTAAGTAACCTAACGGGTGATGACGGGGCCCCGTGGCGAATGCGGATGGCATAAGCGTACGTCATATTTTCGTTGTTTTCTGCAATGGTAGGATAAAATGATGGGACGCATTAAAATTAATGCAAGAAAATAAACCAAAGTTAAAGTCGTTGGAACAATTTCAAAACCACTCGGTTTCTTTTCAAAACAGAAAACTTTTAAAAATGCGGACCTTAAACCACTCCTTTTAAAAGCTATCAGGTTCCTTCGATTATATCAAGTTCGCTACGTTCATGGTTTCGCCAAAACCATTCGTAGCCCTCCGTCATTTCAGTTAAATATTTAGTAGTATTCAAGCTATGTATTTTGACCTTTGCCAAGGCATAGTGATTGGTAGCTGCTGAATATTTATCTGTAGCATAGATAGATGCGTTAGTTTGGGACAGTCGTACTGCTATTTTGGCCTTCGTCAAGGGTATGTACGGGTGGGTTCAAATTAACCTGGATAATGACGGGTAGAACTTGACATGTGACTTATGATATGTTGGCCTTCGTCAAGGTCATAAGAGCATGGGGAAAAAATCCACATCGAGAGTTTCTAAAGAAACTGAAACTTGCTAGCGCTGCATACCATTTGGAGTGTGATGATTCTGGTAGGATTCCTTCAGTTTTATCACACGATGATATTTGGATCCCGATCCTACTGTGAGTATATGCTACTCCTTGGGAACTTTCTCACTTAACGATCAATGCTATAAACCAAGTAGGTGTCTAGAAAGGTGTTAGCGGGGCTACGCCCATAGGGAAAAGAGGTTACTTAATTAAGGAACTTCGCGAAAGCGTTGGAAAACCTCCCTCGAAGTACCAACACTGGCCTGGCTGAATGGTTAAGCAAGTATTGTACGGTGAGATTGATCCCGACTAATTCTTCCTTTTTGGTTTGAGGAGGGATTCGAGAAACAGTGGGAGCCATCCTGTTTAGATAAATTAAAAACCAATCTAAACTTGCAAGAGCATCATGCTAAGTGTTTTCTTCTCTCTCTCTTAATTGCAGCGACCCAGTGACCACACATAGGTTACATCTAGATAATAAAATGACTGAATCTGACTGTTATGACTGGCAAAGGTCTGTCCAGATGTGCATTACCCATGACAAGCTGGGATACCTCTTAACTAATCAAACCCCTGCCGTCTCAGGACCAGTTTCCCCTGTCACGGATATTGATATCCGTAAGACATCGGAAAAAGACTGTGCGAAAGCCAAGTGCCTCGTGTTAGCCTCAGTTGATGGTGCATACCAGAGGCAGCACGAGAAGATGGACTTAGTTTCTATCTTCCTCCATAACAAAGATTTATATGGAGAGCAATCTCGTATCGCAAGATATGAGACCTCGAACGAATTGCTTCAAGCGAGGTTGGCTATCGGGTCATCTGTAAGGGGCAACGTCCTTACAGAGACCAGCTATTTTGAGCTCACGGACCTGAAGACCACGTTGAAGAACGGGTCAAATACTGACTTGATTCTACAGTCTCTGCCTTCTACTTATACCCTGAAGGAAACCAGGGAAGTAGAAGGAAAGGGAAGGGTAAAAGTTTCGGGGCTGGATGTAGTAAAGGAGGGACGTTCCTATTGTTACGGAAATGAACATTGGCAGAAGGATTGCAGGGCTAGCAAAGCCAGTAGCCAGGATTCGAAGCATGTTGTGGCTTCGGCTTCGGGGGTGTTTGTAATAGAGAACTGTATGTCAGTTAACCCTACTTCCTGGGTATTGGATACCGGATCAGGATCTCACATCTGTAATTCGTTACAGGCTCTGAGAAACCGTAGGGTTATCATGATAGGTGATATGACTCTCAGGGTTGCTAATGGAATGAGCATGAATGCTGAATCCATAGAGGAATATCATCTTGGACTGACAACTGGGCAGATATTGATTCTGCATAACTGTTTGTATGTACCAGGTGCGACTTGTAATATCATATCTGTATCCTTACTTTCTAAGGAAGGATATGATTTTACTTTTGTAAGCGATGTGGTCCACATCCATCTAAATCAAGTTCTGATTGGGTCAGGTACATTAGAAAACGGGATATACGTTTTGAATCAAGCTCAGATTTTCAGTGTCCAGAACACACTTAAAAGAAAGTCTCCGGAATTAAATCAGGCTTTCTTATGGCATTGTAGACTGGGTCACATTAATGAGACACGGTTAACTAAGTTACATAAAGAGGGATACTTGAATCCGTTCGAGTATCAGTCTTATGCCATTTGTGAATCTTGTCTCATGGGAAAGATGACAAAAACTCCGTTCACTGGACACGGAGTAAGAGCGAGCTCGCTCTTGGGACTCATACACAGTGACGTGTGTGGTCCAATGTCTACACATACGCGAAGTGGTTATTCATACTTCATTACTTTCACAGATGATTTCTCTAGGTATGGACATGTCTTCCTGATGAAGCATAAATACGAGGCCTTTGAGAAATTTCGGGAATACAAGAATGAAGTTGAAAAACAAACATGCAAAAGTATCAAGACACCGAGATCTGATCGAGGTGGTGAATACTTGAGTGCCGAGTTTCTGGACTACTTAAAAGAGAATGGAATTCTCTCTCAGCTTACTCCTCCATACACACCACAGCACAACGGTGTATCGGAAAGGCGGAATCGAACTCTATTGGATATGGTTCGTTCTATGATGAGTAAGGCTGAGTTACCGCGATCCTTCTGGGGTTATACACTAGAATCAGCTGCATATCTTTTGAATAAGGTTCCCTCCAAGACTGTGCCTACCACACCATATCAGATGTGGTGTGGGAAGAAACCCCATCTTCAATATCTGAAGATATGGGGATGTCCAGCTTTTGTTAAAAAGCAGCATGCGGACAAACTCGAGGCACGCTCAGTACTGTGTAAGTTTGTGAGATACCCAAAGAACTCCAGGGGGTATCTTTTCTATTAGGTAGAGGAACAAAAGATTTTTGTTTCTCGTCATGCCCACTTTCTGGAACATCAGTTTTTAGAAAAAAGGAACAAGTGGGAGCGTAGTAGAACTGGAAGAAATTCCAGAACCACAAGCTATTACTGAAAGCTTAGAAGAACCAGAAGTTTCAGGAGAACGGGACATCCCAACGCTACTCCGCAGGAGTAGTGGGAAGTCTCATCCGCCCGAGGGATACTACGGTTTTCTCCTAGACGGGGATAGAGAGGATTGCACCATTGATTATGATGAGCCTACTAGCTTCCAGCAAGCCATTCAGAGCGGTGACTCAGTAAAGTGGCTGGATGCAATGCGGACCGAGATGGAGTCCATGTACACCAACAAAGTTTGGACTTTGGACTTTGCTCCAGAAGGGGTAAAACCCGTAGGCTGCAAATGGATCTTCAGAAAGAAGATTGGTGTAGATGGACAGGTTGAAACCTATAAAGCTAGACTTGTTGCAAAGGGCTTTCGTCAAAGACCTGGTTTGGACTATGACGAGACCTTTTCTCCGGTGGCTATGCTCAAATCCATTCGAATCCTTCTTGCCATTGTTGCCTTCCACGATTATGAGATCTGGCAGATGGACGTAAAGGCGGCTTTCCTAAATGGAAATTTGGAAGAGTGCGTCTATATGGATCAGCCGAAGGGATTCATTCAGAGTGGGAGCAGCGGTAAAGTGTGCAAGTTGCTCAAGTCTGAAGCAGGCATCGCGGAGTTGGAACATCTGCTTTGATGATACTGTCAAAGAATTCGACTTTATCAAAAACCCAGATGAACCATGCATTTACAGTAAGATTGTAGGGAGAACTGTGGTATTCCTCGTCTTGTACGTGGATGACATTCTCCTAATAGGAAATGATATTCCTATACTACAGTCAGTCAAAGGATTCTTGTCACAGAGGTTCTCCATGAAGGACCTAGGCGATGCCAACTACATTTTGGGGATCCAGATCTATCGTGATAGATCTAAGAGGATGTTGGAACTTTCACAGTCCAGGTACATCGACACCATACTGAAACGATTCAGTATGGAAGATTCAAAGCGCGGTAATCTACCGGCTTGTCACGGAATCACCCTCTCCAAAGAGATGTCTCCCAAGACTGATTTGGAAAGGGCTCGCAAGTCATCTATTTCCTACGCATCTGCAGTAGGCTCTATAATGTATGCGATGTTGTGTACCAGACCAGATGTAGCATACGCATTGAGTGTTGTAAGCCGGTATCAGTCGGACCCAGGGGAGAAACACTGGATAGCGGTAAAGAACATTCTCAAGTATCTAAGAAGGACTAAGGAGATGTTCTTGGTGTATGGCGGAAAAGACCTCCAGATCGAGGCCTTTGCTGACTCCAGCTTCCAGAGTGACAAGGATGACTCCAAGTCTATGTCGGGTTATGTCTTTACCCTCAATGGAGGGGCGGTTTGCTGGAAGAGCTCCAAGCAGGAAACCGTTGCTGACTCAACTATGGAAGCGGAGTACATAGCTGCTTGCGATGCCGCAAAGGAAGCTGTCTGGATGAAGAAGTTCCTCGCAGTGCTTCAGGTGGTTCCTACCATTGTTGATCCAATGCCGCTGTATTGTGACAACAACGGCGCTATAGCTTTAGCGAAGGAACCCAGGTCCCATCAGAAGTCCAGGCACATTTTGAGGCGGTACCACCTGATCAGGGAGATTGTAGATCGCCGGGAGATCGAGGTGAAGAGAGTAAATTCACAGAATAACACTGCAGATCCATTCACGAAGGCCATACCCCAGACTCAGTTCGAGCGGCTGATCGAGATGATAGGTCTTCGATACGCCAGTACATGGCCTTAGTGCAAGTGGGAGATTGTTAGTGTATATGCCCTAGATGCCATTACTGTATCATACTAGTTTGTATATTACTTGATGGAAGCTTGGGATATTCACAGTTGTATAGACAATCTTGCTCAAAATGGTAGTATGCTACTTGGTTTGTTTCTACTTTAATATGTGCATGTGTTTCTTTTAGCATATCGCTTATACATATTAGTAGAGCCCTTAGGATCTTTGCTTGATTACCAGCGTTGTAATGGCAGTCACACTTGTGGGGGCTGGGTAATCTATAAGCACATCCTTATACAGGTCCCTAGTTGTAGGACTATCGAGACAGGGCATCGATACTCCGGAGTAGACTAGCGTATGCGCTTCTCATCCCAGCAGGGGAGATGGTCTGTCCCACAGCCATCAGTACATCGTACTGGAGATAGTATGCGGGTGTTCGTTAGGTTACGAGTACACTGGACAGGACTCGTCGGGAACTGTTGGTTGGTATTATACCTATCGTCAGTTATCAGTTCCCAGGTGACATGAGTACAGCTTAGTCCGCTGACTTGACACTGTCACTTCGCCTCGAGTGTGTTCCCACTGTTCTTTGATTACTATCCTACCACGGCTCAAAGGAGTCGTGCAAACAGGTAGTAGTTGGGTGCAGTCCCGAAGCACTTGGAGGCAGTGACGGTTAGACAGGATTCGTCTCTCCCGGTATTGGGGATTGATATCGCGCTGTGTCTAGGAGAGCCATTACACATAGTCGTCCCTGGCCAGGGCAAGTGAGATATACTGGTAGGTTTCCAGTGTTATCTCAGGGTGTTCTGGGCTACACTCCGACACGACTTGTACCACTATTAGGGGACTGACGTTTACCACCCCTAGGCCCGCCATGCGATATTCTCAGACGAACAGACCGGATTGTACGGAGATTGTCACAATCAGGCTCAGTAGGAGTTCGGATGGGTTTACCTCATCGGCCTTCTTATCGACATCTACCTGGGGACCGTTACGTACAGCTAGTGCCGCTTGCGGTCTGTGGTTAAACCCGCTGCCAGCGTAGTGTCGAGTCTTTAGAGTCCCACACAGAGAGTTTCCCTGCACTGAGCGAAAGGTGTAGAGGCCGTATGGTTTTACGGCAAGGCTACGATCACTTACGTGCACTTGTGTGCGTATGCTGTTCGGGCAGACAATACTAGTAGGCATTGGTTTAAGCCGGATCCTAGTATTGTATGGATGGATTTGTTTTGTCTTCTGTGCATTCGCATTCTACGGAATGCGGATGCGGGTGTGTATGCACAGTTGTGAGGAGCGAAGAAGAAGGAGGTGCCTCATTAGGGTTTTGACAGTTGATTCGGTCAAAACCTTTATGAGGCGGGCTCATTAGGGTTTTGACAGTTGATTCGGTTAAAACCATTATGAGCCGGGGACATAATTACTAATCTTTTTAGTGATAATTATGTTATGGCTAATTGCTTTGACCATTTGACCATACTTGACTTTGTTGACCGTTTGACCAAAGTTGACTAGGATCTTCATGAGAGGTCTAGAGTATTCTTTGATTTTCATTTTATTTTTGAGATGAAAATGGTCAAGTCAATGTAGCCATCAACTTTATCATGAAAGGATTAGTAATTATGATTTTTATGCATTATTGCAACCATGGTTCATTTTTCTTTGTTCATTATTCTTTTCTCATTCTCTCTCTTGATAAGAGAAAACTCCATGGTTGCTCCTTCATCTTCCTCCTCTTGATATTTCCTTTGATCTCATGTGTTGAGAAAATAAGGAAGTAAATTGACAAACACATCCATCTTCTTCTTCCACACAACCTAGGACATCAAGCTTAGCAACCTTGTTGCCTTAGTTACCTCGGTTTGAGGTGGAGCTCGGAACACAAACTCTCAGGTGGATCGTCTTCGACTCTAGGAGGCCGCGGAGGTGACCAAGATCCAGATCGATCCTCGGAGCTTGGATGGACGAGCAGGATAGTGGAGAGAAGACCCGAAGGACCGGTCTCGTGAGGTATAATCTCTATGACATAGTAGATAGAACCTCATGTAGTTTGCTAGGTTTTTGTTTAGCAAAGATCCTCCTTTTAGTCCATGTTGCTTTGTGTCAAAAATCGTTTTTTTTTTACCGTTTCCGCCTCCCCGTAAGAACCGGGGTGAGCAACGTGGACTTACATCCATTGGGTCTCCTGGATCGTTGGTGACGGTCATGGCTCCGGCGGTGACTGGAAAATACGGATCAAGAAATGAAAAGAAGAAGAAAGAAGGAGAAGAGCAAGAAGAAGAAGAGAGTAAGGTCCTGGGTTTGGTTGTTGTGGTGTTCTGGGGTCAGAGGAGGCTGCAAGGGGGTGAAGTCGATGATAGGCTGTCAAGGGTTTTCCGGCGAGGTTTCACGGTGAAGGGCAGCGAGGTTGCGGGCAAGCTATTGGGGTTTCTTGGTGTAGGGAAAGCTCTGGTGTTGAGGAGAAGGGAGTGGAGGAAGAGGAGGAGAAGGTGGTGATGATGAGGTGAGGCCGACGGCGAGGTGGTCGGAACTCCGGCGAGGTGCAGGTGAGGTGAGGTGAAGGTCGGGTTGAAGGAGTCGGAGATGAGGGTTTGCAGCGGGGAGAGGGGAAAGGCGAGGTCGAGGAGATGGGCGTCGGTGGAGACAGGGTCGGCGACGAGAATGGGTGAGGCGTGGGTTCTCGTCATCGTGAAGGTGAACGGAGGTGGTGGTTAGAGCAGGGGAGAAGGTAGGGTGAAGAGGAGAGGGAGACGAGAGAGGTGAGCGACGAGGGTGGAGGCGGCGCGCGACGAAGGCAGGGGTGTGGGTTCGAGTGAGGAACGACGGGAAAAATAAAGAAGTGAAAAGAAGAAGATGAGGGAGGAGAAAGAAGGGGACGTGGGTTTAATAAAAGGGTAAAAATATAAAAGAAGTTATATATATATATATATATATATACACACACACACACACACACCTGTAGAGAGAGATAGAGAGAGCCGAGAAAGAGAGAGAGAGAGAGAGAGAGAGAGGAGAGATAGTTTTGTTTTTAGTTAGGATTTTAAATTTTAAAAATATATTTTAGTTAATTAAATTTTAAACTGTTAAAATATTTAAAATATAATATTAATAAAATTTGATATTTTGTCAAATACAAACTTACTCCAAAATGCACCCAGGCCGGGTCTAAAATTCCAGTTTTAAAATACGGAAAATATACGTGTCAACCAAAACCAAAATTGGATATCCGGGTAATGAAAATTCATACCCCCAAGAACGGATGCACGTACGTGCGCGGAGCCATCCAAACAAGTCCATTTCACTGAACGGGACGAGAACAAGATGCGCGGATGCTACCACAGGGTTAGGGGTATCATGCAGGCCATGCAATGTATTTTTAAAGTATTTTATATGACTTTAAATGTTATGTTAAAGAAATGCCGATGCCAGATATAATGCCAGTATGCAGTATGTATAATATGAAAGTGCACGGATCAATGTAACAAGCCAGGATAAACCATAAACAGGAATCATGACGGTTTCAAGCAAGCGCGGGTCGGATGCAAATACAGATGTCAAATACACTATTCGCACCTAAAACACAGTAAATCAAGAAAATACCATAAATAAAGAAATACTTGAACTAGAACTGATATAAATGAACTAGGGTGTTACAATATGGCTCTACGCCACGGTCTCACGAAAGAGCCCATCGCCCCGAGGCTCGTCGCGTTCCCGTCCCTCCTGGGGAGGAATCGGTCAGCTCGCCTGCTTCCAAACATGACCGACACCCTCTCCCTCGATGGGATCGCGCAAATGGCACTCGCTGGGAGGACTTGAGAAGGAGCTCACCAGGGGACCTAAGGAATTTGATAGAATGGAACCGAAGTCGCAGCCTGGCGCATGCCACAAGTGAGAAGGGCCACCACTCCAACTACGCCGAATCTTCGAATTATCACGACCGCCTCGACGCCCTCGAGAAGAAAATCGAGGGCATACATCGGGAGGGTCATCCGCCCGGTGAAGGGGCCAGGTACGCCGCCGATTCACTTACGAAGCCCTTCACCGGGGAGCTGCCCGCCGTACACGTCTCGTCCAGGAACAAGCCGCCCAAGGTGGTCCTCTTCGACGGGAAGTCCGACTCTAAAGATCACTTGGACGGGTTCACAGTGAGCATGAGCTTCCAGGATAACTCGGACGCAGCCCAGTGCCGAGCTTTCTCGACCACCCTCATTCGTGCAGGTCGGGATTGGTTCCGAGGATTGGCGACATGCTCTATCTCAACCTTTGACGAGTTGGCGACCCAATTCCTCGGACACTTCGTCGGGAACAGACGGCAGAAGAGAACAGTCGACCACCCGTTCACCATAAAGAGCGGGGATAAAGAATCCTTTAAGGGATATGTCACTCGCTTCTACAACGCTCTCCTCGAAGCCCCCGATCACCGAGATGAAACTGTCATCACCGATCTAAGGTTGGGTCTTAGGCATAAAGAGTGGCTCCGTTCTTTTTCATTAGCGCAACCTAAGACCATGGCCGAGGTAAAAGCTTGGACTGAGCGAAAGATCCAACTCGAGTCTGAGGTGAACGCCAACATACCCCGGGACGACCAAGCCGGCCAAAAGAAGAGGGGCAGAGAAGAGAAGAAGAAGGTCGACCAGCTAAAACCCTACTCCCCAAAGTTCCAGGAGTATACTCCTCTCAACATCTCCCACACCAAGCTGTTAGAGGAGGCGAAGGGCGAGCGATTCTTCAAGCTCCCGCCGGTCACCCAAAGAGCGGCTAAATATACCCGGGGCTCGTATTGCGTTTTCCATAGGTCCCAGGGCTACCCGACCGAAAACTGTAACCAACTTTGTGACTACATCGAGGAGTTGATCCGTTCTGGCCACTTGGCGAGGTACCTGCGGGACAAGCGGCAGACCGATAGGGAGCAGGAGAACCAGCCCCTTCCCGGGGAATTGACAATCGGGCAAATCATGGTCGTTTCCTCGGGATCTGCCCATGGTGCCGGCGAAACTCACCGCCTCCTACCCGTCGAAGGAACAAGCGTTCCACCCCAGAAAAAGAGCAAGTCTGCCGAACCCATCATTTTCACTGATGAAGACCTCCACGGTATATCCTTGCCTCATAACGACCCTTTCGTGATAACGGCGTGGGTCCACCGTTACGAGGTTCAGAGGATATTGGTCGATTCCGGAAGCTCGGCAGATATCCTCTTCTATGACTGCTTCCAGTGTATGAGGCTAGGGCCGTTCGATCTGTGGACATCCTTCCATGTCCTATCGGGGTTTACCAACCACTCCATTCCGGCTGAGAGAGTGGTCACCCTCCTCCTCAACATTAGGGAAGTGGGCCATACGAGAACCGTACCAGTGGAACTCATCGTTGCTAGGATCCCCTCGTCCTACAACATCCTCCTGGGACGCCCGACATTAAACGCCCTCCGGGCTCAAATCTCGACCTATCACCTTGCGATCAAATTTCCGTTAGATCATGGGGGATAGGCCGGTCCTATGGGAACCAACAAATCGCCAAGATTTGCTTTACCTTGACATCCACCGCCAGAGAGCAGAGCGACGACTTCGAAGACGCAAATGATTTCCAGGGGTCCTTGGACACGCGCGATGAACAGAGAGAAATCCGAGGAGCCCCGGTGGAGGCGCTAATAGAAGTCCTCCTCGTCGAGGGGAATGAGGGACGAAACGTCCAGATCGGATCCCTTTTGACAGGAGCCCGGCGCGAAGACTTGATCCACTTTCTCCGAGGGAACTCGTACGTGTTCGCCTGGGCGCCTTCTGACATGCCTAGGATCGACCCCAAAGTAATTTCGCATAAGCTTGGGGTCGACTCGAAGGCCCGACCTGTCAGACAAAAGAAGCGAAGTTTCGCGCTGATCAAGTAAAAGGCAATTGAGGACGGGGTCGATAAATTGCTCGCAGCCAACTTCATTCGAAATGTTGACTACTCAGATTGGCCGGCGAATGTAATCACAGTTAAAAAGGCGAACGGGAAGTGGCGCATGTGCGTCGACTTCACAGACCTGAACAAGGCCTGCCCGAAAGACAACTACCCATTCTCTCGGATAGACCAACTAGTAGACAGCTCGGCAGGCCATGAATTGCTCAGCTTCATGGACGCTTTCTCCGGCTACAACCAGATCCGTATGAACTCGACAGATGTAGAACTTGCCGCGTTCACCACAGACCGGGGGGTATACTGCTACAAAGTGATGCCCTTCGGCCTAAAAAATGCTGGGGCTACATATCAGCGCCTAGTTAACAAAATGTTCAAACCGCAGATTGGGAAGAACATGGAGGTTTACGTCGATGACATGCTCATGAAATCGACCTCATCAGACGAGCACACCAAAGATCTTGGCGAGACATTCGACGTCCTCTGCAAGTACAAAATGAAGCTGAATCCAGCCAAGTGCGCGTTCGGATTCACCAGCAGGAAATTCCTCGGGTTCATGGTTACCCACTGAGAAATCGAAGCTAACCCAGAAAATATCAGCGCCATTCTCAACATGGCTACACCAAAGAGCAACGTTGAGATCATGCGACTCACGGGGAGAGTGGCCACTCTAAGTCGCTTCTTGTCGAGATCCGGAGAAAAGTGCCACCCATTCTTCAAAGCCCTGAGAAAGATCCTAAAGTTTGAATGGTCGGAAGAATTTCAAAACGCTTTTGAGAAGCTCAAAGCGCACCTGGCAACTCCCCCACTGCTCACCCGACCAATTGAAAGAGATGAGCTAATATTGTACCCGGCGGTCTCCGACCAAGCTGCAGGCGCGGTGCTCGTCACGGAAGCCGAAGGTGTACAAAAGCCGGTCTACTACGTGAGCCATGTCTTTAAAGACACGTAAACAAGGTACCCGGCCATAGAAAAGATAGTCTTGGCGCTTATTGTCGCCTGAAGGAAGCCACGAAACTACTTCCAGACGCACACCATCCTCGTCCTTACCGAGCGGCCTATAAGGACTATTCTCGCCTCCCCCGAGTCGTCTGGCCGTTTGGAGAAATTGAGATGGGAGTTATCCCAATTCGACATCAAATACCGCCCTAGGCAAGCCATCAAAGCACAAGTCCTGTCATACTTCATGGTCGAGTGCACCATTCCCACCAAGGAAGCAGCATCGGCACGTGTCCTTGGGTCCCGACCCTCGGTCGAGGAAATACCTGACTCCGTCTCTGATTGGGTCCTTTACTTGGATGGATCCTCTACCGAGGAAGGGAGAGGAGCCGACCTTATCATTCGAGGCCCGAACGAGGCAGAGATGGAGTACTCTTTAAAGCTCGGGTTCAGAGCATCAAACAACGCCGCGGAATACGAGGCCTTGTTAGCCGGGTTACGAATCGCTTCCGAGGTTGGGCTGAAGACGATCTGGATTCGCAGCGACTCCGCCTTATTCATCGGCCAAATGACCGGGCGGTTCGAGGCCCGAGAGCCGCTCATAGTGAAGTACCTCGCTGAGGTGAAAAGACTTAAAAATTTTTTTGACGAAGTCCAAGTGGAACAGACTCTCCGGCACATGAACGCCCAAGTCGAAGCTCTTAGCATGCTTGCCTCTTCCTATACGGCGAACAATAAGAGGAATATCTTCTTCAAAGTCTTGCCACGGCCCAGCGTGGAAGACAGAGAGGTATCGCTTCAAGTATACACTGCTCAGCAGGAAGGCCAGGATTGGAGGAAGCCACTTGTGGAGTTCCTAAAGGATGGTACACTTCTGGAAGACCGAAGGGAAGCACGCTGCCTTCGAGCCAAAGCCCGCCATTTCATTTGGAGCAATGGAAACCTTTACAAGAAGTCATACACACAGCCTCTGCTCCGATGCGTCGACCCTCACGAAGCTGACTACGTCCTGCGCGAGATACATGAAGGGGTCGGTGGAACGCATCAAGGGGCCCGTACCTTGGTCCAGAAGATGCTGCTCCAAGGATATTATTGGCCGACGATACACCAAGACGCTCAGAAGCTCGTCAGAGATGAAAAAACCGCCAACTCCACGGCAGCATACCCCATCTTCCGGCTACTGAGCTAACGGCCCTAACTTCCCCTTGGTTGTTTGCCTAGTGGGGGATGGACATGGTAGGCCAACTCCCCATTGGTACTGGCGGACACAAGTATATCCTCGTCGCGGTAGACTATTTCATGAAGTGGATTGAGGCTGTCCCCATCAGAAAACCGGACGCCGCAACTACCATAAAGTTCCTGCAGAACAACGTAATCTCCCGATTCGGGATCCCAAGGTGCATCATTACTGACCATAGGACGAATTTCGAAAACGACAAAGTCAAAGAGTTCTGCAACGAGTACCACATACTAATGAAGTTTACCGCGGTCGCGCATCCTCAATGCAACGGACAGGCCGAGGTTGCTAACCGAGACGTCATCCGTGGTCTTCGAGCTCGTTTGGAAGGAAGACAGGGCAGCTGGGTTGAGAAACTACTATGGGTGCTTTAGGCCTTACGCACATCGAAGAAGATGCCCATGGAAGAGACCCCCTTCAGCCTCTGTTATGGTACCGAGGCAATGGTCCCAGTGGAGATCGGACTGCCCAATTACAGAGTCGAACACTTCGATGACGAAGCCAATACTTTGACGCTCCGGACCAATTTGGACATCTTGCTAGAGAAGTGGGACCGAGCACAGATCAAAGCGGCTACTTACCAACAACAAACAGCTCGCTACTACAACGCACGAGTGAAGCATATCACCTTCAAGACGGGAGATCTGGTCTTAAGGCGGAACGAATTCGTAGATCAGGGAAAACTGCACAAGTTCTTCCTGAAGTGGGACGGCCCTTTTCTCGTCTCCGAAGTATTGCCCGGTGGAGCCTATCGCTTACAAGACGCTGGGGGACGCAAGTTTCTTCGGCCCTACAACACTGAAAAACTCAAACTGTACAAATGAATGCATTTTCTTCTTTTCAAAGCGATGTAATTTTTCTTAAGTCTCCCGAATTAAAAAGGACTTCTTCCACAAATTTTGTTCTTTTTCTCGGTTCCGAGATCCCTAGATTCATTTCTGAGAGAGTATGTTAAAAGTACTAAGGGACAAAAAGAGACAAAACACATCGGAAAAGAAGAACTTTATTCATCAAAAGGTACTATGGGCTCCTCAGCCTTACAAAAAATCACAACAAAGGGGGTAAGGGGTTGAGAAAGCACTGCTGATGGTACTCCAAGGAGATCTCCGCCAGTCGAGCCCTAGCTTCTTCAGCCCGCTCCCTCTGATGTTGCCCATGGACCCGATATGCCACGGAAGCACTGGAGTTCCCGCCCGCTGGGCAAGAGTCCGCGATCTGCCTCTTCTGGAAACACTCCTGAAGAAGAGCCACCGATCGGTCCCGCCGGCTCTTCGAAATCAAGCCGTGGTGATGAAGCGTATGCAGCTTGTCAATCGCCTCGTCCAGCAGTTGTAGAGACAAGGCGTTATGTAGCCCCAGGGACATCCTCCAAATCCCATACATGAGCAGTTGGAGGAGGGGTGACCGCCGGGGCAGTAGACGACCAAAGTGGTCCTCCATGCACTCGATCACCATATGGTATGTCTCTTCGGTGCATCCCTGATCGTATAGGTACACATCGTCGTGAAAGATAATCTCTTTGATAGAGTAGATAAATCCGGCCATTTTCAGAAACGCGAGGCTAAAAGAAACCAACATGCTTTCGCTATTTATAGCCTCAACAGAATCCCTAAAAGGCCAAACTTTGTGCGCGCAGTAACGCGAATCACGGGATATTTTCAAATTTACCAATACAGAGCTGCCGAGTGGCGACCATGCCGATCCTCGCGGGCCCCTAAGCGGTCAATAGAAGTTGGAACGACGCGATCCATAGAGCGTCACGCCTTACCTGTGCGTTTCTGCCACGTTTTGTCTGCGACGGTCACTCTTCCAGACTTTTACAAGTCAAGGGAGATTGAACGACGTCCCATGAAGGCGAAGAGAAGTCTAGAAGCCCTCATCAAGAGGCCACTAAGCAGCTTCCCTGCTCGGTAAATCCTTAGCGGGTAGCTCATACCTATCAACGCTAAGGATCCAAAGCCCTCACCAAGAGGCCACCGAGCAGCTTCCTTGCTCGGTCAATCCTTAGCGAGTAGCTCCTACCCATCTACGCTAAGGATCGAAGCCTTCACCAGAGGCCACCAAGCAGCTTCCCTGCTCGATCAATCCCTGGCGGGTAGCTCCTACCCATCTACGCCAACTATTGAAGCCCTCACCAAGAGGCCACCGAGCAGCTTCCCTACTCGGTCAATCCCTAGTGGGTAGCTCCTACCCATCTACGTCAAGGATCTAAGCCCTCACCAAGAGCCCACCGAGTAGCTTCCCTGCTTGGTCAATCCCTGGTGAGTAGCTCCTACCCATCTACGCCAAGGATCGAAGCCCTCACCAAGAGGCCACCGAGCAGCTTCCCTGCTCGGTCAATCCCTGGCGCGTAGCTCCTACCCATCAACGCTAAGGATCCAAAGCCCTTATCAAGAATCCACCGAGCATCTTCCCTGCTTGGTCAATCCTTAGCGGGTAGCTCCTACCCATCAACGCTAAGGGTCCAAAGCCTTCACCTAGAGGCTACCGAGCAGCTTCCCTGCTCGGTAAATCCTTAGCGGGTAGCTCTTACCCATCTACGCCAAGGATCGAAGCCCTCACCAAGAGGCCACCAAGCAGCTTCCCTGCTCGGTCAATCCTTAGCGGTTAGCTTCTACCCATCTACGCCAAGGATCGAAGCTCTCACTAAGAAGCCACCGAGCAGCTTCCCTGCTCGGTCAATCCCTGGCGGGTAGCTCCTACCCATCTATGCCAAGGATCGAAGCGTTCACCAAGAGGCCACCGAGCAGCTTCCCTGCTCGGTCAATCCTTAGTGGGTAGCTCCTACCCATTAACGCTAAGGATCCAAAGCCCTCATCAAAAGGCCACCGAGTAGCTTCCCTGCTCGGTCAATCCTTGGCGGGTAGCTCCTACCCATCAATGCTAAGGGTCTAAAGCCCTCACTAAGAGGCCACCGAGCAGCTTCCCTGCTCGGTCAATCCTTAGCGGGTAGCTCCTACCCATCTACAACAAGGATCGAAGCCCTCACCAAGAGGCCACCGAGCAGCTTCCCTGCTCGGTCAATCCTTACCGGGTAGCTCTTACCCATCTACGCCAAGGATCAAATCCCTCACCAAGAGGCCATCGAGCAGCTTTCCTGCTCAGTCAATCCTTAGCGGGTAGCTCCTATCCATCTACGCCAAGGATTGAAGCCCTCACCAAGAGGCCATCGAGCAGCTTCCCTGCTCGGTCAATCCTTAGCGGGTAGCTCCTACCCATCTACGCCAAGGATCGAAGCCCTCACCAAGAGGCCACCGAGTAGCTTCCCTGCTCGGTCAATCCTTAGCGGGTAGCTCCTACCCATCAACACTAAGGATCTAAAGCCCTCATCAAGAGGCCACCGAGAAGCTTCCCTGCTCGGTCAATCCTTAGCGGGTAGCTCCTACCCATCAATGCTAAGGCTTCAAAGCCCTCACCAAGTGGCCACCGAGCAGCTTCCCTGCTCGGTCAATCCTTAGCGGGTAGCTCCTACCCATTTACGCCAAGGATCGAAGCCCTCACCAAGAGGCCACCGAGCAGCTTCCCTGCTCGGTCAATCTTTAGCGGGTAGCTCCTACCCATCAACACTAAGGATCCAAACCCCTCATCAAGAGGCCACCGAGCAGCTTCCATGCTCGGTCAATCCTTAGCGGGTAGCTCCTATCCATCAACGCAAAGGATCCAAAGCCCTCATCAAGAGGCCACCGAGCAGCTTCCCTGCTCGGTCAATCCTTAGTGGGTAGCTCCTACCCATCAACGCAAATGATCCAAAGCCCTCATCAAGAGGCCACCGTGCAACTTCCCTGCTCGGTCAATCCTTAGCGGGTAGCTCCTACCCATCAACGCTAAGGATCCAAAGCCCTCATCAAGAGACCATCGAGCAGCTTCCCTGCTCGGTTAATCCTTAGCGGGTAGCTCCTACCCATCTACGCCAAGGATCAAAATCCTCACCAAAAGGCCATCGAGCAGCTTCCCTGCTCGGTCAATCCTTAGCGGGTAGTTCCTACCCATCTACGCCAAGGATCGAAGCCCTCACCAAGAGGCCACTGAGCAGCTTCCCTGCTCGGTCAATCCTTAGCGAGTAGCTCCTACCCACCTACGCTAAGGATTGAAGCCCTCATCAAGAGGCCACCGAGAAACTTCCCTGCTCGGTCAATCCTTAGCGGGTAACTTCCTGCCTTCCTATGCTAAGGATTGAATCCCCACCAAGGGGCAACCGCGCAGATCCCTGCTCGGCTCACCTCCAACTGATAAATTCCTACCATCCGAAGATGAGGGTCTAGGAACTACATCAAGGGGGAATCAATCAACGCCGACCAATTCTAACTTGGCTATTGTTCAACTCACACTGAAAGACGTGGTCGTCGGTCCGACTTTAAGGAATGGCCAGATACCGACCTTCCTACACTGAGGGATAATTCGATGTATTTTAAGTGAACGATCGCCACCTCGACTCCGGGGCTGGGGAGGGCACCGACCTTCCTGCACTTGGTGATTAATTAACTTACACTCGACACGCGATCATCATTTAAAAGGCCGGTCATCGACCTGCGGCCTAACATTTGAATCGAGGAAAAGACTGACAAGCTCAAGTACTTACGCAAGAAACACATTGTCATGCCGAGGAAAATAAACCCAGCTTTATTCATGTTCCAAAATTTTTACAAGGTATTTTGGGCTCCCCAGCCTTACAAAAAGTGCCCGGAGGCTTACAAAAAAGAAAAACAAAAAGGGCATAAGGCAAAAGAGCTCAGGCTGCAGGCTCCGCCCGGATCTCACCCTGCTTAGCATCGCCCCCGGGGGCCGGGGCTTCTACCTCCGAAATCTCCTCTCCCCCGATGGCCGCCCCGACGCCAGCTACTTGCGGCGCATTCGCTGAGATTGGGACCCTAGCGCGGAGCTCATCGTCGGTGAACTCCGGCATCAACGTCTTGACGGCATCAAGAGCTTCGTGTCAAATGATGGCAGAGGCTTCACTGATGTCGGCGTAGAACTGGTCCGACTGCTTGTACAAGTCCACTGACTTGCGAGCTCGAAGCTCGGCGATCTTCGCTGCCTCAAGCACAGCCTCGGTCTCCTTCTTGCTGGCGTCCCTCGCCTTCTTCATTATGGCGTAGTGCTTGCCCAACTCCTCCAACTTGGCTTCGACAGCTCGGTGGGACTCGCTCAGAAGTCGGTAGGACTCCTGGCCTTTGGAGATCGTGAGCTCCTCCACGGCCAACCGGACTTCGAGGGCGGCTGTCTTCTCCTTCTCCTGCCGCAGCTGAAGGCGCAGATCCTCCGCCTCCGAAGACGATTCCCTCGCCTTTCTCAGGGCCGGGGCAAACTCCTCGGATTCCATGTTGACGATAAGGACGCAGTGTTGGAGGACCCGAGGAAAGCAGCAGATGGATTTAGAGGCGTTCAAACTAAGAAAAGGCACTTAAGATAGTACTTAAACGGATACTAACTTGAACTGCCTCCTGAGCAATCGCGGCCAGTTGGGCCTTCAGGGTCCCCCGGGGAATCTTGCCCTCGGCAGACTGCTCCATGTCCGCGAGAAAGTTGTCGGAGATGGAGAGCCTCGCGGGGACCACGAAATAGACGTCCCCCTCCTGCATGGGAATCCCCTCAGGGATCTCAGCTGACGGCGCGCGAGAGATCGTCCTTTTCCTTTTTAGGGGAACCTCGGCCCCCTCTTCCTCCTCCTCTTCCCTCGCCCGGGGCTCCGGGTCCCGCGCATGCTTCTGGCTACCCCATGGCGGTCATCGGGGGCTCGGGGCGATGCGGAAGGCCTCGCCGATGGTGACAGTCTCGGGGCCGAACTCGGGTTGGCTCGGGACAGGGTCATGCCCCCGGCCTTCTTCTGGGCCGTAGCGGCAATAGCAGTGAGGATCTTGGAACGGTCTATTTGTCCAGCAAACGAAGAGTACATAGAAAGGTTAGTGATGCTAGAAGGGCAAAAGAAATCATTCAAGTCTAAAATGGATCGTCCAAACTCCTAACTTACCCACGAAGCGTGCGGGGCTGAGACCGGCTCAGCTAAGGACCAGCTCGGAAAGGAGGACGTCGGCCCGCTGGATCGGCGCCCACATGGATGCCGCCCTCGTCTCATGTGAGGACGACTGCTTCGCCCTCGGGCAGTCGGCCCTGTGCCACTGTATAGGCACATGCCAATCCTCGTCCTCGGGTGGCCCGACGAAAACGAACTTCTCCTTTCATTCGTGGATGGAAGAAGGAACGACTACCACTCCCGACCCGGCCACCCACCCTTACGCTTTTTAAAGGAAAAATACACCCAGCCCGGCTCTCTCTTGCTCGTGCCGGGGTGATTCTTGTAACAGAGGAAGGAAGTGAGAAGGGTCAAGTTGAAGGGGATATCCTCAAGTTTCAACCGGACCAGAAACCCGAGAAGGATTCTCCACGAGTTCGGCGCTAGCTGGCCCGGGTCAAGTTGGAAGCAACGAAGCGCCCCGCACACTTTGGTGGAGAAGGGCAGACGCATTCCTGCCCGGAATGCTTCCAAATACAGGGCAATCTCCTTGCCCTACACCTGATCTGCCCGTTCTCCCTCCCTAGCTAAACGAAGCGAATAGTTAGAGGGGATATGGAAACGATCCCGAATCTCGGCAAGCTCGCCCACATTCCTCAAGACGGAGAGCGTATCGCGAGCGTTCCCGACACGCACCTTAAGGGCCCTTGCCGTCGCCTGGCGACGAGCGACGCGGGTAGCCCTGACCCTATGGGGCAAGCCTGCGTCAGAGGAAGCGACAAGAGAACCCTCTTGGCTGTCAGCAGCCAAAGAGGCGGAAGACTCCCTATACTCAACCTTAACAACTTCTACAGACTCCTCGGAAGAAGGCATCTAACCTGATTTAAAGGAATGAGCTCTCCGAGGAAAAAGCGAAGTGGATCCGACCTAAAGGATGGAGCGCCGAGCAATATTTCGCAGCGAAGGAAAATAATGGCCGAAGTGTTAACCGTAGGGGATCCCCCTCTTATTTATACAACTCGAAGGGAAGCATCCGATGGCCCTGATCGATTCCTGCCAAAACAAAGCGTCGTGTCTGTCAGCCGTTGAAGCTCCACGTGTCGAACGACCATTGGAGACGTCCCTTCGGTCGCAGGCGACAGCGACAGCCTGTCGCATCCACCAATCCGCGTCGGGAATGTGGCTTGTGCCTTAACAGACGTGCGAATGAATTGTCGCCCCTTCTTTAATGCACGATCCTTTATCTGATCCGTTGATGTCACTAAATATACGCGCGAAGATCCAAACGCTCGGGACACGCCACGCGGGTTCAAATATCTGAGCAGCACAACTACCCTATACCGAGCCATCCCGGAAATCCGCGCCAAAAGATTCCTGGAAACGAACTGCGCCTAGAAAACCGATCAGACCATTCTCGACCCGACCCATAAATAGATCGGGATGAGAGTGGAGGGCTAATGATGATACTCATAAGTGGGAATTCCCCAGATCATGACACGTGGCAAATGACGTGTCCCGGGGCTTACGGGACAGGAGCATACACGATACTTTGAAGACTTTCCTCGGGCCTCCGCCCCGAGGAACGACCCGGCCTTCAATGGCCTCCCAGAACACTTCTGTGTTCGCCTTACAAATAACCATCGGCTCGCCTCCGAGCCCTCCTACATGCTGAGCTTCCTCAGCTTCCCAGCTTGCCCCCGAGCTATCACAGAACTAAGCTTCCTCGGCTCCCCACTCGTCTCCGAGCCTCCCACCGAGCTAAGCCTCCCCGGTTCTCCCGAGCAACCAAGAACGCAGAGCCTAAGCGCCTCCACAACGGCTTCGCGTATCTCGCTGAAGCGAGATATCCTCCGCCCCACGTCTCGCGTCCCACGCTGGCGCATCCCCTATTAACGAACGTGTCCCGTCATTAATGCGAAGATCCCACCATTCACGAGGGCGTAACGCCAGGGGCGTAAATGACGGCGAAGATCTTGCGTCGGCTCGCTCCATGCAACCACTATAAAACCCCTCTCCCAGACTACTCAGGTAACGCAATTTTAATCCACTAAGCCGCTACTCTGCTAAAATTCCTTGGCTAACTTGATCGTTGGAGGGTCCACGGTGGTACAACCACCCCGGGACTTCTTTTGCAGATAGCTCGGCTTCACCTCAAAACAAGTCCACCGAGATCTACACGCTTAAGGAGACAATCTTCAACACCAATCTCAACCCTTCATCAACGCTCGCGACAGATCGACGGAGGACAACATCTGAAGGAGATCAAAACCTCCATCACCTCGGCACGGCCGATCGAAATCGACCCGGATGATGGTGATATAAAGAATAAACCATCATCTTTCACTCTGTCTTGAAGGGAAAGACAAATTTAAATAAAAGAAAGTATTTTTACCTAAACCGAGATCCAAGAAGAGCTTGAAGGGTTTTGCAGAAGACGAGGTATGCCAACCAGCTGAGTTGTCACTTCTCGGATCTCAAACTTCTGTCACCTCCTTCTCTTGTTGTTGTTGTTGTTTTCCTTCCCTTCCTGTGTGACTAGGACAAGGGAATTAAGATTTTAAATATATATGGCTAAATTGCAAGAAAATACTTCACGGGTTTGACAGATAGATACCTAAGTTTTTAACGAGTTTCATATAAATACTTATCTCTGACATTAGGACTAACCAAGTTAATGACAAATACGAAATTACCATTATGCCCTCACTATTTAGGGCACATTGACAGGTCAAAAAAAATTAAGGAATCAAAAAATCTCCCCCCACCCCCATCTCTTTTCTCTCTCTCTGCG
Organism: Agapanthus africanus; assembly: GCA_030015575.1. Lineage (NCBI taxonomy): Eukaryota > Viridiplantae > Streptophyta > Magnoliopsida > Asparagales > Amaryllidaceae > Agapanthus > Agapanthus africanus. The sequence goes on along the minus strand of CM057343.1, from coordinate 11,724,339 downwards.
AGATCATCCCCCCTGCCCCCCGCCCACCCATCCCCATGCGATCTCTTCTGAGATCCAAAGGAGATCGAAGCCAATTTTGAATCTTGAAGGTGAATAGAACATGCAAGGAGGCGACTATTGCAGAACAGAAACCCTAGACGAATTGGGCATTGGTGGCGATCAAAGAAATCAAAGGATTTTCATTAACTTCAATCGCAGAAATTGACGTAGAAAGGGTAATAAATCTAGGTAGAGAATAAAATGTTGGGTATTTATATGCAACTTGTGAAAATTTAGGTATTTTATCTGTCAAATGCGTGAAACCTTATGTATTTTCTTGCAATTTAGCCAATATATATATGCATATAAATATGATTGGACGCAAATAAATCTGTTTATTTCTATAGTAAATCTAAGGGGTGTTAGCGGAGAAGAATTATAAATCCGGAATCCCCTGTCATTTGAGTAGCAATATTAAATCCTCTGTAATTTCAGGATGAAAATGCTTAGTACTTTTAAATGCAATTCGATTTATTTATGTAAAATTCCACCCACACATAACAAATGTAGATACCATTTGAATTTCATTAAATGATTCTTCATGCATGAAAAGCAATTTTACAAAATAAACAAGTACTCCAACACATTGGTTGTAATAAGTCAAACACAAGATATAATATAGCAATCTTCTTTACCATACTAAAATCACACAACCTATTTTATTGTTGCATAGTTACATGAAAAGCATCTACACCCCTGTATCCTTTGCAATTTTATTTCTTCAATCCAGGACTCTAAATCTTCACCATCATCTAGAGGGACATTTTGTAGTGCCTCAATCTCTATCGCATCAATATCCAACTCGTTGTTGCTATTTTCCTTTCGAAGAAAATCATGTATTTTGGCACATGTTTGCACTGTTTGTGTGTTATCGGACCGCACCCGGACCCTGACATGCAGGGGCAGATCTATATATAGCCTAGGTTAGGCAGCCACTCTAGCTAGGTAGTTTGAAGGCTAATGTTGGATTTTGCAGCTCTTTGCTTGTTTTTTCTTTAATTTTTCAGTAAAAGTTTAAATTTAACAATAAACCATTTTATGTAAGTAATTAAAAATCCTATCAACGGCGATCATCACTGGTCGTTTAATGTCCAAAATTTGATGTGAAATTTCGAATTTCTTTCAAGTTACATATTTCTTTATTACAATTCATGACAATTAAAAATTGCGTCCTACACGACCTGATATCATGGCTCCGCCACTGCCGACATGCTTTTGATTGCTTGTTAGACCGTCGCAAGATTGGCCCTCCAGTTCTTCCTCTTAAATATTACCATACATATTGTTCTTTCCAAATTTCAAATTAAGTTTAGGAATAACAATTCATATTGGGGTCTCTTTTCTAAATGTTCCATCATCCAATCTTTGGCCATTATCCGCTTCTTCAAATAAGAGCTCAAGATGATAATTAGCTTCATCTTGACTCCATTCCACGTAATTTCTCTTTGTTTGTGTTGCAGATTATTTGAAAGAACATCAAGATATTTGAAAGAACATGCAAATCATTGACAATTATATGTATATATGTGGTTTTGAATGATCATTTTTAAATCATCACATGCTTCCATAATCTAACTTTATGAGCTTCTAAATAGAAGCAAAAGGGTATGTCATACTGAAAACTGTCAATTACAACAATCAAATGTTTGGTAAAGATTCAATTGAATGCTATTTTCATCAACAAATACATTCAGCTATCAATTACAACAATTAAAGGTTTGGTTAATGTACCCAATTATATACTAATATGAAAAAGAAAACACTTGAAAATCTATGGAAATGCAAGAAGGTATTCTAAAAAATTTTAACATGTTATCAACCTTGAATTTCATACTCAATATAGAATGATTAAAGATCCTTGTTTACTCAAACTTTGCTATTGGTTGAAATAGAAAAAAAAGAAATTTTCCAACACAAAAAATGAAGTAGCCGATCACGTATATGCTAACAAATGATTTTCCTGACCGAAAGTTATATTTAATAGAACCTTGAAAGTAACCTATTAACAGGTAAAGATGACAGTTACATCCAAAAAAAAAAGATTAGCGTACAATATATAAAATATAGTGAAAATGTGCAAATGATATTATAGACCTCATCAAAAGTAAATAGAACTTTAAACCACAAGATACAAGGAAAACTTAAAAAAAATTTAATAAAAAGGAAAGAAAAAAGAGATCACCCAAACCCCAATTAGGCATATATAATATAAAGTCCTATTTTAATAGCACCTGAGACCTATATCTCAAACTCTATAACAACATGCATGTGCCAAATTTTCGTATGAAAATTTAAACATGTATGTTTTTATATTATCATAAAAATTCTTTAAATGCAAAAAGTTTTCTAAGAATTAGTTTGATGGGAGGAGAAATGCATTGTATGGGGAAAGTTCGATAGTCTTTTGGGAGTGTTATCTCTACTTTACAATCATAACTGGAAATGGAAGGAGCTCACATGGCACTCTCGAGTTTATTTAAAATAAAATACTTAAAAAGACAAGAAAAATCCTTAACCATCCAACTCATTGGCTTTTATGTTAAAAATGTCCCATGATGTCAATAATTGTAAAATTCTTAAAACTACTTTGAAAAAAAATAGTTGAAGATGTTATCTGTACTATTAAAACATGTAAAGGGAAAGCTTCAAGCAATTAGTTTAAAATATCTATATATCTATATAAACTTAATTAGTTTTAAGAAATTTAAAATGATTTTTTATATAAAATTGAGGTATATGTAGTTAGTCATCATATGTTATCATTATTGATTTTATTAAACAATCTTTTTATGATAAACTACAGATTATAGATTATAGATATAAATAGATAAAATTATAAATTGATATAGATATAAATATATTATAAATATAGATTTACTATAGATAAAAATGTATTTGTATTGAACTTAAGAGCGAGCTGATGTATAATTTTATTATTAACCGCAAGTGCACGGTATATAGTTGTAACACTTATGTGTTTAACGGGTCGATCCACAAAAAAAACTTTTAGTTTATTTATTCGTTCAATCAGATTAAATGAAAACTTGGAATTTTTATATCGATTAAAGAAAAACTAATGACTTGAATTAAAAATCAGATAATAAAAAGTATACTTAGGGTTAGAATCCCCTAGACTAAACGTATAATAAAGCTGTATTTCTCTCTCTCTCTCTCTCTCTCTCCTATAGATCCAATTAATCTATTCTAAAAATCTGGTTTTTATTTCTAAGTATAAGGTATATGTTTTGTTTACTACATACCCTATCAAAGTCTGTAAAAACTATATTTTTATCCTAAATCATTTTAGACATATATAGAGATTAAATTAAAATGAGATAAACTATAATGTGCTTTCCTTGAGAATAACTTATAGGTTATTTACTTTAATAAATTATCAAAAGAGAAAGAACATTATGATTATCATATGCTAATTTATCATTTTAATTAAGCCCAAATATTGAGAAAAAAACTACGTTTTTATTACATTCTAGCCTAGGTTCATCATACCCTAGGTATTCCTACGCGTAGCTATTCATATTGCAAAAGAAAAACATGCATGAATTAAAAGAAAAAAAATCATGTCGAAGGCAGAAAAGAGAGCATGCAAAGTAACACAATTAAAATAAAAAGAGAAAATAAATTTATTGATTAAAACAGACTTCAACTTTAACAAGAGCGTTCTTCAATTCCAAAGCAAGTATAAAGTAAGAAAAGAAATATGCTTGGTCTAAAATACTAAGCTAAAGGAGAAGATCCTTTTTAATTCCCGAAACCACATATTTATATAAATATAATAGAAACCCTATCTCTAAAATAAATCAGAGCCGTACGCCAAAATTCAACGGCAGATATGCAAGTGGGGCCGAGTTTTCTCAGGGTTGACTGAGTTTTCTCGGATTGATCGCGTTCGTTTGTGCTGATTTTTTGGCTGCACTCTCCTGATTTGATTTGGTTAGTTCTGATTGCATCTTATCTCGAATCTCTTGCCATCTCTATGTTGTTTCGTAGATTCTCTTCCAGTTTTCAAATCGGGTTGATACGATTTGATTTGATCTCTTTTTCTTCTTTATTGAGACAGTTAAACCTGTAATATCTGCAATTATTCACCAAATACCTTTAGTAGCATTTAAATATATAAATCATTTTAATTCCAATAAATCACAATTATTATTGATTTCCCTTCTCTTGTATTTATTACTTAACAAAAGATAGTGAAATGATGATAAAAATATGCAATAAAATGAACTGATCAAATACTTTACACTTATCTTTTGCTAGTCCTCTAGCTAAACTAAGACAAGAAAATCCTATATAAAAAATAAAGAAAACTAAATAAATCCTATCTCACTTTCGCAGGTATCGCAGTTGCATTTAGCACGTACAACAAACTATTAAATCTCAAGGTTACCTAAGAGAAAGAGTGTTCTCCTGAGGGTTTTTAGTGAATTACACCCATAAAATTCAAAAATAAAATAAAATAAAGAAACTATAAAATTAAAGATAAGAAAAGGCTTTACCAAAATATCATGCCGGTTTATAAAGTTCTAAGTTTTCTCGAGTTTTCATCCGAAAGCTCAGTCTCAAATCTAGGATTTCTATCATTTTTAATAAAAACTTAATCTTATTTTTCACTCCACCTTTTATCAATTTTCGCTCATACACATCTTCGTGCTCGTGCAATAATCTTTTAATCTTGGAACTTCAATTCAAACCTTCATATCTCCTTTAACTTCCTTTCCAAAATTATATATATATATATATATATATATATATATATATATATATATATATATATATATATATATAATTTTAATCTTAGAACTTCAATTCAAACCTTCATATCTCCTTTAACTTCCTTTCCAAATTTTTTTTATATATACAATTTTTTAATAATTTTTTATGCACCTTTCAACATGACTATTCTTGCTTCTTGAGGCACCGATAACCAGTTACTCAAAATTTTATTAAAATGTATTTATTTTATTAGGCTTTCTAAGCTACCCATGTAATGAGCTTTTGGTTAATGACTCCGAAACCAAATGGCTTTAAGGCACCAGGTGTAGAAACACTCATAGGATTTAATTACTCAAGTAACGAAAGCCACAAAATAAAGACTTATTATTATGTTTTACTTAAGGAATGCAATTTTTTTAGAAAGAAAAATAACGGAGATATTTCAAGTTATTCTTTTCATCCAAAAATTAAAGGTGTGTATGTATAGATAAGGTGTTTATTAACTGCGATCAAGTTCAAGATGGGTTATTTTTTAGACTTTGTCTCCATTAAAAATTTCAATATTTTCCCTTCATATTAACTTAACTCATGAATTAGACTCAAAATTACTTATTTTTAAACGAACTAGTTTGATCTTAAGCAAACTTCTTTCTTTATCTTTTATTTTCTATTTATTTTTTATTTAAAAAAATAGCAGTAAAACAAAGAAAAAGAACATCTAAAAAGAAAGAAAACCAAATAATATACAGACCCCTCTCCACACCTAAGCTAGACATTATCCCCAGTGTCTTCGTGTCGTAACCATTTTTTCCATTTTTCCAATTCAATAGCAAATAATTTTCATAAGTTAATATAAGAACACATTTAAGGAGGAGTAAACATAAATTATTAGAATTGAGAGACTTATCCTGAAGATTTCTCAAGAACTTCACCTTCCATGAATTCATCAATGATTTATGTGCCGATCTGAATTGCTTCTCAATATATAAAAGTAATTGATTTTGAGTAATGAAAGGTGCAGTATGAGGTTCTAGTTGAATGTGTAAAATTTGAGAACTGTGGTGATCTAAATCTTTTAAAAGCATAAGTTCTTTTTTAAAAATTTCCTCAAAAGTGTCATTTTCCAAATCACAAGTTTCCATAATAAAGGAAAATTGTTGAGAATTGTGGTGATCTATTGTGTCAAAAAATATAAGCGAATCATAATCAAACCGGACTTACTCAAACGTCAGATTCATCCATTCAAAAATTATATCATTATAAAAAATTAACTGGTCATATTTATCAATATTTGTTACAAGTATTAACCATTCAAAAAATATATTCTCCTATAAGTTCGAATGGTTATAACCACAACTAATGTGATATACAATAGTTGAATATTGTGGATAATATAGCGCAAAAACAAGAAGATGAAGATATGCTTTTTCAGCTCTTTTCCGCACTAAAGCATCTCGATTTCAACTTATAGAGTCAAATTCTGATGGATTTTGTAGAAAATAAGGAATATAGATACAAGAAAATTCAATCGAGCTTTGGAATGATGAGGAGTTGTCGACAAGAGAAGAATTATCATGTAGTGACTCATTAGAAGGTGTATTAATAAATGGCGGAATCACATGATCTTCTTTAATAATGAGTTCAAAATGAGATTTTGATTGCGAAGCCAGAGGGGTTAAATAATCTAATTTATTTAAGAAAATGAATTCCTCTTTAAAATGTTCCTCTAAATAATAATGCTTAAACTCGTTTTGTAAACTTGGAGAAATGATTTGATATAATTTTTTCAAAGGTATAGATTCTTCTTTGAAAAATTCTCCCAAATCAAAATCAAATGCATTATCCTCCAACTTTTCTAGAAACACAAATTTTTCATTATAAATTTCTTCAAATTAATCATCAAAGGAAAATGTTTCTTGTGTAGACTCTTCATCAATTTCATTAACTTGTATGATCAAAAGTTCAAAATTAGGTTACCATGGAATATTTGAAACTTGAGAATCAAACCTATCTAACTCATTTATAAATTTTGGTTCCTTTAAAAAATACTTATCAAAGTCAAACGTTTCTTCTTTCGACTTATCATTAAAAGTATTAACATTAGGAATATGGTCAAACGAGTCGGTACATTGGCTTTCTAGATTAGCAATATTGTGATCAAGAAGTTTAGGCTCTAATCTTCGTGGTTCCTCAATACTCTGCTCCTCAAAATTAATTTTCTCCTCAGATATTTCTTCGATTTTTTTGTTCAATTGTTTCACTCCAATTATCCATAGGATCAAAGTCAACGTGATATCTAGACTCAGAAGAATGTGTTTGAGAATGTGGCTCGATCGAATCGTTAGATCTGTCAACTTGTGTATCCACTTTCAAACCGGACCTTAAAGTTGTTAGGGAATTAAAAAAATTAGTTGGGTCCTCTTGAAACATGTTAGTTTGACTTGAACTAACCCATTGATTCATAGGGTTTTGATTAGTTGATTAGGAAAATTCTCCTCTTTCTTTTCACTAATTTGTGCAATTAACTGATCCATTTGAATTTCTAACCTAGCAAAAACTTGAACGTTTTGTTCATAAGTTTCCATAAATATTTCCAAAATTTTCTCTAAATTGGTCACTCTCTCATCTACATTAGTCGTGTTAGGATCAACTTGAATGAAGGACCGAACAAAAGTTTTTAACCTATCTTCTGAAGTGTAACGCTGCTGTTCATTCTCATCATAAAAATCTGGTAGGATGGTTACCCTAACAAACTCTTCCAACGCTAATTCTAAACTGGACAACTTATTATTACTTTCAGCAAAATCTAATGGATTTCAGATTGGATTTGGTTGATTAAGATGAGAATATAGACCTGCTGTATGGTTTTGGTACGGTTGAGATTGATTGTTATAGCTAAGATTATGAACGTTTTGGTTCGAAAAAAAATTAGGATAATTTGGATCGTAAGTTGGAACATAATCATTATTCCTAAGCTAATAATATGTTACATTTTCTTGATTACAACCTGTTCACCTCCGAAAACAGAGACGGACCGCGTAGGTCGTCTTGCCTGAATTTAGGGACAGATGCTATTTGGGTTTATCCATCAACCTCTCCGAATATGCCTAGTTGATTTATAGCACCGTATATCGGAGGTTTGGACGAATGCGGCCATTGTAGCAGACTTCATCAGATTCCCTCTCGTTTGTGAGGGGTTTTTGATTGTGGGGACGCTCTTCCCTACAGGCGCAAGCCCCTGCAGTTAATTGCATTATCGTATCGTGATAACCACTTTCTCCTGCTCCAGAATTTCACTTCATATCGTTTGTGTTTGTTTTATTTTTGTTTTCCCGTGGATTGTAAATGGAGACTAATTTATATTGTCGCCCGTAGCGCGTGGATTAGTCCAAATCCATATATCTTAGATTTGGGTTTGGATTAATTTAAGCATCGTTGATCTGTTTTGAGATCAAGATCGACTTAAATGTTTACGAGCATTTGGGAGCTCGATTTGTTTTCGTTAAGGATGAGTTAGTCCAATTTGATACTAAGATCTACTTAACACGGTTTTAGGATCATTTTTGTTTCAGATCCAACAAGATAGCATTTGGGCTCTGTTGTTTTAGTTTAAGGACGTTTCGGTCCCTTATCGCCATTTTGGAGGTGAAGTTATAGTTTGAGGACATTTTGGTTTATAGATCACAATTTTTGACGTGAGGTTTTAGTTTAAGGAAGTTACGGTCCGTTGTTGCCATTTTGGAGGCAACGTTTAGTTTGAGAACGTTTCGGTCTGTAGATCACTATTTTTGGATGTTACGGTCCGTTGTCACCATTTTGGAAGCAACGTTTAGTTTAAGAACGTTTCGGTCTGTAGATAACCATTTTTGAGGTGAGGTTTTAGTTTAAGGACGTTACGGTCCGTTGTCGCCATTTTGGAGGCAACGTTTAGTTTGAAAACGTTTCGGTCTGTAGATCACTATTTTTGATGTGTGGTTTTAGTTTAAGGACGTTACGGCCCGTTGTCACCATTTTGGAGGCAACGTTGAGTTTGAGGACGTTACGGTCCGTAGATCACCTTGCGCGCACGTGTATTTGTTACGTATCGGGATGAGCAACGATGATATGGGATACATCCAGTTTGGGATGTGGTTTGATCTGAAATGTGCACGTCAGTTTGGGAAGTGCACCAAAAAGCAGTTGGTTGTCAAGACCGGCCACCTCTCTGAAGACGTTGAGGATTTACAACGACATGTATCTTAGGTATGGAGAGATGTACCCTTAAACCAATTCTTTTATTTGAGAAAAAAAGTAGTTGGTGGTCAACCCAGAAATCATTAGTCATATTTTGAGACTAAGGTTTCCTCGGGGGAAATATGGGATGAATATCATTTTGGATATCATCAGTTGAGTGGTCATCAGTCATGTTTGGGACTGAGATTAGTTTGGGAAAACATGAATATAGAGGATCGGTCGATTTGGAGATCAAAGAGGTTTTGACCTCAGAAATACTTAGCCAATTTAGGGCTGAAGTTGATTTCCCATAATGCTAAACACCGGTGTATGTTCAGCACTCACGTGTTCCTACATGAGCCTCCGAATCGGTGTTAAACACTACACTTTGGAGGCGCTCACATGTGGGTACATGAGGCGCCCCAAAGTGGGAGTTGTTCTCTGGGTTCTATTCCCCATTTCTTTTTTATAAGTGCTGAGCACTTGGTTATGTTCAGCACTCATGTGTTCTCACGCGAGGCTCTAAATCAGTGTTAAACACCGCACTTTAGAAGTGCTCACGTGTGGGCACGTGAGGTGTCCCTCAGTGGGAGCTGTTCTCTTAGTTTTATCCCCCTTTTTTTTATATAAAAGTGTTAAACACTTGATTCCTGTGGTGCTCATGTGCGAGCATGCGATGCGGTTTGTGTCTTTCCCTTTTTATTCATTAGAGACGCTCACGTGAAGCACGTAAGATCTTATTGTAGTATTACTAATGAATCACCAATCTTTCCTTCTGAGTGTTTGGAGATTTTAATCTCATGCTAGGATTTTGGAGGATCTCATGCTTCTTGTTTTTGTAAGAATCAATTTCTTATTGTAGGGTTAAACCTTGATTTTCAGATGAATTAAATTCCCATATATTTCTGTAAGAATTAAATTCTTTGAACTCGGTTTTTTCCCTTAGGTTTTTGAATCTGCATGACAGAATTTTCCCCGATGAGAATTAAATTCTTAACTTATGGGGAGATCTGCTTCTGCAGATCTCAACCAGAGGAAGAACTAAGTTCTTCGATGAAGGGTTAAACCCTTAGAGATGCAAAGAACAGTCTTTTGTTTTTTCCTTTACCTAGTGTTTCAAGAGAACAAGTCTTTTCTTCTGAGAATTAAATTCTCTCACAGTATATTCTTTAAGTCTCTCTGGGTAGCTCTCTCTCTCTTCTTTTCTTTTTCTTCTATCTCCTTTCTCCTCCTCTCCTTGCTCCTATTTATATGAGAAGAAAAATAATCAATTTGCTAGGAAAATCCATCATTGAGAGATCATGATTGATTTTATAATCAATCCAATTGATCTGGTGAATTTTATTCACCGTTGGATTTTTAATCCAAAGGCTCTCTATTTAACAAAGAAGATTTCTTATTTGTTTTTTTAACCAGATTAGGAAATATTTTCCTAAGATAGAATTTTATTCTATCATATGAATATCTTGTTAGTTTAACAAGATTAAAATTTTATTCTATCATAGAATTTTATTTATATGAATATGTTTTATAGAATTTTATTCTATCACACGATCATCGTTGGATCTTTGATCCAAAGGTCCTTCGCTTAACAACGAAGATGTTTCTAGTTTAAGAAAGATCAGGGAAATATTTCCCACATATATAGAATTTAATTCTATCAGATAGTTCATCCAATATTCTTTGTTAGGGAAAGATCTTTTCATATTAGAAAGATTTAAGGAAATATTTTCCAAGTATAGTTTTAATCCTGTTGTTTAGAATTTAATTCTATCAGCTTCGAAGGTTTTAAGAGCACTCACGTGTAGCACGTGATCCCAATGGGATTAAGCTTGTTTGCTTATATGCAACAGCATATGAGTGTATCGCGTGTTAACACGTGAGCCTTTTTGGCTTGCCATCTGTTTGAATGCAGCTCCTATATGCTCTGCATATAGGCGCTCACGTACTTACACGTGAGGCTCAATTTTAGCCTAGCAGTTGCTTAAACGCAGCGTCTATAAGCTTTGCATATAGGTGCTCACGTGAGGCTTCATTAGCCTAGCAGTTGTTTTAACTACAGTGCCTATATGCGTTGTATATAGGCACTCACGTGTTAAACATGTGGGGTTGTTTTAGTGGGAAATTTTCCCCCACCCATTTTTTAAAGGAACAAATACCCCCCAGCATTGCTCTCACGTGGCTTGCACGTGAGTGCAACGCCGTCTGCCCTTACAGCCGTTGGATTGCCTAGGGGAATAGGAAGATGAACCGTTCCCCATCATGTCTTATAAATGCGGAGCTTTTCCTCTAGGAAGAACATTGTTCTTTAATCTCCTTCCTTGCTTATTTTTTTATAAGAATTTAATTCTTCTTTTCAGAGCTTAGTTCTCTGCTCGCTGAAACTTCAGAGTTAAACTCTGTCAAAACTCATTCTTTGATAAGAATCATGAACATGACCCTTTCTTGCTTTTTGCCTTTGATTTTAAATCCATCAACAGAGCGTCGCTCTTTTCTTAAATTGGTTTCTTAAACATCCAAAGCACACATTTTTTGTAGATTCTAAGATCTTGAATCAATGGGAATTGTTGATCATCCTCTTTGGGTTTTACCCTATCACCGATCCTTAAGAATCCTTGGAATTTAATTCCATTTTCTCTGCCTCCTCGCTATGGGAGTTTTCTAGGATTTAATCTCTTTATTAAAGGAATTTTGCCACAGAGCTTAGCTCTGACAGACTTTTGGGAATTTTATTCCCTAATGTTCTTGAGTATTTTAGGGTTTTGACGCCCTTAACACAGATTTGAATCTGTCATGCATTCTAACAGAACTCGTTTTAAGAGTCGTTTAAACTTTACTGTTTGATGAGAATCCTTTTTGATTCTCTCAATAATTATTTTGCCTCATCATTGGTGAGCCGCTATTTAGATTTTGTGGGGTTTATTGGTTTTGCAGCCAGTGGTCCCGTCACATCACGGTTTTCTTTTCTTTTCTTTTAAGTTACTTTATTATTTATTATTATTATTTTTAAACGGGGTTCTTTTATTTTAGGAACGATGGCCTCGCTTCCCGACTTTCCTTACACTCGCTCTGAAGCCGCTTTTCCAGAGTCGCCATCGGACGAGGAGGTTATGGCGATGATCAGGACGCATGACAAGGACCATACTAGTCTTCTCTTGTAGGGAAAGTGGTACGGTCATATCATTGGGGGCCGCCGTAGTTTTACCTGCGAAGAGCCAACAGAACCCATCCGCTCTATATCATTGACGGAACGCCCACGGACTGCTTACGCGGTGGAGGCGACTAACTGGACTCCCGCGGGCCAACTTGAGCCGTCAACGACCGAGATACCCAACCAACCCATGGTGGCCATTGATATTCTGGGGCGCCGAATATGTCAGGACGAAGCTCGACCTTGGGGGAAGGTTTATAAAGTAGGCGTTATCCCCCGCTACCCAGTGGGCTACTTTCCCTGGGCTCGGTACATTCTCTTTGCTCAATGCGCATGTCTGTAGAAGGCCGGGCTGTACCAGACAGTGTACGCTTTGTTGTTTTATTACCACACCCCTCACGTCTGGTGGGTTAAAGCTTTCCTGAATCAATAGAACCTTCCCAACAACACGTTCTTGCTAGGGGATCGGGATGTCTCAATTTCACTGAAGAGTTTCGCGAGATCTCCGGGTTGCCGATCAGAAGAGTGTACTATGAAGAGTTATTGCATCCTGATGAATATGTGTTTGATACGGTGCCTGCTATGCTTGACGACTTGTCGACTGAGAATGTCGTACGTTATAAGTACTCGAGTTTAATCAAGGCCCTGGGTATCTTTGAAAAGCTGTTCGTGACATCGGGAGGGCAAGGTGTCACCTTTGATGCTTTCATTGCTTGCTTCTTTCGAGAGGACGTCTTATCCAAAAAGGCTCCAAAATTTGCAAAAATTGAAGACACTTTTGGATTGGGGTTAAGGAAGCCGCCGTCCAAGGAGGAAGACTTGCCGCATTTCTATATTCCAAACTCTTCAACCGTAGCTTTTGACGCAATCGCGGCCCCTGGGATGGACGAAGAAACCTTCTTCGTTGGTTTTATCAGTCTTTGGCTAACCTGGTTTGCCATGTCGATGCATCGCCACTTTATGAGAGCCTCCATATTTTATCCAGCTCATCGCATAGCTGGAGGAGCACGACTGGACGTTGGCGTCATGTGGTTGTCACATCTATATCACGGGTTAAGCGTTGCGGCTAATACTTCAAACCCGAGTGCAGAAACTGTGAATTTCCCTTCCACTACTTCATGTCGTGGATTGAGATGCACGTGCTAGGAGCGTTTGCAGCGCACCAATGGCTGGATTTTTATGATTCGTACACCTTCTCGCGGCTCATGAGGTTGGTTGATGCCTTCGCTCCTGATCCGACCCAGGTAGGGGCTCTCCGCGTGCTACTGAACCCGTACTCAAATGAAGGCGGAATGGTGTTCAGCGATCGAGTCCTTTCCGCTCCAGCGGGGCTCGTTCAGCAATTGTTTGATTTATCAAAGGGTGGGGTCCCAGCTTTGAAACCAAAAGGGTTCATGCACCTATACTCGATCAAGCCAGGGTATCTGGTGTTTCACCGGAATAATGCTATCCTTTTTATATGGTATAACCCGCACCGCTTTGCCCAGCAGTTAGGCTATGACCAGGGCATACCTCTCGAGGCATATTTAGTCAAACCTGCTCTCTCCTTGGAGGTTACTCGTGACGTCATTCACTACTCCATGCGGTTAAACACTGGATCCCGCTTCATGATCCCGGAGCCTGACTATCTTCCGAGGCCTGTGGGGTCCTTTAAGGGTTGGTATCGCCACCGGGTCGGCCCCATCATTGCAGAGGAGAGACGGGTGCTTTTCGAGGGTAGAGCTCCCATTCCAACTCAGGCCACCGACGCCCCATTACGGCCGCGGTCAGTGGTTCGCCCTCTACTGAGGGATAGCGGTTTGGTACTTATCCCTAAAACCACATAAATAGAATCGACCTCTCGTACTGCTGGTATGCCAGTGCGCACTAGAGCCGAATCATATTCTTCTAATGAAGCACTAGCGGTGGTGTTATCAGCGGTGGTGACACCAAAGGGCGATATCGAAGGTGAAGTTGGGCAGCGTCGCGCCAGAGCACCCAGGGGGAGGAAGCGCTCCTCCGTTAGCGTTAGCACAAGCTTCAAGAGGAGAAAGAAATCGGTCGCCGGCCTACTCGACACTCTGCTTGAATCCGAGCCATTCATTCAGGACGAGCCGATATCTATGCAAGAGCTGGATGACGGTCTTCTCTTTCCTGGTTCGTCTGCCAAGGAGGCCGCGCAGTTGGCTAAGGCTTTAAGGCGTTCACAAGATGAGACTGAGAACGTGTGCGCCCCGAAAAAGCCCTACCCCCCGTTATATTCTATGACGTTGACCCATCCTTACGACGGGTACACATGGGTCCTTTTTTATTGGAAGAAGAATGGGCCCTCAAACAGTCCATCTCGGTTGCTTCCGAAGACGAGCTTGCATTAAAAACGGGTGGCCATTCATTTGGGCTTGAATCCCGACGAGCGTATTTAATAAGAAAAGAATAACGGCTCGAAAAAGCCATACTTCAGGCTCCCTGGCGTATTGGTATGCGTCTTTCTTGTGTATTTCTTTTAGAAAGTAATCTGTATTACTTTTATGTCTTCTCATTTTGCGAAAACTTTGCAGGGACTTCTGCAGCAGAAGCGGGTTTGAGTCCGGATCGAGCCACGGCTGCAGATTCTATGAACATCTCCCGTGACGCACCGAAGGGTGTAGAGGAGATGACTGAAGTTTCCATCCTTGCTGTGGAGCTTCCGGTGATGGCTGGTGTCCCTTCCGCGTCTACGCCTTTAGCAGAGCTGACCTCGTCGGCCACAGATCCCATGGACATCCCCAGTGACGTACCGGAGAGTGTAGAGGAGATTGTTGAAGCCATCATCCCTGCCTTGGAGCTTTCAGTGGCTGTTTTTGTCCCTCTATTGGAGACTACCGCGCTGGCTATAGATTTTACAAATATCTTCAGTGACGCATCTGAGGGTGTGGAGGAGACCGCTGAGGGTTCCATCCCTCTAGCTCAGGGCGGGCGAAGCATTGAAGATAATCTCATATACATGTATATATTGTTTAATGACCCTTCTTTCATCTGACCCTTTTCTTTCCTTCAGAATTGCGGGAATTGGCGACTTCCATCGTGGACCTCTCTCCGAGAAAAACTTTCCAGCGCTTGCTTGACATGGCTGCCCCACAAGCAATACCCCCACAAATCATAGTTCTTTCCTCAGGCCAAGGTTGGTATGCTTTGCCCTTCTGGTTTTATATTTTCTTAATGATGCTGATATGCCCTTCATTTTAAACCACAGTTCTGGAGGCTGATGACAAAGTAGAGATTCTTGATGGACCTGGGGATCTTTCAAACCCGCCTTGCATAACTGTGGGTAAGTGACGTTTTATCCTTGGTATCGTTTTGTTTACTCTATGTTTGGAAACACAACCGACCACACCTAAATCTTGACAGTTTTGCCAGCCCTGACCCCATTAGAGTCTTGGATCTTTATGCCACCAGGCCCTTATGCCCGACGTGTGTCTGAAAGGATGGCAAAACAGAGCATTTATTCCTTGGCGACACTCATCGAAGATCTTCGCGCTGGTACTTCTGTCGTGGCCAAAGAATTTGCTGCCGAGGCCAACGCTTCATTATCTGTTCTGGCCACTTATCATGATGAGGCATTAGTGCGTACTTGGATCGAGTACTGTCGCAAAGTGGTGGCCTTCCTGCATGGAATTGAATGCATACGCCTTCCTTCCGACATCTTAACTGTAAAAACGAGCCTCCGAGGATGGATCGAATTGTGTGCAGCCAATCTCCAGTCATGCAAGAAGAGGCTCAATCGGAAGTTTTCAGAAAGGGAGTTGACTTCAAACGCGTTGGGGGAACTTCAGGCTCAACTTACTGCCAGGACCACCCGTGCGTCCGAAATTTGGCGGGTGCTTCAAGAAGCCATTACAGAGGTAGCGGCTCTTGACAAAGCTGTTATTTTTACCCATGAAATGGTTGAAGCCCATAAGGTTGCTGAGAAGGAGCTTGAGAGTCGGTTTGCTTCATACCAGACTCAATAGACCCAGGCAAGGACTCGTCTCGCAGCACTGGTGAAGCTTGAAGCCGAAGTCCAGTGGAAAAACGGCGGACTGGCTGGCCTATTGAACCGTCCGCCGACTTGAAATATTTTTGTCGCTGTATATTCTCTTCTTTTTGCATAAGAGTATCTTGTATTCATTTTGATTCATGAATAACATGTATTCATGAATGAAATGTATCTTGTATTCACTTAAATTAATGAATTTTATTTCATACTGGCATTTCTCTTTTCTTCGATGTCTTGATTTGGCGTGAAGTAGTTTATATACTCATTTCGGAGTTTGTAGTTTATTCACTCATCCCGGAGTCTCTAGTTTATGAACTCATTTCGAAGCTTATTTAGTTTACCTTCCTTGGGTTTGCAGGCAAACCTGTCCTAACGTCACAGTTAACCCTTGCTCTTTACGACAGAGGTCCGTTAGGGTCTGTAGTACTAGGGTTTTTTGTCCGTCGTACCGTCGCGTTGGCTGATGCATTCCCCGATATGCAGACTTTACGATGTTGTTCGAGTAGCTCCGCGACTATCGTGTCTCTGATCCCTTCGAGGGCTGGACAAGACGTCTTCAAGTAATCTCCTTAGGTCATATTACCGTCGAGAGAGCAAGTAGTAGGAATTTTTCCATGCCGCTTTTTACTTGAGGATAGGCTCGGTTTGGGAGCCCCGATGAGTCATAACCATTCCGCACTGGTGTGGGATGATCTCCAATAGTCTTTCAGCTTTTATTTGAGTTGCCGTTAAGACCCTAAAGCTATGAATTTGGCATTCGCTTCCTTTTTTGACACTGCGTCTGCTGTAATGAGACGAATGTCGAGATGATCTCTAGGTTGATCTGTGAACTGTCGAGACTTGGAACTAGGGACTTTGCCATGGCTCTGTTTTGTTTTGACCTTGGGGTCGCTTATTGACGTTGCGTCTGCATCTTGGAACTAGGGACTTTGCCATGGCTCCGTTTTATTGACGTCGCGTCTGCATCCTGTTGGAGTGAGAGGAAACGCCGTTGTTGACACTGCGTCTACTGTAACGAGATGAGTGTCGAGGTGGACTCTGGGTTGTCTGTGAATTGTCGAGGCTTAGAACTAGGGACTTTGCCATGGCTCTATTTTTTTGACGTCGCGTCTGCATCCTATTGGAGTGAGAAGAAACGCCGTTTTGACACTATGTCTGCTGTAACGAGATGAGTGTCGAGGTGGTCTTTAGGTTGTTTGTGAACCGTCGAGGCTTGGAACTAGGGACTTTTCCATGGCCCTGTTTTGTTGACGTCGCGTCATCATCCTGTTGGAGTGAGATGAAACTCGGTTGTTGACACTATGTCTGCTGTAACGAGACGAGGGTCGAGGTGGTCTCTGGGTTGTCTATGAACCGTCGAGATTTGGAACTAGGGACTTTGCCCTGGCTCCGTTTTGTTGATGTCGCGTCTGCACCCTGTTAGAGTGAGAAGAAACGCCATTTTTGACACTATGTCTGCTGTAACGAGACGAGTGTCGAGGTGGTCTTTAGGTTGTTTGTGAACCGTTGAGGCATGGAACTAGGGACTTTGCCATGGCTCCATTTTGTTGACGTCGCATCTGCATCCTATTGGAGTGAGAAGAAACGTCGTTGTTGACACTATGTCTGCTGTAACGAGACGAGTGTCGAGGTGGTCTCTGGATTGTCTGTGAACCGTCGAGACTTGGAACTAGGAACTTTGCCATGGCTCCGTTTTGTTGACAACGCGTCTGTATCCTGTTGGAGTGAGAAGAAATACCGTTGTTGATACTATGTCTGCTGTAACGAGATGAGTGTCGAGGTGGTCTCTGGGTTGTCTATGAACTATCGAGGCTTGGAACTAGGGACTTTGCTATGGCTCTGTTTTGTTGACGTCGCGCCTGCATCCTGTTGGAGTGAGAAGAAACACCATTGTTTATACTATGTCTGCTGTAATGAGACGAGTGTCGAGGTGGTCTCTGGGTTGTCTGTGAATCGTCGAGACTTGGAACTAGGAACTTTGCCATGGCTCCTTTTTGTTTTGACCCTGGGGTCGTTGTTGACGTTGCGTCTGCATCCTGCTGGACTAAGAAGAAATGCCGTTGTTGACACTATGTCTGCTATAACAAGACAAGTGTGGAGGGTAGTCTTTAGGTTGTTTTTTGAACCTTCAAGACTTGGCTCTCCCTTTGACAGAGCCTGGTGGGAAAATATGGTACCCTTTTCGTTTATGCCCATGGATTGTATACAGGGGTTGATGTGGGCTCACCTGCAGGGCAAAAGTTTCATTCATTTTTTTTATTTCTTTCCACGATACTCTATCATTTCAGCTTTTTATATCGCGAAAGTCACGATTGCCCAATCATTTCGGCTTTTTATCGCGGTGCCCAATCATTTCGGCTATTCTTTTCTTTTTACTCGCTGCTTTTTATTGCGAGTTGCCCAAACATTTCGGTTGTTTTTTTATGCATATATTTTGCTCGCTGATTTTTATTGCGAGTTGCCCCATCATTTCAGCTATTTCATATGCATTTATTTTTGCTCGTTAATTTTTGTTGCGAGTATGGAACTTGAGATCTGATACCAATCTTGGCATCAGCACCGCTGCGACTGGAATATTGCTAGGAGCGAATCATCATTTGCCTTAACAGGACTTGGAATTTGATACCGATTTAGGCATCAGTATCGCTACAACTGGGATATTGTCGGAAGCGAATCATCATTTGCCTTTGTCGATTTGAACAAAGGTGGGTTAGTAAACAGGGTCAAGGTCCTGTCAACTAAGGCTTTTGACTTTATGAGCCGTAAGAGTCTCATAAAGTTATTCCTCCCTACTAGTTGTGATGATCTTGTAGGTGTATGTTCTCCTTAAAAGTCATGAGGACTTCTAAGTGGTGTTTTCTCTTATAAGTCGTAAGGATCTCATAAGAGTATTTTCTCCTTATAAGTTGAGAGGACTTATAAGTGTTGTTCACCATATGAGGACATTGCTCGTGATTGGTGGAACTTGTTGAGGAAAACGTTTATTTATGCCCGTGGATTGTATACAAGGGCCAGCATTGTACCGTCTGTAGGGCAACTTGGGGGATACGACGGCTTAAGAACATGTTTGGACCCCTGTGACTTAAGACTTTCAAATTCTATGAGCCGTGAGGGTCTCATAGGAGGAGTTCTCCTTACAAGTTGAGAGGATCTCATAAGTGAAATTTTTACGAGATTGCGCTGTTCCCCTCCGAATGACGGTGCGGAGACTGAACGTCTAGGCTGTGATTCGGGGCAGATGCTATATAGAGCTATCCTCCTACCTCTCCGAAGATGCCAAATTGATTTATGGCACCGTGTATCGGAGGTTTAGAGGGATGCGTCCGATGTAGCAGACTTCGTCAGATCCCCCCTCATCTGAGGGGGTTTTTGATTGTGGGGATGCTCTTCCCTGCAGGCGCAAGCCCCTGCAGTTAATTACGCTACCGCATCGCGGTAACAACTTTCTTCTTCTCCAGCTGGTCACTTCGTGTCATGGGTGTTTGTTTTGTTTGTGGTTGCCCATGGATTGTATACGGAGACTAATTTATGTCGTCGCCCGTAGGACGTGGATTAGTCCAAATCCGTATTTTCTTTGATTTGGGTTTGGGGTTTTGGTTTAAGGATACGTTAGCCATATTTGAGGCTAAGATTAACTTAAACGTTTGTTAAGGATACGTTAGCCTAATTTCCAGACTAAGATCAACTTAACAGGATCGTTTAGATCCATTTCCAGTTTAGGGACATGGTGGTCCATTGCCATTTTAGGGACATGGTGGTCCATGGAATGTATGGCCGTCGGGACCCGTCACCTCTCTGACGACGTTGAAGGTTACAACGACAAATATCAGAGGAGTTCAGAGATGTACCCTTGAACCGGGTGTAAATTGATTTGGAGAGCAATTGTGCTCAGTTCAATTTATATTGTGGACTTATGGCCAATATTGGGCTAAGTCCAGTTGAGAATATTCAACATTTTATTTACATTTGGCCTGTTGAGCCTTTACCAGGGCTCTGCCCCTATTTAATAATGCATGACATTTTTGTTTGGTCTATTGGACCTTTATTTGGGCTCTACACTTTTTAAATGATGCACAGCATCTGTTTTGGTTTGACAGACCTTTGTTTGGGCTCTACCCCTTTTTTAATAATGCATTGCATTTTATTAGGCCTGTTAGCCCCTTTTAATTGGGCTCTGCCCTTCTTTTTTAATAATGCACTGCATTAATTAGTCTGACAGAGCGCCACGTGGCTTGTCAGGCGTTTTGCGCCAATTAAGGAGGGCAAGGCGCAAACTCATGTGGTGGTGACACATGTCATGCTCTGGTGAGCGCAAGTGCAGCGCACTGCGACATTGCGCTGCGCTAGTACGCTGCTGACACGTGGCACACTCTGGTGAGTTGCGCCAATTTAACAGAGCAGTGCTCTATTTCAAAAGCGCAAAGCGCAGTTTGTTCTAGGGCTGACACGTGGCGCTCTCTGGTGGCTTGCGCCAACCCAAGAGCGCAACAGTGCAAATTTTACAAGTGCAGGGCACTGTTTAATATCTTGATCAATTTAGATCAAAGAAAATAATGTTTTCCTTTTTTCAAGAGGTTTTACCTCATGATTTAAAGAATCAATGGTTCATCAAAAGGCTGTGCCTTTATACAAAAGTAAATTACTTCTTTTTTATTATTTATATATTTTTTATTGAGAATCTTTGATCTTGTTCTTAGATCATTGATCTTTTTAGAAGAATTTCTTCTTTTATTCAAAGGTTTTTACCTTTTCTTTCTCTGAGCTCTTCTTAAAATTTTCTTTAGAGGAGTTCTGTGTTTTTTCTCTGTGTTAATGTTTTAGACTTGGAGTCTAGAAGCCTTTATATAGTGCCAATTGATTTGTTAAATCAGTTAAAGAGATCTTTCTCTGAGTGATTTAGGGATTTTTCCCTACCGTTGGATCTTTGATCCAAGGGCTCCTGTTTTACAGAAGAGAATCTTATTGTTTTAATAAAATTAGAAAGATCTTTCCAGAATTTTAATTCTATTTTAATGCTGGCACAGCTGTCATAAGCGCATCTGCGCTTGAGACGTGTCGTGCAGCGCAGGGCGCAGCGCAACTGCGCTGCCACGTGTCGCGCAGCGCAGAGCGCAAGTCCTCTGAAACGTTGCTTCCTTTATTTTTATTTTAAATAGAGTCTTGCTCTGATTGGGTGCGCTGCCTTGGGCGCTGCACTAGCGTGTCTGCTTTTGTTACGTGGCGCATTGCGCGCAGCGCAAGAGATCTGAAGTGTTGCTTCAAACAGAGCTTTGCTCTGATTGGGGGAAACAAATGCCCCCCCACCATTGCGCTCACGTGGCGCACACGTGAGTGCAGCGGTGGCAAGATCCTAGCCGTTGGATCAACTCAGGAGTTGAAGGAGTGCAAGCGCCTATAAATAGGACCCTTGGCCCTCAACAGATGATCACCATCTTCAAGGTTTCTCATTTTCAGAGCCTTGCTCTTAAGAATCTGTTTCAGGCTTTCTTAACCCATGAACAAAGCTTTGCTCTTTGGCAAAACATAGATCTTTTTGATCTAAAGATGATGAACTTTTAAGAACTTTCTTGGATCTTCAAGATCCCAAAATTTTTCAATTTTTAAGAGTTAATTAAAAAAAAATCTTTTAATGAATTTTCTCATCATTATTATAGAGCTAGGCTTTTATTCCCTTGAGACCAGAGTTTGACAAGTGTCACTCTGTGATAGAGTTTTGCTCTGAAAGGGGAGATTTTCTCCTTGTCTCTAGGGATTTTTCACTTAATGAGATTATTCTTTTGGGGATCTTCTCATTAATTGACAGCCCATCCAATGATGGGGCTGTCTTATTAACTGACACATTGTCATCTAGATTTTGAGGGTCCCCCTTTGGTCCCTTATCTACTGCATTGCAGTAAGGTATAAATTTTAAAATGCAAAGCGTTGGAATTACAACACTGACGGCTGATTTCGTTTTTCTTTGCAGGAAATCATGTCTGCTGACTTGTCTTTCCTATTCGTTCGCTCAGAGGAAGGATTCCCTGAGGCGCCAGTGGACCGGGAGGTGTTTGCTCTCATTAAGGATCAGGACCCTGAGTGTAAAAGCCTTCATCTGTGGGGTAGGTGGTACAGTGAAATCATCAGGGATGGCCGAAGCTTCGGTTGCGCGACGCCGTCAGAGCCTATCTCGTCGATCCCCTACACGGATGAACCCCCGGTGAAGTATGCCGTGGAGGTTGTGAATTGGAATTCGGAGGATCTTCTCCAGCCTTCAATTGGTGCCATTCCCATGCAGCCTCCGCCGGCCGTGGATATTCTGGAGTGACGCATATGCCAGGGTGAGGCGCGCCCTTGGGGATAAGCTTATAACCTCGGATTGACCCCCCGACAATCAGCCGTATATCTGCAGTGGGCGAGGTATATCTTATCAGCGAAGAAAATGCATCTGATGAAGATCGGTTTGTACCCTGCCGTCTACGCCTTGCTTTTTGAGTACCCTACTCCTCCAACGTGGTGGGTTAAGGCGTTCGTAGAATAATGGAACATCCCCACCCATACCTTCCTTCTATCGGATAGAGAGGTCTCCATCTTCCTGGAAGAGTTCGCTGAGATCTCGGGCTTGCCGGTGAGGGGGGAGCATTATGAGGAGCCGCTTCCTCCTGACGAGTATGTCTTCGTCACCAAGCCGCTGGTATTTGATTTGACACCGGAGAATGCTATTCAGCACTAGTTTCCGAGTCTGGTGAAGGTGCCGAATATATATGAGGGTCTCTACTCGGAATCAGGAATCCGGGGAGTCAGTGTTGCAGATTTTATTGCCCGCTTTCTTCGATCGGAGATTCTTTCACAGCGGAATGAAAAGTTCGCCAAGCTCAACGACCCCTTCGGCTTTGGCTTAGATCGCCTACTGGCATTGGAGAATGACCAACAGGGTTTTTACTTTCCGGACGCTGCCATCGTGCCCCTATCAGAAATCGCCGCCCCGGGCATTAACGAAGAGACCTTCTTCCTCGGCTTTCTGGGATTATGGTTATCCTGTTTCGCGCTTCCCATGCACCTACGCTACATTAGGCCGTCCGTCTTCTATCCAGCGCACCGGATGGTGGCTGGAATACAATCGTTGATCGGAATCGCAGGGCTGGCTCACCTGCATCATAGATTAAGCGTGGCGGCGGACGCGAATGAACCCGGGGTGCAACCCGCCAATTTCCCGATGCACTATTTTACTTCATGGATGGAACTACACGTGCTCGGAGTATTCGGGATTCATAAGAGCCCCTCCTTTTATGAGAAGTGCAGACTCCCAAGAGTCATACGGTTAGTTGGTGCTTCCATTGCGAATCCACCTCTGCGGGAGGCTAGGGGGTTGCTTCTCCGTCCGCACATGGTCGGCGCGAAAATTTCTTTCCAGGACAAGGTGATGACCATTGGCCCGGATACCTCCAAAATGATGTTGGCGCTGCGAGATAGCTTCAAGGACGGGGCCTCCGTATTAAAAGCCCGGGAGGTTCTCCATTTATACTCCATCCGGCCGGGCTTCTTGGTATTCAGGCAGGATGATACGGCGCTCTCTATGAGGTATAGCCCCAATCGGTTCTCCCAGCAACTAGGCTATAATCAGGGAGTCCCACTGGAGGCGTTTTTGGAAGAGCCCGCTGCCACCAGAGAGGGGATACGGAATGCGCTGCACCACTTCATGCGGCTGAACACGGGCTCCTTCTTCTTCATCAGTGAATCGAGCTGTGTCCCACGCATCCTCAACGTGTATGCGGCTTGGTACGGGCACGCGATGGGTGCAGTCATCCGTGAAGAGAAGCGGATGTTGGTCGATCGTAAGGGTGCGCCTCCCGGCAGCGACCGCAAGGCTCCTCTGAAGCCAAGGACCCCGGTCGTTCCTCTGCTGAAAGATGCTGGAGCTGGGCCACCGCGCGTGCTGAGCCCTCCGCACGGATTGCCGCCTCGTGATACCGTGGACGCTCCCCCAGCGTCCTGTGCTCCAGTGGAGATGGTGAACGTAATTTCGCCTGAGTCTGGCGTGGGCTCGGACATCGGGACCCGCCGTCCCAAGGTGCCTGCGAAGCGTAAGATGATTTTGGCGCCGACCGGGTCCCGCGCGCAAAAGAAGAAGAAGTCCGTTCTTTCTCTGGATGCCATCCTTGGCCTAGAGCCTCAGGCCCCTCTCACCGAAGGCCTGAGCGAGTACGGAAGCAACAAGGGCTTCTTTGTAGATCCGGCAGACACCGACCTGGCTGCCGCCATTGAGGCTTCTGAGCGATCGGCAAGGCTCGAAGCGTTATTGGCTAAACTTGCTGAGTTAGGTAATCATTGGTTGCACTCTTCATCCTTTCATCGTACCTTTATCATTGTCTTTGACTAATGCTTTTCCCCTTTTTTTAACAGGCGTCACCACCGAAGAAGCTATCGCTGCTTCCCTCAAAACTTTCCAGGAGGAGGAAAGGAAACGCGCTCTGTCGGGCGTTGGTATGTCTCGGCTCACAAGAGTTTTTTTATTCTCCTTTTTATGGCCAATCTAATCTTTTCTTTGTCTCTTTGCAGGGGCTATACAAGCCGATGCGGGGACTCTTCCTGGGCCAGCTACTGAAGTCCCGGCCTCTTTGGGGCTGCCGCGAAAGATCCGACTCGAAAAGTCGATGAGGGATGCCCTGAAGGCTCTGGAGGCAACTCTAAACGAGGACGACGGCGCCTTGTTGAAAGCTTCCAAGAGGTCCGTCATGACAGCCCGGGAAGAGAGGAAGCGGTTGAGGCGCGAGGCGAAGGAACGCAGAGCTGCTTTGGCCGTGGGAGCAGGCCCAAGCACCGTTCCTCGTGATGCTACTCCTTCAGAAGAGTCTCTGGTCGTCTTGTCTACCGCTCATAGACAGGCGGCGCGCGTAGTTCGGGAGGCCAACGATCGATCCACCTCAGGTAATGTGTCTTTCGAGACTTTGTTGTAAGAATTGTACAACTATCGGTTCTCATACATCTTTTCCTGCAGGGCCAAGTCCAACTGAAGGAGCGGCGGAAACCGTCGAGCCTAAGGGGACAGTGGTGGAGGTACTGGCTGAACCCGAGCCGATGGTGGGCGACGTCGCCGGGGTTGCTGGACCCGAAGGAGTAGCGGATGAGATGGGCATGACCGCTGAGGATGAACGGGCTGCTCTTTCCTAAGAGTCGGGCACCGTTCCGATCATTGCTCTCCCCTTCGGTCCCTCACCGTCTCCTGGCCTTGCAAGCACAACGACGGCTCCCATAGAGTCCGGCGATGAGGCGTCAGGAGGTGGTCTTATGTCAATGGAGGGAGACGCTGCCGTTTCAGCCGGATCATCATCAGGTAAATTTCGGGTTACCGTCCTTCTTTTATTCTGCAACTTTTCTGACATTGCTTGTCTTGTTTCTAACGCAGGCACGGCTAGTGTTGACGCCCCATTGCTCGAGGGAGCGCCGTCAGCTACTGCTTTGACGGTGGCCACCTCTCTACCTTCTCTTGCACCGTCACAAATGCTGGAAGGTATGGATTCATGACCCATCAGCCTTATCTTTATTGCATAATTTATGTACTGATGTCGTATTATTGCATCTTTGCAGGAGTGCTTTTTGATCACCTTTACCAGGTGCTGCACCCACACTTCTCCTTCCCGTCGGAGCGTGCTTCCTCCAGTGGCGCCGGTGAGTATAGTTTTCCATTAATACCCTTTATTTTTTTAATAACGGAATTATTTTTGATTCTTCCTCACCCTGATTGCAGTGCTACAAATCGAAGGAGGAGATGCAAGATCGGTCGCGCCACCGGTCCTACCGGCTTTGCCGTCTGCTGTAGCTGGTATTGTACACTTTCCCATTGATGACTTTCTTATATTTCTTGAACCGTCATCTAATCGTGTTTTGTTTTTTCAGCTGTCGTTCTGGTTCCGGCCCCCTTCAAGCCTCACATCATAATGCCGTACTGCTTCTGATCATTTGGAGAAGTAATCAGTCGTCGCCAAGATGAATCGATGTCCCCTGGACGATACTGGTTCGATGGGGATGATTATGTCAGTTCCCCACATTTCGAATGGCCAGCTAGCCACTGTCGGGTGTAGTAGATTTAGATGCTGGTGGATAAAGTCCCCGTGAATCTGGCACGAATGGCATTGCTTTGCATACTCGAGGCAGTCTTGAATCATCGTGGGCCAGTAATAACCCATCCTTTTAATCTTTAGCTTTATCTTCGGACTTGCTTGGTGAGAACCACAAAGTCCGTCATGAATTTCTTGGATGACTCTCTTCGCCTCTTCGGGTCCCAGGCATCTCAACCATAGAGAATCAAACGATCTCTTGTACAGAGTATCGTTGATGAAGGCGAAAGATAGGGCTCGCTTCATGAGCTGATGTTTCGAAGATGCACCTTCAGGCGTTCGATGGGATTTGAAATAGTCTATAAAGACTTCTCTCCAATCCTCGATCTTTTCCTGGTCTTTTATTTGCAGGGCCGTCTGCTCGGTCGCTCCCTTTTCTTCGGATGTCTCTGGAGATATTTCCGCCGGTGCGAGGACACGACGGCTTTGTACCACGATTCTTACATCATCGAGGTTCTCGTCGGCCAGTTCCTTAGCGAGCTTGGCCAATGCGTTCGCCTTGCTATTTTCTGCACGCGGTATGCTTTCCAAGGTGTAGGAAGGAATTTGAGTCAGCAATTGTTGTACCTTTTCGCCGTACTTTACTAACTCTGGTTTGCACGTTTGGTAGTCGCCATTTACTTGACTAACGAACAGTTGGGAGTCCCCGTATATAAGGAGGTTTTCAATTTCCATGTCGATGACGATCTCGAGGCCTGCTATCAAAGCTTTATACTCGGCTTCATTATTTGTCCTCGGCTCTGTTAAGGAGAAGGCAAAGCGCATTATCCCTCCTTATGGAGTTACGAAGATGAGGCCTACCCCCGATTTAATTATAGGGGTGTTTTGTTTGCGCTTCTTTTCGGAAGACGCTCCATCAAAATAAAGTTCCCATCGGTTACCACCACCATCGATCACATCAAATGCGTGTTCGTCTGGTAGTTCGCAATTCAAAGGGGAGTCGGCCGATATCGGATGCTCAGCGAGGAAGTCGGCGATGGCCTGGCCTTTTACTGCCTTAAGAGGCTGATAAGTTATTGAGAACTCCATCAGGAGCAGGGTCCATTTAGCGAGTCGCCCCGTCAGTATGGCCTTCGACATCAAATATTTGAGAGGGTCCATCTTCGATATGAGACGGACTTCATGTGCCAATGCATAGTGCCTGAGCTTTGTTATCGCGAAAATCAATGCCAAGCAGTGTTTTTCGATGGGAGAATAATTGCTTTCTGCCCCCAGAAGAACTCGACTCAAGTAATAAAGAGCTCTTTCCTTCCCTTGGTCATTCTCTTGTGCCCATAATGCGCCTAAGGAACCTTCAAGGGCGGTTGTATAAAGAATGAGAGGCTTTCCCTTGACCAGAGCAGCCAACACTGGCGGATTCTGCAGATACTGCTTGATCTCGTCCAGCGCGCCTTGGCATTTGTGATCCCAGACGAACGGTGTGCCCTTTTTCATCAAGTGACTATAGGGGCGGCATTTCCCAGAGAGATTGGCTATAAATCGCTGGATATACGCGAGTTTCCCTTGGAGAGACCGCAATTGCTTAAGAGTCTTCGGCGGGGGCATCTCCACGATCGCCTTGATCTTTGACAGATCTATCTCGATACCTTGGTGTCGGACGATGAATCCCAGGAACTTGCCCGAGGAGACCCCGAATGCGTATTTGAGTGGGTTCATCTTCAAATTATATTGCTGAAGACGTTGAAACACGGTCTTCAGATGCTCGAGATGTTCCTCGTATGATTTTCTTTTCACCACGAGATCGTCGATATAGCACTCGACGATTTCATGTATGAGGTCATCGAAGATCTTCGTCATGGCCCTCTGATAGGTGGCACCGGCGTTCTTTAGACCGAAAGGCATCACCTTGTAGCAGAATATACCCAAAGGGGTCCGAAAAGCAATATGCTTCTGGTCCTCGGGATACATCTTTATTTGATTACATCCCGATGAGCCGTCCATGAATGAAAAAACTTCATGAGTGGACATATTGTCTATCATCAGCTCGGTGACCGGTACTGGGAAATCGTCCTTCGGGCACGCTTTATTGAGATCCCGGAAGTCCATGCATATGCGCACCGTCCCATTTTTCTTCATCACCGGGACGATATTGGCGATCCAATCAGGATATTGAACTTCCTGGATGAAGCCAGAGTCGATCAACTTCTTGACCTCTGCATTAATGCTCATCTCAAGCTCGAGCCGCATCTTTCTCGGCGCCTGTTTAACTGGCTTAACGTCCGGGGATATCACCAATTTATGGACGGCAATCTCTGGGTCTAGTCCCGGCATTTCGGAATAGTTCCATGCGAAGCAATCTTTATGCTGCATAAGCAGGTCTTTTAACGCAACTACCCTTTCTTCAGACAACAACTCACTGATGAAGGTCGGTCGTGGGTCACTCGCCGTCCCCAGATCAATTTTCTTGAGGTTATCTGCAGTGGTATGTATTCCATCTTCCAGCTCTTTTGGCGCCGGTGGAAACTCTGAGATCACCTCGTCATCGCTGTTTTCGAAGCACCAGGGAAGGTCATCCATATCCTTGGGCTCTTCTTTTAATATCGTTATCTATGACAAGCACGAGCTCGCTTCCAAGACCGGTGTAGTTCTGGTTCTGCTCTCGTGGTTTTGGGTTCGTGCTTCTGCGGCGGCATTACCCTCCAGCTGTCAGATAGAGCACACTTGCCGAGCTGATACTGATCCTCGACCCAGTTCTTGAAGGTGAAGCAATCTTCGAGAGGGTGTCCTATTACCCTGTGATAAGAGCAATAGTTCGGGTGTGAGACTTCGCCTGCTTGCTCAGGGTGTTTAGACTCTGGCAGTGTAAGCATTTAATATTTTAAAGCGAGGTCGAGTATCTTCTTTGCCTTGTCTTGAGGAAAAGAGTATGCTCGACTCATCTTCTTCATAAAGGACAAATCCGGAGCGCTCAACTCCCGATCGCGTGACTTCTTGGTCCCGATTTGTCGTTGCTGAACGCCTTTTCCGCTCTTTAACTTGTTTCTGCCTCCGCGTCGGGCCTTTTTCACAACGGATTGACAGGGAGGGGCATTTTCATTTTCCGCAGCCTGTTGAAGAAGGCGCTGCGTCTTGGCTTTCTCATAGAGGGCCATTTCGCGATTATGGTCGTCTCGAACTTTTTGACCAGCTTCCCTTATAAGCTTATTCATTTGTTCTTCGAACGACGGATTGGGAATTTTCACGCCGGGGACTTTTTCTGACTCAGGGTTAGCATCTTCCCAATGAGCATCCCCTTCTTTATTGAAGTCATGTACGACGTAGCAGTCGCGGAGCAGCTCTCGTTTCTTAGACCGAACATATCCAAGCCCGATTGCTTCCATTCTCCCATTGGGCAACTTGCGCTGAGTTCCGGGAACGTCCAGATCCTGTCATGGAACTTGGCTTTTTGAGCAGTTTGCTTAAGGGGTACACCTTGGCGCCTCAAAAGTCTTTTTAGTTCGTCCGTATAATATCTGGGTAAACGTATGGGCTGAAGCCTGTCAAGTGTAGAATCTGCACCATGCCAGATTTCTTTCTCCACTTTGGTATCCCCGGAACGGTAGAATAGAATCGCCTTTTTGCCTCCTCGTCTGGGAGGGACGTAAAATGTCTGCAGCTCTTCTACACTGTAGGTATCGAGCGCATCCAGCTCTTTATGATATTTAAGTAGAACCATGGCGACTTGCAGACTTTGCTCTTAGTCAGCGAATGTTCGTATTGGAGGCCTAGCAGAGAATATAGCATGGACCTCATCTTCTGAGTCACTGCCGAAGATCAGCACGGGAGCAGACGGTCCTGGTTTGTTGTGTTGGGGTAGACCCGAATAAACCATCTCTTCCTCTTCCTCAGTATCACTCCCGAAGACAGGGATGGTGGCGATAGCTTTGTTCTCCGGCTTGTGACATCTCTCTGTGTCCTCGAAATCTGGCAAGAAGTATTTAGCATCTTCATACTTGCGGACTTCGTTCACGGAGAACGGGTTTAGCTCTCCTGTCACGGTATACTCGAGACCATCCTTAAAATATTTCATACACTGATGTTGTGCAGAAGGGTTGATGTTGTACTCGTGCAACTACGGTCAACCGAGCAAAGGATTATAGCATGTCTTGGCGTCTATGACATGGAATTTAATGTTCGTGACGAGTAGCCCAAAGCGCAGCGTCAATATCACTGACCCGAGAGTCCGTGATGATTGAGAGTCGTACCCGGAGATAGTGATCTTGTCCTGAGCGAGGTGTTGTACGCTCATGCAGATTTCTTTCAATACCCGTATATTGAGGAGATTGACGGAGGACCCATTGTCGACCAAGATCTTGCCTATCTTTATATTGTGGCAGTACCCTGAGACATAGAGGGGACGGTTGTGTTCACACGTCTCAAGGAGAAGGTCTTCATCACTGAAAGTGACATCGGCTGTGTGCACTTCTTCCAGCTCGTCCTTCATCTTTTCTTCGGCGAGAAAAGCTTGGAATTTCTCCGGCTCTTGTAGCGCCTTGATCAATGAATCCCTCGCTTCTTTAGATAGCAAAAGGGCATCAAGAATGCTGAGTTGTGAGGGTATCTTCCTCAAGTGTGCCAGGATATTGTAGTCCACCTTATTTTTCTTTGGCGGGTCCTTGGCAGTCAGCTCTTTCATGACTTGGTCATCTAGGGTGATATCCTCAGAGACCTTTTCTTTTCCCTTATATTTCTTGTTCGAAGGTCCGAGATTCTTTTCGAGTAGCGTGCGATTACACAGCTGGATATTTCCACAGGCTTTTAGCTCTTCCTCTTTTCCCGAGGTGGACTCTTTAAAGAGAGGGCTAAGAGCCATTTCCTCGTCAGAGTCGCTCCCGAATGTAAGAATTTGCGCTCCCTCGGCGTTAACCATGCGAAAATCGCCAGTAGTTCTCCTAAGCTCCTCAGTCGTACTTTTCCGCTCCCGACGAGTTTTGCGCTTCTCCCGGTTAAAATGTTGTCGGTGAGCGACATACCCCTGCCACCATCTATTGAAAGCTTTGCACTCTTCGGTGGGGTGCGACGTCTTTCGATGATATAAACAATAGGAAGGGTGCATCTCAGCTTCACTGGAAGTGTTTCCTTCAGAGGGTGGAAGTTTCATCCCCATTGATATTACTTTGGCGAATCGTTTACTCGTCTTGAATTTATTTTTATCAGCAACGGATGACTTTTGATTTGACGGGGGTGTCTTAACTATTTCGTCTAATCGTCGGCGCTTGGCTCTTTCGAATACGACCGTTTCGCGTTCCTGATCAGCTTTACTTTTCAACCGAGCTTCGTTGAGGAATGCATCAATTGCTTCATCCGATGGCCCCAGAAGTTCCAGTTTAGGATCTGCCCCCGGTTTCTCAGTGCAAGGAGTTTTCTCATCGTTTATAAACGAGTGGGAGATCATATGACAATTTGCTACGAAACCCTCAGATTCATCCGACGAGCTTTCTCCATCATCTTCCTCTTGAAAGACGTGGTTGAGGAACTCTTGGAGAGCGATGGGAGTCCGTGCTTTCTGATTATATTCCTCCAGCGCGTCAATCTGTTTTTGTAAGTCCGTGCGCTTGTCGCCAGGCTTCACGGGCTTTTTGGATCTTTTCTTCCTCTTCTTCGAAGATTTTGACGGCTGGTTGTGAGTGCTTGGGCCATCACCATCGATCTTTGGAGTCGGGCACGGCTTCAGCATCCCTTCGATGATCTCAGGTTCCAATGGGTTCTTCCATCTGATTGCCGGGCAAGAGATCATTTAGCATCCTTTTGGTCTTGACTGATAGCACGACCTCCCATGGAGTTTCTTCAACAAGAGAGCACGTTGCCCCCGGCATACTCACCTTTTTAGAGGTATGAGGTTGCGGCGGGTTCACCTTCCATTTTTTGGATAACGCAAACTTTCCTTGTTGGTATTGATCTTCAATCCAGTTTTTGAAGACGTAACAATCTTCGATCGGATGACCCAATACTCGGTGATAGGGACAGTAATTGGGATCATTGACGTCGTTTGGCTGCGATGGACGTCTTGACTCTGGCAGATTAATGAGTCTGTTACGCAATGCCAGCTCAAACAGTCTTCTCATTTTATTTTGAGGGAACGAGTAAGGACGTCCTAGCCTCTCCTCAAGGGATAGGTGCGGACGCATATTGTTTTGACGAACAACTGGCTTCAAGTTGCTCGGCTGTTGTTGAGCATTGGCGTTGACGATGGCCTTCCCTTTCCCCTTCTCATTTCGGGAGTCCGGCTTTGGAGGAGACGGTCTGTGACCCATTTGATCCATCTGGGCCAACTTATCTATCAAGGCCTGGAACATGGTTGGTTTAAAGAACATCATGAACTGTGAAATAGTTGTATGAGGATCTAGGGTGCTCACGAACATGCCTACCGCTGGCGCTTCCTCGATGCGCTGTTCGCACTTCGACCACAGATTCCGCCATCGGATTTCATATTGAACCCAAGTTTCGCCCGGCTTTACTCTTGTATTGATCAAAGCTGTTATTGGGGTACGCTCGCTGGCGCTTGCAAACCGCTGAGTAAACAACAACTCTATTTCAGCGAAGGTCTTGATGGAGTCATTCGGGAGTTCGGAGTACAATTCAAACGCCGTCTCCGATAGGCTGCCGACGAACTGGCGAAGCAATAGTTTATCATCACCGCCGGTATTGCCGCAAAGAGCCCGGAACTGGGCAACATGTTGATGGGGATTGCCAGTCCCTTATAAACATGGAATTTCGGGATCGTGTAACCTGGCGGGTATTTGATCTGATCATACCAGCTCGGATATGGTCGCCCCGTTTTAAAAACTTGTCCAGTCGCTTCGTTCGCCTGGTGAACTCGTATCTGCTGAGCTATGTAATCATCCAGGGCAGCTTTAGAAATTGTCTCTTCCTTGGCTGTTGACAGAGCCGGTAGAGGATTTGATGTCTCCCCTCTGTCATCTTCAAGAATAACCGGGGGATCTTCAGCAGGAGGATCTTGCTGGATCATCATACCCACCATGTCCTGGAACAGAAGAGCTATTTGTTTCATATTGACTGTTTGTTCTGCAGTCTCTTTATCCTTCTTTTCAAGTACCCTACGGAGGAATTCGGTGTCGGTTTCTTTCTCCTATCGCTGATCCGAGGATGTTTCTGGGCTTTCTTTTGGCCCAGTGAGCGCAGCCATCGCAGTCATCATTTCTTGGAGCTTCTGCTGCTGCTCTTGAGCTTTAGTCACCGATCGCGTGAGCGGTCGATGACCTGTGGATATACGGTTGTCTTCTTTCCCGGACGCCATGTATACGGTATGTACCACAATGCCCCCGGACTTAGGGCGTTTAGGCTCACCGCCTTTGACATTTGCCGCAGGCGTGGGAACTTTCTCCGGCCTTTTTCTCTTGTGGGCCGTCGAAATTGAGGGGGCCGTTGCTATGGGCACCCAGGTGGCCGTCGTCTTCCGTTGCTTAACAGGGTGGTTTTCCTCCTGTTGGACCTTCGACTTCTTATGTTGGTGAGAGAAATTCGGATCAATCACTGATTCTCGGACTCGTGCCAAGTCTTGTACATCCTGGAAGATAGCCGTTGAGGAGACTGCTCCGGCTCTTCTGGTTTTGGTTCCACGACAGTTTCTACCGATGGAGGAGATCTTTTGAGCACCGCAGTTGGCGAATTTCTGCGTACTCTATTTAGCAGCTCGAAACTGTTCCCAGTTAGAACAGCAACATTAACTTCTGCCGTTGGAGCCGGCGGAGTTAGCCCAGAGGGGGAATTGCCCCCAGCCTTCCTTATCCGGCGCCAGTCGCGAGCGTGACGGGTTGTTGGGATTGGTTCAATGACGGCTTTATCCTGCCCCCCATTTAGATGGGGGGTTGTTGCCGGTGTCAGCCTCTTGAAGACTGATGTTTGTTGAGAAACTGTGTCTAATCGGTCAAACACAGATTTCTGAGCGGGAGCGGAACTGGGAGCAGTCAGTCTCATGAAGACTGACCCTCTGGGAGGAGAAGCCGTCTTGACGACTTCAGGAGCAGCTATCTTCTTTGGGATGGACACTTGAGGTACTATGGGCTTCTTGGTAGGCCCTTTAGAGCTCGAGCTCAGCATGGTGAAGACCGAGGAGTCGGAATTAGATGACCCGCTGAGAGGGGCCGTGGTAGTAGCAAGTCGATCGAAGACCGATTTTTTTGAAGCTTCCGGTGCAGGCACTGGGATGTTAATGTTCACTGGCGGGAGCATGGTCCCAAAGAACAGACCGGTGGTAGACTGAGTCACTTGTTCCACAGGCATAGTGAACAGGAAAGCAGCCTGCGGTCCATAGGCCACACCTCCAGGTGAGGCGGAGCGTCGGTTGCATTTGCATTTGGAGCAGTTCGAGCAGTTGGACGCCATTGCTGTTTGATTTCTGCGCCAAGCAAAAGACCAAATCTTAGTAACTTGAAACCCGAGGGTAACCATTAACAAACCGCGATTCGTTCGCGAATACGACACACGAAGTGTGGAGTGGAAGGAGGAAAAGGTCCCACCGGGCGTGCCAGAATCCGTTCCCCTCCAAATGACGGTGCGGAGACTGAACGTCTAGGCTGTGATTCAGGGCAGATGCTATATGGAGCTATCTGTCCACCTCTCCGAAGATGCCAAGTTGATTTATGGCACCGTGTATCGGAGGTTTAGAGGGATGCACATCCGATGTAGCAGACTTCGTCAGATTCCCCCTCATCTGAAGGGTTTTTGATTGTGGGGACGCTCTTCCCTGCAGGCGCAAGCCCCTGCAGTTAATTACGCTACCGCATCGCGGTAACAACTTTCTCCTTCTCCAGCTGGTCACTTCGTGTCGTGGGTGTTTGTTTTGTTTGTGGTTGCCCGTGGATTGTATACGGAGACTAATTTATGTCGTCGCCCGTAGGACGTGGATTAGTCCAAGTCCGTATTTTCTTAGATTTGGGTTTGGGGTTTTGGTTTAAGGATACGTTAGCCATATTTGAGGCTAAGATCAACTTAAACGTTTATTAAGGATACGTTAGCCTAATTTCCAGACTAAGATCAACTTAACAGGATCGTTTAGATCCATTTCCAGTTTAGGGACATGGTGGTCCATTGCCAGTTTAGGGACATGGTGGTCCATGGAATGTATGGCCGTCGGGACCCATCACCCCTCTGACGACGTTGAAGGATTACAACGACAAATATCAGAGGAGTTCAGAGAAGTACCCTTGAACCGGGTGTAAATTGATTTGGAGAGCAATTGTGCTCAGTTCAATTTATATTGTGGACTTATAGCCAATATTGGGCTAAGTCCAGTTGAGAATATTCAATATTTTGTTTACATTTGGCCTGTTGAGCCTTTACTAGGGCTCTGCCCCTGTTTAATAATGCATGGCATTTTTGTTTGGTCTATTGGACCTTTATTTGGGCTCTGCCCTTTTTAAATAATGCACATCATCTGTTTTGGTCTGACAGATCTTTGTTTAGGCTCTACCCCTTTTTTAATAATGCATTGCATTTTACTAGGCCTGTTAGCCCCTTTTAATTGGGCTTTGCCCTTCTTTTTTAATAATGCACTGCATTAATTAGTTTGACAGAGCGCCACGTGGCTTGTCAGGCATTTTGCGCCAATTAAGGAGCGCAAGGCGCAAACTCATGTGGTGGTGACACGTATCACGCTCTGGTGAGCGCAAGCGCAGCGCACCGCGACATTGCGCTGCGCTAGTGCGCTGCTGACACGTGGCACGCTCTGGTGAGTTGCGCCAATTTAAGAGAGCAGTGCTCTATTTCAAAAGCGCAAAGCGCAGTTTGTTCTGGGGCTGACACGTGGCGCTCTCTGGTAGCTTGCGCCAACCCAAGAGCGCAACAGTGCAAATTTTACAAGTGCAGGGCACAGTTTAATAACTTGATTAATTTAGATCAAAGAAATAATTTTTATCTTTTTTCAAGAGGTTTTACCTCATGATTTAAAGAACCAATGGTTCATCAAAAGGCTGTGCCTTTATACGGAAGTAAATTACTTCTTTTTTTATTATTTATAAATTTTTTATTGAGGATCTTTGATCTTGTTCTTAGATTATTGATCTTTTTAGAAGAATTTCTTCTTTTATTCAAAGGTTTTTACCTTTTCTTTCTCTGAGCTCTTCTCAAAATTTTCTTTAGAGGAGTTCTGCGTTTTCTCTCTGTGTTAATGTTTTAGACTTGAAGTTTAGGGGCCTTTTTATAGTGCCAATTGATTTGTTAAATCAGTTAAAGAGATCTTTCTCTGAGTGATTTAGGGATTTTTCCCCACCGTTGGATCTTTGATCCAAGAGCTCCTGTTTTACAAAAGAGAATCTTATTGTTTTAATAAGATTAGAAAGATCTTTCCAGAATTTTAATTCTGTTTTAATGCTGGCACAGCTGGCGCAAGCGTAACTGCGCTGCCACGTGTCGCGCAGCGCAGGGCGTAGCGCAACTGCGCTGCCACGTATCGCGCAGCGCAGAGCGCAAGTCCTCTTAAGCGTTACTTCCTTTATTTTTATTTTAAATAGAGCCTTGCTCTGATTGGATGCGCTACCTTGGACGCTGTGCTAGCGTGTCTGCTTTTGACATGTGGCGCGTTGCGCGCAGCGCAAGAGATCTGAAGCGTTGCTTCAAACAGAGCTTTGCTCTGATTGGGGGAACATGCGCCCTTTCAGGTTTTCACAAGCTCGTTGGTATCCCAACTGTTTTTACTCACGGCGCCCTTTCGGGTTTTCATTCGTGCCCA
The DNA here is from genome assembly GCA_030015575.1 of Agapanthus africanus. NCBI lineage: Eukaryota > Viridiplantae > Streptophyta > Magnoliopsida > Asparagales > Amaryllidaceae > Agapanthus > Agapanthus africanus. The sequence goes on along the minus strand of CM057343.1, from coordinate 11,687,446 downwards.
TTTCTCTTGTGGATGAACCGTTTTTTTAACATTGAGATTACGCCCTTTTAAGTTTTCACAAGCTCGCCGGTAGCCCTGCTGTTTTTACTCACGGCGCCCTTTCGAGTTTTCATCCGTGCCCATTTCTCTTATGGACGTACCGTTTTTTACTACTTGTGTTGCAGTCTTTGCCGTTGGAGCTTTGATTGCAACATAGATCTCAAAAGAATATATCGTCATATTTAGGGCGATGCGCCATGTTTGAGGCGGAGTACTAGTTTAGGAATATCTCAGTCCATTGCCAGTTTAAGGACATAGTGGTCCATTGTTAGTTTAGGGACCTCTCGGTCCATTGTCGCCGTGTTTGGGGAAGAAATTCTGTTGGATACTACTTTAGAGTTTTGACTCAGGAAGATAGCGAGAAGACACGAGCGTCGTCATCTATCATTAACCTAAGTCGTGACTTGTCAAGCGTAGTATTTCTTAAGGAATCGGCCGTTTATTGGCCGGAAGGGTCTTTCTCCATGCATATCCATGAGCAAATAGGTCCCATCTTGATAGACCTTGTCTATGATGTACCGGCCTTCATAGTTTAGCTCGAATTTCCCCCGCTTTGCATGGTTGGGGATCATAGGTTTTTTGACAACTAGCACGAGTTCACCTTGGCGGAATGTTCTTGGCCTAGTTAGTCTTTCGTATGAGCGCGTCATCCTTACTTTGTAAGCTTCCAGGTTTTTCTGCGTCATGAGACAAGTTTCATCTAGGGCATTGGGCTCCTCAAGCCGAAGATGGGCATTTTCTTCATTCATCATCTCGTATCGAACTGCCACTCGTAGAGAGGATAGCTCTATTTCTAAGGGAAGTACCGCTTCCGTGCCGAATACCAACGCGAATGACGTTGTATTCGTAGCTGTTTTGAACGTGGTTCGATACGACCAGAGAGCTTCATGCAGTCTCTTATGCCAGTCCTTTTTATTTCTGGACACTGTTTTCTTTATGATCTTTGTCAAGGTCTTGTTGAAAGCCTCAGCAAGACCGTTAGCTCGGGGATTATAGACTGAAGAGTATCTCCTATCTATATTATGCTGCTATGCGAAACGGTTGATCTTATGGCTTCTGTAGGCTGGTCCATTATCCGAGATTATCCGTCGCGGAGTACCGAACCTGTAGATGACACGTGTCTTGAAGAAATGGAGGATGTTCTCCGTCTTCACTTCCTTTAGCGGTACTGCTTCTGCCCACTTAGAGAACTAATCGGTTGTTGCCAATATGAACCGATGTTCTTTAGATGATGCTGGTTCGATGGGCCCAATTATATCGGTTCCCCGCATTTCGAACGACCAACTAGGCAATGTTGGGTGTAGCGATTTGGATGCTGGTGGATGAACTCCCCATGAACCTGTCACGAATGACACTGCTTCGCATATTCGAGGCAGTCCTGAATCATTGTGGGCCAGTAGTAACCCATCCTTTTGATCTTCAGTTTCATCTTTGGTCTGGCTTGATGAGAACTGCAGAGTCCGTCATGGTTTTCTTGGATGACTCTCCTTGCTTCTTCTGGTCCCAAGCACCTTAGCCACAAACTGTCGAACGATCTCTTATATAGAGTATGATTGATGAAGGTAAAAGATAGAGCTCATTTCATGAGCTGATGTCTTGAAGATGCGTTTTCAGGTGTTCGATGGGATTTGAAGTAGTCTATGAAGACTTCCCTCCAATCCTTGACCTTTTCTTCGTCTTCTATTTAGAAGATGGCTTGTTCAGTCACTTCCTTTCCTTCAGACGACTCTGGAGATATTTTTGCTGGCGTGAGAATCCGGCGGCTTTGCACAATGATCCTTAATTCATCGAGGTTTTCGTCGGCCAGTTCTTTAGTGAGCTTGGCTAACAAATCTGCCTTGCTATTTTCCGCACGTGGTATGCTTTCCGGAATGTAGGAAGGGATTTGAGGCAATAGTTGCTGCACTCTTTCGCCATATTTTACCAACTCCGGTTTACACGTCTGATAGTCTCCATTTACTTGGCTAACGACTAGCTGAGAATCTCTATATATGAGGAGGTTTTCGATGCCCATGTCAACAACAATCTCAAGACCCACTATCAAAGCTTCGAACTCAGCCTTATTATTTGTCCTCGGCTCTGTGAAGGAAAGGGCGAAACGCATTATCCCTCCTTGTGGAGTCATGAGGATAAGGCCTACTCCAGCTTTGATTATGGGGGTGGTTTTCTTTCGCTTCTTCAAGAAAGATGCTCCGTCGAAATAGAGTTCCCATTGGACATTATTTTCCCTTCTTCCTTTCGGTTGTGTCGAACGCGTGTTCGTCTGGCAATTCGCAATTTAAGGGAGAGTCGGTCGATATCGGATGCTCAGCGAGAAAGTCGGTGATGGCCTGGCCTTGCACTGCCTTGAGGGATCGATACGTTATCGAGAACTCCATTAAGAGGAGGGCCCATTTGGCAAGCCTTCCTGTTAGTATGGCTCTTGACATCAAATATTTGAGAGGATCCACCTTTGATATGAGATGGACCTCATGTGCCAAGGTATAACGTCGAAGTTTCGTTATTGCGAAGATCAGTGCCGGGCAATGATTTTTAATAGAGGAGTAGTTGTTTTCTGCCCTCAGGAGAACTCGACTCAAATAGTAGAGAGCTCTCTTTTTCACTTGGTCGTTCTCCTTTGCCCATAGCACATCTAAAGAACCTTCAAGGGCCGTTGTGTACAGGATAAGGGGCTTTCCTTTAACCGGAGCGGCTAGTACCGGTGGGTTCTGCAGATATTGCTTTATTTCGTCCAGTGCACTTTGGCATTTATGATCCCAAACGAACGGGGCCCCCTTCTTCATCAGGTGACTGTAGGGATAGCATTTTCCGGAAAGGTTGGTTATGAACCACCGGATATACGCAAGCTTTCCTTGGAGAGACCGCAGTTGTTTAAGAGTTCTTAGCATGGGCATTTCCATAATCGCCTTGATCTTTGATGTGTCTATTTCGATGCCTCGATGTCGTATGATGAATTCTAGGAATTTTCCTGAGGAGACTCCAAATGTGCATTTCCGAGGATTCATCTTTAGATTGTACTTCCGAAGATGCTGGAACACTAGGTTCAAATGCTCCCAGTGTTCCTCGTACGATTTGCTTTTCACCACAAGGTCGTCAATATAACATTCGACAATCTCATGTATGAGGTCATCAAAGATCTTCGTCATGGCCCTTTAGTAGGTAGCACCTGCGTTTTTCAGACCGAAGGGCATCATCTTGTAGCAGAATATGCCTAGCGGAGTTTCGAAGGCGATGTGCTTTTAGTCTTCAGGGTGCATTTTTATTTGATTGTAGCCCGAAGATCATCCATGAAGGAGAATACCTCATGGGTAGACGTGTTATCGATCATTAGCTCGGTAACGGGTACCGGGAACTCATCCTTCGGGCAAGCCTTGTTGAGGTCCCGAAAGTTCACGCAGATGCGCACTGTCCCATTTTTCTTCATCACTGGAACAATGTTGGCAATCCAATTTTGATACTGAACTTCTTGGATGAAGCCGGAGTCGATTAGTTTCTTGACTTCGTCGTTGATACTCATCTCTAGCTCGAGCCGCATTCTTCTTGGCGCTTGTTTGATTGGCTTGACGTCCGGCGATATAGCCAGTTTATGTACCGCTATTTCTGGATCTAATCCCGGCATTTTGGAATAATTCCATGCGAAGTAGTCTTTATATTTCATAAGAACATCATTTAGTGTGGCCACCTGCTTTTTAGACATCAGCTCATTGACGCCGTTGGCCTCAGATCATTTTCCGTTCCCAAGTCAATTTTCCTTAAATTGTCCGTCGTAATGTGTATCTCGTCCTTCAGGCCTTTTGGCGCTGATGGAAATTCTGAGATCATCTCATCCTCATTCTCATTTGCGAAGCACTGAGAGAGGTCGTCCATATTCTCGTGCTCCCTCTCATTTGAGAATGCTATCACGTGGCAGGTACGAGTTCGTTTCCAAGCTCTATATTGAGCTGGACTTACCCTTGCAATATAGGTCGGTTTTGGCTCATGCTTTCATGGTAGGGTTACCCTCCAACTGTCGGATAGAGCAAACCTGCCTTGCTGATACCGGTCTTCGACCCGGTCTTTGAAGGTGAAGCAGTCTTCAAGAGGATGTCCTATTGCTCGGTGGTAGGAGAATAAGCCGGGTGATAGACCTCGTTTATTTGTTCGGGATGCCGAGGCTCCGAGAGCGTCATCATTTGATGGTTAATGACAAGGTTAAATATTTTCCTTGTCTTGTCTTGGGGGAAAGAATATTCCCGACTCATCTTCTTCATCAGCAATGGATTCCAGCCGACCTTTTCTTGATCGCGTGGCTTCTTGGATCCCCTTCGCAGTTTTAGAACGTCGTTCTCGTTCTTCACCTTGTTGTTGCCTCTGTGTCGGGCTTTTTTCTTGCCACGAGAGCGCACAGCAAGCTGAGAGTGAAGGGCATCATAGTCTTTTCTTCCCGCAGACTGCTGAGTGAGACACTGAGTCCTGGCCTTTTCGTAAATGGCCATTTCGTGGTTGTGGTCATCCTGAACCTTTTGATCAGCTTCTCTTATTAGCTTGTCAATTTGTTCTTCGAATGAGGGACTTGGCATTCTTACGGCGGGATCTCGCTCTGGTTCAATATCAGCGCTATCTAGGAAAGGCATTCCTTTCTCCATTGGAGTTATTTATGACACGGAAGCTATCACTCCTGTTTCTTATACCGAACATATTCAAGCCCAGTCGTCTCCATCCTCTCGTTGGACATCTTTCACTGAGTCCCGGGAACTTCCCAAATCTTGTTATAGAACTGGGCTTGTCGAGCAGTTTGTTTGAAGGGTACGCATTGGCATCTTAATAGCCTTTTCAATCCCTCTGCGTAATATCTGGGCAGACGGATTAGCTGAAGCCTGTCAAGCACAAAATCGGCACTATGCCAGACTTCTTTTTCCACTTTAGTCTCCGTAGATTGGTAGAAAAGGATCGCCTTTTCATCTCTTCGCCTAGGAGGGACGTAGAAGGTCTGCAGCTCTTGCACGCCGTATGTATCGAGCGCATCAAGTTCCCTATAATGCCGCTGCAGGACCATGGTGATTTTCAAACTCTGATCGGCTCCAGCAATAGTTTGTGCTGATGGGCGAGTGGAAAACACAGCGTTGACCTCATCCTCAGAGTAACTGCCAAAGACCAAAACAGGATTAAATAGCCCGAGCTTGCTACACTGGGGTTGTCCTAAGTATACTATTTCCTCATCTTCATCGGTATCACTCCAAAAGAGCGGGATGGTGGCGATGGCTTTTTATTTATTATCCAGCTTATGACATCTTTCCGTGTCTTTGAAATCTGGTACGAAGTACTTTGCGTCTTCATATTTGCGGACTTCATTTACCGAGAACAGTTTTAGCTCTCCCGTAATGGTGTACTCGAGGCCGTCTTTGAAATACTTCATACACTGGTGTTGTGCAGAAAAGATGACGTTGTACTCGTGTAACCAAGGCCGGCCAAGCAGGGCGTTGTAGCAAGCCTTGGCGTCAATGACATGAAATTTGATGTCGGTAACGAGCATCCCAAAGTGTAATGTTAATATCACAGACCCAAGCGTCCATGATGACTGGGAGTCGAACCCGGAGATGGTAATTTTATCCCGAGCCAGGTGCTAAACGTTCATGCAAATCTCCTTCAGCACCTTCACGTTGAGAAAGTTGACGGAGGACCCGTTGTCGACTAGGATCTTTCTTATCTTAATATCGTGGAAGTACCCGGTGACATATAGAGGACGGTTGTGCTCGCACGTTCTGAGGAGGAGATCTTCATCACTGAATGTAATGTCAGCTGTATGAACCTCTGTCAGCTCGTCCTTCATCTTTTCTTCTGCAAGAAAAGATTAGAACTGATCGGGCTCTTGCAATGCCTTGATCGGAGAATCTCGTTCCTCTTTGGACAGGAGGAGAGCATCCAGTATGCTCTGTTGCGAGGGTATCTTTCTCAGATGTTCCAGGACATTGTAATCTACCTTGTTTTTCTTAGGCGGGTCCTTGGCTGTGAGCTCTTTGAAGACTCTATCATCGAAGGAAATTTCCTCAGGAACTTTTTCCTTCCCTTTGTCTCTTTTGCTCGAACCTTTGTTTGTAGGCCCGAGGTTCTTTTCAGGCAACGTACGGTTACACAGCTGAATATTCTCGCAGTTCTTCTCCTCTTCTTTTTTTCCATAGGTGGATTCTTTGAAGAGAGGGCCGAGGGTTATTTCTTTCTCAGAATAGCTCCCGAATGAAAGAACTTGAGATTTCCCTTTTTTTGAACTGGTATCAACCACATGACAGTTGCCGGCCGTTCCTTCATGCTCGTCTATAGTGCTTCTTTGTTGCTGACGAGCTTTGTGCTTCATCCGTTTGAAGTGTTGTCGGTGGGCAACATACCTTTGCTACCACTTCTTGAAGGCATTGCACTCTTCGGTGGGGTGTGTAACCCTCCGATGGTATAAGCAGTAGTTCGGATGTAAATCCACTTCGTCGAGGCACGCAATCCCGGGAGTGTTTTCCATGAGAGGGGGCAGCTTCATTCCCATTAAAAAGGCTTCGGCGAACAGCTTCTCCACTTTGATCCTGCTCTTATTTGTAGCAGGTGTGCTTTGGGTTTGGTGGAGTGCTTTACGACTCATCCTTACCGCAGCTTCTTCGTCCTGGCTTTTTCAGCCTGATGCCGACGCTTGGCCTTTTCGTATATGTCTGTTTCACGTTCTCGGTCAGCTTTGCTCTTTTGAAGGGCTCCGTTTAGCAGCCTGTCAATTGGGTATTCTGACAGTTCCAGGGATTTTGGCGCCGGTCCTGCCCCCAGTTTTTCTGCATTGCTTTCCGACGCAGAGGGAATTTCTTCATCATTTAACAACGAATGAGAAACCATGTGGCAACTTGCTACATAATCTTCGGTTTCTCTCGACGAGCCATTTCCCTCATCATCGTCACTATCTCCGTTCTCAAGTACATAGTTGAACTCTTCGAATGTGACTGGGGTCCGCGCCTTTTGGTTGTATTCCTCCAGCTTGTCGATATATTTTTGTTGGTCCGTACGTTTGTCGCCAGGCTGCACGGGCTTCTTGGTCTTCTTTTTCTTTGAAGACTTCGAAGGCTTGGCCTGGAGGTCTTGCCCATCGTTACCAATTTTCGGTGTTGGGCGCGGCTTAAGTATCCCCTCAATGATCTCAGGCTCCAGTTGGCTTTCCCATTTGATCGCCGAACATGCTTGAAAATCCTTCAGCATTCTTTTAGTTTTAGCTGAAAAGACCACTTCCTAAGGAGCTTCTTCCACAAACGAGCATGATGCCCCCGGCGTGTCTACCTTTTTAGGAGTGTGCCTCTGTGGCGGGTTCACCCTCCAGTTCTCGGACAGTGCGAATTTCCCTTAACGGTACTGGTCCTCGACCCAATTCTTGAAGATGTAACAATCCTCGATTGGGTGGCTTACTACTCTGTGATAGGAGTAGTAGTTGGGATTATTGACGTCACTGGGCTGTAGTAGACGTCTCGGATCTGGCAGTGTAATGAGTTGGTTGCGCATTGCCAGTTCGAACAATCTCCTCATTTTATCATAGGGGAACGAGTAAGCACGTCCTAGCTTGTCTTCCAGGTATTGACGTGGGAGCGCATTGCTTTGGTGAGCAACCGGTTTCAGGTCGCTCGGCTGTTGTTGAGTGTTAGCAACGAAGGCCGCTTTCCCTTTACCCTTTGCATTCCAAGTGTCCATTTTTGAAGAGGAAGGCCCGTGGCCCATGTGGTCCATTTGGGCCAGCTTGTCGATCAAAGCCTAGAAAGTGGTCGGCTTGAAGAACATCATAAACTGGGATACAATCACCTGTGGATCGAGGGTCCCTACGAACATGCCTACGGCCGGAGGTTCTTCAATGCGTTATTCTCATTTCGACCATAGGTTCCGCTATCGAATTGCGTATTGAACCCAGGCCTCTCCTGGCTTCACCCTGGCATTGATTAATGCCGTGATCGGGGTGTGCTCGCTTGTGCTGGTGAACCGCTGTGTGAACAGCAGCTCCATTTTTGTGAATGTTTTGACAGAGTCATTTAGGAGCTCCGAGTACCATTCAAATGCCGTCTCCGACAAGCTACCAACGAACTGGCAAAGCATCAATTTGTCGTCGCCTCCAGTATTGCCACACAATGCTCTGAATTGAGCGACGTGCTGATGCGGGTTTCCTGTGCCCTTATACACGTAGAACTTGGGGATCGTATATCCCGGCGGGTACTTGATTTGATCGTACCAGCCAGGGTACGATCGCCTGGTCTTGAGGAGTTGGCCAGCCGCTTCACTTGCCTGATAAGATCGTATTTGCTGAGCTATGTAGTCATCGAGGGCAGCCTTGAAGATCGTCTTCTCCCTGGCTGTCGATAAAGCTGGAAGAGGGTTTGATGTTTCTCCTATGTTGTCCTCGATAATTATCGGCGGGTCTTCAGCTGGAGCTTCGGGCTGGATCATCATTCCAACCATGTCTTGTAACATGAGCGCCATCTTTTTTATATTAGCAGCTTGTTCTGCAGCCTCCTTATCTTTCCTTTCCAGCACCCTTCCCAAGAACTCCTTATCAGTCTCCTGCTCCTGGCGCTGGTCGAACGCTGCTTCTAGGCATTCTTTCTGCCCAGTGAGTGTTGCCATTTTCGTCAACATCTCCTGGAGCTTCTGTTGCTGCTCCTGAGATTTCGTTAACGACAGAGTTTGCGGCCGATGACTCACGGAAGCACAACTCTCCTCTTTTTAGAAAGCCATGTAAACTGTGTGCATGATCATGCCCCCAGACTTGGGATGTTTGGATCTCTTACCTTTGGGATTTGCCGCCGGAGGTGGGAGATTTCCGGCCTTCTCTTTTTGTGAGAAGTCGAAGTTGAAGGAGCCATTATGACCGGTGCCTGCGTGAAAGAAGTCCCTCGCTGTATGGTGGAGGAATAATTTTCCTCTTGTCGAACCTTCATTTTCTCCAGTTGACGAGAGTAGTTCTTGTTGATCACAGAATCTTGGACTTTACGCCAAACCCTGTGGATTTGGGAGGATAGCTGCCAAGGGGGCTGCTCCGGCTTCGCCTGCATCATGTTTTCAACAGACGGGGGAGATTTCTTCAGCACCGCGGTCAGGGAGTTCCGCCGCACTCTCCTTAGCAGTTCAAAGCTGTTCCCGGTTGGAACAGCAGCGTCAACTTCCGCCATTGTAGCTGGTGGAGTAAGTCCAGAGGGGAAATTTCCCCCAGCTTTCTTCACTCGGCGCCAGTGGCGACGTCGAGCATGCCTTGCAGACGGGATTGCCTCAATTATGGGAGTGGCTTCGTCATGCCCATGCTTTGGTTAGGGGCTGCTGCTGGTGTCAGCCTGTCGAAGACCGACGTCTGTTGAGAGGGGACGACCAATCTTATGAAGGCCGACTTTCTGGTAGGGGAAGTCCTTTTGACGACTTCACCTGTTGCAGGAGTTGGAACGGCCAATCTTGCGAAGACTGATCCTTTAGTAGGAGAAACCCCTTTGACGACTTCATCTGCCGGAGCTGGAATAACTATCCATTTCGGGATAACCTCTTCGGGTATTGCGAGCCTCTTTGCAGGCCCATTTGAGCTTTGGCTCAGCCTGTTGAAGACTGAGGTGGCAGACTTAGACGACCCGTTGAGAGGGGCCGCAGTAGTTGCAAGTCGATAGAAGACCGACTTCTTTGGAGCTTCCTGTGATGGCATTGGGGTGCTGAATCTCGCTGGCGGGAGCATGGTCCCGAAGAACAATCCAGTGGTGGCCTGAGTTGCCCGTTCCACTGGCATTGAAAAGATGCAGGCCGCATTTGGCCCGTATATCACTCCTCCAGCGGGGACGGAACGGGAGTTGTTGCTGCAGGTATACTTGGAAGCCATTGATCTTCTTTTCTCTGCACAGGAGCAAGACACCAAATCTTAGTACCTCGAATCCAGGGGTAACCATAGTAAACCGCGATTTGTTCGCCAACACGACACACGGAGTGTGGAGTGGAAAAAGGAAAGGGTCCTATCGGGCGTGCCAGAATCTGTTCACCGCCGAAAATAGAGACGAATCGCGTAGGTTATCTTGCCTGAATTTGTGGGCAGATGCTATTTGGATTTATCCGTCCACCTAAAGATGCCAAGTTGATTTATGGCGTCATGTATCGGAGGTTTGGATGGATGCGGCCGTTGTAGCAGACTTCATCATATTCCCCTCGTTTGTGAGGGTTTTTTGATTGTGGGGATGCTCTTTCTTGCAGGCACAAGCCCCTGCAGTTAATTACGTTATCGCATCGTGATAACCACTTTCTCCTTCTCTAAAAGTTCACTTCGTGTCGTGTGTGTTTATTTTATTTTTGGTTGCCCGTGGATTGTATATGGAGACTAATTTATGTTGTCGCCCGTAGGGCGTGGATTAGTTCAAATCCGTATATCTTAGATTTGGGTTTGGGTTGATTTAAGGATCGTTGATCTGTTTTGAAATCAAGATCGACTTAAATGTTTACGAGCATTTGGGGGCTCGATTTGTTTTCGTTAAGGATACGTTAGTCCAATTTGAGACTAAGATCTACTTAACACGGTTTTAGGATCATTTTTGTTTCAGATCCAACAAGAGAGCATTTGGGCTCTATTGTTTTGGTTTAAGAACGTTTCGGTTCCTTATCGCTATTTTGGAGGCGAACTTGTAGTTTGAGGACATTTCGGTCTGTAGATCACTATTTTTGAGGTGAGATTTTAGTTTAAGGACGTTACGGTCCATTGTCTCCATTTTGGAGACAACGTTTAGTTTGAGAAAGTTTTGGTCTGCAGATCACCATATTTTAGAGGAGGTTTTAATTTAAGGACGTTACGATCCGTTGACTCCGTTTTGGAGGCAACGTTTAGTTTGAGAACGTTTCGGTCTGTAGATCACCATTTTTGAGGTGATGTTTTAGTTTAAGGACGTTACGGTCCTGTTCACCGCCGAAAAGACACGACTGGGACGTTGGGACGTTCGGCTTGAATTTCGAGGGCAGATGCTATTTGGTGCTTGTTTACCACCGGAAACTGGGAAGACGGACTGTCTTGCCTGAATCTGGGGGCAAAAGCTAATTGGTGCTATCCGTCCAGCTCTCCAAAGATGCCAAGTTGATTTATGGCACCATGTATCGAAGGTTTAAACGGATGCGGCCGATGTAGCCGACTTTGTCAGATTCCCCCTCATTTGAGGGGTTTTTGATTGTGGGGACGCTCTTCCCTGCAGGTGCAAGCCCCTGCAGTTAATTACGCTAACGCATCACGGTAACAACTTTCTCCTTCTCCAGAAGGTCACTTCGTGTCGTGGGTGTTTGTTTTGTTTGTGGTTTCCCGTGGATTGTATACGGAGACTAACTTATGTTGTCGCCCGTAGGACATGGATTAGTCCAAATCCGTATTTTCTTAGATTTGGGTTTGGGGGTTTGGGTTTAAGGATACGTTAGCCTCATTTGAGACTAAGATCAACTTAAACGTTTGTTAAGGATACGTTAATCTAATTTTATACTAAGATCAACTTAACAGGATCGTTTAGATCCAACAAGAGAGCAATTAGGCTCTACTGTTTAGTTTAGTGACATTGCGGTCGATAATGAGTTTAAGGACATTATGGTCCATTGGTAGTTTAAGGACATCTCGGTCCAATGTTAGTTTCAAGACATCGCGGTCGAGGTTAAGGACATCATAGTCCGTGAGTTTAAGGACCTCAAAGTCCGATGTTAGTTTTAAGACATCACGATCGAGATTAAGGACATCATAGTCCATGAGTTTAAGGACCCCACAGTCCATGAAATGTATAGTTGTCGGGATCCGTCACCTCTTTGAAGACGTTGAGGAATTACAACGACAAATATCAAAGGAGTGAAGAGATGTACCCTTGAACCGAGGTGGATTAAGTGATTTGTAGTCCAATTTGGAACTAAGGTCAATTAATTATATTATGAGCGTATTGACTCAGTTGAGTCTGAATCGAGGACTTATGGCCAACTTGGGCTAAGTTCAATTGAGTTTGAAGTGTTAGTCCTCTGTTGGATCATTAGACATTTGTCTGGTTTCAGCCCACATTATTTAGCAATGCTAAACAAGAGTTCGAGGGTTTTGGCGACATTTTTTTCTATCTTTGATTGAGCAGTGAGCATTATAGCTCTGACTTTTACTCAATTTTGAATGGGAGGCTTTACTTCTGAAAGATTAACCAATTTTGTTAAAAATAGTGTTAAACACTAGAGAAAACAGTGTTAAACACTGGAAATATATCTCTCAAATTAGTGTTAAACACTAAAAGATAATCAGTGTTAAACACTGGAAATATAATTCGCAATTTAGTGTTAGACACTAGAAAGCAACAGTGTTAAACACTGGAAATGGGGTTCTCAAGTTAGTGTTAAACACTAAAAATAAAGTTCTCGAATTAGTGTTAAACACTAAAGAAAAAGGGGTCACGTGGGGACACGTGAGGGCGCCCAGAGGTAGGACCAGATCGCTTTACTTCGTTACGCAATTAGGTGTTAAACACTTTTTTATATTTTTTTATTTTTGAGCAGCACGTGTTGACACGTGATGGTGATTTATGCGCTGACTGTTAAAGCGTTTGCCAAGGGGTCATGTGGTAACACGTGAGAGCACCCAAAGCCTTTATTTCCTTTGCTTTTATCTTCTGCGTTTTGGAGGTCACGTGGGAACACGTGAGGCGTTACCTCAGAGCATATTCCTTCTTATTTTTGTGGACCTTTTCAGGGGTCACGTGGGGACACGTGGCCTTGATTCTTTGCATGCTTGAAGGTCTTTTAAATTCCTTTATCTTTAAGAATTAAATTCTTTATAGGGTTAAATCCTAATTATGATTTTGGAGGAATTAAATTCCTATTATGAAAGAATTAAATTCTTATGTAGGGTTAAACCCTAATCTCTTTTTAGAAGGAATTAAATTCCTGTTAATCTGAGAGAATTAAATTCTCAATTAGGGTTAAACCCTAGTTGTTTCCATCTTGAAGGCATTAAATTCCTATAATTTTAGGAGAATTAAATTCTCAGATAGGGTTCAAACCCTAATTTCATCTTGAAGGAATTAAATTCCTGTAAATTGGGAGAATTAAATTCTCTGAACTCAATCCTCCCTCTAAGTCTTAGATCTGCATGGCAAAATCTCAACTCGATGAGAATTAAATTCTCAACCTATGGAAAGATTTGCTTCTGCACATCTTCAACTAGAGGAAGAACTAAGTTCTTTTGCAAAAGAGTTAAACACTTAGATTTTTGAGAATTAAATTCTCTTTTTTTTTTTGAAGTTTTGATCCCCTTTCTTTTTTCTCACCTAGGGTTTTCTTTTGTTGAGAATTATATTCTCCTTTCTTTTCTCTCTGAATTTTCAAGATGCCAAAATTCTATTATTTTTTCTTCCTCTTGGTTTTTATTTATAGGAGAAGGAAACGAATCAATCTGTTTGATGAATCTTTGATTGAAAGATTTTGTTTGTTTTTTTATAATTAACATAATCCTTTAGATCATTCAGTGAATTTTATTCACCGTTGGATTTTCAATCTAAAGATATTCGGTTTGTTATTTCGGTGAGATTTAGGGAGATCTTTCCTTGTTTGGGATTTTTCCATAAATTGGTAATTTTTAATCACCCTTGGATTTTTAATCCAACGGTTCCCTCTAACCTTTTCCATTTGGAAAGATTTAGAAACTTTGAGAATTTAATTCTATTAAACTGTGAGGCTTTCAAAGCCAATCACGTGCTGACACGTGACCCCTGGTCACGTGTGAGCACGTGACCCCCAATTGAGTCTTCATCCCAGCCGCTTCTTTATGTTGCTGTTTTAACCATCACGTGCCAACACGTAACCATTGGTCACGTGTGAGCACGTGATACCTTATTGAAGTTTTTCCTGGTTTTTAATCAGGGAACGAATGCCCCCACAGCGTTGCTCTCACGTGTCTGCCCGTGAGTGCAACGCTGTCACTTTTGTGACCGTTGGATCCATCTAGGGAATCGGGGAGATGAAACGTTTCCATCACATCCTATAAAGGCAGGGGTCTCTTCAGAAGCGCCTCCACTCTTTCATCTTCTTCCTTGCAAACTTTTTTCTTTCTGGGAATTTAATTCTCGTTCTCAGAGCTTAGTTCTCTGTTCCAAAATTTTTTTAGAGTTTAACTCTGTTGAAAGATTCCTTTTTCTCAGGTAATAATCTTGAACGAATGAAGAACTTTCACAGAAATCTCCACTGGATTTTAAATCCACACCAAGGGTTTTCCCTTTTAACAAGAACCTATTTTTCTTTAAGTTCTTTAACAAGAACAGAAAACCATTTAACCTTCAAATAGCAGATCTCTTAGGGTTTCTCTAATGTTTAGGGATCGGTGGTGGTGTTTGTCTTTTCCATGGAATTTAATTCCATCATCAAAAAGCTCTGGCTTTGGAAAAAGAATTTCTGGGAATTTAATTCCCCTTTTCAAAAAGGAATTTAATTTCTATGAAGAGCTCAGTTCTTCCTAGGAGACTTCTTGCCCTGAGTTGTCTTCTTTGCAGCCAAGGAGAAGAAGTTTGCATTGTTGCTTTCTGGGAATTTAATTCCCTTGATTCTGTTTGATTCGTCACAGAGTCCAAGATGGATTTCTCTTAAGGGAATGTATAGGGTCATTTGAAATCCACTGTTTATTTAATGAGAATCTTCCTTTTATCTCATTATAATTACTTTGCCTCATCATTAGCCAGCCGCCGCCTTGATCTTGTGGGACCCATATGTTTTGTAACCAGTGGTCCCATAAAATGAGTCTGTTGTCGTTTTCTTATATATATATATATATATATTCTTATAATCATATATATATACACACTGTTGGCTTTGCTCTGATGGTTTCCCCTCATTTCATTTCAGGTACAATGACGTCTATTCCGTATTTCCCTTTCACTCGCTCGGAAGCCGCTTTTCCCCAGTCTCCATCTGATGAAGAAGTGATGGCGATGATCAGGGCTCACGACCCGAACTGCACCAACTTACTTTTGTGGGGGACCTGGTACAGCCACATCATCCGGGGTCGCCGGAGTTTCCTTTGCGAAGTGCCGACAAAGCCCACCTTTCCGTTCTTGCCGATGGATCCTCCGCGCACAGTCTTTGCCGTGGAGATGCCGAATTGGACCCCGATGGGATGGCTCGAGCCTTCGACGACGGGCATCCCGAACCATCCGATCCCGGCCATAGATATTCTGGGACGCCGTATTTTTCAGGGCGAAGCCCAACCATGGGGGCAGATCTACAAAATAGGGCTCACCCCTCAACACTCCACGGGTTACCTCCTTTGGGCTCGCTACATTCTGTCCGCCAATCGCGCGCGACTGCAGAAGGTTGGGCTTTATTAGGCGATATATGCGTCGCTCTTCCACTACTAATCCCCGCACGTCTGGTGGGTTAAGGCATTCTTAAACCAGTGGAATCTCCCCACCAACACTTTTCTCCCAGGGGACCGCGAAGTTTCGATCTCCTTGGAAGAATTTCATGAGATCTCGGAGTTGCTAATCAGTGGGACACTTTATGAAGAGCTGTTGCCTCCTGACGAGTACGTCTTTGAGCACGAGCCCGCAATGCTCGACGGCTTGTCTACCGAGAACGCCGTCCGCCACAAGCGTCCGAGTTTGATCAAGGCGCTGGGCATCTTTGAAAAACTGTTCACAGAATCTGAGGAGCAAGGCGTTACTTTTAAGAGCTTCATCACTTGCTTCCTTCATGAGGATGTCCTGTCGAAGATGGCTCCGAAGTTTGCAAACATCAATGACCCCTTTGGGTTTGGTCCGAAGAAGCTGCCGACTAAGGAATCGGATTTACCGCAGAACTACATTCCTATTATATCGCCGGTGTCTTTTGAATCGATCGCATCTCCCGGCATGGATGAGGAGACATTCTTTGTGGCCTTCATCAGTGTCTTGCTCAGCTGGTTCGTCATCCCCATGCATCGCCGCTTCATGAGAGTCTCGAT
The DNA here is from genome assembly GCA_030015575.1 of Agapanthus africanus. NCBI lineage: Eukaryota > Viridiplantae > Streptophyta > Magnoliopsida > Asparagales > Amaryllidaceae > Agapanthus > Agapanthus africanus. The sequence goes on along the minus strand of CM057343.1, from coordinate 11,671,473 downwards.
TATCTATCCGGCTCATCATATTGCTGAGGGGACACAGCTAGCCGTAGGCATCCCGGCGCTAGTGCATCTCTATCATGGGTTAGGCGCCGCAGCTAATACCTCGACTCCCGTCTTAGACGTAGTAAACTTTTCTCTCCATTACTTCATGTCTTGGATCGAGATGCACGTGTTGGGGGCTTTTGCTGCGCATCAGAGACCCGCATTTTACGACGCTTACACTTTCCCGCGACTCATGCGGCTAGTGGATGCTTCTGCCCCTGACCCGACTCAATTTAAGGCCATTCGCGTATTGATTGCTCCTTACGCTACCACGGGCGGATTGGTATTCGTTGATCGGGTTCTATCTGCTCCTTCAGGTCCAATTCAGCAACTTTGCGACCACTCAAAAGATAATGTGCCTTCTTTGAAGCCCCGGGAAGCCACGCATCTGTACACGATTAGACCAGGTTATCTGGTATTCCGTCAGGACAGTGCAGCTCTTTTTATGCGATACAACCCGCACCGCTTCGCCCGGCAGCTTGGATATGATCAGGGCGTTTCTTTCGAGGTTGTGCCGGTCCCTTCACCCGAAGCTGTTTGTGATGCTGCTCATCATTTCGTGAGGATGAACACTGGTTCCCACTTCATGATTCCTGAAGCTGACCATATTCCCCGGTGCGTGGGGTCCTTTACGGGCTGGTACCTTCATCGGGTCAGCCCGATTATTGCTGAGGAGAAAAGGGTACTTCTTGGATATGGTGCTCCTGTTCAGGCCACGGGAGTTCCGCTGCGACCGCGCGCACCGGTCACTTTCCCCTGAGGGATACCAGCGTTGCGCTTATTCCGGGGGAGTCGGGGGTGGACCTCACCCCCACAGTTGGTATGCCTTTGGGTACCCAGTCGCGGACTAATCAGGCTCCGGTAGCAATACCACCACCCATGGCATCGACATTGGCCGTGTCATCCTCGGTCGCAGCGCCAAGCGAGGGTGATGGGAACGAGGGTGTTGAAGGTGAGGTGGGTCGGCGTCGTGCCAAGGCTCCACGGGGGAGGAAACGGTCGTCCTCAGCGGTCGGTTCTGGATCCAAACGGCGGAGGAAAGTGGCTACTAACTTTCTCGACTCTTTAGCAGAGTCTGAGCCCATTCTTCAGGACGAACCATTGGCCCTGCAAGAATCAGACGTTGGCTTACTTTTTCCGAGTTCAACTGCCGAGGAAGCCACACAATTGGCTGAGGCTATAAGACATTCTCAAGACGAGTCAGAGAACGTAAGGATTCCGAAGAAGCCTTATCCCGCCGTCATCTTTTATGAAGACCCTCCGTGGATCCGGCGACGATTCATCGGCCCTCTGGAGGAATGGGGTGAACGGGCCCTTAAACAGGCCGCTTCGGAGGATGCCGTGGACGCGCTTTCATTGTGGACCGGCGGCCATGAGTCCACCCTCGGACCTCGGTAAGCACACCTCCTTGAGAAGGAGCGTCGGCTTGAGCAAGCTATATTGCAAGCTTCCTTGCGCATCGGTATGTTCCTATATTTCTTTGTGATACTTCATATTGTCTGCACGCATATATATGTATTCTTATCCTTGTGTGAACTGTGCAGAGATTTCGGCGATGGCAAAGGTTCCCATGGGTTTACTGACCATAGAGCCTGTTGATACCCCCAGTGAAACACTGCTCAGTGTGGAGGGGGTTGATGAAACTGTCTCTCTCGTGATAGAGCCTCTTGCAGTGGTTCCTGCACTCGAAGCTCTTGCTCCCTCAGGAGAGGCACCTTTGGTGGTTGTCGTTCCAATGGGTCTACTTGAAGGCGGCCCAGAGGCTAGGATGGAGGTAGTCGAGGCTACCCTCCTTCCGTTGGAGCCCGCAGTGGCAACCGCTGCTCCTTCCTCGGAGGCCGTTACACCAGCCCGTGTTCCTGCTATTGTGCCCGAGGTCGCGGCGAAGGCCGTTATGTTAGTGTATATGCCCTAGAGGCCATTACTGTATCATACTAGTTTGTATATTACTTAATGGAAGCTTGGGATATTCACCATTGTATACACAATCTTGCTCAAAATAGTAGTATGCTACTTAGTTTGTTTCTACTTCAATGTGTGTACATGTGTTTCTTTTAACATATCGCCTATACACATTAGTAGAGCCCTTAGAATCTTCGCTTGATTACCGGCGTTGTGATGACGATCACACTCGTGGGGGCTGGGTAATCCACAAGCACATCCTTATGCAGGTCCCTAGTCGTAGGATTATCGAGACAGGGCATCGATACTCCAGAGTAGAAAGGTGCATACGCTTCTCTTCCCAGTACGGGAGATAGTCTGTCCCACAGCCATCAGTACGTCGTACTGGAGATAGTATGCGAGTGCTCGTTAAGTTACGAGTACACTGGACAGGACTGGTCGGGAATTGTTGGTTGGTATTATACCTATTGTCAGTTAACAGTTCCCAGGTGACTTGAGTACAGCTTAGTCCGCTGACTTGACACTGTCACTTCGCCTCGAGTGTGTTCCCACTGTTCTTTGATTACTACCCTACCACGGCTCTACTGAGTCGTGCAAACAGGTAGTAGTTGGGTGCAGTCCCGAAGCACTTGGAGGCAGTGACGGTTAGACAGGACTCATCTCTCTCGGTATTGGGAGTTGATATCGCGTTGTGTCTAGGAGAGCCATTACACATAGTCGTCCCTGGTCAGGGCAAGCGAGATATACTGGTGGGTTTCCAGTGTTATCTCAGGGTGTTCTGGGCTACACTCCGACACGACTTGTACCGCTATTAGGGGACTGACGTTTACCACCCCCTAGGCCCGCCATGCGATATTCTCAGACGAACAGACCGGACTGTACGGAGATTGTCACATACAGGCTCAGTAGGAGTTCGGATGGGTTCACCTCATCAGTCTTCTTATCGGCATCTACTTTGGGACCGTTACGTACAGTTAGTGCCGCTTGCGGTCTGTGGTTAACCCCACTGCCAGCGTAGTGTCGAGTCTTTAGAGTCCCACACAGAGGGTTACTCGCCTTTGGGGAAAACAGAGTAGAGGTCGCATGGTTTTGCGACAGGGTCCGTTCATACTCGCGCACTTGTGCACGTTTGGTGACCGGGAAGCTATTACTAGTGGGCTTTGGTTTAAGCCAGATACTAGTATTTGTTTTGGGATTAATTTTGTCTCATTGTATTCGTGTTCCTCGGAACGCGGATGTGGGTGTGTATGCACAGTTGATAAAGGCAGAGGCAGAGGATTCTCATTAGGGTTGTTGACCATTTGACTTTGGTGGACTTGTTGACCGTTGACTTTTCCCTAACCCTAATGAGAATGATAAATATGATTAATAATGATAATTAAGGATTATTGTGTGATGGTTAGGTTGACCATTTGACCATGGTGGACATTTTGACCCTTGTTGACATTTTGACCATAATCATTTCATATCAAAGATGCTTCTTGATCTTTGCAAATTGCATTTATTATGAAATGATAATGGTCATTCCATACTCACCATCACATTTTCCTTTTTAATTATTATTATTAATCTATTATTCTCTCATATGAGCATGGTTGTAAAAAGAAAGCTCTCATTCTATGATATCTCCTCTCTCTCTTTGCAAAAGCTCTTCTTCTTCCTCTCTCAAAGCTTAAGTGTTCCATGTGTTGGAAATCATGAGTTTTTGAGACAAAGCCACCATAACACATCTCTACTCATTCTAGGGTACTAGGTTTAGCAAACCAAACACCTTAGTTACCTCTAGGTTGAGGTAGGAGCTCAAGTTCGAGACCCTCGGGTGAATCTATCTTCGGCAAAGAGGAGACGAGGAGGAGGAGCCGTTCAAACTACCACAAGGAGCAAGTAAGGAGGAGAACAACAAGAAGAGAAGGAGTTCAAGACTAGGTATAACCCCCTAACCAAATAGCTAAAGCTCGTAGTTGTTGCTAGTGTGTTGTTTAGCAAAGATCCGAGTTTTATAGTCCATGTTACCAAAACCCCAAAAATCGTTTTTCACCGTTTCCGCAACCCCGAAAGAACCGAGAGAGGTAACGTGGAGCTAACAGTGGTATTAGAGCCAGGCTAAACACACACTAGCATGTTAGCAAAGTATCTAGAATTTCGATCGGACAAAAAACCGCAAAACACGTCAAAAATATCAACTTTCTGCCGATTTTTAGTTCTGCTCAAAAAATAATAAATCATGTACTAAAAATCGGCTCAGGGTTTTTAAAGATCACACAAGAAAAATGATCCACCAACTCGGTCAAAGCGCCGCGGAACCGCGGCCGAGTTGACTCGGAAGTGGGTCAAGTTTCCTGCAGTGTTCTTATATTGCTGTTTTGTGATTTTTAGGATGGTTTGTTTCTGCCCAGAATTTCCAGAAAACAAAATTTGTTTTTGGGGTGGTTACAAATCCGTATTTTGATCGATTTTCTGTAGACTTTAGCTAATGGGTTATATCTGTGATGTGATATATGTATTGAACGTCTGCTAATCGCTATACGTCGATTAGTGGGGGTTATACATATCTGTGATCTGTAATGTTGATGGTTTGTGTATATGAATTCGTTGGATTGTCGTGGATGAATTGCTGGGGGCGTTGTGAGATGAGAGTTTTCTTTATCTTTCAATTCATGTAATGTGTAAATTGATGTAATATTATTTGTATGGCCGCACATCCGGGATGAGGTTGTAGCCGCCATTGTATAATTTCTTTTTACTGTTTTTGCTCCTAGGATAGACCCAAGGAGAGGTGCACAAACTACCGGGTACCTCGAAGTGCCGAGTGGCCTACTCACGTTGTTGAGGGAGGTTGCTTCACTTCGGGTATTTGGCGGGTAGTTTGCCGCACCCGTAGGGGTCTAGGATGGGGTATTTAGCTATTCATCGCGACCGTGTAATCTGTCTTTCGTTGCAGGCTCGAACGAAATGCAGATTCCTAGTATATCCAAAGTGTTCATCTGTGATCTGGAATGGCTATCATTGCATCTGACGAATATGTATATATCTATATATGATATCTATTTAGGCGTTACTTATGTTTTGCATCCGCGCTAGTCCAGCACCCGCTCTGTCGTTAGTTAAGTAACCTAACGGGTGATGACGGGACCCCGTGGCGAATGCGGATGGCATAAGCGTACGTCATATTTTCGTTGTTTTCTGCAATGGTAGGATTAATTGATGGGACGCATTAAATTAATGCAAGAAAACAAACCTAAAAGACGTTGTTGGAATAATTTTGAAAAAGCTGTTATTGCAAAGACGTTCACTTTTGTTTTGCACAGAGGTATTCGGTTATGAATGCCCAGCACCTCATTCGACGAGGCAAGGGCCGAGATCCCTTCATCGGGAGTGACCCTTTGGGCAAAAGTTTACGTCAGGGTAATAACTTCACTATAGTCGATTAATCTTACTTTGCATCGAGGTATTCATCTTAGAATATCCTGCACCTCATTCGACGAGGAAAGAGCCAAGATCCCTTCACAGGGAGTGACCTCTTTAGCAAAAGTTTTCGCCACTATATTTTCAAAAAGATTATCAGGTTCCTTCAACGATATCAAGTTCACTACGTTAACGGGTTTTTCGCCAAAAACCCAGCCGTAGCCCTCCGCCATTTCTTACAAGTAACACTTAGTATTCGTGCTACGTTTGTTGACTCCATCAAGGCGTAGTGTACGGTAATTGAGTGCTGCTTGTTTGTAGCAGTATATGGGATTGGTTAGGACAGTCGTATAACCTTGTTGACTCCGTCAAGGGTTATGCGGGTGGGTTTAATGCAATCCAGATAATGACGGGTTGAACTTGACTAGGACTCTTTGATTTGTTGACTCCGTCAAGGTCACTTGGGTCCTAGGGGCAAAAATCCACATCGGGAGTTTCTAAAGAAACTGAAACTTGCAGATTTAGCATATCTTCTGGAGTGTGGTGACTAGGGTGGATTCCATCTAGGTCATCACACAATGATAGTTGGATCCCGATCCCACTGATGAGTTGGATTACTCTCGGGAGATTATTTCACTTAACAATCAATGCTATAAACCAAGTAGGTGTCTAGAACGGTGTTAGCAGGGCTACGCCTCCAGGGAAAAGAGATTACTTAATTAAGGAACTTCACGAAAGCGTTGGAAAACCTCCCTCGAAGTACCAACACTAGCCTGGCTGAAAGGTTAAGCAGGTATTGTGACGTGCGATTAATCCTGACTAGTTCTTCTTTTAAAAGGTTTTAAGAAGAATTTGAGGAAACAGTGGGAGCCATCCTGGTTAGATAAACTAATAAATCAATCTAATCTTGTAAGAGCGCACGCTGAGTGTTTCTTTTCTCTCTCTCCAGGTAGCAACCATTTCACGCCCTAATCAAGATAATAAAATGTATCGCTTGACCGATCCGAATTTTTATTCGGGGCTGGGGAACGTTGGTTCGGCTCTAACTTGTGACAACAGTCATAAGTATGAGCAAGGGAAAGAGGATTATATGAATTCCAAGGATACCCAGTTGAAGAAGAAGTATGGTTTTGCATCTACTTCAGGTGTTCTTGTAATTGAGAACTGCTTTACGATCAGCCCTACCTTCTAGGTACTTGATACCGGATCAGGATCTCATATCTGCAATTTATTGAAGGGACTGAGAAAAAGTAGGAAAGTTATACCTGGTGATATGTCGCTCAGAGTAGCGAACGGAGCACAAGTTAATGCTACAGCCGTCGGTGAATATCACCTAGTGTTGCCAAATGGCAATACTATGATTTTGAACGATTGCTACTATGTACCTTCCATGGTTTGCAACATCATATCAGTTTCTTTACTCGATAAAGAAGGATATAACTTTATTCTTGATAGAAATATCATGAACATTTACCTTCATAAGGTACTGGTTGCAGAAGGTACAATGTGTAATGGTATCTACGTTCTAAATCAGAATACAGTTCTCAATGTACAAAACACACGCAAGAGGAAGAATTCAGATACGAATGAATCCTACTTGTGGCATTGTAGACTTGGTCATATCGGAGAGAAAAGACTAAGTAAGTTGCATAAAGATGGACTCTTGAATACGTTCGAGTTTTCATCTTATGAAACTTGTCAGTCTTGTCTCAAAGGGAAGATGACCAAATCTCCGTTCACCGGACATGGAGAAAGAGCAACAGAGCTCTTGGGACTCATACACAGTGATGTATGTGGTCCGATGTCTATACATGCAAGGGGTGGGTTCTCGTACTTCATCACATTCACTGACGATCTCTCTAGATTCGGATATGTGTATCTTATGAAACACAAATCTGAAGCTTTTGAGAAATTCAAGGAATTCAGAAACGAAGTAGAGAACCAGACTGGCAAAAGTATCAAGATCCTCCGGTCTGATAGAGGAAGAGAGTACTTGAGCACGGAATTTCTAGATTACTTAAAAGAGAATGGTATTCTCTCTCAGCTTACTCCTCCTTATACACCACAACACAACGGTGTATCGGAACGGAGGAATCATACCCTATTGGATATGGTTAGCTCCATGATGAGTAGTGCCGAGTTGTCTCTTTCATTTTTGGGACATGCGCTTCAGACAGCAGCATACCTACTGAATTACGTTCGATCCAAATCTGTGCCTAAGACTCCATATGAAATATGGAGTGGGAGAAATCTGTATCTTAAGCAATTTAAGATATGGGGTTGTCCGGCCTATGTGAAAACACAGAAACCGGACAAGCTAGAGGCACGGTCAGTTCTGTGTAAATTTGTGGGATATCCTAAAGACTCACTAGGATATCTGTTCTACCACACTGAGGAACAGAAGGTGTTTGTATCTCGCCACGCTACCTTTTTAGAAAGGGAGTTTCTTGCAAAAGAAACTAGTGGGAGTTCGGTAGAACTGGAAGAAATTCAGCGACCACAAAATACAACTGAAAATTTGGAGGAACCACTGGATTCAATAACCTCAAACGGACCTCAGCCACTCCGCAGATCTGGTAGGATTTCTCATCCGCCCGAGAGATACTACGGTTTGCTCTTAGACAGGGATCGAGAGGATTGCATCTTGGAAGAAGATGACCCTACCAGTTTCAGGCAGGCCATTATCAGTAGGGACTCTAATAAGTGGCAGGAAGCAATGCAATCCGAAATGGAGTCCATGTACACCAATAAAGTGTGGACCTTGGATATTGCTCCACCTGGGGTAAAACCCGTTGGATGCAAATGGATCTACAAAAGGAAACTTGGTTTAGATGGGCAGGTGGAAACCTATAAGGCTAGACTCGTTGCAAAAGGTTTTCGTCAAAGACCTGGTGTGGACTATGATGAAACTTTTTCTCCGGTGGCTATGCTCAAATCCATTCGGATCCTACTTGCCATTGCTGCCTTCCATGACTATGAAATCTGGCAGATGGACGTTAAAACGGCTTTTCTAAACGGCTGTTTGGAAGAGTGCGTTTACATGGATCAGCCAGAAGGTTTCGTAGACAGTGGGAGCAGCGGGAAGGTATGCAAGTTGCTTAAATCCATTTATGGATTAAAGCAGGCATCGCGGAGCTGGAACATCTGTTTTGATGAGCCAATCAAGGAATTTGATTTCATCAAGAACGAAGATGAACCTTGTGTCTATAAGAAGATTGTAGGACGAACTGTCGTGTTCCTAGTCTTGTACGTGGACGACATTCTTTTAATAGGAAATGACATTCCTATGCTACAATCGGTCAAGCTATTTTTGTCACAACGGTTCTCCATGAAGGACCTGGGTGATGCCTCGTACATTCTGGGGATCAAGATCTACAGAGATAGATCCAAGAGACTACTGGGACTTTCGCAGTCCAGGTACATAGAGACCGTACTAAAGAGATTTAGTATGGAGGATTCCAAGCGCGGTAACATACCCGCATTGCACGGAATTACCCTCTCCAAGAAGATGTCTCCTAAGACTGACGAGGAGAGGGTTCGCATGAGCACTATACCCTACGCTTCGGCGGTAGGATCTATAATGTATGTGATGCTATGTACAAGACCAGATGTAGCTTACGCGCTGAGCGTGGTGAGCCGGTATCAGTCAGACCCAGGTGAGGACCACTGGACGGCAGTGAAGAACATTCTCAAGTATCTAAGAAGGACTAAGGAGATGTTCCTGGTTTATGGTAATGGAGACCTCAGGGTCGAGTCCTTTACCGATTCAAGCTTCCAGAGTGACAAAGATGACAGCAAGTCTGTCTCGGGTTTTGTGTTTACCCTCAACGGAGGGGCGGTATGTTGGAGGAGTTCCAAACAGGATACCATCGCAGACTCGACGATGGAGGCTGAATACATTGCTGCATGCGATGCCGCAAAAGAGGCGGTCTGGATGAAGAAGTTCATTAGTGAACTTCAGGTGGTTCCGTCCATTGTTGACCCAATACCTTTGTATTGAGATAACAATGGGGCTATAGCTTTAGCGAAGGAACCAAGGTCCCATCAGAAATCCAAACACATTTTAAGGCGGTATCACCTGATCAGGGAGATCATTGATCGCCAGGAGATCGAGATACGGAGAGTGGACACAAAAGACAACACGGCGGATCCATTCACGAAGGCCTTGCCCCAGACTCAGTTCGAGCGGCTGATCGAGATGATAGGTCTTTGATACGCCAGTACATGGCCTTAGTGCAAGTGGGAGATTGTTAGTGTATATGCCCTAGAGGCCATTACTGTATCATACTAGTTTGTATATTACTTAATGGAAGCTTGGGATATTCACCAATGTATACACAATCTTGATCAAAATAGTAGTATGCTACTTGGTTTGTTTCTACTTCAATGTGTGTACATGTGTTTCTTTTAACATATCGCCTATACATATTAGTAGAGCCCTTAGCATCTTCGCTTGATTACCGGCGTTGTGATGGCGATCACACTCGTGGGGGCTGGGTAATCCACAAGCACATCCTTATGCAGGTCCATAGTCGTAGGATTATCGAGACAGGGTATCGATACTCCAGAGTAGACTGGTGCATACGCTTCTCTTCCCAGTATGGGAGATGGTCTGTCCCACAGCCATCAGTACGTCGTACTGGATATAGTATGCGGGTGCTCGTTAAGTTACGAGTACACTGGACATGACTCGTCGGGAATTGTTGGTTGGTATTATACCTATCGTCAGTTAACAGTTCCCAGGTGACATGAGTACAGCTTAGTCCGCTGACTTGACACTGTCACTTCGCCTCGAATGTGTTCCCACTGTTCTTTGATTACTACCCTACCACGGCTCTACTGAGTCGTGCAAACAGGTAGTAGTTGGGTGCAGTCCCGAAGCACTTGGAGGCAGTGACGGTTAGACAGGACTCGTCTCTCCCGGTATTGGGAGTTGATATCGCGCTGTGTCTAGGAGAGCCATTACACATAGTCGTCCCTGGCCAGGGCAAGCGAGATATACTGGTGGGTTTCCAGTGTTATCTTAGGGTGTTCTGGGCTACACTCCGACACGACTTGTACCGCTATTAGGGAACTGACGTTTACCACCCCCTAGGCCCGCCATGCCATATTCTCAGATGAACAGACCGGACTGTACGGAGATTGTCACATACAGGCTCAGTAGGAGTTCGGATGGGTTGTCGGGACCCGGTTCTTGCTCACGGAGACATGGAACAAAGTGCCACGCCAAGTGTCGTGTTAAGTGGACGGGGGCCACCTCTTGAATCCGTAGGGGCCACCTCTTGAGTCCGTGGGACCCACTGTAGAACAATGGGAACTTTTCGGAATACATTCCGAAAGGGGGCAGATCTGTACTATAAATGGAATGATACCACTCTTCAATACAGAGGCGCCTTTTAAGTGAACTGGCACTACAGGAGTTTGAGAACTCCGTAGTTAAGCGTGCTCGGGCCAGGGAAGTACTAGGATGGGTGACCTCCTGGGAAGTGGCCCCTGGTCGGGTCCGGTTCGCTCCGAAGGACAAAACCGTGCAGTTTCGGCCAGAGCGGACAATACTCTCTGTATTGGAGGTGGGGCGTGACAGAATGGTATCAGAGCTGGTCCCTCAATAGTGGGTCTGTGGTTCGAGGACGAACCATTGTTCAAAGGTTGGGAGAATGTCGGGACCCGGTTCTTGCTCACGGAGCAAAGTGCCACACGGAACAAAGTGCCACGCCAAGTGTCGTGTTAAGTGGGCGGGGGCCACCTCTTGAATCCGTGGGGGCCACCTCTTGAGTCCGTGGGACCCACTGTAGAACAATGGGGACTCTTCGGAATACATTCCGAAAGGGGGCAGATCTGTACTATAAATGAAATGATACCACTCTTCAATACAGAGGCGCCTTTTAAGTGAACTGGCACTACAGGAGTTTGAGAACCCCGTAGTTAAGCGTGCTCGGGCCAGGGAAGTCCTAGGATGGGTGACCTCCTGGGAAGTGGCCCCTGGTCGGGTCCGGTTCGCTCTGAAGGACAAAACCGTGCGGTTTCGGCCAGAGCGGACAATACTCTCTGTATTGGAGGTGGGGCGTGACATGGGTTCACCTCATCAGTCTTCTTATCGGCATCTACCTGGGGACCGTTACGTACAGCTAGTGCCGCTTGTGGTCTGTGGTTAACCCCACTGCCGGCGTAGTGTCGAGTGTTTAGAGTCCCACACAGAGGGTTACTCGCCTTTGGGCAAATCAAAGTAGAGGTCGCATGATTTTACGACAGGGTTCGTTCACACTCGCGCACTTGTGCACGTTTGGTGACCGGGCAGCTATTACTAGTGGGCTTTGGTTTAAGCCAGATACTAGTATTTGTTTTGGGATTGGTTTTGTCTCATTGTATTCGTGTTCCTCGGAACGCGGATGCGGGTGTGTATGCACAGTTGATAGAGGCAGAGGCAGAGGATAGTCATTAGGGTTGTTGACCATTTGACTTTGGTTGACTTGTTGACCGTTGACTTTTCCCTAACCCTAATGAGAATGATAAATATGATTAATAATGATAATTAAGGATTATTGTGTGATGGTTAGGTTGACCATTTGACCATGGTGGACATTTTGACCCTTGTTGACATTTTGACCATAATCATTTCATATCAAAGATGCTTCTTGATCTTTGCAAATTGCATTTATTATGAAATGATAATGGTCATTCCATACTCACCATCACATTTTCCTTTTTAATTATTATTATTAATCTATTATTCTCTCATATGAGCATGGTTGTAAAAAGAGAGCTCTCATTCTATGATATCTCCTCTCTCTCTCTTTGCAAAAGCTCTTCTTCTTCCTCTCTCAAAACTTAAGTGTTCCATGTGTTGGAAATCATGAGTTTTTGAGAAAAAGCCACCATAACACATCTCTACTCATTCTAGGGTACTAGGTTTAGCAAACCAAACACCTTAGTTATCTCTACATTGAGGTAGGAGCTCAAGTTCGAGGCCCTCGGGTGGATCTATCTTCGGCAAAGAGGAGACGAGGAGGAGGAGCCGTTCAAACTACCACAAGGAGCAAGCAAGGAGGAGAACAACAAGAAGAGAAGGAGTTCAAGACTAGGTATAACCCCCTAACCGAGTAGCTAAAGCTCGTAGTTGTTGCTAGTGTGTTGTTTAGCAAAGATCCGAGTTTTATAGTCCATGTTACCAAAACCCCAAAAATCGTTTTTCACCGTTTCCACAACCCCGAAAGAACCGGGAGAGGTAACGTGGAGCTAACACGTTGAAGCTGCTATCCCTCCAGCTCAGAATGGGAGGAGCGTCGAAAGTAACCTTCTACATTTTATATTAGTAATCTCTCCATTATCTGAACTCTTTTGTCTTTTCAGAGTTACGCGGATTGGCGGCTTCTATCGCCGACCTGTCTCCACAGCAGTCCTTTCAGCGCTTGTTGGAGATTGCTGCCCCGCAAGCAATACCTCCTCAGCGCAACGTCCTCTCGTCTGGGCAAGGTCAGTGTTGTTTACCATCTTTTCACAGCATTGCTATTATTTCGTAAAATGACATTGATGTCCTTTACAGTCATGGAGGCCGATGATGAGGTTGAGGTTCTTGAAGGGCCAGGGGAGTCTTCAGCTCCTTCTTGCATGACCGTGAGTAAGTAAAGTCCCAACATTGTTCCTTTGGTTCTTGGTTTACAATTTTCGTTGACCGTTTATAAATCTGAACAGCCCTGTCAGTTCTTACCGCGCTGGAGTCGCGCATCACCATGCCACCTGGCCCTTATGCTCTGCGAGCTTCGGAACGTTTGGCTAAGTTAAGCCTCGCCTCTCTGTCATCTTTGATCGAGGAGGTTCGTGCTGGTAGCGTAATTACAGCCGAAGCTAACAGCTCTCTTCCCTTTCTTTCCACCTACCATAGCGAAGTGGTGGTGCAAGTCTGGGTTGATTTCTGTCGGCAGGTGGAGGCTTGCTTACAAGTGCTTGAGTGTACCCGCCTTTCTTCGGAGGCTGTGGCTGCGAAGGCGAGCTTGCGGGGTCTGATAGAGTGGTGCGCGGCGAACATGGTGTCCTGCGAGAAGAAGCTCGGCCGCAAATTCTCAGAGAGGGAGCTGGCTTCTAAGGCGCTGAACGAGCTCCAAGCCAACCTTACAGTTAAAGCCAACAAGGCGTATGAACTCTGGCGAGTGCTTCAAGAGGCCATCAAGGAGGTGGTGGCCATCGACAAAGCCGCAGTGTTCACTCGTGAAAGGGTTGAGGCTCACAAGGCTACTGAGAAAGAGCTTGAAGGTCGGCTCGCCTCGTATCAGGCCCATCAAGCTCAAGCGGAGGCCCTTCTTTTGGCGATATTGAACCATGAAGGCGAGGCCCAGCGAAAGAAGGATGAGTTGACCAATCTACTAAATCGCCCGCTGGCTTGAAGACTTGTAGATGTATATTTTTATTCTTTCTTTATACATACTCCTGAATAAGTGTATATTTTTTGTTTCTTCCACGAATTGTACTTTGTATTCATTTTGATTCATGAATAAAAGACATATTTTTCTTCACAATGGTGTGTCTCTTTTTATTCTGTGGATAGTCTATCTCGGTTTCTTTGCAGGACAATGATGGCTTAGGATTCAGGGTTAAGATCTGCCTCCCAAGACTTTTCAATTTTATGAGCCGTGAGGGTCTCATAAAGAATTTTCTCCCTACCGGTCGAGAGGATCTTGTAGGTGTAATTTCTCCTTAAGAATCGTGAGGATTCCTAAGTGTGCTTTCTCTTGAAAGTCGTAAGGATCTCACAAGAGAATTTTCTCCTTTACGAGTCATGAGGACCCGCAAGTGATGGGTGAAGTTGCCCTTATCCGCATTTCACGGAGTCAGGGGTTGCTCTGGATGCTTCCCACGGGTTCACTACCGTGTTCTGCGAGGACCAGGCTCCGCTCTAGACGTTTTCCAGGATATCGTAGTTTAAAGACATCGTGATCGAGGTTAAGGACATCATAGTCCATGGATTTAAGGATTCCACAGTCCGTTGTTAGTTTTAAGACATCACGGTCGAGGTTAAGGACATCATAGTCCATGAGTTTAAGGACCCCACAGTCCAATGTTAGTTTAAAGACATCACGATCGAGATTAAGGACATCATAGTCCATGAGTTTAAGGACCTCACAGTCCAATGTTAGTTTAAAGACATCACGGTCGAGGTTAAGGACATCATAGTCCATGAATTTAAGGACCTCACAGTCTAATGTTTGCTCTGGATGCTTCCCACGGGTTCACTGCCGTGTTCGGCGAGGACCAGGCTCCGCTCTGGATGCTTCACACGGGGTCATTGTCGTGTTCTGCGAGGACCAGGATCCGCTCTGGACGTTTTCTACGGGGTCAGGAGTGACATAATCCGCGTTCCACGTAACCAAGAATTTTGCTCTGAATGCTTCCCACGGGTTCACTGCCGTGTTCGGCGAGGACCAGGCTCTGCTCTGGATGCTTCATACGGGGTCATTGCCGTGCGCTGTGAGGACCAGGATTCGCTCTGGACGTTTTCCACGGGGTCGGGAGTGACATAATCCGCGTTCCACGTAGCCAGGAATTTTGCTCTGGATGTTTGTCACGGGTCCACTGCCGTGTTCGACGAGGACCAGGCTACGCTTTGGATGCTTCACACGGGGTCACTACCGTGCTCTGCGAGGAACAGGATCCGCTCTGGACGTTTTCCACGGGGTCAGGAGTGACATAATCCGCATTCCACGTAGCCAGGTATTTTGCTCTGGATGCTTCCCACGGGTTCACTTCCGTGTTTGGCGAGGACCAGACTCCGCTCTGGATGCTTCACACGGGGTCATTGCCGTGCTCTGCGAGGACCAAGATCAGCTCTGGACGTTTTCCACGGTCAGGAGTGACATAATCCGCGTTCCACGTAGCCAGGAATTTTGCTCTGGATGCTTCCCACGGGTTCACTGCCGTGTTCGTCGAGGACCAGGCTCTGCTCTGGATGCTTCACACGGGGTCATTGCCGTGTTCTGCGAGGACCAGGATCCGCTCTGGACGTTTTCCATAGGGTCAGGAGTGACATAATCCGCGTTCCACATAACCAGGAATTTTTCTCTGGATGCTTCCCACGGGTTCACTGCCGTGTTCGACGAGGACCAGGCTCCGCTCAGGATGCTTCACACGGGGTCATTGGCGTGCTCTGCGAGGACCAGGATCCGCTCTGGACGTTTTCTACAGGGTCAGGAGTGACATAATCCGCGTTCCACGTAGCCAGGAATTTTTGACTTTATGTTGTGTCTATTGTAATGGGACGAATATCGAGATGATCTCCGGGCTATCTGTTAACCGTTGAGATTTGGCTTCTTCTTCTGATAAAAACCTAGGGAGGAAAGGTATGATTCCCTCTTTGTTTGCGCCCCTGGATTGTATACAGGGATTGATGTGGTATCGCCTGTAAGGCAAAAATTTCATTCATTTTTTTTATTTCTTTCCGTGATGCTCTATCATTTCAGCTTTTATATCGCGAAGGTCGCGATTGCCCAATCATTTCGGCTATTTTTTCGCGGTGCCCAATCATTTCGGCTATTTATTTTATTTTTACTCGCTGTTTTTTTATTGCGAGTTGCCCAATCATTTCAGCTATTTTGCATGCATACATTTTAACTTGCTGATTTTGTTTGCAAGTTGCTCCATCATTTCAGCTATTTCGTATGCATGTGTGGCTCGCTGGCTTTTCGCTGCAAGTTTGGAATTAGACACCGATCTCGGCATCAGCACCGCTACAACTGGGATATTCTCAGGAGCGAATCATCATTTGCCTCTGTTGACGTCGAACAAAGGTGTCTTAGCGAACAGGGTTAGGATCCTGTCGACTAAGGCTTTTGACTTTACGAGCCATAAGGGTCTCATAAAGGAATTTCTCTCTACAAGTCGTGAGGATCTCGTAGGTGCATTTTCTCCTTAGGAGTCGTGAGGATTCCTAAGTGCATGTTCTTCTATAAGTCATAAGGATCTTATAAGAGGGTTTTCTCCTTGTAAGTCGAGAGGACTTACAAGGGTTGTTCGCCGTATAGATATATCCCTAGTCACGGATGGGACTTTGTTAGGATAATGTTTATTCGCGCCCGTGGATTGTATACAAGGGTCAGCATTGAGCCGCTTGTAGGGCAGTATTGAAGGTTGTGGGGGTTGCTTAAGAACAGGCACAGATCCCTGTAGCTTAAGACTTTTGAATCTTATGAGCCGCGAGGGTCCCATAAGAGGGTTCTCCTTACGAGTCATGAGGATCTCGCAAGTGTAATTTCTCCCTAGGGATCGTGGGGATCCCTAAGTGTGTTGGTCCCTTGTGAGTCGAAAGGATCTCACGCAGGTGGTTTCTCCTTACAAAGTCGAGAGGACCTTGCAAGTGTCTTTTAACGAGATTGCGCCCTTTCGGGTTTTCATAAAACTCACCGGTAGCCCTGCTGTGTTTACTCACGGAGCCCTTTCGGGTTTTCATCCGTACCCATTTTGCTTATGGATCTACCGTTTTTCTCTTTTTTTGTTCTTTTTTTTTCTTTTTTTTGTATCAGTTTTGGGATACTGCAATTCACCGTAGTTTATTGACATCTCGGTCAACGGCTAGTTTTAGGATATGGTGGTCCGTTATTAGTCTAAGAACGTTTCGGTCCGTCGTTAGTTTAAGGACGTCTTGGTCCATTGTTAGTTTAAGGACGTTTCGGTCCATTGTAAAGGAAGCTGGTTACTACTTATAGAGTCTGGGCTTAGGAAGATAGCGAGTGGACATAGTCGTCGTCATCTATCATTGACCTAGGCCGTGACTCGTCAAGCGTAGTACTTCTTCAGGAAGCGACCGTTTATTGGCCTGAAAGGTCTTTCACCATGCATGTCCATGAGTATATAGGCCCCACCCTGGTACACCTTGTCTATGATATACGGGCCTTCATAGTTCGGCTCGAATTTCCCCCGTTTGGCACGATTGGGGATCATAGGTCTTTTGACAACTAGCACGAGTTCGCCTTGGCGGAGTGTCCTCGGCCTAGTCAATCTTTCATATGAGCGCGTCATCTTTGCTTTATAAGTCTTTAAATTTTGCTGCGCCATGAGGCGAGTTTCATCAAGGGCATCGAGCTCCTCAAGCCGAAGGTGAGCATTCTCTTCGTTCGTTAGCTCGTAGTGAACTGCCACTCGTAGAGAGGGTAGCTCTATCTTGAGGGGAAGTACCGCCTTGGTACCGAACACCAATGCATACGACGTTGTGTTCGTGGCCGTCTTGAACGTGGTCCGGTATGCCCAGAGAGCTTTATGCAATCTCTCGTGCCAGTCCTTCTTATTTCGGGACACCGTCTTTTTCACGAACATCGTCAAGGTCTTATTGAAAGCCTCAGCTAGACCGTTAGCTCGGGGGTTATAGACTGAAGAGTATCTTCATTCTATGTTATGCTGCTATGCGAAGCGGCTGATCTTGTGGCTTCTGTAAGCTGGCTCATTATCGGAGATGATCCGTCTCGGAGTTCCAAACCGATAAATGACGTGTGTCTTGAAGAAATGGAGGATATTCTCCGTCTTCACTTCCCTTAGCGGTACTGCTTCTGCCCATTTGGAGAAGTAATCAGTTGTCGCCAAAATGAATCGATGTCCTCTGGACGATACTGGTTCGATGGGGCCGATTATGTCAGTTCCCCACATTTCGAACGGCCAGCTAGCTACCGTCGGATGTAGTGGATTTGGATGCTGATGGATAAAGTCCCCATGGATCTGGCACGAGTGGCATTGCTTTGTATACTCAAGGCAGTCCTGGATCATCGTGGGCCAGTAGTAGCCCATCCTTTTAATCTTCAGTTTCATCTTCGGCCCAGCTTGGTTAGAACCGCAGATTCCGTCGTGAGTTTCTTGAACAACTCTCTTTGCCTCTTCAGGTCCCAGGCATCTTAACCACAGAGAATCAAATGACCTTTTGTACAGAGTATCATTGACGAAGGCGAAAGATAGGGCTCGCTTCATGAGCTGATATTTTGAGGACGCATCTTCAAGCGTTCGACGGGATTTGAAGTAGTCTATAAAGACTTCTCTCCAATCCTTAACCGTTTCTTGGTCTTTCACTTGTAGAGTCGTTGGCTTGGTCGTTCCTTTTTCTTCAGACGACTCCGAAGATATTTCTGCCGGTGCAGAACCCGACGGCTTTGTACCACAATTCTTACGTCATCGAGATTCTCATCGGCCAATTCTTTAGCAAGCTTGGCTAATGCATCCGCCTTGCTATTTTCTGCTCGCGGTATGCTTTCCAAGGTGTAGGAAGATATTTGGGTCAGCAGTTGCTGCACCCTCTCGCCGTACTTCACCAGTTCGGGTTTGCACGTTTGATAGTTGTCGTTTACTTGACTAACGACTAGTTGGGAATCTCCGTATACGAAGAGGTTTTCAATCCCCATGTCGATGGCGATCTCGAGACCTGCTATCAAAGCTTCATACTCGGCTTCATTGTTTTTCCTCGGCTCTGTTAAGGAGAAGGCAAAGCGCATTATCCCTCCTTGTGGAGTCACGAAGATGAGTCCTACCCCTGATTTGATTGTAGGGGTATTTTGTTTGCGCTTCTTCACGGAAGATGCTCCATCGAAGTAAAGTTCCCACCGGCTATCATTTCCGTCGATCGTGTCAAACACATGTTCGTCTGGCAATTCGCAGTTCAAGGGAGAATCGGCAGGTATCGGATGCTCAGCGAGGAAGTCGGCGATGGCTTGGCCTTTCACTGCCTTAAGAGGCTGATAAGTTATTGAGAACTCCATCAAGAGAAAGGCCCATTTAGCGAGCCGCCCTGTCAATATGGCTTTTGACATCAAGTACTTGGGAGGATCCACCTTCGATATGAGACGGACTTCATGCTCTAATGCATAGTGCCTGAGCTTCGTTATCGCGAAGATCAATGCCAGGCAGTGTTTTTCGATGGGAGAGTAGTTGCTTTCTGCCACCAATAGAACTCGACTCAAATAGTAGAGAGCTCTTTCTTCCCCTTGGTCGTTCTCTTGTGCCCATAACGCGTCTAAGGAACCTTCAAGGGCGGTTGTATACAGAATGAGAGGCTTTCCCTTGACCGGAGCAGCCAGCACCGGCGGATTCTATAGGAACTGCTTGATTTCGTCCAGCGCGCTTTGGCATTTGCAATCCCAAACGAAAGGGGTTCCCTTCTTCATCAGGTTACTGTAGGGACGGCATTTTTCTGAGAGATTGGCTATAAATCGCCGGATATACGCGAGCTTCCCTTGGAGAGACCGCAATTGCTTGAGAGTCCTTGGTGAGGGCATTTCCATGATCGCCTTGATCTTCGACGGGTCTA
The DNA here is from genome assembly GCA_030015575.1 of Agapanthus africanus. Classification (NCBI taxonomy): domain Eukaryota; kingdom Viridiplantae; phylum Streptophyta; class Magnoliopsida; order Asparagales; family Amaryllidaceae; genus Agapanthus; species Agapanthus africanus. Next base: position 11,651,855 of record CM057343.1, on the reverse strand, counting down.
TCTCGATGCCTCGGTGTCGGACGATGAATCCTAGGAATTTGCCCGAGGAAACACCGAACACGCATTTGAGAGGGTTCATCTTCAAGTTGTATTGCCGAAGGTGCTGAAATACGATCTTCAGATGCTCTAAATGTTCCTCGTATGATTTGCTTTTAACTACGAGGTCGTCAATATAACGCTCGACGATTTCATGTATAAGGTCGTCGAAAATCTTCATCATGGCCCTCTGATAGGTGGCGCCGGCGTTCTTTAGACCGAAGGGCATCACCTTATAGCAGAATATGCCCAAAAGGGTCCGGAAAGCGGTATGCTTCTGGTCCTCGGGATGCATCTTTATCTGATTGTATCCTGACAAGCCGTCCATGAAGGAGAAAACTTCATGAGTGGATGTATTGTCTATCATCAGCTCAGTGACCGGTACTGGGAAGTCGTCTTTCGGGCAGGCTTTATTGAGATCCCGAAAGTCCACACATATGCGCACGGTCCCATTTTTCTTCATCACAGGGATGATGTTAGCGATCCAATCATTGTACTGGACCTCTTGGATGAAACCAGAGTCGATCAGCTTCTTGATCTCGGCCTTGATGCTCATCTCAAGCTCGAGCCGCATTCTCCTCGGTGCTTGTTTGATCGGCTTGACGTCCGGCAATATCGCCAATTTATGAATCGCAATTTCTGGATCTAGTCCTGGCATCTCGAAATAGTTCCATGCGAAGCAATCTTTATGCTGCATAAGCACGTCTTTTAGTGTGGCTACCCTTTCTTCAGACAGCAACTCACTGACGAATGTCGGCCGCGGGTCATTTGCCGTCCCCAAATCAATTTTCTTGAAGTTATCTGCAGTAGTATGTATCCCATCCTTCAGCTCTTTTGGTGCCGGTGGAAATTCTGAGATTATCTCGTCATCATCGTTTTCGAAGCACTGGGGTGGTCATCCATATTCTCGGGCTCTTCTTCTGACAGCGTTATCACGTGACAGGTACGAGCTCGCTTCCAAGACCGATGTTGATTCTACTTTACTCTTATGGATTTGGGTTCATGCTTCCACGGCAGGGTTACCCTCCAGCTGCTGGATAGAGCGAACCTGCCTTGTTGATATTGATCTTCGACCCAGTTCTTGAAGGTGAAGCAGTTTTCAATAGGATGTCCTACTACTCGGTGATAAGAGCAATAATCTGGGTAAGAGACATAGTTTGCTTGCTCGGGGTGCTTGGATTCTCGAAGAGCAATCATTTGATGTCTTATGGCGAGATTAAGTATCTTCTGTGTTTTGTTCCGAGGAAAAGAGTATTCTTGACTCATCTTCTTTATAAGAGACGAATCCGGATTACTCGATTCCCGATCGCGTGGCTTCTTGGTCCCGCTTTGTCGTTCTCGAACGCTTTTCCCGCTCTTCGATTTATTTTTGCCTCTGCATCGGGCCTTTTGTATGACGGGTTGATAAGGAAGAGCATTTCCATTCTCCACGGCTTGTCGAAAGAGGCGCTGCTTCCTGGCTTTTTCGTAAATGGCCATCTCGTGGTTATGGTCATCTCGGATCTTTTGATCCGCTTCCCTTACTAGCCTATCCATTCGTTCTTCAAATGAAGGACTCGGCGTTTTGATGATCGGACCTTGTTTTGGTTCAGGATCAGAATCCTTTAACAGGGCGTCCTTCTCTTCGTCGAAGTCATATATGACGTAGCTACCATGGACTCATTCTCGCTTCTTGGATTGAAGATATCCAAGCCCCTTTGTTTCCATTCTCCCGTTGGGCAGCTTGCGCTGAGTTTCGGGGACGTCCCAGATCCTATTGTAGAATCGAGCTTGTCGAGTGGTCTGTCTGAAGGGAACCCCTTGGCGCTTCAATAGCCTTTTCAAGCCTTCCGTGTAATATCTAGGCAGAAGGATGGGCTGGAGCCTGTCGAGTGTAGAATCGGAGCCGTGCCAGATTTCTTTCTCCACCTTGGTTTCCCCGGATCGGTAGAATAGAATTGCATGTTCACCTTTTCGCCTGAGAGGGACGTAGAATGTCTGTAGTTCTTGTACTCCATAAGTTTCAAGTGCATCGAGATCCTTGTAATGCTTTTGCGGAACCATGGTAATTTGCAGACTCTGATTATCGCCAGCGGAGGCTTGTATTGATGACCGAGCAGAAAATACAGCGTTAACCTCGTCTTCTGAGTCGCTGCCGAAGATCAACATAGGGGCGGACGGTACCGGGTTGTTGCGTTGAGGCGGTCCTGAGTAAACTATTTCTTCATTATCTTCGGTATCACTCCTAAAGACTGGAATAGTGGTGATAGCTTTGTCCTTCGGCTTGTGACATCTCTCCGTGTCCTCGAAATCTGGTAGAAAGTATTTTGCATCTTCGTACTTTCGTACTTCGTTTATGGAAAATGGGTTCAACTCCCCTGTCACAGTGTTCTCAAGACCATCCTTGAAGTATTTCATACACTAATGTTGTGTAGAAAGGATGATGTTGTACTCGTGTAACCAGGGCCGGCCGAGCAAAGCATTGTAGCATGTCTTGGCGTCAATAACGTGGAACTTGATATTCATGACGAGTAGCCCAAAACGCAACGTCAGTATCACGGAGCCGAGAGTCCATGATGACCGGGAGTCAAAACCGGAGATGGTGATTTTATCACGAGCGAGGTGTTGAACACTCATGCAGATTTCCTTCAACACTCGCACGTTGAGGAGATTGACGGAGGACCCATTGTCGACCAGGATTTTGCCTATCTTGATATCGTGACAGTATCCTGAGACATAGAGGGGACGGTTATGCTCGCACGTCCCGAGGAGGAGATCTTCATCGCCGAAGGGGATATCGGCTGTATACGCTTCTTCCAGCTCGTCCTTCATCTTTTCTTCAGCGAGGAAAGCTTGGAATTGCTCTGGCTCTTATAGCGCCTTGATCAATGAATCTCTTGCTTCTTTTGATAGTAAAAGAGCGTCGAGAATGCTGAGCTGCGAGGGTAACTTCCTCAAGTGCGCCAGAATGTTGTAGTCCACTTTACTTTTCTTTGGCGGTCAGCTCTTTCATGACTTGGTCATCTAGGGCGATATCCTCAGAGACCTTTTCTTTTCCCTTATCTTTTTTATTTGTGGGTCCGAGATTCTTTTTGGGCAGCGTACGATTTCGCGGCTGGATATTTTCACAGGCCTTCGGCTCCTCCACTTTTCCTAAGGCGGATTCTTTAAAGAGAGGGCCAAGAGTCATTTCCTAGTCAGAGTTGCTTCCGAATGTGAGAACTTGCGATCCTCCGGCGTTGACCGTGCGACAGTTGCCGGTAATTCTTTTATGCTCCTCGGTCATACTACTTCGCTCCCGACGAGTCTTGCGTTTCATCCACTTAAAATGTTGTCGGTAAGCAACATATCCCTGCCACCATCTTTTAAAAGCGTCGCATTCTTCGGTAGGGTGTGAAATCTTTCGATGATATGAGCAGTACGTAGGATGCATCTCTGCTTCACCGACAGTGTTTCTTCGGAGGGTGGGTAGGTTCATCCCCATTGATATGGCTTTAGCAAACCTTTTCCTCGTCTTGAATTTGTTTTTATTCACGACGGATGTCCCTTAATTCGGTGGAAGTGTTCTCGACTCTTTCTTCCAGTCGCCGGCGTTTGGCTTTTTCAATATGGCCATCTCATAATCCGATCGGCTTTACTTTTCATATGAATTTCATTCAGGAAGGCGTCGATCATTTCGTCTGACGGCCATAGAAGTTCTGGCTCAGGACCTGCCTCCAGTCTCTGGTGCAAAGGGCTTCTTCATCGCCCATCGATGAGTGAGAGATCACATAGCAACTTGCTACGTATTCTTCAGATCCATCCGACGAGTCTTCTCCATCCTCTCCGTCTTCAAGGATGTGACTGAGAAATTCTTGGAGCGTGATTGGAGTCCGCGCCTTCTGGTTATACTCTTCCAGCGCGTTGATGCTGTTTCTGCAAGTCCGTGCGCTTGTCGCCAGGCTTCACGGGCTTTTTGGATTTCTTTTTCTTCTTCGAGGATTTCGACGGCTGGGGTGTGCGAGCTTTGGCTATCGCCAGTGATCTTCGGAGTTGGGCGCAGCTTTAGCATCCTTTGACGATCTGGGGTTCCAGCGGGTTCTTCCAGCTGATCGCCGAACATGTCTGAAGATCATTCCGCATCTTTTGGTTTTGGCCGAAAGAGCCACCTCCCATGGAGCTTCTTCAACAAAAGAGCATGTTGCCCCCGGTGTATCCGTTTTCTTAGGAGTGTGCTGTTGTAGTGGGTTTACTTTCCACTTCTCAGACAACGCAAAATTTCCTTGTAGGTACTGATCCTCGATCCATCCCTTAAAGACGAAGCAATTTTCGATCGGATGACTTACCGTTTGGTGGTAAGGGCAATAATTGGAATTATTCACTTCGCCGGGTTGCGATGGTCGCCTTGGATTCGGCAAATTGATAAGCATGTTGCATACCGCTAGCTCGAACAACCTCTTCGTTTTATCCCGCTGTAATGAGTAGGGGCGCTTCATCTTCTCATTATAATACCGCCGTCTCTCTTCCAGTTGATCCGCTAGTTTTGGGGCACTGGGCTGCTGTTAGGTGTTCGCAACGAAGATCGCCTTCCTTTACCTTTTTCGTTCCGCTGTGTCCGGCTTTGTGGGAGACGGTCTGTGACCCATTTGATCCATCTGGACTAGCTTGTCGATTAAAACCTGGAATGTGGTCGGTTTGAAGAACATCATGAACTGTGAAATAGTTGCATGAGGGTTTAGGGTGTCCACGAACATGCCCACCGCTGGTGCTTCTTCGATGCGCTATTCGCACTTCGACCACAGGTTCTGCCATCGGATTGCGTACTGAACCCACGTCTCGCTCGGCTTCACCCTGGCATTGATCAATGCTGTTATTGGGGTGCGTTCACTAGCACTTGCGAATCGCTGGGTGAACAACAACTCCATTTCCGCGAAAGTTTTGACGGAGTCGTTTGGAAGTTCGGAATACCACTCAAACGCCGTCTCCGATAAGCTGCCGACGAATTGGCGGAGCAAGAGCTTATCATCGCCACCAGTATTGCCACAGAGGGCCCTGAACTGAGCAACATGTTGATGGGGATTGCTTGTCCTCTTGTACACATGAAATTTGGGGATTGTGTATTGTAATACCCAGCCCCTTTTTATACAAATATCCGTATTACTTTTTGTTACCCTTAAAATTCATTTATTTACATCTGTAAACTATGTTAAATATTTTGAAACTCCCAATCCATTTTATCTCCCCCACTCCTTTCTCAAACCCTAATTCCAATTCCTCATTTTCTTTTCCATTTATATAAACCTCTATTCCGGCCCAGCCCACTCCAACCCGGCCCACACCCCGTCTTCTTCCCCAACGGCTACCCCTACTTTTCCCGCTCCCTGCTTCCCGCGATCCGCCTCCTCCGCCCACGCTCGCGCCCACGTCGCAGCGCCGTTACCCACGCTCACGCCCACGCCTAGCTGTTTCCCCTCGCGATCCTCTCGTCGTCTTTTCTTCTCTCTCCCTCACACCTCAACTCCTCCTTCTCCGCGCTTCCGCTCCCTCTCTCAAAACTCACCCAAAACCTACTACCTCCGCCGTCCAACCACCTTCGTCGACGACGACGAATCACCCTAATCTCTCTCCTCCTCCTCCCAACACCGTGACCGCCATCACCCCTCACCACAGAACCCCGATCCCTGCACACCCAAACCCACGGGCCACCAACCTCACTGCACCCATCCACGGTCACCGCCTGCACCCGACGGTGCCGACGAGCTCCCTACTACCCGAGCCGCCTCGTTGACCCGAGCACCACCTCCTCACCATCACCGAGCCTTCCTTCCCCCTCTCTCAACCTCTGTTTTTCTCTCTCTCTACATCTCTCTCTCTGTGCCTCTCTCTCTCCCTCTCTCTATATCTCTTTCTCACTCTCTCTCTCTCTCTAATCTTCTCTGCAATCTCTCTACTCTCTCTCTCTTTCCTGTTCTCTCTCACTCTCACTGTAATCTCTCTCTCTCTCTCTCTCTTGATCTCTCTTTCTCTCTCTGCATCTCTCCCTTTCTCGTTCTCTCCCAAGCCTCAATCGACCTCTCTTCCGTCGAGCATCCACGCATCAACAGCAAAGCTTCGACGCAAACCCAAACCTAGTCGAGCCCCGGCATTTCGTCGAACACCTACAGAGATCGCCGATTGCCGCTGCCATGCATCACTAGAACGTCTCCAGGCAAGTTCCCTACTTGCTACATGCTACTTTATGTTAATTACAAATTACAATCGTCTAGATTCCATGTTTTACTTTTCCGTTAAACTATACGGCGTAACTGTTCGATGCATGGTCCCTATGGAAATCCTCATCTGATTTGACGGAACTCAATTGCATGGTCTGGCCCGTAGGGTAGTGAACCTAGTGTGAAAATCTTACTGGAAAATACGAGTGTTAGTTACTAAAATGAATACCCCCAAATATACTGATAAAACTAGAAATTTCTTGTACCTGAACACCGTTAAAATCACCATAAATTATATACATACTGGAATGATACGTTCGAGGGCTCAAATAGAAGCCGGCTCGACGAACTATAACCCAATGCAAGGTTCTCATGGTTTCTGTACTTAATTTGTGACAATATTTGGTTCGGAGTACGACTCTGGACTGCAGTCCAGAACGACTCTAGTTGTAGTTCACTGTCCCGTAATGGGTACCACCCTGTTTCCTTAACTTGTAGACTGCGGAACTCCACAGTTTATTGAAGGAGAATCTGTTAGCTAGATAACACAAGTGGTTTCATTCTGTTTCGTCATCGGTTGCTTTTTAATCTGTAATTTAAAAGATCGGGACGTATAACAGTCCCAACAGAATCAGAATTGACACACTAGTATTGAACAGTGTATATCTCCTGATGTACAGACGTGATTGAAGATCCGTCTATTGCGTTGAAAACCTTATTGGAAACCCTAGATTTCATTAAACTGTAGCATCGCTAAATTCTGATCCCAACTAGGATTAAAATGCGTTGCGAAACGGACTTCCGATTCTGAAACCGGATTTCCAGCCGTGAACGCTTAAAATGAAATGGCCATAACTAGTGATCCTGAAACCCGATTGTCATGAAACCAAATTCGCTGGATAGATAGTCAAACATACTATTTATTCCCCATTCATTGTTTTCGCTAAACTGTACCCGTATGATTTATGATAAATTGTGCAAGTGGTAGATTACTAATTTATGACATCCTAATCATGCTTTACATACTGTTTACGCATCATATCATACATATGTCACTGCATTGATAACCTAATGATAGTGTGCATTACCCAGTATTAGGTATTAGTGATGATTGTGGCAAGTACGTTAGTGTTCGTGCATGAGTGAATAAGTGAAAGTGACACGTACTTATACACAATCAGTGAACCTTATTATTCTATTGCATTGTCGACGTCTGTGGGACGCGTGTACGTGTGACTATAAGTGGTATGGGATACTTATGGAAGCTCCTGCATGGGTGTCACAGATAAGGCACTAGACACTGCCATTTATCTTGGGTATTAGTCGGGACGTGCTTGATGGAGATCCTATCTCCAGTTCTCGCACAGACTTGTCACAGACCGACTAGTATTTGAGGTTATGGTTAGCGTTTGATATAGACCACGGGGTGTGGGGTAGTTTGAGTGTGAGTTCAACAGAATCTCGGGAGTCCCATGCCGGCTTATATATATTTGGAGATATATGGAGATTTACAGGGTACATGATTATTACTGTGAGTTACATGTTGGGCCCGTGGTCCCTTGCCCTTGGGTCCTACCCTTGGGTGGAGGACACTCGCGAGTGGTTGACTCTCACACTTGGACAGACGATAGGTTTAGTGACCTGTACAGTAAGACTTAGAGACTGATAGGGATAATGGCATTGATATACTTTACTTACCGTTGTTGACATATCTGGCATATTATTTTACTGCTTTACTGTCCACTTGATTTATTAGACACTTCTTTGGTTACTGCATGTTCATACCTATACCTTCTTGATTTACTGTCATATATATCTATTATCACTGTTCGAGTTGTCACTTGTATCTATATACTATATTGTTATTGTGTCGCTCTGACGACCTGAGTATGCATGCTCAGTGTGAGGAGTAGATTTAGCCGGGACCAGGATCAGACGCACATCACGGACACCTTGATTAGCTATCCAGAGTTATACCCTTTTGTTTCCCATCAGGTCAGTTCTTTATATTGTTTTGTTTCAGTTACTGCATTTCTCATTACCTGCGCATTATTTACTGATTACCACGTAAAGCTAGAAGCCGAAGTGTGACTACGGCAGGGTATTTCCTTGACCGTAGGAGCATGGCTGGCCTTGTCAACCTCTCGTATTCCGTATTTTGGGAAGCGGGGCGTGACATGGTTTAATTGGTATCAGAGCTCAGGTTTTGCTTCGTTTGGGATTGCAGTTTTCCGTGTATAGCTTGACAATCTAAGACATCCCTCGGTCTAGATTGTAAACTTGTTATTCTTGATCCACATTCACATTGTGTGTTCTGCTATCCATACGTTAGGGTTTCGGGTAACTTGGCAAGGTTATGTGGTTGTAATTAAGAACTACATCATAATTACACTATCGTACTCTGTTTAAGTGACTTAGAGTCATACAGTTGATTTCTACTTGTAATGAATTTCATCTCATCTGATATTCTTGAATCTTTGTCCAATCCGTATTACGTTTTGATTCTTATAGCTTGTGACTTATATCATCCTCAAAATTATTGTTTTAGGATCATATCTTCCAACGACTCTTCCTCTATCTCTACCCCCCAGAATCAGACCATTGAGATTCTGAGTGTACTGCAAGGTCTGAAGGAAGCCCAGGAGCGAACGAACGACTTGTTAGCTGAAGGACTGAGAAGGCAGACGAATCAGACACCAGCGGGAGTTTCCAATCGTAAAGGGATCCCTGTTAGACGAGGAAAAGAGAAAAAGATGAAGCGCCCATTTATTTCCCCACGACAGAAGCAGCATAAAACCCAACGTTGTGGGTACTGTAAGAAGCCAGGACATCTTCAGAGGGATTGTCGCCGCGCCCAAGGGAAATGTCTGATTTGCGGATCCAGCGAACATCTCATCAACGGTTGCCCAAAAAGGAAAGAGCTACAGGGAGGAGACTCGACCACACTCCCCACTTCTACCAAGTGATGATTATTACGTAGTTCGAACTTCGAGGATAAAGCGGACCCAGCGCAGGATTCAACTCGCGTGACGAGAATGCAGCGGTCTAGTAATCAAAGAAGAATTTTTCATGTTTTCTACTTTCAGTAGTAATGTTGTCATCCTCTTATAAACATTTCTTTTCGTTTGAAATCTTGTATCCGTCGAACTTTTAGTTGGATGCAATAAAAACTTTGAATCGTAATATATATATCATTATCTTGTTTTTCCCCTTATTCATACTATTCATTACCACAGCATTTTAATTCTGATTTTTCAGTTCCTGCCCACCGCATATTTTTCACATACTCCGTACCCTTAGCTATTTTCTTAATGTGTTCCATTGTCTAATCATGACTCTTTCTTTTCAGGCCATGGCCCACCCTGGAGCGGCGCCGCATCTAGATGAGGATGCACAGTCATGCGTTTCCTTAGACCGCACACTGATGAGTTTTGAAGATGAGGTCAACGGTCCCCAGGTCATTTTCGGGAACAACGATTCTGAGGACGAAGGAGCCGCCGCCCCAGAGGTTGACATGATAGGCGATTCCGACGAAGAAGAAGGAGACCCTGAAGAAAACCCGATAGAGGAAGATCCCGAGGAAGACCCGATAGAAGAAAATCCAGTGGAGGAAAATCCCATGGAAGAGAATCCAGAAGAAGAGAATCACGTGGAATCAGACCTCGATGAAGAAGCTCCAGCCGAGGAAGAAGGACCAGAAGATCAAGACCCTGCTGTGGAAGAACTCCCAATGGCGATCCCTGCGAGGTGATATAGGAATGGACACCCCTACCTGAGCGCGCGAGCCTACCGCAACCTGCTGAATCTCCACAACCGCAACTGACGGGATTTTTTAGATGTTGTCTGCTCTGGCCAAATAAATCTGTGTATAGTTTAGGGCCACCTTTCGTCTTTGTTAATGTTTTGCTTAGGATTTTCTAGAATGAAATAAATTGCTGAGTTCGCTAATTTTTCGATCTTCTTAGTCCACTTGATGCTTGATTATTTCTCATATACATTTATTTTTTTCTTTCTAGCTGAAATTCCTGACTGTCCACCCCTACTCTCTATATTGTTTTAACCCTCACTGAGACTAACGAGTACCGCACCCGATCTTTTAGAGGTCCACCCTTCATTCTTCGTCTGTGCCTCGTTTGAGATCCTTCTGGGAGAAGAAATTTATAGTGAAATTTCCGAGTTCGCTAAACCTTCGAATTTTGATTTATATGATGTACCGACCGTTATCCTCCCCATATTTTTTTCTCTTGTAGTCCTTTTCTGCTCACCTTTACTTCCTGTGCTGACCCGACCCCAATCTTTTTGACCTTCAGCCTAAAGCCGTCACACTCCGACCTTTGAATGGTCCACACTCCATTGTAATCCCTACCCTAGCCAGCCCTATACATTTTTGTGTTTTTCCTATTACCTTAACTATATTCAGGGACAGTGTTATTCGAAAATTTAGTTTTCATTATTTTGTATTTATCGAAGAGTGCGTTTTATTGACTATCTCCGTTTTACGCATTTCAAGTACTTCACTACTAGCTTTCCCATTATTTTTTGATAGCGCAACCTTACATCGCGCATATTTTCGTTCAATATTTCTTATTTTCACTATATGAGTTTTCTACGTTATTTGACCGATATATTATCCTAAAATGTTTTAACCTACCGACTAATCTTTCACTACTTTATTGTCGTTACTTTATTTTCGAGTATTGTGCCTATGATTACTATTATAAATGGTTGTGCTTTATACTTATTAATTCTGCTTTGCTACTTTTGATACACTTATATGTGCATATATTTAGATTTCGAGTTTACCGAACACACTTTGAGTATTATTGTTCGTTATTGTTATCTATATTCTTGTATACATGTAGTTACCCTTATAGTTGTTTCTGCCTTATACCTATTTAGACCTATCTTTTGTATGTTGTTCTTACATATATATACCTTCAAAATTTTATCCACCCGTTTTAAGTAAATCATTATGTATTAGTGTTCGATATGGTAACTTTTCGCTTATTATTTTGTAGCCTGTCGTTTCTTTTAAATTTCGAGGACGAAATTTTTGTAAGGGTGGTATGATTTAATACCCAACCCCTTTTTATACCAATATCCGTATTACTTTTTGTTACCCTTAAAATTCATTTATTTACATCTATAAACTATGTTAAATATTTTGAAACTCCCAATCCATTTTATCTCCCCCTCTCCTTTCTCAAACCCTAATTCCAATTCCTCATTTTCTTTTCCCATTTATATAAACCTCTATTCCGGCCCAGCCCACTCCAACCCGGCCTACACCCCGCCTTCTTCCCCAACGGCTACCCCCACTTTTCCCGCTCCCTGCTTCCCGCGATCCGCCTCCTCCGCCCACGCTCGCGCCCATGTCACAGCGCCATTACCCACGCTCACGCCCACGCCTAGCTGTTGCCCCTCGCGATCCTCTCGTCGTTTTTTCTTCTATCTCCCTCATACCTCAACTCCTCCTTCTCCGCGCTTCCGCTCCCTCTCTCAAAACTCACCCAAAACCTACTACCTCTGCCGTCCAACCACCTTCGTCAACGACGACGAATCACCCTAATCTCTCTCCTCCTCCTCCCAACACCGTGACCGCCATCACCCCTCACCACAGAACCCCGATCCCTGCACACCGAAACCCACGGGCCACCAACCTCACTGCACCCATTCACGGCCACCGCCTGCACCCGACGGCACCGACGAGCTCCCCACTACCCGAGCCGCCTCGTTGACCCGAGTACCACCTCCTCACCATCACCGAGCCCTCCTTCCCCCTCTCTCAACCTCTGTTTCTCTCTCTCTCTACATCTCTCTCTCTCTCTCTCTGTGCCTCTCTCTCTCCCTCTCTCTATATCTCTTTCTCACTCTCTCTCTAATCCTCTCTACAATCTTTCTACTCTCTCTCTCTTTCCCTGTTCTCTCTCACTCTCTCTCTCTCTCTTGATCTCTCTTTCTCTCTCTGCATCTCTCCCTCTCTCGTTCTCTCCCAAGCCTCAATCGACCTCTCTTCCATCGAGCATCCACGCATCAACAGCAAAGCTACGACGCAAACCCAAGCCTAGTCGAGCCCCGGCATTTCGTCGAACACCTACAGAGATCGCCGATTGCCGCTGCCATGCATCACTAGAATGTCTCCAGGCAAGTTCCCTACTTGCTACATGCTACTTTATGTTAATTACAAATTACAATCGTATAGATTCCATGTTTTACTTTTCCATTAAACTATACGGCGTAACTGTTCGATGCATGGTCCCTATGGAAATCCTCATCTGATTTGATGGAACTCAATTGCATGGTCTGGCCCGTAGGGTAGTGAACCTATTGTGAAAATCTTACTGGAAAATACGATTGTTAGTGACTAAAATGAATACCCTCAAATATACTGATAAAACTAGAAATTTCTTGTACCTGAACACCGTTAAAATCACCATAAATTATATACATACTGGAATGATGCGTTCGAGGGCTCAAATCGAAGACGACTCGACGAAATATAACCCTATGCAAGGTTCTCATGGTTTCTGTACTTAATTTGTGACAATATTTGGTTCGGAGTGCGACTCTGGACTGCAGTCCAGAGCGACTCTAGTTGTAGTTCACTGTCCGGTAATGGGTACCACCCTGTTTCCTTAACTCGTAGACTGTGTAACTCTGTAGTTTATTGAAGGAGAATCTGTTAGCTAGATAACACAAGTGGTTTCATTCTGTTTCGTCATCGGATGCTATTTAATTTGTAATTTAAAAGATCGGGACGTATAACTGTCCCAACAGAATCAGAATTGACACACTAGTATTTAACAGTGTATATCTCCTGACGTACAAACGCGATTGAAGATCCGTCTGTTGCGTTGAAAACCTTATTGGAAACCCTAGATTTCATTCACTTTAGCGTCGCTAAATTCTGATCCCAACTGGGATTAAAATGCGTTGCGAAACGGATTTCCGATTCTGAAACCGGATTTCCAGCCGTGAACGCTTAAAATGAAATGGCCATAATTAGTGATCCTGAAACCCGATTGTCATGAAACCAAATTCGCTGGATAGATAGTCAAACATACTATTTATTCCCCATTCATTATTTTCGCTAAACTGTACCCGTATGATTTATGATAAATTGTGCAAGTGGTAGATTACTAATTTATGACATCCTAATCATGCTTTACATACTGTTTACGCATCATATCATACATATGTCACTGCATTGATAACCTAATGATAGTGTGCATTACCCAGTGTTAGGTATTAGTGATGATTGTGGCAAGTACGTTAGTGTTCGTGCATGAGTGAATAAGTGAAAGTGACACGTACTTGTACACAATCAGTGAACCTTATTATTCTATTGCATTGTCGACGTTTATGGGACGCGTGTACGTGTGACTATAAGTGGTATGGGACACTTATGGAAGCTCTTGCATGGGTGTCACAGATAAGGCACTAGACACTGCCATTTATCTTAGGTATTAGTCGGGACGTGCTTGATGGAGATCCTGTCTCCAGTTCTCGCGCAGACTTGTCACAGACCGACTAGTATTTGAGGTTATGGTTAGCGTTTGATATGGACCACGGGGTGTGGGGTAGTTTGAGTATGAGTTCAACAGAATCTCGGGAGTCCCATGCCGGCTTATATATATATATATATATATGGAGATATATGGAGATTTACAGGGTACATGATGATTACCGTGAGTTACATGTTGGGCCCGTGGTCCCTTGCCCTTGGGTCCTACCCTTGGGTGGAGGACACTCGCAAGTGGTTGACTCTCACACTTTGACTGACGATAGGCTTAGTGACCTATACAGTGAGACTTAGAGACTGATAGGGATAATGGAATTGATATACTTTACTTACCGTTGTTGACATATCTGGCATTTTATTTTACTGCTTTACTGTCCACTTGATTTATTAGACACTTCTTTGGTAACTGCATGTTCATACCTATACCTTCTTGATTTACTGTCATATATATCTATTATCACTGTTCGAGTTGTCACTTGTATCTATATACTATATTGTTATTGTGTCGCTCTGACGACCTGAGTATGCATGCTCAGTGTGAGGAGTAGATTTAGCCGGGACCAGGATCAGACGCACATCATGGACACCTTGATTAGCTATCCAGAGTTATACCCTTTTGTTTCCCATCAGGTCAGTTCTTTATATTGTTTTGTTTCAGTTACTGCATTTCTCATTACCTGCGCATTATTTACTGATTACCACGTAAAGCTAGAAGCCGAAGTGTGACTACGGCAGGGTATTTCCTTGACCGTAGGAGCATGGCTGGCCTTGTCAACCTCTCGTATTCCGTATTTTGGGAAGCGGGGCGTGACATGTATCCTGGCGGGTATTTTATTTGATCATACCAGCCTGGATACGGTCGCTCAGTTCTAACAATTTGCCCAGCCGCTTCATTTGCCTGGTGAACTCTTATCTGCCGAGCGATATAGTCATCCAGGGCAGCTTTGGAGATTGTCTCCTCCTTGGCTGTTGACAGAGCCGGCAGGGGATTCGATATTTCTCCTCTGTCATCTTCAATTATTACTGGAGTATCTTCGGCTGGGGGATCCGGCTGGATCATCATGCCCACCATATCTTGGAATAGAAGAGTCATTTGCTTTATATTGGCCACTTGCTCCGCGGCCTCTTTGTCCTTCTTTTCAAGTATTCTCCGAAAGAACTCGGCATCAGTTTCCTGCTCGTGGCGTTGTTCCGAAGATGCCTCTGGGCTTGCTTTCGGCCCTGTGAGCGCAGCCATAGCAGTCATCATCTCCTGAAGCTTCTGCTGCTGCTCTTGGGCTTTTGTCACGGATCGCGTATGCGGTCGATGACCTGTGGAGATACGGCTATCCTTTTTTCTGGATGCCATATAGATGATATGCACCACTATGCCCCCAGACTTAGGGCATTTAGGCTCAGTGCCCTTGACATTTGTCGCAGGCATAGGGACTTTCTCCGGCCTTCTCCTCTTATGAGCGGTCGAAGTTGAGGGGGCTGCTGTAGTAGGCACCTAAGTAGCCGTCACCTTCTGTGGTTTAAAAGGACGGTTTTCTTCCTGTCGGACCTTCAACTTCTTCTGCCGGCGGGGATAGTCTTGATCAACCACCGACTCTCGGACTTGTCGCCAGATTTTGTAAACTTTAGAAGACAGTCGTTGAGGAGACTGTTCCGGCTTCATCTCTGTGACGGTCTCCACTGATGATGGAGATCTTTTTAGTACGGCGGTGGGCGAGTTCCGGCGCAGCTTATTCAGCAGCTCAAAGCTGTTCCCGATTGGAACAGCAACATTAATTTCCACCGTTGGAGCTGGTGGAGTTAGCCCAGAGGGTGAGTTGCCCCCAGCCTTCCTTACCCGGTGCCAGTGGCGACATCGAGTGTGTCAAGCTGTTGGGGTTGGTTTGGTGATAGGGATGGCTTTGTCTTGCCCCCTGTCCAGATGAGGCGCCGCTGGTGCCAGCCTCTTGAAGACTGATGTCCGTTGAGAAGCCGTACCCAATCGGTCAAAAACAGATTTCTGAGCGGGAGCGGGAGTGGGAGCAGTCAGTCTTGTAAAGACCGACCTTTTAGCAGGAGAAGCCGCCTTGACAACTTCAGGAGCAGGGATGGCTATCTTCTTTGGGATGGCCGCTTCAGGTGTAGTGGGCTTCTTAGCAGGCCCATCGGAGTTCGAGCTCAGCCTTCCGGAGACTGATGCTGCTGGCTTGATATTGGACGACCCGTTGAGAGGGGCCGTGGTAGTAGTGAGTCGATCAAAGACCGACTTCTTTTGCGCTTCCTGAAGCAGCGGGATATTAATGTTCACTGGCGGGAGCATGGTCCCGAAGAACAGACCGGTGGTAGCCTGCGTCACCTGTTCTATCGGCATTGTGAACAGGGAAGCCGCCTGAGGCCCGTAAGCTATGCCCCCAGTTGAGGCAGAACGTGGGTTGCAATTGCATGTGGAACACTTTGAGCAGGTGAGCGCCGTTGATCCTTTACTTTCTGCAGCAAACAAAACGCCAAATCTTAGTACCTTGAAACCCAAGGGCAACCATTGGCAAACCGCGATTCGTTCGCGAACACGACACACGAAGTGTGGAGTGGAAAGTGGAAAATGTCCCACCGGGCATGCCAGAATCTATTTACCACCGGAAACCGAGAAGACGGACTGTCTTGCCTGAATCTGGGGGCAGATGCTAATTGGTGTTATCCGTCCAGCTCTCCGAAAATGCCAAGTTGATTTATGGCACCACGTATCGAAAGTTTAAACGGATGCGGCCGATGTAGCAGACTTCGTCAGATTCCCCCTCATTTGAGGGGTTTTTGATTGTGGGGATGCTATTCCCTATAGGCGTAAGCCCCTGCAGTTAATTACGCTACCGCATCGCGGTAACAACTTTCTCCTTCTCTAGATGGTCACTTCATGTCGTGGGTGTTTATTTTGTTTGTGGTTGCCCGTGGATTGTATACGGAGACTAATTTATGTTGTCGCCCATAGGACGTGGATTAGTCCAAATCTGTATTTTCTTAGATTTGGGTTTGGGGGTTTGGGTTTAAGGATACGTTAGCCTCATTTGAGACTAAGATCAACTTAAACGTTTGTTAAGGATACGTTAATATAATTTTAGACTAAGATTAACTTAACATGATCGTTTAGATCCAACAAGAGAGCAATTAGGCTCTACTGTTTAGTTTAGTGACATTGCGGTCGATAATTAGTTTAAGGACATTACGGTCCATTGGTAGTTTAAGGACATCTCAGTCCAATGTTAGTTTTAAGACATCGCGGTCGAGCTTAAGAACATCATAGTCCGTTAGTTTAAGGACCTTACAGTCTGATGTTAGTTTTAAGACATCACGGTCGAGATTAAGGACATCATAGTCCATGAGTTTAAGGACCCCACAGTCCATGAAATGTGTGGTTGTCGGGACCCGTCACCTCTTTGAAGACGTTGAGGAATTACAACGACAAATATCAAAGGAGTGAAGAGATGTACCCTTGAACCGAGGTGGATTAAGTGATCTGTAGTCCAATTTGGAACTAAGGTCAATTAATTATATTATGAGCGTATTGGCTCAGTTGAGTCTGAATCGAGGACTTATGCCCAACTTGGGCTAAGTCCAATTGAATTTGAAGTGTTGGTCCTCTGTTGGATCATTAGACATTTGTCTGGTTTTAGCCCACATTATTTAGCAATGTTAAACAAGAGTTTGAGGGCTTTTGCAATATTTTTTTCTATCTTTGATTGAGCAGTGAGCATTATGGCTCTGACTTTTACTCAATTTTGAATGGGAGGCTTTGCCTCTGAAAGATTAACCAATTTGGTTAAAAATAGTGTTAAACACTAGAGAAAACAGTATTAAACACTGAAAATATATCTCTCAAATTAGTGTTAAATACTAAAAGATGATCAGTGTTAAACACTGGAAATATAATTCTCAATTTAGTGTTAGACACTAGAAAGCAACAGTGTTAAACACTGGAAATGGGGTTCTCAAGTTAGTGTTAAACATTAAAAATAAAGTTCTCGAATTAGTGTTAAACACTAAAGAAAAAGGAGTCACGTAGGGACACGTGAGGGCGCCCAGAGGTGGGACCAGATCCCTTTACTTCGTTATGCAATTAAGTGTTAAATACTTTTTTTATATTTTTTTTATTTTTGAGCAGCACGTGTTGACACGTGACGGTGATTTATGCGCTGACTGTTAAAGCGTTTGCTAAGGGGTCACGTGGTAACACGTGAGAGCACCCAAAGCCTTCATTTCCTTTGCTTTTATCTTCTGCGTTTTGGAGGTCCGTGGGAACACGTGAAGCATTGCCTCAGAGCCGATTCCTTCTTATTTTTGTGGACGTTTTCAGGGGTCACGTGACCTTGATTCTTTGCATGCTTGAAAGTCTTTTAAATCCCTTTATCTTTATGAATTAAATTCTTTGTAGGGTTAAACCCTAATTATGATTCTGGAGGAATTAAATTCCTATTATGAAAGAATTAAATTCTTATGTAGGGTTAAACCCTAATCTCTTTTTAGGAGGAATTAAATTCCTGTTAATCTGAGAGAATTAAATTCTCAATTAGAGTTAAACCCTAGTTTTGTCCATCTTGAAGGAATTAAATTTCTATAATTTTAGGAGAATTAAATTCTCAGATAGGGTTCAAACCCTAATTTCATCTTGAAGGAATTAAATTCCTGTAAATTGGGAGAATTAAATTCTCTGAACTCAATCCTCCCTCTAAGTCTTAGATCTGCATGGCAAAATCTCAACCCGATGAGAATTAAATTCTCAACCTATGGGAAGATTTGCTTCTGCACATCTTCAACTAGAGGAAGAACTAAGTTCTTTTGCAAAAGAGTTAAACTCTTAGATTTTTTAGAATTAAATTCTCTTTTTTTTTGAAGTTTTGATCCCCTTTCTTTTTTTCTAACCTAGGGTTTTCTTTTGTTGAGAATTAAATTCTCCTTTCTTTTCTTTCTGAATTTTCAAGATGCCAAAATTCTATTATTTTTTCTTCCACTTGGTTCCTATTTATAGGAGAAGGAAACGAATCAATCTGTTTGATGAATCTTTGATTGAAAGATTTTGTTTGTTTTTTTATAATTAACATAATCCTTAAGATCATTCAGTGAATTTTATTCACCGTTGGATTTTCAATCTAAAGATATTCGGTTTATTATTTCGGTGAGATTTGGGGAGATCTTTCCTTATTTGGGATTTTTCCATAAATTGGTGATTTTTAATCACCCTTGGATTTTTAATCCAACGGTTCCCTCTAATCTTTTCCATTTGGAAAGATTTAGAAACTTTGAGAATTTAATTCTATTAAACTGTGAGGCTTTCAAAGCCAGTCACGTGCTGACACGTGATCCCTGGTCACGTGTAAGCACGTGACCCCCAATTGAGTCTTCATCCCAGCCGCTTCTTTATATTGCTGTTTTAACCATCACGTGTCAACACGTGACCATTGGTCACGTGTGAGCACATGATACCTTATTGAAGTTTTTCCTGATTTTTAATCAGGGAACAGTGCTATCCTTCAACCTCTCCGAATATACCAAGTTGATTTATGGCACCATGTATCGAAAGTTTAGACGGATGCGGCCGATGTAGCAGACTTTGTCAGATTCCCCCTCGTTGAGGGGTTTTTGATTGTGGGGACGCTCTTCCCTGCAGGCGCAAACCCCTACTGTTAATTATGCTACCGCATCACGGTAACCACTTTCTCCTTCTACAGATGGTCAATTCGTTTCCTGTGTATTTGTTTTGTTTTTGATTGCCCGTGGATTGTATACGGAGACTAATTTATGTTGTCGTCCATAGGGCGTGGATTAGTCCAAATCCGTATTTTCTTATATTTGGGTTTAGGTTGGGTTTAAAGATCGTTAATCTCATTTGAGACTAAGATCAACTTAAGCGTTTGTTAAGGATACGTTAGTCTAATTTTAGACTAAGATCTACTTAACAGGATCATTTAGATCTAACAAGAGAGCATTTGGATTCTATTGTTTAGTTTAGGGACATTGTGGTCCAGTTTAAAGACGTCATAGTCTGTAAAGTTTAAGGACATCATAGTCCATGAGTTTAAGGACCCCACAGTCCATAAAGTTTAAGAACATCATAGTCCATGAGTTTAAGGACCCCACAGTCCGTGGTATGTCTGGTTGTCGGGACCCGTCACCTCTCTGAAGACGTTGAAGGATTACAAAGACAAATATCAGAGGAGTGAAAAGATGTACCCTTGAACCAATATAGGTTGGGAGATCTGTAGTCCAATTTGGGACTAAGATAAAAAATTTATGAGCATATGGGCTCAATTAATCTGAATTAGGGATCTGTGGCCAACTTGGGCTCGACCCATTCAGTTAAAATGTTAAACATTGGTTTGGTTTCTGACAATTGATTTTTGTCTTTTATTGAGTGCTGAGCACTCATCATAGCTCTGGGGCTTTATTTATAGAACAGTTTATGTTCTCTTAGCGCACACGTGAGGAGCACGTGGCGCGCTTGGCGCTGAGTGCCAGTTCAAAGAGCGCAAAGCGCTTCTGGTGAAGTAGCGCACACGTGAGGAGCACATGGCGCCCTTGGCGCTGTGCGCCAGATAATGAGCGCAGTGCGCTTCTGGTGAAGTAGCGCACACGTGGGGAGCGCATTGCGCGCTTGGTGCTGCGCACCAGACAATGAGCGCAATGCGCTTCTGGTGAAGTAGCGCACACGTGAGGAGTACGTGGCGCGCTTGGCGCTGCGCGCCAGACAATGAGCGCAGTGCGCTTCTTGTGAAATTTGGAGCGCTAAGGCTCTGCAACGCTATGCGTTAGTTTTGGAGCGCTGAAGCGCTTCTTTTAATTGGAGCGCTAGAGCTCTTTTAAGCAGTTTTGCGTCCTGAAAACTAAATTCTCAATCTTAAAAGAGACTTTGTCTCATGGATGTAAGAACAAAGTTCTTATTTTTTATAGGAGATATTTCAATCTCTTATGTTTTGATGAAAGGCTCTGCCTTTATGGATTTATGATCCTAAGAGAATTGAATTATTCTCCCCTCTTTTTATAATGAGATATTATAATCTCTGAAATACAATTTGTCTTATAGATCTATGATCTGAGGAAGGTTAAGTTCTTCCCCTTATTTTTTTTATGATGAGATACATTGATCTCTGTTGTGAAAACCTTAGTGTTATAAATCTATGATCTTAGAAAAAGAAGTAAATTCTTCTTTTTATATGAGACGATTTCGTCTTTCTGTTCTTTTTACCTTGAAGAAAATCTTCTTCTTCTGAGAGTTTGCTCTTTGTCTTTGAAAATTTCTCAAAGTTTATGGGGGGGTTCCTCTATGTCTCTGTGTATATGAGACTTGAAGTCTTGGGGCCTTTATATAGTGAAAGCTAATTTATTGAATCGATTGAAGAGATTTTTTCTCCAATTGATTTTAGAATGTTTCCTCCGTTGGATCTTTGATCCAAGGGCTTCTGATTTACAGAAGACAATCTTCTTGTTTTTAACAAGATTGGGAAATCTTTTCCCATACAGAATTTATTCTGTATTTTGGTGATTTTTAATCACCATTGGATCATTGATCCAACGGTGCTCTGATTTTCAGAGCACAATCTTTCCTGTTTGGAAAGATTCCGAGGAATGTTTTCTCAACAGAATTTTATTCTGGTCAATTGATGATTTTTAATCATGTTCGTTGGATCTTTGATCCAAGGGCCGAGAACATTTTGTTATATTGCTAGCGCTCATGTGCTTTGCACGCGGTGCGAGTTTTAGAATGCAGCGCTCTTAGCGCTAGCGTCCACGTGCTTTGCACGTGGTACGCTGCTCAGAGTGCAGCGCTGCTAGCGCTGCGCTGCTTAGAATGCAGCGCTCACGAGCGCTGTAGCAGAGTCTTTGACTCTTAGCGCTGGCGCTATTATGAAACGCTGCTTCATTTCTGAAGGTGTCTTTTCACTTTCCTGCTCCACTTTTCCTGAGTCAAGCTTCTATTTCCCAGAGCTTGGAAATAGTTCCATCATGCATAGCATTTTCTGTGCCTAGACTTAAATGTCTCCCTTCATAATCTGAAGCAATGCTTCTTTTCTCTCTCATTTTCAGAGAATCATTTTAACAGAGAAAAGCTATGGCTTGTAATCGCCCACATGCTCGCCGTCAGCCATGGGAGGTGCCCATTGAGGAAATTGTTCCTCGTTTTGCTGCACGCTTGGTGAACCCTATTCTTACGGATGACCAATGCGACACGGTGTTGCACGGGCTCTTGACTCGTATAGGATCTCCTCTCCCTATCGGCTCCATTTAGCTCTGGATGGTTTTCTTATCTGTGATCAATGATATTCCCCCTCCTCCGGCGGAGATGAATCCGACAATGCTCGACGCTGCGGAAGACAAGATTGAGTGCTTCCACGAGGCACTTTTGATCACCACAGCTCTAAGGGATCGCTCTGTTCGGCTGCTAAGCCAGATACGGGCCCAGCGGGTCGTCATGTCTGCCTTTGCTGATGGGTGCGGTGCTGACCGATGGGTAGCTATTCCTCGTGAAGATCGCCGCTTTGTCATGGTGGAGAAGGCAGAGAGGGAGTTAGATAATTTTATCCATAGTTTTGTGAATCCCTGTACTTTCGATCCCATGTTTGGTGATCTATTTCCTGTAGAATAAAATGTTCGATTAAATGCTTTGTCTTTTTCGTTGAACACCTGTTCTTCCTTTGATGTGTGCATGTGCGTACATGAATGAGCCTGGTTTCACACATATCTATAAACGAGACTTAAGCCGGCATAAACAGGAACTAATAGCTCTTGGCCGAAGATTTTGGCGGGAACAGGTCCGTTGTCGTCATTTTGGAGGCAACGTTTAGTTTGAGGACGTTTCGGTCTGTAGATCACCATTTTTGAAGTGAGGTTTTAGTTTAAGGACGTTACGGTCCATTGTCACCATTTTGGAGGCAACGTTTAGTTTGAGAGCGTTTCGATCTGTAGATCACCATTTTTGAGGCGAGCTTTTAGTTTAAGGACGTTACAGTCCGTAGATTACTTTGCGCGCATGTGTATTTGTTACGTGTCGGGATGAGCAACGATGATATGGGATACATCCAGTTTGGGATGTGGTTTGATCTGCAATGTGCACGTCAGTTTGGGAAGTGCACCAAAAAGCAGTTGGTTGTCGGGACCCGCCGCCTCTCTGAAGACGTTGAGGATTTACAACGACATGTATCTTATGTATGGAGAGATGTACCCTTAAACCAATTCCTTTATTTGAGAAAAAAAAGTAGTTGGTGGTCAACCTAGAAATCACTAGTCGTATTTTGAGACTAAGATTTTCTCGGGGGAAATGTGGGATGAATATCGTTTTGGATATAATCAGTTGATGGTTCATCAGTCATGTTTGAGACTAAGATTAGTTTGGGAAAATATGAGCGCAGATGCTCGGTCGATTTGGAGATCAAAAAGGTTTTGACCTCAGGAAGATTTAGCCAATTTGGAACTGAAGTTGATTTCCCATAATGCTGAACACTGGTGTATGTTCAGCACTCACATGTTCCCACGTGAGGCTCCGAATCAGTGTTAAACACTACACTTTGGAGGCGCTCACGTGTGGGCACGTAAGGCGCCCCAAAGTGGGAGTTGTTCTCTGGGTTCTATTCCCTCTTTCTTTTTTATAAGTGCTGAGCACTTGGTTATGTTCAACACTGACGTGTTCCCACGTGAGGCTCTAAATCAGTGTTAAACATTGTACTTTGGGAGCGCTCACGTGTGGGCACGTGAGGCGCCCCTCAGTGGGAGCTGTTCTCTTGGTTCTATTCCCTCATTTTTTTATATAGAAGTGTTAAACACTTGATTCCTGTGGTGCTCACATGCGAGCACGCGAGGCGGTTTGTGTCTTTCCCTTTTTATTCATTAGAGACGCTCACGTGGAGCACATGAGATCTTATTGTAGTATTACTAATGAATCACCAATCTTTCCTTCTGAGTGTTTGGAGATTTTAATCTCATGCTAGGATTTTAGAGGATCTCATGCTTCTTATTTATGTAAGAATCAATTTCTTATTGCAGGGTTAAACCTTGATTTTCAGAGGAATTAAATTTCCATATATTTCTGTGAGAATTAAATTCTTTGAACTCAATTCATTCCTCTAGATTTTTGAATCCGCATGACAGAATCTTCCCGATGAGAATTAAATTCTCAACTTACGGGAATATCTACTTCTGCAGATTTCAACCAGAGAAAGAACTAAGTTCTTCGATGAAGCGTTAAACCCTTAGAGATGCAAAGAACAGTCTTTTGTTTTTTCCTTTACCTAGTGTTTTAAGCGAACAAGTCTTTTCTTCTGAGAATTAAATTCTCTCACTGTACATTCTTTAAGTCTCTCTCGGTAGCTCTCTCTCTCTCTCCCCTTTCTTTTTCTTCTGTCTCCTTTCTCCTCCTTTCCTTACTCCTATTTATATGAGAAGAAAAAGAATCAATTTATTAAGAAAATCTCTCAATGAGAGATCATGTTTGATTTCATAATCAATCCAATTGATCTGGTGAGTTTTATTCACCGTTGGATTTTTAATCCAAAAACTCTCTGTTTAACAGAGAAGATTTCTTATTTGATTTTTTAACCAGATTAGGAAATATTTTCCTAAGATAGAATTTTATTCCATCATATGAATATCTTGTTAGTTTAACAAGATTAGAATTTTATTCTATCATAGAATTTTATTTATATGAATATATTTTATAGAATTTTATTCTATCAGAAGATCACCGTTGGAAATTTGATCCAAAGGTCTTTCGCTTAACAACGAAGATGTTTCTAGTTTAAGAAAGATCAGGAAGATATTTCCCACGTATATAGTTTTAATCTTGTTGTTTAGAATTTAATTCTATCAGTTTCGAAGGTTTTAAGAGCACTCACGTGCATCACGTGATCTCAATAGGATTATGCTTGTTTGCTTATATGCAACAGCATATGGGTGTATCGCATGTTAACACGTAAGACTTTTTGGCTTGCCATCTGTTTGAATACAGCGTCTATATGCTCTAAATATAGGCACTCACGTGCTTACACGTGAGGCTCAATTTTATCCTAGCAGTTTCTTAAACGCCGCGCCTATAAGCTTTGCATATAGATGCTCACGTGTAGGCACGTGATGCACCATTAGCCTAGCAGTTGTTTTAACTGCAGTTCCTATATGCGTTGCATATAGGCACTCACGTGTTAAACACGTGGGGTTGTTTTAGTGGGGAATTTCCCCCACCCCTTTTTTGTAAGGGAACACAACCTTGGGGACCAGTGAAATCGGAAGGCATATTCGTGTAATGAGGATTGATACTACAATTATTATCGTTATTAGATGTGACATTTATATTGGAAGGAGGTTTGTTCCAAGAAAAATTTATTTTTTTCTAATAATTTTTTTTTCTTAAAAAGAAATATAAATCTAAAGTATGATCTCAGATTAACAAGCAAACCAAGCAATTAATCTAGTCCACTAGGATGAACCTAGACTTAAACAGCTTCTAAGTTAACTGTTAGGCTAGCTAAACTCAAAGTAGGCTAATCAGTCAATCAGGTAAGTGCCAGATAAGTAGGAGGTATCCGCTATACGAATCACCGAAATAGCGGGCATAATTAAATAATCATTTGCCTTAGTCACACTTGCCTAGACACCAACTAACTAGACCTTTCGAATATTAATTAACCTAAAAGTCAACTTTTCCTAGTGAGCTATATGAGTCCTTAGGGTTTTATGTTTAATTGGTTTTATTTAGAGGCCTGGGTTTATGCAATATGGAAGATAATTTGTAGGCCAAGGAAGGATGATGAAATCCCCATATTATCTTTTAGGTTTTATAACTTGCGCTTAAGATATTTTAAATATGAGTGCAACAATCAAATCTAATCAGAAAAAATATTCAAAGTTAGATTTTTTAAATTATATTTTTAAAAAAACGGCGCAAAGAAATCCTGCAAGAAATAGAGAAGATAAATATAAAGTTTAAGAAGAGAAAATAGATAAAGAGCACTCACAAAACAAATGAGCGTAAGAAACCTTAATGGGACTGGTTTCGCAGTTTTGACCATATTATTGACCGCGTTTTCGCAGAGCTTCCTGGTTCTTTGTTGTTTCTTGAAAACCTAAAATCTAAAAAAAAACTACAAATAACTGTTAATCTGAAGAGCAAATAAAACTAAAAATGTCTTCCCCAGTAACGGCGCCAAAAACTTGATGTATCATTTTATTATTAACCGCAAGCACACGGTGTACAGTTGTAGCACTTATGCGTTTAACGGGTCGATTCACAGAGAAGACTTTTAGTTTATTTTTTCGCTCAATTAGATTAAATGAAAAGTTGGAATTTTTATGTCGATTAAAGAAAAAAACTAATGACTTTAATTAAAAATCAGATAATAGAAAGCATACCTAGGGTAAAAATCCCCTATGCTAAACATATAATAAAGCTGCATCCCCCCTCATATAGATCTAATTAATCTATTCTAAAAATTTGGTTTTTATTTCTAAGCATAAGGTATATGGTTTGTTTACTATATACCCTATCAAACTCTGTAAAAACTATATATTTATTCTAGATCACTTTAGACATATATAGAAATTAAATTAAAATGAGATAAATTACAATGTGCTTTTCTTGAGAATAACTTATAGGTTATTTAGGTTACTAAATTATTAAAAGAGAAGGAACATTATAATTATCATATTCTAATTTATCATTTTAATTAAGCCCAAAATATTGAGAGAAAAAATTACGTCTTTGTTACATTCTAGCCTAGGTTCATCATACCTTAGGTATTCCTACGTTTAGCTACTCATTTTGGAAAAGAAAAACATGTATGAATTAAAAGAAGAAAGCATCATGTCGAAGGCAGAAAAGAGAACATGCAAAGTAAAAGACAACAATTAAAATAAAAGGAGAAAATAAATTTATTGATTAAAACGGACTTACAACTTTAACAAGAACGGTCTTCAACTCCAAAACAAGTACAAAGTAAGAAAAGAAATATATTTGGCCTAAAAAACTAAGCTAAAGGAGAAAATCCATTTTAATTCCCGAAACCACATATTTATAGAAATACACCCTAACCCTAAAATAAATCAGAGCCGTACGCCAAAATTCAACGGCAAATATGCAAATAAGGCCGAGTTTTCTCAGGGTTGACCGAGTTTTCTCGATTTGATCGCGGTCGTTTGTGCTGATTTTTTGGCAGTGCTCTCTTGATTTGATTTGGTTAGTTCTGATTGCATCTTATCTCGAATCTCTTGCCATCTCTATGTTGTTTCGTAGATTCTCTTTCAGTTTTCAAATCAGGTTGATACGATTTGATTTGATCTTTTTCTCTTCTTTGTTGAGACAGTTAAACCTGTAATATCGGCAATTATTCACTCAACAAATACCTTTAGTTGCATTTAAATATATAAATCATTTTAATTCCAATAAATCACAATTATTATTGATTTCCCTTTTCTTGCATTTATTGCTTAACAAAAGATAGTGAAATGACGATAAAAATATGCAATAAAATAAACTGATCATGAGCATGACATGTGGGAGGTAAAAAATGACGAATTTGCTTTTAGCAGCAGTGTAAATGTGTGTATTAAGATTTTTAGTAATTTTAAAACTTTACGGGTAAAAAATAAATTATTTTCATTTTTTAGATAGGAAACAAATTTAAATTGATTTGTTGGATAGCTTGTTATTGATATAAATATGTTTTTTGTGGAAGCGAAAAAATCTCTCTATATCTATAATAATTCTGAGAAAAAATTAAAGTTTTTATCCCTAGCTATCTGATATGTTATACAAATTTTTTTTTTTGATATAAACTAAAACATCAAATTAAATCATAACTTTAAGTTTCACCAATATGTCTTTAAAACAAAGGGAATTTTTTTTTCAAAACAAATAAATATTACAATTTTTATTTAAAGTTCTATGAAAATCAAGTCAAATAAATGTTTGTTATAACTAGAATAATCTAAACAGAAATGTAACAATTTCTTTAGCTATACCAATATTAATTATCTAAAAAAAACAATTTTTTTCCAAAAGAAATAGTATGATCATTTACAGTTTCAAATATTGAAATCCTTTTTTTGTTATTTTTAAAAACTTTCTCTCTCCAGTTATTATTTAAATTTTTACGAAACTACCATACGCCACATGTAAAAAAGAACCAGTAGCTG
Source organism: Agapanthus africanus (assembly GCA_030015575.1). Lineage (NCBI taxonomy): Eukaryota > Viridiplantae > Streptophyta > Magnoliopsida > Asparagales > Amaryllidaceae > Agapanthus > Agapanthus africanus. The sequence goes on along the minus strand of CM057343.1, from coordinate 11,623,991 downwards.
TATAAATAAATTAGAAAATCAAGTATAAATATCATAATTAAATTAGATTGATAACGATTAATCCGAGGATGAAGATTGCTTCAAATCATGACCCTCTGCATAGCCTATAAATACATAAATTAAATTGCCTCTCTCTCTCTCTCTCTCTCTCTCTCTCACATGTACAATATTTTACGATGGCGGCCATCACTTGCAATTGCTTGGCTCGATCTAAACCTGCAATAATTAATTTCCCTTTGATATCTAAGTTCCAAAGATATAAGAACTCCAAGCAAGTAAGTTGCCTACAACAATATCCATGTTTAAGAGTTTCGAAAAATCTGATGAGATTAGAGCATGCACATCCTTCTTTAAGGGCTTCAAGAAAGCTGAGGAAATTAGATGATGCTCCGCCGTCGAATTTTATCATGACGAAGAAGCCGGACTTTGAAACCTGTAAATCCTCTTCTGGCAAAGAAGCTTCCAAAATTACGTGCGGCGACAATTCGCATGTCCAAGATGATGAAGAGAAGAAGAAGTGGATCGCACTGATCGTGGAAAACATAGCAAGCGATATCCGAAATTCATTTAGTGAGCCTTGGGAAGTACCATGGAGCCTAACAACAATCTTGCAATTTTTGCTTCTCTCTCATGTTTTCAAGGAGTTACTGGAATACAAGATCTTTCCGCTCTTCGAAGATATAGTGATACGGCATGACTACTTATGCTCTGCTACGTACGGCCTTGCCTTTGTCGCTACACTCTACCTATGCCTCCTTAGATTTCAACCCCTTCCCAAGGGATGGTTTGTAGTGAGCAAGAAAGGGTACTGGATGTTCGATCTACTTTTCAGCATTCTTCTCTTTCCGCTTGTTTGTATGCTATCTGATATCAATCTCCGCCTGGTTCCTGACACTCGCCATATATTACCATTTATCCATGATGATTATCTAGACACAGCGCTGTACCTGCTCATGCTTATATGGGGGTCAATATGGGAGGAGATTGTGTTTCGAGGGTTTCTAATCCCGTCATTGACGAGGTACATGCCTCTCCAGTTCTCTATTCTAGCAAGTGCAATATTATTCGCGCGGGTACATTATGCCTGGGGCCATATGCTGCCGATTATGTTCTTAGGGGTTTTATTCGGAGTTGTTTCTGCAAGGTCTAAGAACTTGCTACCAGCAATGCTTTTGCATGCCTTTTGGAACATTCGTTGTTTTGTTAGTTACTTTTATTATTAATTTTTTCAGAATATATTATTAACAATTAATACTTCATAGGTATTGGGTGGATTTGTTAATCATAAGCTAGAAGGAGCATAGACATTTATTTATATATTAATGTGTGAAAAGTTTAAGTCATTGTAGTAATTTATTGTTCTAAGTATTGCTTATGATAATTCTTATATATTATTCGTAATATATGTCTATCTTACTTTGTTGTCCCTTCTAAGTGATTTAAAATTTCTCCTTTTCATATTAATGCTTTTGCCAACTGACAATGTCCTTTTGGGATTCGGATACTCTCTAACATGGAGAGTCTATTTGAAATTTTTGAGCCATTGATTTTTTACTCAATGGCGGCTATTTTATATGCATTCAGCGGAAAATAACACCATCTTAATTGCTCCACTTCTCTTTGCTATTCAAAGGCTCATCTCTTTCTCCCTCCCTCCACCATTTCTCTCCGGCTTTGATCACATTCCTCTCTCTCTCTCTCTCTCTCTCTCTCTCACACACACACATATCATCGTCATCCTGAATTCCTCCTCACCATGAACAGAAACATATAAACCCATCAAGTTTTTCTCTTCTTCTTCTTCGTCTTTTTTTTTTTGGGGTTGGGGATACCCATCAAGTTTGCGGTAGCGTCAACATATTTTGTGAGTGGATCGATAAGAAATCTAAAGCAAAGAATGATGCTTGTTCTTCAACTAGAGAATCGACCTCTTAATACAAAATGCAATCAATGATTGAAAACCCTAACTCCTATTTGATGCATAAATATACAATTTCGAATTGTCTATTAAGCGCGCGCTAGAGAGAGAGAGAAGAATACACTTGATGGAGGTCCTTTTCAGATCTCCTTCAGATGTTGTCTTCCGTCGATCTTCCGTTGGATTCTGGAGGGGATCCCCTGTTGTGTGTGGGTCTCAATGGGTTTTTAGGAGATTTGATGATTGGAGGAGTTTGATGCCAAGTGCCTGCAAAGAGGTCCCGGGGTGGTTTGATACCACCGAGGACCCTCCGACGATCAAGTTAGTACTAGATCCGAGCAGCGTAACGGCTAAGTGGAGTCAAAATGGCTTACCTGAACCTTCTGTGATGGGGGTTTATATAGTGGTGGAGGCATGCAACAGCAGGCGCGAGAATCTCGCCGGCAGTTAAGCTCCTGACGTCACGCCCGCGTAAAGAGCGGATCGCCCATGAATGGGGATCGTGAAGGCGTGGAACGTGGGATGTTGCTGGCGGAGAATCCGCGCATGGAGAGATCCGCGGAGCTGCGGTTACGCCTGTGAGCGACGGAACTGGTCGGAGGACCGAGGAAGACGGCCTCGGCAACGGGGCTCGGGGACGAGCGAGAAGGCCGAGGAGACTTGGTCTTGCGGCAGTTCGGGGCGAGCTGAGGGGCCGAGGAGGCCAATCTGCGGGGAGCCCCGAAGAGGGCTAGCTTGCGCTGGCCGGTCGGGTACAGAGGTGGCATGGTCAGCTTTTGTGGGCCTTTTCTTTTGAGTTCTGGGACGCGCCGTCCGCCACGTGTCCTGATCTTGAGGGTCGCCAATATTGAGCATTATCATTAGCCTCCCACTCTTGTCCCGACCAGCCAACGGGTCGGGTCAGGAGTGGACCGCCGGGCCACCCGGGGCGAGCTTCCTCCTAAGGTTTCGTCGGAACGCGTCCCCGGGCCGCGAGCTGTCTTTTCTGCCAGCGAATCAGGGCGAGATCCCCGCATTTAAGGAGGGTGCGCCGGTTCGTGTATCTTGCCTTTGAAGTGACGGCCCACGTGTCGAGCGTCGGCTGGCTGACGCGACGTGTGCAGACCTGCGACGCCTGAAAGGGTGCGGTCCAATGCGGGAATGACAAGTGGAACAATCGGAGCCGTTGGATGCAAGGAGGCGTCTTGGCGAGAGATGAAGGGCGCCATTGGATGAGGTCGCTTGTGGCGATAAAATAAGGGTGGGGCTCGTTCCAGGGTCCTTACTCCTTCATATTTTCCGTTCTAAGTCTCGGTTGCTCGGCGTTCGTCTTCTTCCTTCCACTTTCGTTCCCCGAGGATCATTCTTCCCAAGGTTAGATGTCTTCTCTTATCAAGTCAGTAGATGTCGTTGAGGTAGGTTCTAGGAACCCTTTAGGTGAGCCTGAGTCTTCCCGGAGAGCAGAGGTTGGCCCTTTTTCCCGGAATCATGTGGCGGGGGCAGCCCTCAAGGAGGAGGCGGTAGATGCTGCCCTTAGTGCCTTGTGTTGGATAAGGCATGAGGACGAGTTTGCCAACGCTCGGGCTCGCTTCTACATCCCCTCACGCTATACGCTCCTCCTGGCCAAGGATGGAGAGAGGGCAGACCAAGTACAGGGCAGGGAGATCGCTTTGTACTTGGAAGCATTTTGGGGTAGAATGCGTCTGCCTTTCTCTCCTGAGGTCGTTGAAGCGTTGAACTTCTTCGGGTTAGCCCCCGGTCAGTTGGTCCAAACTCGTGAAGGATTCTCATCGGGTTCCTGGTCCGCCTGAAGTTACAGACGATCCCTTTCAGCCTTTCCCTCCTTGATTCTTCCCTCGTATTCAAAAATCACCCCGGTGGTCGAGTGGGCGACCCGAGGTGGGTGTATCTCTCTTTCAGAAAGCGACCAGGGGGCGCCGCCGGGACGGGGGTCGTGGCCCTTCCTTCTTCCATTCACGACTGGAAGAAGAAGTTCTTCTTCGTTTCCCCTCCCGAGGGCGAGGACCGGCCCGTGCCTACAGAGTGGTCGAGGGAGAAGCACTTGCCGGAGAATCAGTCCAGTGACCCCATCGCGGTGAGAGTGGCGTCGTGGGAGCCCATCCTACGTTTCGACATGCTGTTGTCTGAGAGGGTTCTGAGTTGGGCTGGGCTCAGCCCCGTTGAGTTCGTCGGTAAGTTTAGGTTTTCTTTTTTGGTTCGTATATTGCCTGTGTCGCTGACTCCCTTCACACTTGGTTCTATGCAGGACCCATGGATATGGACTCGCTCCGGGCTTCAATACGCCAGCCGAGGCCGGTTGCGAAGGTTGGGGGCACCGGCTCTTCCCGTTCACAGCCTGCCCCAGCTCCTTCTCCCCCGGCGGTAGTGCCCCGCGAGCGCTCGGAGGTGGATATTACCCCGGGGCCCAGCAGAACGTCGGGTCGGAGGCAGGCTCGGATTCTGGAGGACCCGGCCTCGGAGGAGGAGACCGACTCTCCCTCAAGGCCGCTCAAGAGGAGATCTGCCCGGGGACCGTCTTCGCCGATCACGGTGGAGGAAGGCGGTCTCCAGTTCGCCATGCCTTCGGGGCTATCCATCGTGGATAGCCTACTGCATGAGATAGAGGCTTCGGCCGGGGGTAGAGTCCCCGGGGGGACCTTCAGGGCTCAGCTGGCGTCCATCGCCCAGGAGTCCGTGCAGGTAAGCGCTTGTCCTCTATTATTATTATTTTTTTGAGGCTCGGTGCCTCTCTCATCTTCATGATCTCTCTTCTGCTTTTTAGGTCCTTCAGCACGTCGCCCTCGCTTTGCGCATGGAGGCCGAGGTGGTAGCCCCGACGATGAAAGCTGCGGGCCAGCTCGCCTCGCTGGAAGAGAGCTCCAAACGGGAGCTGGAGGCGATGAAGGCGAGGGTCGTCGCACTGGAGGGCGAGGTGGAGGCCAGGAAGCGGGAGGTTGCCCGGCACCGCGAGCCCGCCGCAGTTGCTGAGGCCAAGCTTGAGGACACTCAGGTGCTGGCCGGCAACCTGAAGAAGATAGTGAAAACCCTACGGAAGGAGCTAGGGGCGGCGGCCGAGTGGGCGAAGTCGGCCGACCTTTCGGCGGCGAAGGCGGTGGAGGGCTACAAGAAGTCGAAAGACTACTATGATGACCTGGCCGTCGCCACAACCCTCATCTGGCACGAGGCCCTCAACGCTGTTAAGGCCCGGGTGCCGGGGTTTGCCGACGAGGAGCTCCGGGCCGAGTACCCCCTTGCGGACACCAACGGGCAGGGGCAGGAGATTCCTAGCGAGGAAGTCGCCGAGGACCCGGCTCGCCCCGTGGTGGATGTCGAGGGCCTCGAGGTCGCTCCTGGCCCCGAGGCCTAAAGCCCCCGTCTTCCCCCTCCTTTTTATTTTGTCGTGTCTACAATTTTGTAAGCCTCCGAGCATTTTGTGAGGCTGGGGGGCCAAAAAATACCCTCTGTAAAGCCTACCTTTTAGTAATAAAATTTTTTCTTTCTTTGATTTCATTGATTTGCGCTTTTGTCTTTTGTTCATGAAGAATGCTTGTAAAATTTTTCTTCTTGCGCTGTTGGGCTTCCATGTCATGTCGGCTATCTGCCTAGCGATCGTCCGTCGAATTGATTCAAGCGCTGCTGAAGAGAAAGCGTCTCCATGGACCCGAAGTCGAGGGCAGATCGCTCGAGATTTGGATAGACCTGATGCCCCTAGTTGGCATCTCGAACCGTCTGCGTGTGGTGGGCAGAGGGCTGTCCGCCTTATTTGGGCCGAGGATAGATGGAGGCTGCTCCGTTGCCCTTTGGCAAGGGCTTCTGATTCCTTAGGATGGGGACCGAGCAGGGTCACTGCCCAGTGCCTCTTGGCGAGGACTTTGATCCCAGGCGTTGCGGTAGGGAAGCTACCCGCCGAGGATAACTAGGCGGGGATGACCGGGCAGTGAAGCTGCGCGGTTGCCTCTTGTCGAGGGCTTTGATCTCTGGCGTCATGGGTAGGGAGCTACCAGCCAAAGATGACCGATCAGGTTAGCTGCCGGTTGCCTCTTGCGAGGGCTTTGATCCTTCAGGACGGGGACTGAGCAGGGTTATTGCCCAGTGCCTCTTGGCGAGGACTTTGATCCCTGTCGGTTATGGTAGGATGCTACCAGCCGGGGATAGCCGAGCAAGTACTCGACTGCCTCTGGGAGGACTTTAGTCCTTGGCTCGGGAGGGGCTATAGAAGCCTACCAAGGACCCTTGGCCGAGCAGGGTTGCTGCCGGTGCCTCTTTGCGAGGGCTTTTGTCCTGAAGAATAGCCGAGCAAGGGATCCTCGGGCTCGACTGCCTCTGGGAGGGCTTTCTGATCCTTGGCGTTGAGGTAGGGAAGCTACCCGCCAGGGATAACCGAGCGATGGTTGGGCTCGACTGTCTCTGGAAGGACTTTCTGATCCATGGCGTTGCGGTAGGGAAGCTACCCGCCAGGGATAGCCGAGCGATGGTGGGGCCCGACTACCTCTGGAGGACTTTCTGATCCCAGGTGTTGCGGTAGGGGAGCTACCCGCCTGGGATAACCGAGCAAGGTAGCCGATAGGTTGCCTCTTGGTGAGGGCTTTGGCCCCCTAGCGCTAGTGGGCCTGAGGAGGCCGGCTAATGATAACCGAGCAGGGCAGCCGCTCGGCCGAATCGTCATGAGGTTTCGCCCGACCGTCACTTGCAGACATGGGGAACAGGAACGGTTAGCATGCACATTGAATATGGGTGGGGGGGAGGTGAAGCGCCAGGGTCGCGTCGCTTCGATTTCGTCAGGGGAGGCTTAATGATCACCGCGTGGCGGTGACTCCTTGGGCGAGAGCGGGCAACCGTTGGGTTCCCTTAGGGGCGCAGCGGGCTATATAAGGCTGACGGAGTACTAGTCCTTCCTTCCCTTGTAAACAGAGCGTTGAGAATGGAGGACTTCCCCTCTACCATCCCCGAGATCATCAATTTCGAAGATGTGTACCTGTATGACAAGAACTGCACCGAGGACACGGTGCAGTTGGTGTACGGGAACATCGAGGACCACTTCGGCCGGTTGCTCCCCCTCCATTCCTCCCTGCTGCAGCTGCTGATGTACTCCATCTGGAGGGCATTGCCGGGGCTTTACAACCCCCTGTCCGAGCAGCTCTATGACGAGGTCGTGGGCAAGCTGCGGTCTTTGAGGCGCTTCGGCCTCATCTCCGCGAACCGGCTGGCTCGCTCGGAGGCGCTCGTCCGCGAGTGCTATGAGTTGAGGCTCGGGATCAAGGCGCGCGGAGGGAACTGAGGGGAGAGGTTGGATCTCGCGAGGCCTCGGCTGGCGGAGATCTTCACCGAGTATCATGAGCAGTGCTCTCTGCACCCCCTTCCCCCGCTGTTGTAATATTTTTTTTCTTTTTGAATGTACGGCTGAGGAGTCCATAATACCCCCACTTTTTTTGAATAAATAAGATCTTTTCTACTTTCTTCGCAATGTTCTGCTGATCTTTATTAAATTGACAATAGGCCCTAAGGAGAGTTTACATTGCCTCAAAAGAAAAGTACATGCTAATAGATGACCCTATCGGCGTGGCCCGAGCTTCCTGGCAGCTTGCTGGTCTCCGTGCTTGGCACCGGGTACGGGGCTATCCGGGCGCCGGACTAGACGTCTGAGGAGACAAGCATGATCTGGCCGATGGTCAGCTCGGCAGGAGGAGGACGCTGCTCCTGTTCGCGGTCGGCCTGCCGTTTATCCCTTAAGTAGGCGGCGAGGTGCCCCGATCGGATGAGCTCCTTGATGTAATCCCGGAGTTGCTTGCAATCCTCGGTGGCGTGGCCCAGCATCCGGTAGAAGGCGCAGTAAGGGCCCCGGGTCCGCTTTGAGGCCTGACGCGGGATTGGAGGGAACTTGAAGAACCCTTCGCCTTGGGCCATCTCCAGTAACACTGCGAGGGAGATGTTGTAACAACCCTAATTTTCTATACACTTTTCTACACAAAATTTTAAAATTTTTTTCTTCAAAATCATAAAGGGGTATTTTAGCATGAGCACAAGATATAAGTAATTATTTTGTTTTTAATTACAAGTTACAAGAATGTAATAACTCCATTTTTAGTGTACAAGAAATTACTTTAAATTTAATGTATACTTGGAGTATTTGCTATTGCTGCTATCATTTTAAGTAATTAAATAACTCCATAATTACAAGAAAGAGCTTGTAGCTCATTGGTAATATCTTGCACTGCTGAACCAAGCCACCAGAGTTCAAATCCCATACCCCACATTATTTTTAATATTGATTTTTTTTTAAAACCTTTAGAATACCAAGAGTTTACACGTGCATATCTCACAAAAACCCCACTACACCCAAACATGTAAAACTTGCAGGAGTTAGATGAACCGTCGGGAGGGATCCAGGCTACCGGACTCGGCCGGGAATCGGCCAACTCGGCCTTGACTCGGCCGACTCAGTGCTCCGAACGAGTCACGGCCGAGTCACCCCCGAGTCACCGATTCCGGCGACGGCCACAACATGAAAGTTGTGTCTTTTCATATTCCCTATGCACCTGCAAAGTTTCAGCCTCAAACCACTTCCAGAGATCTTTAAAAACCCCAATTACTCCACTTTTAATACATTTTTATTACATTTTATCACATTTTTATTTTTAACTTTTCATCTATCCTAACCCTAGCCTAACCCTATAAATACCAACCCTACACACTACCCTCTCACCCCCAAAATCTTAAGCCGCTCTCTCAAAAGTTTTCCAAGAAGTGTGTGCTTTGAAAACAAGTTCGCGGCGAAGCTCCGACGAGATTCCGGCGGGAATTCCGGCGACGTTTTTAGAAACAACCGGCGACGAATCAACGCCTCAGCAACTTCTTTAGTTCCCCTATACTCTTTAGTATAGATCGAAACCCGTAAGTCCCATTCTATCTCCCTTTCTAATTCTCAAAAATACGAAATTACGATAGCCGACGGAATCGGAACAAATCCGATTTCCAATTCGGTTTTCTATAAAATTTCACTTCTAATCAATTCAATCATGCCTAAACATCTTTATCTTGATTATTAAACTTGTAAAAATCAATTTGAATAAGTTTTCACACATGAAATGATAAGCTTTTTAACTTACCGTATTTTTTCACTTTAATACCATCATATTTCAATTTCACATTTAACCCGTTAACATTGCTATACCTTAAAATAGATCACGAGGTAATGACCTACCTCCTTACACACACATATGCAACCATAATACGCTATCTTGAAAACTCCTAATACGATAAAATAAGATTTTACATTAAAATACCATTTCCTTAATAAACCTTTTATAAAAGTTTAGGTTTGATACATTTGTTTAAACAATATTTTTAATAGGAAAAATACGATAAGTTGTGAGCATCAATCGTTTATCTAAATCTGACTTTATGGTGTCTAGGCAAGTATGTCTAAGGCAAGTGGTTACTTAATTAGGGCTACTACTTGTAGTGGAGAGCCTCCCACTTACCTGGCACTTACCAAGCTGCAATTGGCGGTGAAGAGGCGATTTGAGGTTTCTAACGACTTGTCGTTTAGACCATTTAGAAATAGGCTAGTTGGCTTAGGAAACCCTAGAATCTAAAATACGGAAAATTATATCTTGCAAATAAATACCTTTTACTTTATAAAACCGTTTTCTAAAAGATTAGTATTTTACAATCTTTGCAAAGCGCCGCTACAACCCACCTTTGGGGAACCCGTTAGAGATAATACGGTTTATCGTGCACCCTCGGGCCTAGTAGTGCAAGATTCAGACCTCCGCAAGGAGCATTCGGTCACGAAAGGTTTAAAATACGACATCTTAAGAAAATGAGATATTTGGAATATAAAATATTTATTAAAACTATTTTTGTATAAATATATGTATATTTATCATTTAAATATCTATTTTATTATAATATAAATATTCCACCTTTTTCTAAAAATCACAAGAATAAATTTTACACTAAAATACCATGAACTTCAAATAAATCAATATTACAAATAAATACCCTTATTTATAAAACTAGGATATTTTCACTAGAAATGTCACAATATAAAATCCACCCTCATTACAACTCTAAAGACGTGTAATAAATACTTGAGGTGTATTTTGAAAGTATATAAAAGTATTTTTACATAAAAACCCCTCAAGTTTATAAATTACCCTACGGACCCTAGCAATTATAAGACTTCGATTTACATTTCTGATTGTCTGCTCGGGTTTGAGTCTGATTAATCTGACTTGAATATGATTCAAGTCAATCTTTAATCTACAAGATTCTAAGCCAATATGAACACATGAATCTATGAATACAATTATCAATTTACACAACTTGACTGAACCGAACCATGGATATATATTCCTTTTACATGATTCTCAGTATTACATTTACATGACTCTACGGTTATAACCGTTTCCTGATATCATGGTTTCGGTCGGTCAGTCAGTCAATCATACAACCAACACAATTTACAAGATAACAATACAAACAAGATATCGCGGGGTTTAAGGGGTAGATTGGTACGGAAGGTGTTAAAGGTGGCACGAGGTGGTCAGACTTAACACACCTAACATGAATCCAGTTGCTGTTGTACCGTGGCATAAACGGTACCTTGTACTATACATGCCCTTAGTCTCTGGCATATAAAGACTCCCCTCGTATACACTGGCATCTTTCTGTACCAAGCTACAAACAACAGCGTTGACATAACATTACAACAATAGTTTACACTTTAAAATGTATCTTCTTATTCTGTCTTTTTTTTTCTGCTTCCCTCTTACCTTTGGGACTTACCGAGCGACCTGTTCGCTGACGACATTCTGTTTCTCTCTTCTTTGAATGTCGTCAGGTGATTTGGACCCGGCAGAGGTTGAGCCATCGCAAGAAGACTTGGAGCAGTTTACTGAACACCCTGCACTGTAGTTTCATTGTACACTTTTTCCTTTCTGTACTTTTCATTTCCTGTTATGCCACTGTTTAGGCATCTTATTATTTCAGTTGTATTTCCTTTCATGTATTGTATAAAGAATGTTAATAAATAAAAGTTGTTGTTCTTTTTATTCTTGTTTCTTGTGTATTTATTTTATATTGCTTAGATACGCTCAGCGTATGTATTTCTGAGTATATACGTAGCGGACCTCGTCGCGTCCCCTTCGCCGTACACTGGGAAGCGGGGCGTGACAGGTTTTGTTGGTGGCCCATGCAGGTCAAAGCTGTATGAAACCCTATCATGCAGTTCTGTTCTGCGTGAACAACCTAAGCAATATAACACAAGAACCAGCAACTAAAACATTCTTTACAATTCATGTTCCTTGAATCTTACAATTTCATATTCCTTGAATCTTATCATTTCATTTGAATCTGTCCTAACCCAAATTTTTCTTCAGGGTTATTGATTCCCCGAACAACAACAGCACCAATGTCAACAACACACCTCCAACTCCGGCACAACCTCTCACACCAGCTGTTCCTGCTCCACTCAATGAGCAAACGGTTCTGCTTGAGACAATCCGCAGCCTCCTAGAGGGACAGCAGCAACTCCTGAATCGTCCGGAGACTGACGCACCTGGGGTGAATCAATTCAGAGCTTTACATCCCAAACAGTTCTCAGGAAAGGGGAGCCCACTGGAAGCTGAGGAATGGGCTCAAAGCACAGAGGATGATCTGGCGGCAGCACAAGTGCCAGAAATAGCTTGGGTCCGAGTTGCAAAGCTGCAACTCACGGACAATGCACGGAACTGGTGGAAGGCGGAAGAAAGCCATCTTGAACAGCCTATTGAATAGAAGACTTTTCGCGCGAAGTTCGACGCGAAATACTTCCCTGTGACTGCCAGGTTTGCCATGGAGCAGCAGTTCATTCATCTACAACAAGGTTCAATGTGGGACAAGTCAGTGGATGAATATGACGCTGAATTCACCATGCTAAGCCGATTTGCGGCACACTTGATACCGACGGATGAGATCAGAGCCCGTCGATTTCAACAAGGTTTGGACACGGAAATCCAGGCAGCACTAGCCACAGGGAAATTTCCAACTCATGAAGATGCTCTGGAAGCTGCCCGCAGTTATGAGGCAGTGATAAAAGCAAGGAGCAGACCTCGGTCTGCAGGAGTGAAACGTCCTGCCACTCAAATGGCAGGAAGGGCCTCTTCAAGGCCAGCTGTCGAACTCAAAAGACTGGAAGAAGCCAAGGATCGGCTAAGACCTGATTTTTGCTTTTATTGCAAGAGGGAAGGACACTTGTGGAAGGACTGTAGGCGCGCAAAAGGCCTATGCTTGGTTTGTGGCGCGTCCAATCACGGAATTGAAAACTGTCCTTATAGACGCAACCCAGCACACCCACCTATCAACTACCCGCAGCAGCCAGCTATCCAGGCTCCTGCAACTCGTCCTACACTCCCAGCACCACCTCCACGTGGATTTCCTGCTCAGCCAAATCGCCAATTCCATCAGGCACTGATAAACATGCCTCGAGTATAGGGGAATATGCCTCCAGCTAGGAGGAATGTGCCACGGCGACATGCTTTCACCTTAGCAGCCATAGAACCTGAAACTGTGAACCAAGATAACTCAAGTAACTCCCTCACAACTTTGACCAAAACTTCTTTACAATCTTTAGTTCTGTCGCCAAACTGTTACACTTTCCTTTTACAAATTTCGAGGATGAAATTTTTATAAGGAGGGTAGAATGTAACAACCCTAATTTTCTATACACTTTTCTACACAAAATTTAAAATTTTTTTCTTCAAAATCATAAAGGGGTATTTTAGCATAAGCACAAGATATAAGTAATTATTTTGTTTTAATTACAAGTTACAAGAATGTAATAACTCCATTTTTAGTGTACAAGAAATTACTTTAAATTTAATGTATACTTGGAGTATTTGCTATTGCTGCTATCATTTTAAGTAATTAAATAACTCCATAATTACAAGAAAGAGCTTGTAGCTCATTGGTAATACCTTGCACTGCTGAACCAAGCCTCCAGAGTTCAAATCCCATACCCCACATTATTTTTAATATTGATTTTTTTAAAAACATTTAGAATACCAAGAGTTTACACGTGCATATATCACAAAAACCCTACTACACCCATACATGTAACACTTGCAGGAGTTAGATGAACCGTAGGGGGGGATCCATGCCACCGGACTCAGCCGGGAATCGGCCAACTCGGCCTTGACTCTGCCGACTCAGTGCTCCGACCGAGTCACGACCGAGTCACCCCCGAGTCGGCCGATTCCGGCGACGGCCACAACATGAAAGTTGTGTTTTTTCATATTCCCTATGCACCTGCAAAGTTTCAGCCTCAGACCACTTCCAGAGCTCTTTAAAAACCCCAATTACTCCACTTTTAATACATTTTTATTACATTTTATCACATTTTTATTTTTAACTTTTCATCTACCCTAACCCTAGCCTAACCCTATAAATACCAACCCTACACACTACCCTCTCACCCTCAAAATCTTGAGCCGCTCTCTCAAAAGTTTTCCAAGAAGTGTGTGCTTTGAAAACAAGTTCGCGGCAAAACTCCGACGAGATTCCGGCGGGAATTCCGGCGACGTTTTTAGAAACAACCGGTGACGAAACAACACCTCGGCAACTTCTTTAGTTCCCCTATACTCTTTAGTATAGATCATAACCCGTAAGTCAAATTCTATCTCCCTTTCTAATTCTCAAAATTACGAAATTACGAAACCCGACGGAATCGGAACAAATCCGATTTCCGATTCGGTTTTCTATAAAAATTTCACTTCTAATCAATTCAATCATGCCTAAACATCTTTATCTTGATTATTAAACTTGTAAAAATCAATTTGAATAAGTTTTCACACATGAAATGATAATCTTTTTAACTTACCGTATTTTTTCACTTTAATACCATCATGTTTCAATTTCACATTTAACCCGTTAACATTGCTATACCTTAAAATAGATCACGAGGTAATGACCTACCTCCTCACACACACATATGCAACCATAATACGCTATCTTGAAAACTCCTAATACGATAAAACAAGATTTTACATTAAAATATCATTTCCTTAATAAACCTTTTATAAAAGTTTAGGTTTGATACATTTGTTTAAACAATATTTTTAATAGGAAAAATACGATAAGTTGTGAACATCAATCGTTTATCTAAATCTGACTTTATGGTGTCTAGGCAGGTGTGTCTAAGGCAAGTGGTTACTTAATTAGGGCCACTATTTGTAGTAGAGAGCCTCCCACTTACCTGGCACTTACCTGGCCGCAATTGGCGGTGAAGAGGCGATTTGAGGCTTCTAACGACTTGTCGTTTAGACCATTTAGAAATAGGCTAGTTGGCTTAAGAAACCCTAGAATCTAAAATACGGAAAATTACATCTTGCAAATAAATACCTTTTACTTTATAAAACCGTTTTCTAAAAGATTAGTATTTTACAATCTTTGCAAAGCGCCGCTACAACCCACCTTTGGGGAACCCGTTAGGGATAGTACGGTTTATCGTGCACCCTCAGGCCTAGTAGTGCGAGATTCAGACCTCCGCAAGAAGCATTCGGTCTCGAAAGGTTTAAATATGACATCTTAAGATAATGAGATTTTTGGAATATAAAATATTTATTAAAACTATTTTTGTATAAATATATGTATATTTATCATTTAAATATCTATTTTATTATAATATAAATATTCCACCTTTTTCTAAAAATCACAAGAATAAATTTTACACTAAAATACCATGAACTTCAAATAAATCAATATTACAAATAAATACCCATATTTATAAAACTAGGATATTTTCACTAGAAATGTCACAACATAAAATCCACCCTCATTACAACTCTAAAGACGAGTAATAAATACTTGAGGTGTATTTTGAAAGTATATAAAAGTATTTTTACATAAAACCCCCTCAAGTTTATAAATTACCCTAAGGACCCTAGCAATTATAAGACTTCGATTTACATTTCTGATTGTCTGACTCGGGTTTGAGTCTGATTAATCTGACTTGAATATGATTCAAGTCAATCTTTAATCTACAAGATTCTAAGCCAATATGAACACATGAATCCATGAATACAATTATCAATTTACACAACTTGACTGAACCGAATCATGGATATATATTCCTTTTACATGATTCTCAGCATTCCATTTACATGACTCTACGGTTATAACCGTTTCCTGATATCATGGTTTCGGTCAGTCAGTCAATCAATCATACAACCAACACAATTTACAAGATAACAATACAAACAAGATATCGCGGGGTTTAAGGGGTAGATTGGTACGGAAGGTGTTAAAGGTGGCACGAGGTGGTCAGACTTAACACACCTAATATGAATCCAGTTGTTGTTGTACCGTGGTATAAACGGTACCTTGTACTATACGTGCCCTTAGTCTCTGGCATATAGAGACTCCCCTCGTATACACTGACATTCTTCTGCACCAAGCTACAAACAACAGCATTGACATAATATTACAACAATAGTTTACACTTTAAAATGTATCTTCTTATTCTGTCTTTTTTTTTCTACTTCCCTCTTACCTTTGGGACTTACCGAGCGACCTGTTCGCTAACGACATTCTGTTTCTCTCTTCTTTGAATGTCGTCAGGTGATTTGGACCCGACAGAGGTTGAGCCATCGCAAGAAGACTTGGAGCGGTTTACTGAAGACCCTGCACTGTAGTTTCATTGTACACTTTTTCCTTTCTGTACTTTTCATTTCCTGTTATGCCACTGTTTAGGCATCTTATTATTTCAGTTGTATTTCCTTTCATGTATTGTACAAAGAATGTTAATAAATAAAAGTTGCTGTTCTTTTTATTCTTATTTCTTGTGTATTTATTTTATATTGCTTAGATACGCTCAGCGTATGTACTTCTGAGTATATACATAGCGGACCTCGTCGCGTTCCCTTCGCCGTACACTGGGAAGCGGGGCGTGATAGATGTTGAGCGGGGTGTACTCCTGGAACTTCGGGTGATAGGGCTGCTGACGCTCCGGCCTCTCCTCCAGAGCCTTCTTCTTCTAGTCAGATCGCTCTGCCCGAGGGAGGTTCGCGTTCACCTCGGACTCTAGCTGAACCTCGCGCTCGGTCCACGCCTTGACCTCGGCCATGGTCTCAAGCTGTGCCAACGCAAAGGAGCGCAGCCACTCCTCGTGCCTCAGACCAGATCTGAGCGCCGTGATGACGGTCTCATCCCGGTGCTCGGGAACCTCAAGGAAGGCGTTGTAAAAGCGGGTGATGTAAACCTTGAACGTCTTCTTGTCTCCACTCTTAATTATGAAGAGGTAGTCGACCGTGCGCTTCTGCCGACGGTTCCCAAAGAAGTGGCCGAGGAACTGAGTAGCCAGCTCGTCGAAGGTCGAGATTGAGCGAGGCTCGAGTCCTCGGAACCAGTCCCGACCAGAATGGATGAGGGTGGCTGGGAAGGCCCTACACTGGGCGGCATCGGAATGGTCCTGGAAGCTCATTCCCGCGGTGAAAGCATCCAAATGGTCTTTGGGGTCGGTTTTCCCGTCGAACAGAGAGACCTTCGGGGGTTTGTTGCGTGAGGAGACGTGGACATCGAACAGTTCCTCGGTGAACGGTTTAGTGAGTGAGTCGGCGTTGTACTCGGCCCCGTCGTCCGAGAGGTGACCTTCCCGGCGCATGCCCTCGATCTTCTTCTCGAGGGCATCGAGTCGACCGTGGTACCCCGAGGACTCGGCGCCTCGTGATCCCTAGCCTCTGCTGTGGGAGACCTGCGTCTGGGCATGGCTCCGGTTCCTCTCGATGAGGTTCCTCAGATCTCCGGACGTGGTGGCTCTCGAGCCGTCGTGGCGAGCCCCTTCTGTTCGACCCCATCGGGGGAGAGGTTGCCGGTCATGCCTGTGGGCAGACGAGGTGACCGACATCTCCTCAGGGGGGCAAGGGTCACGAGAAGGTTCGAGGCGTGGTGCTCCGGTGGCGGACCTCGGGGTGGAGCCGCGAGGCGCCCAACGGTCCTCAGGGAGTATCAGTCCGTGAGATCCGTGGTCAGGAGTCGCAGCCTGCCGGTGGTCGGCCGTGCCGACGGGGGCAGAGCATTTAGGATGCGGAGAAGCGGCGATGTGGGGCCTAGGACCGACTGTTGGGCGCGGACGAGCGCCTCCACGAGGGACTATAGCCGATCTATTCGGCTGGCGAGGGCGTGGATGATGGTCGCCGGAGGGGGTTCATCCGCGCCTCCGGTAAGGGGGAGGCGGCAGCTGGTACCCGAATCTTCAGGACGGTCGCTTGCCATGTGGAAAGATATCGGAAGGCCAACTTTGTTTTTGTAGAGTTTGCTTTCCCACAGACGGCGCCAACTGATGGAGGTCCTTTTCAGATCTCCTTCAGATGTTGTCTTCCGTCGATCTCCCGGTGGATTCTGGAGGGGATCCCCTGTTGTGTGTGGATCTCAATGGGTTTTTAGGAGATTTGGTGATTGGATGAGTTTGACACCAAGTACCTGCAAAGAGGTCTCGCGGTGGTTTGATACCACCGAGGACCCTCTGACGATCAAGTTAGTACTAGATCTGAGCAGCGTAACGGCTAAGTGGAGTCAAAATGGCTTACCTGACCCTTCTGTGATGGGGGTTTATATAGTGGTGGAGGCATGTAGCAGCAGGCACGAGAATCTCGCCGGCAGTTACGCTCCCGACGTCACGCCCGCGTAGAGAGTGGATCGCCTATAAGTGGGGATCGTGAAGGCGTGGAACGTGGGATGTTGCTGGCGGAGAATCCGCGCATGGCGAGATTCGCGGAGCTGCGGTTACGCCTGTGAGCGGCGGAACTGGTCGGAGGACCGAGGAAGACGGCCTCGGCAATGGGGCTCGTGGACGAGCGAGAAGGCCGAGAAGACTTGGTCTTGCGGTAGCTCGGGGCGAGCAGAGGGGCCGAGGAGGCCAATCTGCGGGGAGCCCCGAGGAGGGCTAGCTTGCGCTGACCGATCGGGTACAGGGGTGGCATGGTCGGCTTTTGTGGGCCCTTTCTTCTGAGTTCTGGGACGCGCCGTCCGCCACGTGTCCTGATCTTGAGGGTCGCCAATATTGAGCATTATCAACACCAAAAGAGAAAATATTGCAAGAGTTTCATTCAAGGTGGAGTAAGGATCCAGATATGTTTCATTTTATTTTAGGTTATGTAATGACCCCAAAATCTTTATACATTTGTATTATCCCTCTTCAATAATATACCGTATTTATTTGTACTTGGTATTTTCCTTTTTCTATTAAATTTATTATTATTTTATTCCTCAATCTATTATGTATTTTTTTTTCTAGGTACAATTTCTTTTTCTTATATTTAAGTTTTTAACTTCTCATTCTTATTTTTCCTTTCATAAATATTTAACCCAAATCCATTATTCTTATTCTCTACAGCCCATCTAAAAAGCCCATTTTCTTTTTAAGCAACATCATATATTTAATTCTAATTAAATATGTGCATGAACAACCTTATAGCTCATTGGATAAGTCCTTGCATTGTTATTCCATAAGTCACATGTTCAAATCCACATTCTTGCAATTATTTTTTATCATTTTTTTTATTCTTCTCATAACCTACAAATGAGACCTTTCATTTCCAAAATGAATGGTGACCTTTCATTTCTCTTTTAATTCTTATGTTAAATGCATATATTATTATACATAATTCACCATTACACCATCTTAATTGTCCTCCTCCATCTTTTCCTTCCTCATATTTTTCTATCTCTCATTTCTCCCTCTTCACCTAAAGTCCAAGAAGAAGAACATGAAGAACTCTTCAAGAAGGTCTCGCTAGTAACGCGAGACTGTCGGCGGATAGACAAGCCCGGTGACAATACCGGCTTGTGTATGTAAGTCCCTTCACTTTTTCCTTCCTCCATCTCTTTCTTTTTCTCTTTATATTTCTCTTGTTTTATATTGCCATGAAAAACTTCACTTGACATATCATAGTTCATAAATAATTAATTAAATGGATATATATATAAATAATGAACACACAAACATACACACATATATAGTTTGTAAAGTCTTTTTCATTACTCTCAATTCACATGTTAAGATTTCATAGCGACCAATTAGGATTGTATGTTTGTTGTTTTATTTTAAATCACTTTATTTAAAGTTTGTAAAAAAAAAAAATGAAGTTACGAATAAATACCATAGTTTTCTCATTTCTCACATATGACATATCAATACCTTTAGTTTTAAAATAAATTTTATAAATTAATTTTTAATTCTGAAAATTTCATGAAATTTACATATAATAGAATATATTATTTTATACACTCTGTAAAAATTTTAGATCGATCCGCATAACGGTTTAGGAATTACATCGTATTTATTCACTGATCGTAAAACAGAAAACTGCAGCTATCGGTCAATTTCTAGGACACATAACTTGGTATACCGGTATCCAAATTGAGCAAACTCAGGTTTTTTTGATATCTACATCGAATGATCTAGATTTTATTAGTTTTATAGTTTTACTGAAAACCCATCTAAGATAAAGAAAACTGCGTTACAATATTAAGTGACGGATCTGGACAGAATCTGTTCCGATTCGCACACTGTTTTTAAATTGGACATAACTCGAACACCCGATGTCCGTTTGTGACAAAATTTAGATGTGTAGATGCACCATTGATAGAACTATAATTTTCTGTATATTATATTACTTAGGAATGCATGAAACAACCTGATATAGGCTTTGCAATAGAATATATAGTTGCTGTCCAGAAATCTGAATTTCTGTTTTAAACGCTGATATTAAAATGATCATAACTAGAGCTTCAGAAATCCAAATCTTATGAATCTTGGTGTTTTGGATAAGTACATCGAAATACCTACAATTTTATAATAAGCTTCGTAACCTGAAACCCGATAGAAATTAACTCAAACTGCGTTTTAAAAATATGTGACGGTGCCGAATAGATTCTGATCCGTTTTGCGCGACGATACGAAAACATATATATCTCTCAAACCGGTAGTCGTATTTAGGTGAAACTGGAACTTACGCATGCAAAACATTTAGAGACATATCTCTGTTTATATTCCGCATTCGTTCAACTTGATTAATTAGTCGTACATAATATTTCTTTACAGCATTGTTTATAGTAGTTACTCGAATAATATACTTGACTCATTTCATGCTATTCGAACATGTATACATATTTATCTTGATCATTAAATTATTGTATGTACATAAAGACGATAATTAAATACTTAAGTTGTATTTTGAAAAATATACAATAGTATTTTTACAATAAACCCCCTCAAGTTTTATAAATTACAACAAGGCCCCTAACAATTATTGAACTTCAACTCACTTTCTTTTAGTCTGACTCGGGTTAGAGTCTGACTATTTCTGACTTGAAAATGATTCAAGTCAATCTATATTCTTTATATTTCAACTCAAGATGAATACATGAATTCCAGAATCCAGTTAACAATCTACTTGACTGAACCGAACCATAGATATTCCTTTTACATGTTTCCCAGTATTCCATTTACATGACTCTACGGTTATAACCGTTTTCTGATATCATGGTTTCGGTCAGTCAGTTAATCAATCTTACAATCAATACAATTTTACAAGATAACAATACAAACAAGACATCGTGGGGTTTAAGGGGTAGACTGGTACGGAATATGTTAAAGGTGGCACGAGGTGGTCACTTAAGACGTAATTACATCCATGCCGTTGTTCCGTGGTATTATCGACGGAGCCTTGTACTACAGGTTACCAAGGTCCCCGGTGTAAGTGGGACTCCCCTCGTATACACTGGCATCTTCTGTACCAGGCTACAAACAATAGCGTTAATACAACATTACAATATTATAATACAACATTAAAAGCTACACTCTCCCTCTCTTACTCTCTGTCTATTCCTCTCTTATCTTTGGGACTTACCGAGCGACCTGTTCGCTGACGACATTCTGTTTCTCTCTTCTTTGAATGTCGTCAGGTGATTTGGACCCGACCGAGATTGAGCCATCGCAAGAAGACTTGGAGCAGTTTACTGAAGACCCTGCACTGTAGTTTTCATTGTACACTTTTCCTTTCTGTACTTTTCATTTCCTGTTATACCACTGTTTAGGCATCTTTTATTTCAGTTGTATTTCCTTTCATGTATTGTACAAAGAATGTTAATAAATAAAAGTTGCTGTTCTTTTTATACTCTTGTCTCTTGTGTAATATTTTATATTGCTTAGCTACGCTTAGCGTATGTACTTCTGAGTACATACGTAGCGGACCTCGTCGCGTCCACTTCGCCGTACACTGGGAAGCGGGGCGTGACAGGTTTTGTTGGTGGCCCATGCAGGTCAGAGCTGTATGAATCCCTATCATGCAGTTCTGGTCTGCGTGAACAACCTAAGCAATATAACACAAGAAACAGCAACTGAAAACATTCTTTACATTACATATTCCTTGAATCCATCTTGAACTCCACCTTCGGTTTCCTTGAACTCCATCTCTCCACTTTTGAATCCTTAATTCTTATTCATCCTTTCTATTTGTATCTTGTAGACTTATGAGCTCAATTGGTTAGAGTATCAATTGACGGAGCTCGAAGAAGATATCATCATGTTTCCTTACTCTGTTACATCATCCTTCTTGAGTAATTTCGAGGACGAAATTATTTTTAAGGAGGGTAGAATGTAATGACCCCAAAATCTTTATACATTTGTATTATCCCTCTTCAATAATATACCGTATTTATTTGTACTTGGTATTTTCCTTTTTCTATTAAATTTATTATTATTTTATTCCTCAATCTATTATGTATTTTTTTTTTCTAGGTACAATTTCTTTTTCTTATATTTAAGTTTTTAACTTCTCATTCTTATTTTTCCTTTCATAAATATTTAACCCAAATCCATTATTCTTATTCTCTACAGCCCATCTAAAAAGCCCATTTTCTTTTTAAGCAACATCATATATTTAATTCTAATTAAATATGTGCATGAACAACCTTATAGCTCATTGGATAAGTCCTTGCATTGTTATTCCATAAGTCACATGTTCAAATCCACATTCTTGCAATTATTTTTTATCATTTTTTTTATTCTTCTCATAACCTACAAATGAGACCTTTCATTTCCAAAATGAATGGTGACCTTTCATTTCTCTTTTAATTCTTATGTTAAATGCATATATTATTATACATAATTCACCATTACACCATCTTAATTGTCCTCCTCCATCTTTTCCTTCCTCATATTTTTCTATCTCTCATTTCTCCCTCTTCACCTAAAGTCCAAGAAGAAGAACATGAAGAACTCTTCAAGAAGGTCTCGCTAGTAACGCGAGACTGTCGGCGGATAGACAAGCCCGGTGACAATACCGGCTTGTATATGTAAGTCCCTTCACTTTTTCCTTCCTCCATCTCTTTCTTTTTCTCTTTATATTTCTCTTGTTTTATATTGCCATGAAAAACTTCACTTGACATATCATAGTTCATAAATAATTAATTAAATGGATATATATATAAATAATGAACACACAAACATACACACATATATAGTTTGTAAAGTCTTTTTCATTACTCTCAATTCACATGTTAAGATTTCATAGCGACCAATTAGGATTGTATGTTTGTTGTTTTATTTTAAATCACTTTATTTAAAGTTTGTAAAAAAAAAAAATGAAGTTACGAATAAATACCATAGTTTTCTCATTTCTCACATATGACATATCAATACCTTTAGTTTTAAAATAAATTTTATAAATTAATTTTTAATTCTGAAAATTTCATGAAATTTACATATAATAGAATATATTATTTTATACACTCTGTAAAAATTTTAGATCGATCCGCATAACGGTTTAGGAATTACATCGTATTTATTCACTGATCGTAAAACAGAAAACTGCAGCTATCGGTCAATTTCTAGGACACATAACTTGGTATACCGGTATCCAAATTGAGCAAACTCAGGTTTTTTTGATATCTACATCGAATGATCTAGATTTTATTAGTTTTATAGTTTTACTGAAAACCCATCTAAGATAAAGAAAACTGCGTTACAATATTAAGTGACGGATCTGGACAGAATCTGTTCCGATTCGCACACTGTTTTTAAATTGGACATAACTCGAACACC
Organism: Agapanthus africanus; assembly: GCA_030015575.1. Taxonomy (NCBI): domain Eukaryota; kingdom Viridiplantae; phylum Streptophyta; class Magnoliopsida; order Asparagales; family Amaryllidaceae; genus Agapanthus; species Agapanthus africanus. The sequence goes on along the minus strand of CM057343.1, from coordinate 11,601,009 downwards.
CGATGTCCGTTTGTGACAAAATTTAGATGTGTAGATGCACCATTGATAGAACTATAATTTTCTGTATATTATATTACTTAGGAATGCATGAAACAACCTGATATAGGCTTTGCAATAGAATATATAGTTGCTGTCCAGAAATCTGAATTTCTGTTTTAAACGCTGATATTAAAATGATCATAACTAGAGCTTCAGAAATCCAAATCTTATGAATCTTGGTGTTTTGGATAAGTACATCGAAATACCTACAATTTTATAATAAGCTTCGTAACCTGAAACCCGATAGAAATTAACTCAAACTGCGTTTTAAAAATATGTGACGGTGCCGAATAGATTCTGATCCGTTTTGCACGACGATACGAAAACATATATATCTCTCAAACCGGTAGTCGTATTTAGGTGAAACTGGAACTTACGCATGCAAAACATTTAGAGACATATCTCTGTTTATATTCCGCATTCGTTCAACTTGATTAATTAGTCGTACATAATATTTCTTTACAGCATTGTTTATGGTAGTTACTCGAATAATATACTTGACTCATTTCATGCTATTCGAACATGTATATATATTTATCTTGATCATTAAATTATTGTATGTACATAAAGACGATAATTAAATACTTAAGTTGTATTTTGAAAAATATACAATAGTATTTTTACAATAAACCCCCTCAAGTTTTATAAATTACAACAAGGCCCCTAACAATTATTGAACTTCAACTCACTTTCTTTTAGTCTGACTCGGGTTAGAGTCTGACTATTTCTGACTTGAAAATGATTCAAGTCAATCTATATTCTTTATATTTCAACTCAAGATGAATACATGAATTCCAGAATCCAGTTAACAATCTACTTGACTGAACCGAACCATGGATATTCCTTTTACATGTTTCCCAGTATTCCATTTACATGACTCTACGGTTATAACTGTTTCCTGATATCATGGTTTCGGTCAGTCAGTTAATCAATCTTACAATCAATACAATTTTACAAGATAACAATACAAACAAGACATCGTGGGGTTTAAGGGGTAGACTGGTACGGAATATGTTAAAGGTGGCACGAGGTGGTCACTTAAGACGTAATTACATCCATGCCGTTGTTCCGTGGTATTATCGACGGAGCCTTGTACTACAGGTTACCAAGGTCCCCGGTGTAAGTGGGACTCCCCTCGTATACACTGGCATCTTCTGTACCAGGCTACAAACAATAGCGTTAATACAACATTACAATATTATAATACAACATTAAAAGCTACACTCTCCCTCTCTTACTCTCTGTCTATTCCTCTCTTATCTTTGGGACTTACCGAGCGACCTGTTCGCTGACGACATTCTGTTTCTCTCTTCTTTGAATGTCGTCAGGTGATTTGGACCCGGCCGAGATTGAGCCATCGCAAGAAGACTTGGAGCAGTTTACTGAAGACCCTGCACTGTAGTTTTCATTGTACACTTTTCCTTTCTGTACTTTTCATTTCCTGTTATACCACTGTTTAGGCATCTTTTATTTCAGTTGTATTTCCTTTCATGTATTGTACAAAGAATGTTAATAAATAAAAGTTGCTGTTCTTTTTATACTCTTGTCTCTTGTGTAATATTTTATATTGCTTAGCTACGCTTAGCGTATGTACTTCTGAGTACATACGTAGCGGACCTCGTCGCGTCCACTTCGCCGTACACTGGGAAGCGGGGCGTGACAGGTTATATGTATATATATATATATATATATAAGTGCAAAATTGGTAAAACATTGGGTATTATAATACCCGGTTATTACTTGTATCCGTTTTCGAATAAATTAATTTATTCGAATACGGATACAATTAAGAACCGAGTATTATAATATAGCTCACAAAAATCGCGAATATACTATTTTCTCGATATTTTCAACACTTTGCATGATATAATTTACGAGTATCACGAACTAACAGGTTTCTCTCTTTTTAAGGATTCCACGTTCCAACCCACGAACTAACATATAATAAAGTTGCATCCCTCCCCCCCCCCCCCCCGCCCCCAATATAGATCCAATTAATCTATTCTAAAAATCTGGTTTTTATTTCTAAGCATAAGGTATACGGTTTGTTTACAACATATCCTATCAAACTCTGTAAAAACTATATATTTATTCTAGATCACTTTAGACATATGTAGAAATTAAATTAAAATGAGATAAATTACAATGTGCTTTCCTTGAGAATAACTTATAGGTTATTTACTTTAATAAATTATTAAAAGAGAAGGAACATTATAATTATCATATTCTTAGGTATTCCTACGTTTAGCTACTCATGTTGGAAAAGAAAAACATACATGAATTAGAAGAAGAAAACATCATGTCGAAGGCGGAAAAGAGAACATGCAAAGTAAAAGACAACAATTAAAATAAAAAGAGAAAATAAATTTATTGATTAAAATAGACTTACAACTTTAACAAGAACGGTCTTCAACTCCAAAGCAAGTACAAAGTAAGAAAAGAAATATACTTAGCCTAAAAACTAAGCGAAAAGAGAAGATCCATTTTAATTCCTGAAACCACATATAGAGAGAAATACATCCTAACCCTAAAATAAATCAGAGCCGTACGCTAAAATTCAACGGCAGATATGCAAGTGGGGCCGAGTTTTCTCAGGGTTGACCGAGTTTTCTCGATTTGATCGCGTTCGTTTGTGCTGATTTTTTGGCTGTGCTCTCCTGGTTTAATTTGGTTAGTTCTGATTGCATCTTATCTCGAATCTCTTGCCATCTCTATGCTGTTTCGTAGATTCTCTTCCAGTTTTCAAATCAGGTTGATACGATTTGATTTGATCTTCTTCTCTTCTTTGTTGAGACAGTTAAACCTGTAATATCGGCAATTATTCACTCAACAATTACCTTTAGTAGCATTTAAATATATAAATCATTTTAATTCCAATAAATCACAATTATTATTGATTTCCCTTTTCTTGCATTTATTGCTTAACAAAAGATAGTGAAATGACGATAAAAATATGCAATAAAATAAACTGATCATGAGCATGACAAGTGGGAGGTAAAAAATGACGAATTTGCTTTTAGCAGCAGTGTAAATGTATGTATTAAGATTTTTAGTAATTTTAAAACTTTACGGGTAAAAAATAAATTATTTTCATTTTTTAGATAAGAAACAAATTTAAATTGATTTGTTGGATAGCTTGTTATTGATATAAATATGTTTTTCGTGGAAGCGAAAAAATCTCTCTATATCTATAATAATTCTAAGAAAAAATTAAAGTTTTTATCCCTAGCTATCTGATATGTTATACAATTTTTATTTTTTTTTGATATAAACTAAAACATCAAATTAAATCATAACTTTAAGTTTCACCAATATGTCTTTAAAACAAAGGGAATTTTTTTTTCGAAACAAATAAATATTACAATTTTTATTTAAAGTTCTATGAAAATCAAGTCAAATAAATGTTTGTTATAACTAGAATAATCTAAACAGAAACGTAACAATTTTTTTAGCTATACCAATATTAATTATCTAAAAAAACAATTTTTTTCCAAAAGAAATAGTATGATCATTTACAGTTTCAAATATTGAAATCCTTTTTTTTTTTTTTTTTAACTTTCTCTCTCCAGTTATTATTTAAATTTTTACTAAACTACCATACGCCACATGTAAAAAAGAACCAGTAGCTGTATAAATAAATTAGAAAATCAAGTATAAATATCATAATTAAATTAGATTGATAACGATTAATCCGCGAATGAAGATTGCTTCAAATCATGACCCTCTGCATAGCCTATAAATACATAAATTAAATTGCCTCTCTCTCTCTCTCTCTCTCACATGTACAATATTTTACGATGGCGGCCATCACTTGCAATTGCTTGGCTCGATCTAAACCTGCAATAATTAATTTCCCTTTGATATCTAAGTTCCAAAGATATAAGAACTCCAAGCAAGTAAGTTGCCTACAACAATATCCATGTTTAAGAGTTTCGAAAAATCTGATGAGATTAGAGCATGCACATCCTTCTTTAAGGGCTTCAAGAAAGCTGAGGAAATTAGATGATGCTCCGCCGTCGAATTTTATCATGACGAAGAAGCCGGACTTTGAAACCTGTAAATCCTCTTCTGGCAAAGAAGCTTCCAAAATTACATGCGGCGACAATTCGCATGTCCAAGATGATGAAGAGAAGAAGAAGTGGATCGCACTGATCGTGGAAAACATAGCAAGCGATATCCGAAATTCATTTAGTGAGCCTTGGGAAGTACCATGGAGCCTAACAACAATCTTGCAATTTTTGCTTCTCTCTCATGTTTTCAAGGAGTTACTGGAATACAAGATCTTTCCGCTCTTCGAAGATATAGTGATACGGCATGACTACTTATGCTCTGCTACGTACGGCCTTGCCTTTGTCGCTGCACTCTACCTATGCCTCCTTAGATTTCAACCCCTTCCCAAGGGATGGTTTGTAGTGAGCAAGAAAGGGTACTGGATGTTCGATCTACTTTTTGGCATTCTTCTCTTTCCGCTTGTTTGTATGCTATCTGATATCAATCTCCGCCTGGTTCCTGACACTCGCCATATATTACCATTTATCCATGATGATTATCTAGACGCAGCGCTGTACCTGCTCATGCTTATATGGGGGTCAATATGGGAGGAGATTGTGTTTCGAGGTTTTCTAATCCCGTCATTGACGAGGTACATGCCTCTCCAATTCTCTATTCTAGCAAGTGCAATATTATTCGCGCTGGTACATTATGCCTGGGGCCATATGCTGCCGATTACGTTCTTAGGGGTTTTATTCGGAGTTGTTTCTGCAAGGTCTAAGAACTTGCTACCAGCAATGCTTTTGCATGCCTTTTGGAACATTCGTTGTTTTGTTAGTTACTTTTATTATTAATTTGTTCAGAATTATTAACAATTAATACTTCATAGGTATTGGGTGGATTTGTTAATCATAAGCTAGAAGGAGCATAGAAATTTATTTATATATTAATGTGTGAAAAGTTTAAGTCATTGTAGTAATTTATTGTTCTAGATATTGCTTATGATAATTCTTATATATTATGCGTAATATATGTCTATCTTACTTTGCTGTCCCTTCTTCATATATAAAAGTGATTTAAAATTTCTCTTTTTCATATTAATGCTTTTGCCAACTGACAATGTCCTTTTGGGATTCGGATACTCTCTAACATGGAGAGAGTCTATTTGAAATTTTTGAGCCATTGATTTTTTACTCAATGGCGGCTATTATATATGCATTCAGCGGAAAATAACACCATCTTAATTGCTTCACTTCTCTTTGCTATTCAAAGGCTCATCTCTTTCTCCCTCCCTCCACCATTTCTCTCCGGCTTCGATCACATTCCTCTCTCTCTCTCTCTCACACACACACATATCATCGTCATCATGAATTCCTCCTCACCATGAACAGAAACATATAAACCCATCAAGTTTTTCTCTTCTTTTATGTGGGGGTGGGGGATACTCATGATGCATAAATATACAATTTCGAATTGTCTATTAAGAGAGAGAGAGAGAGAGAGAGAGAGAGAGAAGAATACACTAAAAGAGAAAATATTGCAAGAGTTTCATTCAAGGTGGAGTAAGGATCCTGTTTCATTTTATTTTAGGTTATATATATATATATATATATATATATATATATATATATATATATATATATAATTGCAAAATTGGTAAAACATTGGGGTATTATAATACCCGGTTATTACTTGTATCCGTTTTCGAATAAATTAATTTATTCGAATACGGATACAATTAAGAACCGTGTATTATAATATAGCTCACAAAAATCGCGAATATACTATTTTCTCGATATTTTCAACACTTTGCATGATATAATTTAAGAGTATCACCAACTAACAGGTTTCTCTCTTTTTAAGGATTCCACGTTCCAACCCATGAATATTGTGAATTATCCACTTCTTGAGATTTTTATTATTTCGCATGTTATAGAACACGACAATCGCGACTTATCGGTTTTCTCGAGTTTTAAACAATTCACATGCGTATATATTCACGAAAATCACAGAATTTCAGTGTTCTAAAGTTTTTGAATATTCGCAATCTATAAATCTCAAATTTCACGATTAATAAGTTTTCTTATGTTTTTTCAATATTTTGCATTCTGGAGCAAGGAAAACCGTGGATTTTTCAGTTTTTTCATGTTTTCAACATTTCGCTGGCTCTAATCCATAAACATCACAGATTTTTCATATTTCTTAATTTTTTTCTTCAACATTTCGCATGCCATAACACTTAAATATCGTGAATTATTAGTTTTCTCGAGTTTTTCAACATATCACATGTAATAACCACATGAAAATCACGAATTATCGGTTTCCTTGAGTAGTTCATATTCACATGATATAACACTTGAAAATTAAGGATTTTCAGTTTTATCAAGTTTTTCAACATTCCGCATGCTATATCCAAGAAAATCACTAATTGTCCATTTTCTCGAGTTTTCTATTTCTTGCATGCTATAACACTCGAAAATCGCGGATTTTATACGTTCTCAAGTTTTACCATCTTCAAGTTCCATATATTTTCAACAATTCGTATGTCATAACCCAGCAGAATCGCAAATTATAATTTTCCCCTTGTTTTCCAGCATTTGGCGATATTTATGCGTCAAAAATGCGGAAATGATGGAGATCCTTTTCAGGTCTCCGTCAGATGTTGTCTTCCGTTGATCTCCCGGTGGATTTTGATGGTGATCTTCTGTTGCGTGTGGGTCTCAATAGGTTTTGGTGAAAGAGGTGGTATGAGGAGTTTAGCACCGAGTACCTGCAAAGAAGTCCCGGGATGGTTTGGTACCACCAAGGACCCCCCAACGATCAAGTTAGTGATGAGATCCGAGCAGAGTAACGGCTTAGTAGAGTAAAGAATGGCTTACATGACCCCTCTGTGATGGGGGTTTATATAGCGGTGGTAGCACGCGGCAGCAGACGCGAGAATCTCGCCGGCAGTTATGCTCCCGATGTCACGCCCGCGCGGAGAGCGGATCACCCATTAATGGGGATCGTGATGGCGTGGAACATGGGATATTGCTGGCGGAGAATCTGCGCATGGCGAGATTTGCGGAGCGGCGGTTATGCCCGTGAGCGGTGAAGTTGGTCGGAGGACCGAGAAAGACGTCCTCGGCTAGGGAGCTCGGGGGTGAGCGAGAAGGCCGAGGAGTCTTGGTCTTGCGGTAGCTCGGGACGAGCTGAGGGGCCAAGGAAGCCAACTCACATGGGGCCCCGAGGAGGGCCAGCTTGTGCTCGCAGGTCGGGTAAAGGGTGTCCTGGTCGGCCCCAGTGAGCCCTTTCTTCTGAGTCCTGGGACACGTCATATGCCACGTGTCCTGATCTTGGAGATCGCCAATATTGAGCATCATCATTAGCCCCCCACTCTTGTCTCGACCGGCTAGCGGGTCGGGTCAGGAGTGGACCGTCGGGCCTCCCGAGGTGAGCTCCTTTCCAGGGCTTTGTCGGGATGAGTTCTCGGGCTGTCAGTTGTCTCTTCCGCTAGCGAATCAGGGCGAGATCTCTGCATTTAAGGAAGGTGCACCGGTTCATGCACTCTGCAACTGAAGCGATGGTCCACGCGTCAAGCGTCAGTTGGCTGGCGCGACGTATGTAGGCATGCGGCATTTGATGGGACGCGGCCCAGCGCAGGATTGATACGTGGAGCGAGCGGTGCCGCTGGGCGCGAGGAGTCGTTTCGGCGGGAGATGACGTGCGCCGTTGGATGAAGTCGTTTGCAGCAATAAACAGGGGTGGGGTCCGCCCTTGGGCCCTCACTCCCTCATATTTCCCTCTTTTAAGTCTTGGTTGCTCGGCGCTCGTCTCCTTTCTCCCGCTTTCGACTTCCGAAGATTCCCTTTTCCAAGGTTAGATGTCTTCCTTTGTAGAGTCGGTAGATGTTGTAGGAGTAGGTTCTAGGGTTCCTTTAGTGGTATCTGAGTCCCCCCGGGGAGCAGGGGTCAGATCCTCTCCCAGGGATCGTGAGGCGGAGGGAGCCTCCAGGGAGGCGGCGGCAGATGCGGCCCCTGGCTCCTCGTGCTGGGTGAGGCATGAGGATGAGCTCGCCAATGCTCGGGCTTGCTTCCACATCCCCCCTCGCTACACGCTCCGACTGGCCAAGGAGGGAGAGAGGGCAGATCAAGTACGGGGCAGGGAAATCGCCCTGTACTTGGAAGCTTTTTGGGGCGGAATGCGCCTGCCCTTCTCTCCCGAGGTCGTCGCTGCGCTGAATTTTTTAGGTTTGGCCCCCGGCCAGTTAGTGCCGAACTCGTGGAGGATCCTCCTCGGGTTCTTGATCCGCCTGAAGTTACAGGCGGTTCCCTTCAGCCTTTCCCTTCTCGATTCTTCTCTCGTCTTCAAAAGTGTAACACCCGAGCCCAATGCTACTATTTTCAGTTACTGTTTGAGCATAATGTGGTACTCATTTCATTTAATTTGCTTGTTTGTTGCTTACTGTAAAATTTACCCGGCAAAGTCATTTCTACATATAACAAATTTTAGCATCTAAAATAAAATTGAAAATATGCATCTTGGCCTACTTGACACCCCTAGCCTCGTGGTAGCGTCCGTGCATTGTGTTCTCGTCCCGTTCAGTAAAACGGGCAAGTTTGGATGGCTACGTGCACGCACGTGTGTCCGTTTTGAGAGTATGCTTTTTAATCATAAAACATTTCATTTTAAAATTTGGAACCCGCTTAAAATCCTATTATTTGAATTTCGAATTTTTGGACCCAACCCGGGCGCAATTTGGAAATGTTTCATTTGGCGCCAAAATCCCAAATTTTTTTAATATTATTAAAACCTTCGCATATATTTTTCTAACTAATCTGATATCTTACTGTTCATTACCTATCTTTTAAATCTTTAAGTTAACCATATAATATTTTTACAATCTTTTATATCCTTCTCAATTTATTCTCTCAGCCAATCGCAACCTCCCCTTTAACCCCGTGGTCCCCACTTTCTCTCTCTCCTTCTTCTCTCTCTCTCCACTTTCTCTCTCTCTCTACCCCTTATATATTCTCTCGTACTTCTCTTTATCATTTTTCTCTTCTTGCTTCATGTCTCGTTTCTCATTTCTTTTAACTGTTCTTTTGTTACCGGAATTCCGTCGTGCCGGTGACGTTTCTCGACGTTCCAGCGAGATACCCCGACCCGTGTGGTTCCTTTGTTCGTCGTTTGGGTTCATTCCGTGAACCGTGCGCCGTCGCGAGTTTTCCCCGCCGACGGTTAACGTTCCGTTTTCCCGATTCGCGACCCATCGAGGCAAGTTAATCTTGCTACATGCTATATACTTTTATAATCTTCATTTTATAATATTATACATTTGAAAATCTTATAGTTTACATATGAAATGTCGTTGAAAAATCGGATATGACAAATCTGAAATTTTACTGTACACCTTATCTTATAAAATTCATTATAAATCATAGAAAAATCATTAGGATACGTTCTTTAGTTCGTTACGAAGCTAATTCAGAATACTATAACTCTATGAAATATTTACTTGCAAAATAAATTGTTTAATTAACGTAAAATGCAAATGTACACGTCTCTAAACTGCTGTCCAGGGAAATTCCAGCAGCAAACTTTCAACTTTGAATATTCATAACTTTTTGTAGGGATAACCTGAGATGCTTATACTTATAAAACTGAAAACCTTATTGAATTATCTTTGTTTTGGTATAAGATACGTCTCTTTTGGAGAACATTTGTTATTTTTAAGCTATTTTACAAATTAGGGTGATGCTAAATTTCTGAACGGAACCTTCTTGTGCATGGTTAATCAATACATATTTTATAGTTACTAATCGCTTTGAATATGCTATCCATATTAATATTATTATATCACATATTGTTTAGTTGTACATCCCACATTACCATTTTATAGTTTTATAACTTTTCGGATACCCGTTTGCATCCATCGCATTTAAGATACATATAATTGCATCCATAGATCACATCACTACATAATAATGTGATATTAACACTCCATGTTTAATAAATTGTATCCTAATTAATATTGGAACTATAAATGTAACCCTAATCGATAACTGTGCATCCATATCCTTGAAATTATATCTATTGGCATATCATATTACATGTTCCAGTTATTGTTCTGATAGTACTCATGCTTGTTTATTTATACACATGTTTATGTTAGTTTGATTATGAGCACCCACATGACATCTTGTGCTTCCTGACATGACCTGTTACACTTCCTACTTGACATGACATGGTACCGTACACTCTTGACATGACATGACACCTTTATACATTACCTGGTTGACCTGATGTACCATGGCTTTACCTGTTACCTGATCTCATGCCTAATGCCGACAAACCCGACCATCCCTGCTGTCTATCCAGACAGACCTACTCTTACCGGATTTTTGTGTTGGCATTAGTCCTTGACTACTGAATACCTGACCTGACATACATAGCTTGGGGGTATGAGGAAATCAAAGATGAACCTGACTTGTAACTCGACAGTTCACTACCGTTCGAGTGTACACATTCCTATTCTGTGCCTAACGGCATGTCTCGGTTTCAGCCGAGAATATTGTGGCCGTGATCCCGGGTATGTACGGGGTAATACCGAGTGTACACTTTCCTATTCTGTGCCTAACGGCATGTCTCGGTTTCAGCCGAGAATATTGTGGCCGTGATCCCGGGTATGTACGGGGTAATACCGAGTGTACACTTTCCTATTCTGTGCCTAACGGCATGTCTCGGCTGCCGCCGAGAATATTGTGGCCGTGGTCCCGGGTATATACGGGATACTATTGGGTTACATCGACGATTCATCAATTGATTTCAAAGACTTTAGAGTAGAAACCTGATAGGACAGTTCAGTCACCATTGCACATTACCCTGCTCTGTTATTTCTTAGTACTGCTTTATTCATGTTCATACCTGCATTGCTTATTACCATGTTCATATTATATTGTTGGTTGACATGACGCGCTGACGTCTGGGTTTTGCATGGCCCAGATTCTTTACCACTGTCGACGACTGAGCAGGAGTACTTCAGCCAACAGGCTGATTTGTGAGTTCTGTAGTGGTTAGTTCATTTATTGCATTTTATTTCCAGGTGTGATCCCGCATTACGGGACGTACCTTTCTATTATTGCATTGGATCATTTGCTTCCGCACTTATTTATCATTGACTCTGGTTATTATGGATTTGGACATGTATTAGATAGTTTATTTATCTTGTTCTTGATATCTCTACAGCCGTAATGTGACTGTGGATGGATACTTCCTGCCCACAGGTAGCATGGTTGGCTATGTCACGTGCTCAATCTTGCGTACTCTGGGAAGCGGGGCGTGACATGGTTCTTTTGGTATCAGAGACATAGCTTAGTCGGGTTGATTCTTTTGTAGTTGGGTATTGTACCCAATACACGAATCAGAATACCCGTGTTTAGGAAACATGTCCAGCCACATTGACCGTTTTACCATTCTTGAATCACATTCTTCCTGATTATATCTTTTACGACGTGCAAACTTACTTTGCATGTCGACTCGGAAACCTAATTTCTTGTATCTCTAGGACTTAGGCGACTTGGGTGGAGTTAAGTAATTGCGGCTATGATACCGCGGCATAGCTACAATACAGTACTCTATTTAAGTATCTTGGAGTTCTAGCCTTGATCCATATTCAGAATCTATCATCATGCTAATATTGGGTGTTTTAAGTTCAGGATTATGACAGGTAAGAAATTGAAGACGTACTAGAGGCGTGTGAACGGAGCCGCCATGCTTGGAGTGATAAGAGGAATGCTGGAAATCAAAGAAACAGCCCGAGCTGATCCAGCAGCAAGCGGACTCGTTTCAGGAAGGTTTGCAGATCGTTCAGCAGTCTGTGAACAAGATTGGAACTAGACCAGTTGACCGAGTAGGGACCGTGGCAGAGTTCAGACGTGTGGGTCCTACTACTTTCACTGGTTTGGAGGAGCCATGCCAGCCGAGCAGTGGCTAGTCAGCACGGAGAATTCGCTGATTGCGGCACAGATTCCAGAGGATAAAGGAGTTGATGTGGTGCGCATTCAACTAGTGGATTACGCCGAGAGTGGTGGCTTGTGGAGGAGAACCGTTTGCCCAAGCCAAGCAGTTAGGCGGATTTCTCTAAGAGTTTCCTGGAGAAGTTCTTTCCGCGGACTGCACGGGAGGAAATGGAAGAGAAATTTATTGGGCTGAGGCAGAATGGAGCACCCGTGGACGTGCATGCAGCAGAGTGGACGAGACTCAGCAGTTTCGCTGGACCTTTAGTCGCCAACGATGCAGACAGGGCACGAAGGTCCATGCGCAGCTTGGATGTGGACATCCAAAGGCAAACCGTCTCACCACTTTCTCACAGGTTCTTACGGCAGCTCGAGAACAGCAGAGCATATCAGGAAAATTGGGAGTTCACAGCAGAAAGCAGTTGCGGTAAGGAAGCAGTTCTATCGGGCCGGTCGAGTTTAGGGCTAGGCCGACAAACAATGTTCTTGCATCAATGGAAGTGATAAAAGTAAAGAGCCGGCTGTTGTTCGTGATTCTATGGACGTGTTTGAAGATATATCGGGCTTACCGCCGAAGCGAGACGTGGAGTTCACGATTGACCTTAGTCCTGGTGCAGCGCCAGTGTCTAAAGCTTACCATCCAATGGCACCAGTGGAATTGGAAGAAGTTAAGAAGCAAGTTGGTGAATTACTTGAGAAGGGTTGGATTCGAAGCAGCAACTCGCCTTGGGAGCTCCAGTTCTTTTAGTAAAGAAGAAGGATGGCACGAGAAGGATGTGCATTGATTATCGAGAATTGAACCGGGCAACTATTAAGAACAAGTACCCGATCCCTCGCATTGGAGGACTTTTGAGCAGCTTAGTGGCGCGAGAGTATTCTCGAAACTGGATTTGCGATCCGGATATCATTAGGTCCTGCAGATGTTGAGACAGGAGAAGCTTTATGCGCAGATGAGTAGTGCGAATTCTGGCTGGAAGAAGTGAAATTTCTGGGACATGTCGTGTCGGGTGATGGAATCGCCGTCCATCCCGAAAAGATTGCAGCAGTTCGAGATTGGCCTATTCCAAGGAATGTAGCTGAGATAAGAAGTTTCCTTGGATTAGCCGGATACTACAGGAGATTTGTGGAGAACTTTGCTCGTTTGGCAGAACCGCTGACCAAGCTTATGCGTAAGGAGGTACCTTTTGTATGGACGGATAAGTGTGCGTTGGCTTTGAGACGTTGAAGCAGAAGTTGATAACCGCCCCTATCCTGACCGTACCAGACAATTCCGGAGGACTGATGATTCATAGCGACGCATCTGGGAAAGAATTGGGATGTGTTTTGATGCAGCATGGGAAGGTCGTAGCATACGCATCAAGACAACTGAAGACCCATGAGAAGAATTATCCAACTCATGACTTGGAGCTTGCGGCTGTGATTTTCGCTTTGAAGATTTGGAGACACTACCTTTTGGGCGTAAGAGTCGAAGTTTTTACAGATCATAAGAGCTTGAAGTACGTGTTCACGCAGAAGGAGTTGAACATGAGGCAACGCAGATGGTTGGAGCTGACGGCCGACTACGACCTTGATCTTAAGTACCATCCGGGAAAAGTTAACGTCGTGCCGGATGCGCTTAGTCGGTTACCAGCGATTCAGGTATTGACTACATAGAGGGAGATCATTGCGGATTTTCGAAGATTTGACTTGGAGGTCATGCTACCACATTCTACGGGACAGTTGATGCAGTTGCAAGTACAGTCGTCCTTAGTTGAGAAGATTAAAGCGGCACAATCGCAGGATCCTAGACTGCAACAGTTTCGAGAGCAGGTTGAAGCCGGACTGCGAACAGATTTACTGGTCCACGAAGACGGTTCGTTGAGATATGGTAGCCGTGTGTGTGTACCAAAGGGGGATGTACGGGAAGAGCTCATGAAGGAGGCACACAGTTCAGCTTACTCTGTACATCCAAGAGGGACAAAGATGTACCGAGATATTCGACAGCACTTCTGGTGGGAAGGTATGAACCGGGAGATTGCTCGCTTCGTGGCTAAGTGCTTGGTGTGTCAGCAAGTCAAGGCTGAACACCAAAGGGTTGCTGGTTTGTTGTAACCACTTCCGATTCCTCGGTGGAAGTGGGAACATATAACCATGGATTTCGTGACAGCTTTACCGCGGAGTCCAAAGGGCAACAATGCAGTATGGGTGATTGTCGACCGGTTGACCAAGGTAGCTCACTTTATTCCTTTTCGGGTTGGTCAATCGACGGAGACTTTGGTAGAGCGGTACATGCAGGAGATTGTAAGATTGCATGGAGTATCGGTGAGCATCGTGTCCGACCGGGACACTCGGTTCTTGTCACACTTCCGGAGGAGTTTACAAGAAGGTTTGGGGACTCGATTGAAGTTTAGCACAGCTTATCATCCTCAAACTGATGGTCAGTCGGAGAGAACGATCCAAACTCTTGAGGATACGTTGAGAACATGCAGGTTGGACTTCAAGGGGTCTTGGGAGGATCATCTACTTTTGGTGGAGTTGTCTTACAACAACAGTTTTCAGGCAACTACTCAGATGGCTCCATTTGAAGCTTTGTATGGTCGCAAGTGCCGTTCACCTGTTTGTTGGGATGATGTTGGTGAACGAAGGTTACTAGGACCAGATTTGGTGGTGCAGACAGTCGAGAAGGTGAATACAATCAGAAATCATATGAAGGCAGCACAGGACCGACAGAAGAGTTGGGCGGATACGTCAAGAAGACCTCTGGAGTTCACCGTGGGTGATTTGGTATTCTTGAAGATATCACCGACTAGAGGGGTGATTCGCTTTGGGAGTCGAGGAAAGCTTGGTTCTCGATTCGTTGGACCCTTCGAGATATTGGAGCGTGTTGGAGAGGTAGCGTACCGTTTGGCGTTACCACAGTCCTTGGCAGGTGTGCACGATGTGGTTCGTGTATCTCAACTACGGAGGTATGTTCGAGATGAAACCCACGTATTGGATCATTCGGAGTTGACCGTACGGGAGGACCTAACTTTTGAAGAGCGACCAGTTGAAATCAAGGATCGAAGAGAAAAGGTTCTTAAGAACAAGGTTACCCCTCTTGTGCTAGTTTCTTGGGGTAATCGATCGCATGGAGAATCCACTTGGGAACGAGAAGATGAAATCCGGCAGAAGTTTCCTCACCTTTTCTTGTAGTTATCTATCTTTGTATTCTTGGAATTTCGAAGACGAAATTCTTTTTGTAGTTGGGTATAATGTAACACCCGAGCCCAATGCTACTATTTTCAGTTACTGTTTGAGCATAATGTGGTACTCATTTCATTTAATTTGCTTGTTTGTTGCTTACTGTAAAATTTACCCGGCAAAGTCATTTCTACATATAACAAATTTTAGCATCTAAAATAAAATTGAAAATATGCATCTTGGCCTACTTGACACCCCTAGCCTCGTGGTAGCGTCCGTGCATTGTGTTCTCGTCCCGTTCAGTAAAACGGGCAAGTTTGGATGGCTACGTGCACGCACGTGTGTCCGTTTTGAGAGTATGCTTTTTAATCATAAAACATTTCATTTTAAAATTTGGAACCCGCTTAAAATCCTATTATTTGAATTTCGAATTTTTGGACCCAACCCGGGCGCAATTTGGAAATGTTTCATTTGGCGCCAAAATCCCAAATTTTTTTAATATTATTAAAACCTTCGCATATATTTTTCTAACTAATCTGATATCTTACTGTTCATTACCTATCTTTTAAATCTTTAAGTTAACCATATAATATTTTTACAATCTTTTATATCCTTCTCAATTTATTCTCTCAGCCAATCGCAACCTCCCCTTTAACCCCGTGGTCCCCACTTTCTCTCTCTCCTTCTTCTCTCTCTCTCCACTTTCTCTCTCTCTCTACCCCTTATATATTCTCTCGTACTTCTCTTTATCATTTTTCTCTTCTTGCTTCATGTCTCGTTTCTCATTTCTTTTAACTGTTCTTTTGTTACCGGAATTCCGTCGTGCCGGTGACGTTTCTCGACGTTCCAGCGAGATACCCCGACCCGTGTGGTTCCTTTGTTCGTCGTTTGGGTTCATTCCGTGAACCGTGCGCCGTCGCGAGTTTTCCCCGCCGACGGTTAACGTTCCGTTTTCCCGATTCGCGACCCATCGAGGCAAGTTAATCTTGCTACATGCTATATACTTTTATAATCTTCATTTTATAATATTATACATTTGAAAATCTTATAGTTTACATATGAAATGTCGTTGAAAAATCGGATATGACAAATCTGAAATTTTACTGTACACCTTATCTTATAAAATTCATTATAAATCATAGAAAAATCATTAGGATACGTTCTTTAGTTCGTTACGAAGCTAATTCAGAATACTATAACTCTATGAAATATTTACTTGCAAAATAAATTGTTTAATTAACGTAAAATGCAAATGTACACGTCTCTAAACTGCTGTCCAGGGAAATTCCAGCAGCAAACTTTCAACTTTGAATATTCATAACTTTTTGTAGGGATAACCTGAGATGCTTATACTTATAAAACTGAAAACCTTATTGAATTATCTTTGTTTTGGTATAAGATACGTCTCTTTTGGAGAACATTTGTTATTTTTAAGCTATTTTACAAATTAGGGTGACGCTAAATTTCTGAACGGAACCTTCTTGTGCATGGTTAATCAATACATATTTTATAGTTACTAATCGCTTTGAATATGCTATCCATATTAATATTATTATATCACATATTGTTTAGTTGTACATCCCACATTACCATTTTATAGTTTTATAACTTTTCGGATACCCGTTTGCATCCATCGCATTTAAGATACATATAATTGCATCCATAGATCACATCACTACATAATAATGTGATATTAACACTCCATGTTTAATAAATTGTATCCTAATTAATATTGGAACTATAAATGTAACCCTAATCGATAACTGTGCATCCATATCCTTGAAATTATATCTATTGGCATATCATATTACATGTTCCAGTTATTGTTCTGATAGTACTCATGCTTGTTTATTTATACACATGTTTATGTTAGTTTGATTATGAGCACCCACATGACATCTTGTGCTTCCTGACATGACCTGTTACACTTCCTACTTGACATGACATGGTACCGTACACTCTTGACATGACATGACACCTTTATACATTACCTGGTTGACCTGATGTACCATGGCTTTACCTGTTACCTGATCTCATGCCTAATGCCGACAAACCCGACCATCCCTGCTGTCTATCCAGACAGACCTACTCTTACCGGATTTTTGTGTTGGCATTAGTCCTTGACTACTGAATACCTGACCTGACATACATAGCTTGGGGGTATGAGGAAATCAAAGATGAACCTGACTTGTAACTCGACAGTTCACTACCGTTCGAGTGTACACATTCCTATTCTGTGCCTAACGGCATGTCTCGGTTTCAACCGAGAATATTGTGGCCGTGATCCCGGGTATGTACGGGGTAATACCGAGTGTACACTTTCCTATTCTGTGCCTAACGGCATGTCTCGGTTTCAGCCGAGAATATTGTGGCCGTGATCCCGGGTATGTACGGGGTAATACCGAGTGTACACTTTCCTATTCTGTGCCTAACGGCATGTCTCGGCTGCCGCCGAGAATATTGTGGCCGTGGTCCCGGGTATATACGGGATACTATTGGGTTACATCGACGATTCATCAATTGATTTCAAAGACTTTAGAGTAGAAACCTGATAGGACAGTTCAGTCACCATTGCACATTACCCTGCTCTGTTATTTCTTAGTACTGCTTTATTCATGTTCATATCTGCATTGCTTATTACCATGTTCATATTATATTGTTGGTTGACATGACGCGCTGACGTCTGGGTTTTGCATGGCCCAGATTCTTTACCACTGTCGACGACTGAGCAGGAGTACTTCAGCCAACAGGCTGATTTGTGAGTTCTGTAGTGGTTAGTTCATTTATTGCATTTTATTTCCAGGTGTGATCCCGCATTACGGGACGTACCTTTCTATTATTGCATTGGATCATTTGCTTCCGCACTTATTTATCATTGACTCTGGTTATTATGGATTTGGACATGTATTAGATAGTTTATTTATCTTGTTCTTGATATCTCTACAGCCGTAATGTGACTGTGGATGGATACTTCCTGCCCACAGGTAGCATGGTTGGCTATGTCACGTGCTCAATCTTGCGTACTCTGGGAAGCGGGGCGTGACATGGTTCTTTTGGTATCAGAGACATAGGTTAGTCGGGTTGATTCTTTTGTAGTTGGGTATTGTACCCAATACACGAATCAGAATACCCGTGTTTAGGAAACATGTCCAGCCACATTGACCGTTTTACCATTCTTGAATCACATTCTTCCTGATTATATCTTTTACGACGTGCAAACTTACTTTGCATGTCGACTCGGAAACCTAATTTCTTGTATCTCTAGGACTTAGGCGACTTGGGTGGAGTTAAGTAATTGCGGCTATGATACCGCGGCATAGCTACAATGCAGTACTCTATTTAAGTATCTTGGAGTTCTAGCCTTGATCCATATTCAGAATCTATCATCATGCTAATATTGGGTGTTTTAAGTTCAGGATTATGACAGGTAAGAAGTTGAAGACGTACTAGAGGCGTGTGAACGGAGCCGCCATGCTTGGAGTGATAAGAGGAATGCTGGAAATCAAAGAAACAGCCCGAGCTGATC
Organism: Agapanthus africanus; assembly: GCA_030015575.1. NCBI lineage: Eukaryota > Viridiplantae > Streptophyta > Magnoliopsida > Asparagales > Amaryllidaceae > Agapanthus > Agapanthus africanus. Next base: position 11,582,298 of record CM057343.1, on the reverse strand, counting down.
CAGCAGCAAGCGGACTCGTTTCAGGAAGGTTTGCAGATCGTTCAGCAGTCTGTGAACAAGATTGGAACTAGACCAGTTGACCGAGTAGGGACCGTGGCAGAGTTCAGACGTGTGGGTCCTACTACTTTCACTGGTTTGGAGGAGCCATGCCAGCCGAGCAGTGGCTAGTCAGCACGGAGAATTCGCTGATTGCGGCACAGATTCCAGAGGATAAAGGAGTTGATGTGGTGCGCATTCAACTAGTGGATTACGCCGAGAGTGGTGGCTTGTGGAGGAGAACCGTTTGCCCAAGCCAAGCAGTTAGGCGGATTTCTCTAAGAGTTTCCTGGAGAAGTTCTTTCCGCGGACTGCACGGGAGGAAATGGAAGAGAAATTTATTGGGCTGAGGCAGAATGGAGCACCCGTGGACGTGCATGCAGCAGAGTGGACGAGACTCAGCAGTTTCGCTGGACCTTTAGTCGCCAACGATGCAGACAGGGCACGAAGGTCCATGCGCAGCTTGGATGTGGACATCCAAAGGCAAACCGTCTCACCACTTTCTCACAGGTTCTTACGGCAGCTCGAGAACAGCAGAGCATATCAGGAAAATTGGGAGTTCACAGCAGAAAGCAGTTGCGGTAAGGAAGCAGTTCTATCGGGCCGGTCGAGTTTAGGGCTAGGCCGACAAACAATGTTCTTGCATCAATGGAAGTGATGAAAGTAAAGAGCCGGCTGTTGTTCGTGATTCTATGGACGTATTTGAAGATATATCGGGCTTACCGCCGAAGCGAGACGTGGAGTTCACGATTGACCTTAGTCCTGGTGCAGCGCCAGTGTCTAAAGCTTACCATCCAATGGCACCAGTGGAATTGGAAGAAGTTAAGAAGCAAGTTGGTGAATTACTTGAGAAGGGTTGGATTCGAAGCAGCAACTCGCCTTGGGAGCTCCAGTTCTTTTAGTAAAGAAGAAGGATGGCACGAGAAGGATGTGCATTGATTATCGAGAATTGAACCGGGCAACTATTAAGAACAAGTACCCGATCCCTCGCATTGGAGGACTTTTGAGCAGCTTAGTGGCGCGAGAGTATTCTCGAAACTGGATTTGCGATCCGGATATCATTAGGTCCTGCAGATGTTGAGACAGGAGAAGCTTTATGCGCAGATGAGTAGTGCGAATTCTGGCTGGAAGAAGTGAAATTTCTGGGACATGTCGTGTCGGGTGATGGAATCGCCGTCCATCCCGAAAAGATTGCAGCAGTTCGAGATTGGCCTATTCCAAGGAATGTAGCTGAGATAAGAAGTTTCCTTGGATTAGCCGGATACTACAGGAGATTTGTGGAGAACTTTGCTCGTTTGGCAGAACCGCTGACCAAGCTTATGCGTAAGGAGGTACCTTTTGTATGGACGGATAAGTGTGCGTTGGCTTTGAGACGTTGAAGCAGAAGTTGATAACCGCCCCTATCCTGACCGTACCAGACAATTCCGGAGGACTGATGATTCATAGCGACGCATCTGGGAAAGAATTGGGATGTGTTTTGATGCAGCATGGGAAGGTCGTAGCATACGCATCAAGACAACTGAAGACCCATGAGAAGAATTATCCAACTCATGACTTGGAGCTTGCGGCTGTGATTTTCGCTTTGAAGATTTGGAGACACTACCTTTTGGGCGTAAGAGTCGAAGTTTTTACAGATCATAAGAGCTTGAAGTACGTGTTCACGCAGAAGGAGTTGAACATGAGGCAACGCAGATGGTTGGAGCTGACGGCCGACTACGACCTTGATCTTAAGTACCATCCGGGAAAAGTTAACGTCGTGCCGGATGCGCTTAGTCGGTTACCAGCGATTCAGGTATTGACTACATAGAGGGAGATCATTGCGGATTTTCGAAGATTTGACTTGGAGGTCGTGCTACCACATTCTACGGGACAGTTGATGCAGTTGCAAGTACAGTCGTCCTTAGTTGAGAAGATTAAAGCGGCACAATCGCAGGATCCTAGACTGCAACAGTTTCGAGAGCAGGTTGAAGCCGGACTGCGAACAGATTTACTGGTCCACGAAGACGGTTCGTTGAGATATGGTAGCCGTGTGTGTGTACCAAAGGGGGATGTACGGGAAGAGCTCATGAAGGAGGCACACAGTTCAGCTTACTCTGTACATCCAAGAGGGACAAAGATGTACCGAGATATTCGACAGCACTTCTGGTGGGAAGGTATGAACCGGGAGATTGCTCGCTTCGTGGCTAAGTGCTTGGTGTGTCAGCAAGTCAAGGCTGAACACCAAAGGGTTGCTGGTTTGTTGTAACCACTTCCGATTCCTCGGTGGAAGTGGGAACATATAACCATGGATTTCGTGACAGCTTTACCGCGGAGTCCAAAGGGCAACAATGCAGTATGGGTGATTGTCGACCGGTTGACCAAGGTAGCTCACTTTATTCCTTTTCGGGTTGGTCAATCGACGGAGACTTTGGTAGAGCGGTACATGCAGGAGATTGTAAGATTGCATGGAGTATCGGTGAGCATCGTGTCCGACCGGGACACTCGGTTCTTGTCACACTTCCGGAGGAGTTTACAAGAAGGTTTGGGGACTCGATTGAAGTTTAGCACAGCTTATCATCCTCAAACTGATGGTCAGTCGGAGAGAACGATCCAAACTCTTGAGGATACGTTGAGAACATGCAGGTTGGACTTCAAGGGGTCTTGGGAGGATCATCTACTTTTGGTGGAGTTGTCTTACAACAACAGTTTTCAGGCAACTATTCAGATGGCTCCATTTGAAGCTTTGTATGGTCGCAAGTGCCGTTCACCTGTTTGTTGGGATGATGTTGGTGAACGAAGGTTACTAGGACCAGATTTGGTGGTGCAGACAGTCGAGAAGGTGAATACAATCAGAAATCATATGAAGGCAGCACAGGACCGACAGAAGAGTTGGGCGTCTCTAAACTGCTGTCCAGGGAAATTCTAGCAGCAAACTTTCAACTTTGAATATTCATAACTTTTTTTAGGGATAACCTGAGATGCTTATACTTATAAAACTGAAAACCTTATTGAATTATCTTTGTTTTGGTATAAGATACGTCTCTTTTGGAGAACATTTGTTATTTTTAAGCTATTTTACAAATTAGGGTGATGCTAAATTTCTGAACGGAACCTTCTTGTGCATGGTTAATCAATACATATTTTATAGTTACTAATCGCTTTGAATATGCTATCCATATTAATATTATTATATCACATATTGTTTAGTTGTACATCCCACATTACCATTTTATAGTTTTATAACTTTTCGGATACCCGTTTGCATCCATCGCATTTAAGATACATATAATTGCATCCATAGATCACATCACTACATAATAATGTGATATTAACACTCCATGTTTAATAAATTGTATCCTAATTAATATTGGAACTATAAATGTAACCCTAATCGATAACTGTGCATCCATATCCTTGAAATTATATCTATTGGCATATCATATTACATGTTCCAGTTATTGTTCTGATAGTACTCATGCTTGTTTATTTATACACATGTTTATGTTAGTTTGATTATGAGCACCCACATGACATCTTGTGCTTCCTGACATGACCTGTTACACTTCCTACTTGACATGGCATGGTACCGTACACTCTTGACATGACATGACACCTTTATACATTACCTGGTTGACCTGATGTACCATGGCTTTACCTGTTACCTGATCTCATGCCTAATGCCGACAAACCCGACCATCCCTGCTGTCTATCCAGACAGACCTACTCTTACCGGATTTTTGTGTTGGCATTAGTCCTTGACTACTGAATACCTGACCTGACATACATAGCTTGGGGGTATGGGGAAATCAAAGATGAACCTGACTTGTAACTCGACAGTTCACTACCGTTCGAGTGTACACATTCCTATTCTGTGCCTAACGGTATGTCTCGGTTTCAGCCGAGAATATTGTGGCCATGATCCCGGGTATGTACGGGGTAATACCGAGTGTACACTTTCCTATTCTGTGCCTAACGGCATGTCTCGGTTTCAGCCGAGAATATTGTGGCCGTGATCCCGGGTATGTACGGGATAATACCGAGTGTACACTTTCCTATTCTGTGCCTAACGGCATGTCTCGGCTGCCGCCGAGAATATTGTGGCCGTGGTCCCGGGTATGTACGGGATACTATTGGGTTACATCGACGATTCATCAATTGATTTCAAAGACTTTAGAGTAGAAACCTGATAGGACAGTTCAGTCACCATTGCACATTACCCTGCTCTGTTATTTCTTAGTACTGCTTTATTCATGTTCATACCTGCATTGCTTATTACCATGTTCATATTATATTGTTGGTTGACATGACGCGCTGACGTCTGGGTTTTGCATGGCCCAGATTCTTTACCACTGTCGACGACTGAGCAGGAGTACTTCAGCCAACAGGCTGATTTGTGAGTTCTGTAGTGGTTAGTTCATTTATTGCATTTTATTTCCAGGTGTGATCCCGCATTACGGGACGTACCTTTCTATTATTGCATTGGATCATTTGCTTCCGCACTTATTTATCATTGACTCTGGTTATTATGGATTTGGACATGTATTAGATAGTTTATTTATCTTGTTCTTGATATCTCTACAGCCGTAATGTGACTGTGGATGGATACTTCCTGCCCACAGGTAGCATGGTTGGCTATGTCACGTGCTCAATCTTGCGTACTCTGGGAAGCGGGGCGTGACAAAAAGTCACCCCGGCAGTCGAGCGGACGACCCTGGATGGGTTTATCTCTCTTTCAGGAAGCGGCCGGGGGGCGCTGCCGGGACCGGGGTCGTGGCCTTGCCCTCTTCTATTCATGATTGGAAAAAAAATTCTTCTTTTCCCCTCCTGAGGACGAGGACTGGCCCGTGCCTACCAAGTGGTCGAGGGAGAAATGTTTGCCGGGGAACCAGTCCGATGACCCCGCCGCGGTGAAAGTGGCGTCGTGAGAGCCCATCCCCTGACCTGACGTGCTGCTGTCTGAGAGGGTCCTGAGCTGTGCCGGGCTTAGCCCCGTCGAGTTCATCGGTAAGTTAGGCCTGCTTCTTTGGCTTGTGTTTTGCTCGCGTCGCTGATTCGTTGGGTATTTGTTTTGTACAGGATCCATGGACTTCGACTAGCTTAAAGCCTCTATGCGCCAGCCGAAGAAGGCTACGAAGGCTGGGGGCGCCAGCTCTTCTCGCGCGAAGCCCGCCCCGTCTCCTACTGCTCCGGTGGTGGTGCCCCGCGAGCGCTCGGGGGCGAATCTCGTCCCGGGTCCCAGCAGAGTGTCGGGCCGGAAGCGGCCCTGATTCTGGAGGACCCGGCCTCGGAGGAGGAGACCTGCTCTCCCTCAGAGCCGCTCAAGAGGGGCTCCCGGGGACCTTCCCAGGGCCGGTCCTCGCCGACCGTGGTAGAGAAAAGGGGCCTCCGGTTTGTGGTGCCATCGGGGCTGTCCGTTGCGGACAGCCTTCTACACGAGATAAAGACCTCGGCAGGAGGTAGAGTCCCCGGGGGGACCTTCAGAGCTCAGCTAGCGTCCATCGCCCAGGAGTCCGTGCAGGTAAGTTTTTTTGTTCATTGTGATATTCAGTGCCTCCTTCATCTTTCTGATCTTTTCCGTGTCTCCCAGGTTCTCCTGCACATGGCCCTCTCCCTGCGCATGGAAGCCGAGGTGGTAGCCCCGGCGCTGGAGGCTGCGGGTCGGCTCGCCTCGCTGCAAGAGAGCTCCAGGCTGGAGCTGGAGGCGATGACGGCGAAGGTCACCGCTTTGGAAGGCAAGGTGGAGTCCGGGAAACGGGAGGTAGCCTGGCACCGCGAGGCCGCCGTGATTGCCGAGGTCAAGCTCGAGGATGCCCAGATGCTTACCGACAATCTGAAGAGGACGGTGAAGACCCTTCGAAAGGAGCTGGGGGTGGCGGCCGAGGCGGCTAAGTCGGCTGAATCGAGGGCGGTGGAGGGCTATAAGAAGTCGATGGACTTCTATGATGACTTGGTCGTGGCTACGGCCCGTATTTGGCATGACGCCCTGGATGCCGTTAAGGCCCGGATGCCGGAGTTTGTCGACGGAGATCTCCGGGCCGAGTTCCCCCTCGTGGACGCCGATGAGCAGGGGGAAGTGGTCCCTGCCGAGGAAGCCGTGGAGGACCCCGCGCGTCACGTGGTGGAGGTCGAGGACCTCAAGGCCGTACCTGGCCCCGAGGTGTAGAGCCCCCGTCTTCCTCCTTTTATTTTGTTTTTGAATTTTTGTAAGGCTGGGGAGCCCCAAAAAAAATACCCTTTGTAAAGCTTTTGTCTTTGGTAGTAATAAAAATTTTCTTTAGCTTCATTGAATCGTGCTCTACCATCTGTTTGTGAAGAATGCTCGTAGGATATCTCTGCTTGCACCGTTGTGTTTTCATGCCAGGTTTGCCGCTTGTCTAGCAATCGCCCGTCGGGTTGATTTCGATCACTCGCCGACGAGCATGCCAAGCGCCCCATGGGCCCCGAGGTCGAGGGGAGATTGCTTTGACCTGGATAGATCTTATGCCCCTCACTGGGGTCTCGGGTCCTCTGCGGGTGACGGGCAGAGCGCTGTTCACCGTACTTGAGCCGAGCGTGAGCGGGCGCCTGCTCGGTGGCTCTATGGGGGGTGCCATCTTTCGACCTCTGTCAACACGAGCATCGACCACCAGCCGGGGGTGACTGACCAGGGTAGCTGCTCAGTTGCCTCTTGCGAGGGCTTTCTGATCCCAGGCGTTGCGGTAGGGAAGCTACCCGCCAGGGACGACTGAGTAGGGTAGCTGCTCGGTTGCCTCTTGCGAGGGCTTCAACCCTTAGTGTTGGAGAGGCTGTAAGAAGCCCACTAAGGATGACCGGGCAGTGAAGCTGCGCGGTTGCCTCCTGGCAAGGGCTTTGATCCCTGTCGGTTGTGGTAAAAAGCTACCAGCCAGGGATAGCCGAGCAAGGACTCGGCTGCCTCTGGGAGGACTTTGGTCCTTAGCACTGGAGGGCTGTAAGAAGCCCACTAAGGATGACCGAGCAGTAAGGCTGCGCGGTTGCCTCTTGGCGAGGGCTTTGACCTCTGGCGTCGTGGGTAGGCAACTACCAGCCGGAGTTGACCGAGCAGGGTAGCTGCTCGGTTGCCTCTTGCGAGAGCTTTGACCCTTCAGGACGGGGACCGAGCAGGGTTACTGTCCAGTGCCTCTTGGCGAGGACTTTGATCCCTGTCGGTTGTAGTAGGAAGCTACCAACCGAGGATAGCCGAGCAAGGGCTCGACTGCCTCTGGGAGGACTTTGGTCCTTAGCGCGGGAGGGGCTGTAGAAGCCTACCAAGAACCCTTGGCCAGGCAGGGTTACTGCCCGGTGCCTCTTGGCGAGGGCTTTTGTCCTGAAGGATAGCCGAGCGAGGGATTCTCGGGCTCGACTGCCTCTGGGAGGGCTTTTTGATCCTCGGCGTTGTGGCAGGGAAGCTTCCCGCTGGGGATAGCCGAGCGAGGGATCCTCGGGCTCGACTGCCTCTGGGAGGGCTTTCTGATCCCTGGCGTTGCGGTAGGGAAGCTACCCGCCAGGGGTGACCGAGCATGATATCTGCTGAGTTGAATCTTGGTGAGGTGTAGCCCGACCGTCCAGCTGTAGGCATGGAGAATAGGAATGGTCGTGGCAACAGTGCGCGTAGCATGTGCATTGAATGCGGGGGGAGGCGAAGCGCCAGGGGCGCGTCGCTTCGATTCCACCAGAGAAGACTTGATGCCCGCCGCGTGGCAGCGACTTTTTGGGTGAAAACGGGCGACTGTTGAGCTGCGCAGTGGGCCATATAAGGCAGAAAGAGTACTGGTCCTTCCATTCTTTATAGACAGGTCGTCGAAAATGCAAGACTTCCCGTTCACCATCCCCGACATCATCCATTTCGAAGACGTGTTCCTCTACGACCAGAATTGCACCAAGGACACGGTGCAGCTGGTCTATGGGAGCATTGAGGACCATTTCGGCCGGCTGCTCCCCCGACGCTCCTCCCTGCTGCAGCTGCTGATGTACTCCATCTGGAGGGCATCGCCGGGGCTTTACAACCCCCTGTCCGAGCAGCTCTATGACGAGGCTGTGGCCAAGCTGCGGTCTCTGAGGCGCTTCGGTCTGATCTCCGTGAACCGGCTGGCCCGCTCAGACGCGCTCGTCCGCGAATGCTACGAGCTGAGGCTTAGGATCGACGCGCGCGGAGGGAACTGGGGACAGAGGTTGGACCTCGCGAGGCCCCGGCTGGCGGAGATCTTCACCGAGTACCACGAGCACTGCTCGCTGCATCCCCTTCCCCGACTGTTGTAATTTCCTTTTCTTTTTGTGTGTATGGCTGAGGAGCCTATAATACCCTTTGAATAAACAAGATTTCTCTTTCTTTTTCGCAATGTTCCATTGAACTTTATTAAATTGACAACAGACCCTAGGAAGAGTTTACATTGCTCTAAAAGAAAAGTACAGGCTAGTAGATGACTTTATTGGCTCGGCCCGAGCTCCCTGGAGGGTTGTTGTCCCTCGTGCTTGGCACAGGGTACAAGGTTCTCTGAGTTCCGGGCTGGCCGTCCGCCGAAACGAGCATGATCTGACTGATGGTCAGGTCGGCAGGGGTGATGCTGCTCTTGCTCGCGGTCGGCCTGCCGTTTGTCCCTCAAGTATGTAGCGAGGTGTCCAGATCGGATGAGTTCCTCGATGCAGTCCCTGAGCTGTTTGCAATCCTCCGTGGCGTGGCCCAGTGTCCGGTGGCAAGCGCAGTAAGGGCCCCGGGTTCGCTTCGCAGCCTGACGCGGGATCGGAGGGAACTTGAAGAACCCCTCGTTCTGGGCCTCTTCTAGCAATACTGCGAGGGAGACGTTGAGGGGGGTATACTCCTGGTACTTCGGGTGGTAGGGCTGCTGGCGCTCCGGCCTCTCCTCCCGAGTCTTCTTCTTCTGGTCGAATCGTTCTGCTCGGGGGAGGTTAGCGTTCACCTCTGATTCCAGCTGACCCTCGTGCTCGGTCCACGCCTTGACCTCGGCCATGGTCTTAGGCTGTGCCAACGCGAAGGAACGTAACCACTCCTTGTGCCTCAGACCAGATCTAAGCGCCATGATGATGGTCTCGTCCCGGTGCTCGGGTACCTCGAGAAGGGCGTTGTAGAAATGGGTAATGTAGGCCTTGAACGTTTCCTTGTCCCCACTCTTAACCGTGAAGAGGTAGTCGACTGTGCGCTTCTGTCGACGGTTCCCAACGAAATGGCCGAGGAATTGAGTAGACAGTTCGTCGAAGGTCGAGATCGAGCGGGGCTCGAGCCCCCGGAACCAGTCCCGACCTGCGCGGATAAGGGTGGCCGGGAATGCCCTGCACTGGGCGGCATCAGAGTGGTCCTGGAAGCTCATCCCCGCGGTGAAAGCGTCCAAATGGTCCTTCGGGTCGGTTTTCCCGTCGAACAGAGAGACCTTTGGGGGCTTGTTGCACGAGGAGACGCGGACAGCGAGCAATTCCTCGGTGAACGGCTTTGTGAGCGAATCGGAGGCGTACTTAGCCCCGTCGCTCAAGAGGTGAGCCTCCCGGCGCATGCCCTCGAGGGCGTCGAGCCGACCGTGGTATCCCGAGGAATCGGCGCCTCGGGATCCCTGGCCTCCGCTGTGGGTGGCCTGCGTCTGGGAGCGGCCCCGGTTCCTCTCGATGAGGTGCCTCAGATCCCTAGACGAGGTGGCTCTCAAGCCGCCGAGGTGAACCCCTTCTGTGCGGCCCCGCCGAGGGTGGTGGTGTCGACCATGCCTGTGGATAGGCGAGGTGACTGACATTTCCTCAGGGGGATAAGGGTCGCGAAGAGGCTCGAGGCGAGGCGTTCTGGCGGCGGACCTTGGTGTGGAGCCATGGGGCGCCCAGTGGGCCTCGGGGGGTATCGGATCGAGAGATCGGTGGTCAGGAGTCGCAGGCCGTTGGTGGTCAGTTGTCCAGATGGGGGCAGAGCCCTCTGAAGGCGGTGGAGCGGCGATTTGGGGCCCAGGCCCGGCCGCTTGGACGCGGATGAGCGTCTCCACGAGGGACTGTAGCCGATCTATTCGGCTGGCGAGGGCGTTGATGATGGTCGCTGGATGAGGCTCATCCATGCCTTCGGTGAGGGGAGGGCGGCGGCTGGTGCCGGGATCTTCAGGATGGTTGCTCGCCATGCAGGCGGAGATCGGAAGGCCAACTTTGTTTTTGTGGAGTTTGTGTGTTCCCACAGACGGCGCCAACTGATGGAGGTCCTTTTCAGGTCTCCGTCAGATGTTGTCTTCCGTTGATCTCCCGGTGGATTTTGATGGTGATCTTCTGTTGTGTGTAAGTCTCAATGGGTTTTGGTGAAAGAGGTGGTATGAGGAGTTTAGCGCCGAGTACCTGCAAAGAAGTCCCGGGGTGGTTTGGTACCACCAAGGACCCTCCGACGATCAAGTTAGTGATGAGATCTGAGCAGAGTAACGGCTTAGTAGAGTAAAGAATGGCTTACTTGACCCCTCTGTGATGGAGATTTATATAGCGGTGGTAGCACGCAGCAGCAGGTGTGAGAATCTCGCCAGCAGTTATGCTCCCGACGTCACGCCCGCGCGGAGAGCGGATCGCTCATTAATGGGGATCGTGATGGTGTGGAACGTGGGATATTGCTGGCGGAGAATCTGCGCATGGCGAGATTTGCGAAGCGGCGGTTACGCCCGTGAACGGTGAAGTTGGTCGGAGGACCGAGGAAGACGTCCTCGACTGGGGAGCTCGGGGGTGAGCGAGAAGGCCGAGGAGTCTTGGTCTTGCAGTAGCTCGGGACGAGCTGAGGGGCCGAGGAAGCCAACTCGCAGGGGGGCCCGAGGAGGGCCAGCTTGTGCTCGTAGGTCGGGTAAAGGGTGGCCTGGTCGGTCCCTGTGGGCCCTTCCTTCTGAGTCCTGGGACACGTCATCTGCCACGTGTCCTGATCTTGGAGATCGCCAATATTGAGCATCATCAAGAAAATTCCAATATTCGTGATTTATAACATGTGAGCGCGCGAACGGTGTGGAGACAAGCCCGAAATATGCTTTGAGCTCTCGCTTGAATGCGAGGAGACTTGAAGCAGGGGTATTGATATAACATGAATAGCGTGAATGCGAGCTACCAAGGAGACGAGATATATATAGCAAAGCCTCTACAAGGCCTGATGAGCAGGAAAGCATCCGGGTAGGCACAATTGCGGCTTCAAGTAGAAAAGAGATCAAGATCAACAGAACAACTCCCTTTCTCATGATCGTGCTGTGCGTGCAGATCCATATATATATTGCCAGGAAAAATCTGTTTCCGATTGCCTTCGCTATATATGATCCACTTTATCGATCTCCTTCTTTCTTTTTCTCTCATCATAACCCGAACCCTAGCCACTCTATTCCTAACATTGCAGTCGCCATCTTCTCGCCTTCGCCGCCCGCGCGCCGTGGCCGCCCTACCCTCTTGCCGACTCCTGCTAACCCTCTTGTCGTTGTCATCCTCCTGATCTTCATTTCCTTCCTTCTTTTCCTCTAACTCAAACCCAAACTCGAGAACCCTACCGCATCGCCTCCTTCCTCCATGCACGTCACCACCTTTGGCCAACTCTTTGACACTGTCGCCTTCGGCTAACTCCGCAACCTCCCGTCGACAGCGGCGTCATCCTCCACCTTCAGCATGTTATGAAGCCTTTAACTTATAAATTGAAAACCTTTATAAAATAATTAAGAATTACTCAATTTAATCAATTGAAGTAATCAAAAGGGTAAAAATTTCATTTACCGTGCATAATTGACACTGTTAAAAGTTGACGAAAATCCGACTGCCGTCCATGTCAGTTTCTCTTGATTTCGGGGTCTCTTTAGCATTAAATTAAGGTGGCCATTAAATTAAGGTGGCCATTGGTACATGAAAATGGAAGATTACGGCGAATCTTCATGTTCCGGAGAATATGATGACCGGACATCTAATTCCCAAAAATATTGCATAACTGTGCTTGGTATATTTTAATCATCCACGGTAATATATGTATACAACCGGCGACTGGCGACGGTGACGGATAATGTAAGGTGCGGCTGGCGGCAAACAATATGGCGGTGAGGACGGCTGGCGGCGGCGAGGGAGGCCGGTGTCTAACGTACAACCGGCAGTGGGCGGCGAACATCCAACCGGAAGACGGTCGGCAGTGGGCAGCGAAGGTCTGACCGTCGGCCGGCACCGAGAGAGGACAGTGGCAAGCACCCTATCGGCGTCGAGGAAGGCCGTCGAAAAACATCCGGCCGGTGGTAGGAGACAAGGGAGGCCGATGGTGAATGTCCGACCGATGTCGAGGGACGAGAGAGGCCGACGGCAAACTTACGACCAGCGGCCGGCCGGCGAGGAAGGCTGACAAAGAATGTCCGACCGAAATCGAGGGGCGAGGAAGGCCGACGACGAATTTCTGACCGGCGGATGGCCAGAGGTGACCGGCGAGGGAGGCTGGCGGTGGGCCGACCGGTCGACGGGTGGCGAGGGAGGTCGATGGCAGGTGGCAGATGATCATGGCACATGTCGCGTTAGGTAGGCATATTTCTGGTAATTTAGGATAGATACATGTTTTGGGTGGAATTGGATCCCATGAAATGAGATCATTTGATTACCACGATAATGCTGTATTCCCAGTAATATTTTTTACATATGAACAAGCAAGATAATATTTCATGGTAATTTAAGATTACCCTTTAGATTACCTCTTATCAAGCGCATCCTAAAGATAAGTTTCATAAAACGCCATCGAACATTCATGGTTTTGGAGATGACACCTTTGAACTTTAAAAATACAGTAAAACCTCACTTACTTGAAGGATATTTTTGTAAGAATAGTTTCCTTAAAAATCTCTTATTCTGTTCATTTTTGCTTTATATACATTCATGCGAGTTCGAGAAATTAAAAAAGCAATGACTACTGCTAGTTTAAGGGTAGTTCGTGATGTTAATTCTATGGAAATCTAACCACAAAACTAACCACAAGTTAACTACAAAATAGAGCATAAACCATAGCATATCATATAGCTTTAGCCGAAGACTTTAATTGCAGTAGATATTTTTTCCCCTAGAAATATTTAGGCATTCCAATCAGACTTTTAGGTTTACATAAGAAGGATCGGTAACTTGGTATTTATTCAAAAAAGTGATTCAATTTTGGCAAGATGGATAGGTAAAATCTTATCCTTAGGTGATCGGTTGATTTTAATTAATTATGTAATATCTTTCTTTCTTCTCCACATGATGTTTACTTATGTGATGCCTACTTTGGTAAGATATTGAATTGACAAAATTAGAAAAGCATTTTTCTAGTAACAGAGGGATGATATTTCTGGATTTTATTGTCTAGTTAAGTGGGAAGATATATGAATACATAAAGAGTTCGATGATTTGAGAGTGCTTAATCTCAAGAAAATGAACACCGCTCTATTTGCTAAATGGATGTTGAGACTTATTTCTGAACCTTCGATTACATGGTGTGAAATTATATTGAACTCATTTTACAACAGAAGATCCTTCGGGACTCTGAGTTGCTACATTCCTCGTTCGTTTCCTCTTTTTAGAGAGGCGTCATTAAATGCTTTCGGCCATTTTCTAAATGTAGTGTGACACCGTTGGATTCTAGAAAGATACATGGTTAGTAGATCTTCAGCTTATAATTATTTTTCCACTTATGTTCAATTTGACAATGAATTAAGAAGCATTAGGATCGTTACGAGAGAATTCAGAAACATAGTGTGGTTTTGGTGTCGAAGATTCAGATACTATCTTATTGAGGAACGTCAATGTGAATTAAACCTCTTATTTCAATTACTTCCTTCTCCTTTTCCTTCAAGACAAGTGGATACCTGAAGTTAGAAATGGAGCGCAAATGGAAGATTTAATGTTAAATCTCTCTATAAATTCTTATCTTTTGGTCGATGCAATTGCCCTTTTGCTAAGGTTTCATGGAAATGCAATGTTCCATATTAGTTTAAGATCCACATGTGGCTTGTAATAAGTGAGAGACTTCTAATTTCGGATGTGATGAGGTAAAAAAGAGTTGACAGAGGAATTTTTGTGTTCTGTGCTACCAGAATCTGGAGATCGTAGAAAATATTTTCCTAAAACGTGTTTTCTTAAACTTTATATAGATTAATAAAAGACAATTTTAGAAAATCAAAAGAAAACATGGTTCAGTGTTTTCATTATGGATTAAGTGGAGAATAAAACATGTTACACTACTACAAATAAGGGTTGTCCCTACGGATTTACCCGTAGAGGCAAACCACTGCCCCTACGGATATATCCGTAGGGACAATAAAATACCCTGTAGGTACAAACGCCGTAGGTGCAAATTGAAGTCCTGAACTTGCCTCTACGGACAAATATTTGCCCCTACGGAGTTCTGTGTAGGTCCCGTTTCACCTACGGAGTTCTGTGTAGGTCCCGTTTCACCTACGAAGTAGGCCGTAGGGACAAAAAAATTATTTTATTTACGGTTTTTTAAAATATATTACTTGTACCTACGGATTAATCCGTAGGGCCAAGAAATAGCCCCTACGGATACATGCGTAGGTACTTATCCGTAGGGGAAAAATATCAGAAATCCTGATATTTTGCCCCTACGGATAACTCCGTAGGGGCTTTTGTTTGGCCCTACGGATATATCCGTAGGGGCACTCCCAACCCCCTGATGCTGAGATCATGGGGGAAAATATCAGTTTTCTGATATTTTGCCCCTACGGTTTAACCCGTAGGGGCAACTTGGTACCTACGGATTAATCCATAGGTACATATTATCTGTTTTTTTTTATAAAAAAAAGGGTTGTCTGATTTTTTCTCGCCCTGTGCATAATAATATATACATCAATCAAATATAAAATTAATCATCACACAACATATATCGCAGTATTCATAATCACATCTCACGCATATAATATACAAAAGAAACCAAAAAACAGAATATGATATAAATATAAACACCGTAGGACCACCAATATCAATATCGTCCAAAATGTAGTACAATATGTATCATATAAATAAATACATGTTTCAAAAAATAAGAATCAAAAAGCTACCCTAGCTCGGTCCAGTTCCACCTCTGATAAACGCTAGAATCTGGCGCGCCTGCTGCTCGGTTAAAAAACCATGCAATTCGGCGCGTACGGGAGTCTGAGCGGGCTGTAGAGCTGGCGATGTGGTCTGCGCAGCCGCCGTCGAGGTAGTGGCTTGCGGAGCCGCGGCTGCGGGAGTCTGAGCGGGCGGTGGATCTATAGGAGCTGTCTGCGGAACCGCAGCCGATGTAGTGGCTTGCAGAGCCGCAGCCGAAGGAGATGCATGTGGAGGCTCGGCCGATATACCCTGTCACGTCTGGACCTAACGTGTGTAATAAGCGTGTAAGAACTGTGTATTATTCGAATTCGTATCATTATCAAGTTATTTCGAAACCCCATTTGGATATCTAGTTTGGAAAACCGTAGTTTATTTTAATTAGATATGTATGTATGATTAATCAAAGCTAAGTCTACAACCAAATAAGCTCAGGCTACGTACTAATATTGGATATGTTGATATCTATAATATGACATGATGTTTTACTATAAAGTAGTATACATACCAGCATCTCTTTCAACTCCTAAACGGTGGCCTTCAAGCTCTCCAGCTCCTGCTGGACACGTCGCTCACTGGAGACAGAGGAAGTAACCGCCGGGGTGAAGTCCAACCTCATATGGGCCCTGCTAGGGCCCAGTCCCCGGCCTCTCTCCCAACCTCCGTGGTGCCCTCCGTGTGCGGCGTCCAGGACTGGGGTCAGCTGTAGGGTTCCTAGGCACTCTAGTGAAGTCTCACAAGTGATCAAACATGCACAAATCAAATTTTACGGGTGCCTACAAACCCGACTACGGATCGTTTACTAGATATTTAGGCGAAAACATAAACTAGTTAACATTTTAGCTAAGGGAACGGATATACAACCTTTGTAGATCCGGTCCACCACCTCCACGGCTCCGCAATGAAGTCCCCTCGCTGTCCAAATCATGTCTTGGGCTCTAGCGTCGGCATCATCGAAGAATGGGTCGGCTTGATCGTCGGTTCGATGCCGAAGATGATCTACGTCGAGGCATCGCTAGAACAAGCTCCAACTTCACCAAGTCGGAAAAACTTGTGAAGGAAACACCCTATACTACTTGGCAAGAGGTAGAGGATGAAGAAATAGGAAGTGGGTAAACTTTAGTTTTGGATTTCTCACTAGACTTCATGACTTGCCATTGAAGTAGCAAGCTTTCTTCAATGTTGAAGAAGATGAAGAAGAAGAAGAAGATATGATAACTTAATTAAAAATAGAAAAGAAAATACAATACTTATCATATCTTTAACCATGGTTTAATGTAGAGACTTAACTTAGGTTAGATGAGTGGTTAGGGTTAGGCATGAGACAAGAATGGTGACTAAGTCAATGCTTCATGAATCTTCAACTAAAAACAAAATTAGCCACCATTCATTTCTCATTTTCTTTTTCTTTTGAAATAAATAAAATAAAAAGATAAATGAATAAGATGAAACCCTAATCACTAACTAACCATGGTTTAATACTTTACACAAAACCAAACAAGAATGTATCATCAAACATGATACAATCATGTGCACAAAGAAATATATCACATATACAACTTGCACAATTCAAGTGAGAAAATCCTTTTAAAGTGAACCAATACTAATTAATGCAAAGTAATATATCAAATATATAATTATACATTAAATCATTAAATCAACACTTGATTCAATGATCCGGTCATGTCGCATATAACCGGCCAGTATCCTATGTATCGGCTTATCGAATCAATCCTTGATTCGATAACTAGGTTATATCGCATATAACCAATCGATACATAGATCGCGAGAATGGAATACGGTATCACATACACGCATTATTCTCGGTCCCGCACATATCTCATATGCGCTCCTATTTCGTTTCGCTTGAGCCAGGAAACCTCTGTGTAGGACTCTAAAGACTCGTCAATACGCCGGCAGCAGATGATGATCATATCAAACACTCACAAGCCGCAAGCGGTCTGCTAAACGTAACGGCCACCCGGGTATTGAGCGATCAGAAGATCGACGAGCAAGCCCGCTCACACTCCTGCGAATCCAACCAGTAACACTTACCGTACGGTCCGGTCTGTTCGTCTGATATGTCGCATATCTCGCCTAGGGGTGGTAAACGTCAGACCCCAATAGCTCGATAAGTCATGCCGACGTAGGGTCTATAACATTCGTGAAACTACTGATAACACTTACCAGTATATCACTGCAAGCCTGGCCAGGGATTTCCTGTTATGGCCAGTCGAGCATAGCACAACATCAACCCCCAATACCGGGAGAGACGAATCCCCTCCTATCGCTCATTGCCTCCATGTGAATCGGGACTGTACCCAAAAACCACCTGTTTGCACGACTCAGTAGAGCCGTGGTAGGGTGGAAATCAAAGCACAGTGGGAGACACACAAGACTCTATGACGATCTCGGGTCAACAGACTAAGCTGTACCAGTGTCACCAGAGAACTGCCATCTGACGTGAGGTATAATACCATCTGGGAGTTCTCGGCGAGTCCGTTCAGTGTACCCAGTCTCCACTGAGCACTCGCATACCATCTTCGATGTCAAACACCAATGGATATGGGATCATCCATCGCCCATCGCATGGGTCGAGAAGATATGCGCTAGTCTACTCTGGAATATCGATGCCCCGTCTCGATATTCCCACGACTAGGAACAATTCAAGGATGTACTCTTGGACTACCCAGGCCCCACTAGTATGATCTACATCATAGTCCTGGAAGTCGAGCACACATCCTATGGGCTTTATCAACATGTAATCAGAGAGACAGAAAGTATACATGTTAAGATAAAGTGCAACCAGATAGCGTACTATCATGTCGAGCAAGAAAGTCCTTCCTATATATGTCCCAGCATCCACTACAATATACATCCTATGTACAGTAATGGCCTCTAGGGCATACATATAACTAACATCAGCAGCCTCGGATCGCTCTGTCCGGTAAAATCGATTCCCGAGGTCTCGACCTGCTCAACCACCCACTCCTACACCCACATTAAGCAGTAAAGTATAAGTATAAAATTTGAATTTGAATCTTCCAAAAATAAAATTTCAAATATAAGTAGAATAAATATTAACACTTACGCAATACTCCTGGGTAGCAACGTTGGGATATCGAAGCTCGCCCGTGGCGGGATCTGTCGAGGTGCCATGGACTGCAAGATATGCGGACAGTACGCTCGGTGTACCACCTTGCGCCACGGTCTGAGCTGTCTGCAATATTAGAAAATAACTCTTAATATTGGATATATTAGAAAATAACTCTTAATATTGCATTATATCACAAAGGCCGGTCTATTGTAATTTACCGATAACTTCATGGCTCGAGTAATATTTCTCGAGCCACATGTGTAAGTGGGGCGACCCCTTTTCGCCGACTTCCTATTCTCTGTATTCTGAGCGGCATGTTTCTGCACAACGCATTAACATTTAGTTTTCTAATTAAGTAACATAAAAAAATAAATTATATCCTAAACAATGAATTACATTTAAAATACATACCTATTTGCGTTGAGAGTCGAAATATTCGCACAATAGAGGCCATGTCTCAACGTCGACTCTCGCAAACGCCGGAGTAGATAGGAGGGCCGCTCTCTCTGCCTCGGGGGTCGCCATCCACAGAGAGTAGCAGTCGGCCTTCAGCTCATTCCTGTTGTATCGGACCTTGGTCTGCATGTTCTTCATCAGGTCATTGTACAGAGCATGAAGGTCGAGCACCCTCCCAGGGTGATCAGGGTCGGTTACAGGCTGAAAATCGTAATCCAACTGAAAATACAAAAAAAACATTATTATTAGATTGCAAGTGTTAATAATAAATATATTGGATAAATCAAATGAAAATATATATTAATACGTACCCGAGCCTGATCAAAGAAGAGGGCGAATGAGCGACGGTGCTGCTCGCCCCACTCAACGTGAAGTGGATAGTTCTTCACAAGTCGGCTCTCGTCCCCCATATACCGGTCGAACCACTCGGCATGAAGACCGGTATAGCGATAGTCAAGGGTAAAAAAGAGGGGGAATGCTGCCTCCCCCCTAACTCTGTCAGGCCTCAGCTTATGGGACTGATTCGGGCCTCGAGTCCCCTCTGGAGATGGGGAGGCCCTGCGTCTGCAAGAAATATCAAGACAATCAATATTAAGACAAAGTTGTATTAAGAAATCAAGCTTAAACGAAAATTGAAGTGTGATATATACCTCCGGTGACTAAAGTACGAGCCTGGACCCGGGCAGCAGCACCAGCGGGACGATAGTTCCTCCGGTGAGGAACAGCCAGGGTCCCGGATGCGGACGCATCGCCTCCAACTAGAAAATAAACATTGACGCTAAATTTCCATGAAGTTCATATTTATTCTATAGAGCATATGTAAAATGAATAAATATTTTATATTTATTCATACTAACCTGCAGACGATGCGGAGGGTATGGAAGTGGCAGGAGTGGCCCCTGCGTCAGATGTGGACGCACCATCTATAATTAGACAATTAAAAATAGATTATATAATTAATTGCAAAAAGAATGTGTAGATCAATAATATAACTTTCTAAATCAATATGCATGCACTATAGGATATATAAACATACCCGCAAGTGCGGTGGTGTCACCACCTACAGCTAGACAATAATAAAAATTGCTAAGTAAGAGCAAAATGAATGTGTGTATATTTATGATATAGCATTCTAAATCAATATACATGCACTATATGATATATAAACATACCTGGAGGAGCGGGAGTGGCCTCTGTCCCAGATGTAGATGCATCACCAACAACTAGACAATCAAATATTGACAATATAAGTAATTTTGACATAAACAGGCATGAATATCTGTAATATTACATTCAAAATGGATATGCGTGCAGTATACCTGAAGGTGTGGCAAAATCCGCACGGAAGGAGGCATCCGAAGGGGTCTCCGATCTGGGTGCAAGACCGGCCCTCTGAAGCTCCCTACGGAGCTCTCCGGGCGGCAGAACTGCTCTGCCTCTGTCTCTGCCTCTGCCGCGGCTGGAGCTCCTACCGCCCCTCGCTGCTCCCGACATCATCATCAAATCTAGATAAACGGTTCGTGGACGCATTAGACAATCATTAAAAGTATTGACTATATATGTATAGATCGTAAAATGTGAAGTAATAATATAACATTACTGATAACCTTTTTCGTTTCATGGGCGCATTATACATATCTACTTGGATTTCATCGTCGATGTCATTTCTAACCCACGTAACTTTATGATCGGCCAAAGACAACCCGTCCTTCGAAACAGACGGTCGGAGCACTCTAAGCCTTCTCTCTTATTCATTCTCATCGCTGTCCAAGAATTCTGGGACATCGTAGACATCTCTGGGTTTCCATCGGCATACAACACTCCATCCCGGATGCTTCAAACACTGTGAGTAGTATACTTGGAATGCTTGGTTCGGAAAGATAAACGGATCTTTCTGACCGTAAAATCGAAGTGTGTTCACACTGGTCAATCCATATTCATTTTTCCAAGTCCCAAAATTGCTTCTCCACTTATCCGTATCGGTTCGCGTATCGTACCAAGTACACTGGAATATATAAAAGGGTTCTGATCGTCCGGGATAGTGAATGCCGAGTATACAATTTAAGTACCCATAATAAATCACACCGTCCGATCCTACCGTCGCAATCCCACTATTCTGAGTGGTTCTAGATGTTTCTATGTCCTTAACTTCGAATTTGTATCCAAGGACACCAAATCCTTTGTAATATGCAATCTCCATACTAGGAAATTGAGCTAAATATCTTGAATCACTCTCAAATGATGCAGACAAGTTCGAATCGTGGATCTAACAAAACAAATTTTACGAAAAATCCATAACGATACAAGTTTAGATTAAAACTGATAGCAATAAAATGTTATTCGAATAACTTACATGATCTGTGACCCAATCACAAAAATTATCCTGATGATATTTTTCCAATCGTTCTTCGTTCCAATCAGGATGCCCCTCACGTACCTCGTTAAAATGAATTCTGTTTTCGACAAATAATGGTGACATTAATATTATATCATTTCATACACACACAAACACAGATATAACAATTAATCCAAAAAAAACTTACTCTCTAATTTGTTCAAGACATGCGCAATTAAGTAAGATAAACCGGTATATCTTGTTGATAAACATAGTGTCTACCCTCTTATACTCGGCTTTACCATATGGCCCGTCTTGAATTCTTCGAGGCCGGTTAAGTCTTGTCTCAATGTTCTCGTACAGATAGCGGGAACAAAATATGGTTGCTTCATCAAGAAGATAACCTTGCATGATAGAACCCTCTGGTCGATTTTTATTGCGTATATACTTTTTAAGAGTGTAGAGATACCTAATGAAAATATGTTGAATAAATAAATACGGGCATACAGGACAACAATAAATTTATAAATTGCGCGAAACGAAAAATTACACGTACCTCTCGACGGGATTCATCCATCGATATTGTACCGGTCCGACTAACTTAGCCTCAGTTGCAAGATGAACCGTCAAGTGTATTATGATATCGAAGAATGACGGTGGGAAAATACGCTCAAACTTGCAAAGTATCAACGCAATAGAATTTTCGAGTTTATCCAGCGTCACAACCTCCGGTGTTTTAGCACACAACTCTCTGAAAAAACAACATAGGTCGTTGATTACTAGACCAACCGATTCGGGGAGAGAAGTCCTGAGGGCTAATGGAAGAAGGGGCTCCATGATAACATGGTGATCATGACTTTTCAGCCCATCGATCTTGCCTTTCACAATTTTTATTTTCTTGCTGAATGATCCTGAGAAACCTGTGGGAACTTTCAAATCATGCAACACCTGCAGGAATCTTTTCTTCTCCGGTTATGACATATGATAAGCGGCATTGGGAAGTACAAACTTGCCCGGTTTACCCGCTACCGGTCTAGGGTGCAATTCACTTCTTATTCCCCACTCCTGTAAATCCATCCGAGCATTCAGGTTGTCTTTCGATTTTCCGTCTTTACAAAGAAGCAAGTTAAGTATGTGCTCTGATACTCCCTTCTCTATATGCATGACGTCCAGACAATGACGCACTAAGTTTGTTGACCAGTACGGAAGCTCGAAGAAAATGCTTAATTTGTTCCAAAATGGTGGTTTGACCTGTTTCGTCGGATCAATCCCGAAGGTCACATTATTGTAACCATCCCATTTAGCAGTCACGTCCTCTCCGGACAATGGGGATGGAGGTCCAAGAAGCTCCTGATGACCATCAAAGTGAACCGTGTCTAACCTATAGGGGTGGTCTGGAGGCAGGAAACGTCGATGGCCACAATAACAAACCTTCCTGCTAAAATTCAAGAATTTCGATGTTGTGTGTTCATGGCAATGAGGACATGCTTTGTGACCATGTACGGACCAACCTGATAGCATTCCATACGCAGGAAAGTCATTAATTGTCCACATTAAAACCGCACGCAGTATGAAGGCTGTATTTATATTTGCATCATATGTCTCTATACCATCAATGAACAAAGATTTCAACTCCTCGATCAGAGATCGGAGATAGACGTCGATATTGTTCCCCGGTGAGTTTGGTCCGTCGATAAGAAGAGGTATCATAAAGTATGATTGGTCCATAGCCAACCAAGACGACAGATTATAAATTATCATTACAACGGGCCATGTGCTGTGACTTCCATCCATATAGTTGAATGTGCAGAAGCCATCAGTAGCCAGTCCGAGCCGGACATTGCGAGGATCGCTACTGAATATTGCGTGCCTCCTATCGAAATCCTTCCATGCCGGTGAATCTCTTGGATGGCTCATTTTTCCATCTTCACTTGGAGGAGCACGGTGATGCCAATTCATTGCCTCGGCTGTTTTCTTGCACCTGAATAGCCTCTATAGCCTCTGTGCTATGGGAAAGTATTGTGCTATCTTGACAGGTATATCAGGCTTCTTATCAGAATCTTTCGGTTTATACCTGGCCTCTCCGCATGTTGGACACTCTTTCAAATCTGAATTCTCTTTCCGGTACAACACGCAATTTTTAGGACATGCTTGAATCTCCTCGCACTTTAGACCCAAATCAGACATCATCTTCTGGGCTCCGTACCAGCTGTCGGGCACGTTATTTCCCGGGGGCATAGAATCTTTCAAGAACGAAAGAAGCATTGTGAATGACTTGTTGCTCCATCCATTTAGGCACTTAATCTGGAAAAGTTGGACGAACCATGAGAGGGTGGAATACTTCGCATTCTCATAAATTGGTTTTCTAGCATCATTCATGAAATTTTCATATTTATCCGCACGCGGTCCTTGACCGGAAGGAATGTCATCTTCGGTACGAATAGATTCACCTAGGGCAGCCTCTACCATATCCTCCATTTCTTCTGATGGAAATAAATTACCGTCTTCTCTTTCTGCCGCATTACCGAATTCTTCTTCTTCTCCTGCCGCATTATCGTGTTCTCCTTCTTCTTCTGCCTCATTACTGCATTCTTCTCTTTCCCCGTGATATTTCCAAGTTGTATAAAGTCTAGTAAACCCATATTTTACAATATGAAGCTCTGCCAATTCTACCTTCTGCCAGTACTTATTGCCACATCTATCGCATGGACAGAGAATCTTCTCTATTATGATCTTATTATGTGCGCGTGCAAATTCAATGAAAGCAGCAACTCCTGTGACAAACATAGGTTGCATACGTTGTTGCCAATCCACATACATCCAGTCCTTAACTCTGACGTACTCATGGGCCATATTAGACTGTATAACATATAAATTGTAGGTTATGGTGACTATATTGAGAAATATAAGAACGGGATAGTTACTGATAAAGGAGAAAATCCGTGTATATGCTTTGTGTGTGCGTTTGTCGTCGAGTTGAATAAATTATCGAACGTATGTTAACCGATAGACGGGGACTAAGTGGCGCTTTTAGTTTCATATATGAGTATCGATGAGAATATGAAGGTTTCATATTATCATCGAGTATCATATATTAGTTTTAACTTGAACATCTCGAATCACTCTCTAATTATGCGTTTGTTGTGTATTCTTGTTGTATGTGTGTGTTCCGGCTGTCGGGGGTAAGGCTTCTATCCCATTAAGAATGTATAGAGCGAACACCCATCACTTGTGCTTTCAACCGTTTCGAGTAAATTTCGGCAGCACCTTCCCGCTGTTCTCCGAGTACACTGTAATAGAATAGATAATCATTTCAAAGCTGTAAAACAACGTTAAAATGAACATCTAATCTATCTTTGTACACGGAGAACCAACGGAAAGGTACCAACGAAATATCTCGAAACGGATGAAAACACAAGTGAATGAAGGTGTTTGCTTTATACATTCCTAACTTGTCCATACGGGACAAATCTATCGGTTACCATACGATTGAATTTTCTCGTCGCATAGACTATACGGCTGTTGTTAGTATCGAGCTATACCGTCCGATATTTAACAACCTTCGTATAGTTCTATGTCACGACGAACATCGCACGTATGTTAATCGATAGACGGGGACTAAGTGGCACTTTTAGTTTCATATATGAGTATCAATGAGAATATGAAGGTTTTATATTATCATCGAGTATCATATATTGGTTTTAAGTTGAACATCTCGAATCACTCTCTAATTATGCGATTGTTGTATATTCTTGTTGTATGTGTGTGTTCCGGCTGTTGGGGGTAAGGCTTCTATCCCATTAAGAATGTATAGAGCGAACACCCATCACTTGTGCTTTCAACCGTTTCGAGTAAATTTCGGCAGCACTTCCCCGTTGTTCTCCGAGTACACTGTAATAGAATAGATAATCATTTCAAAGCTGTGAAACAACGTTGAAATGAACATCTAATCTATCTTTGTACACGGAGAACCAGCGGAAAGGTACCGACGAAATATCTCGAAACGGATGAAAACACAAGTGAATGAAGGTGTTTGCTTTATACATTCTTAACTTATTCACACGGGACAAATCTATCGGTTACCATACGATTGAATTTTCTCATCGCATAGACTATACGACTGTTGTTAGTGTCAAGCTATATCGTCCGATATTTAACAACCATCGTATAGTTCTATGTCACGACGAATATCGCACGTATGTTAACCGATAGACGGGGACTAAGTAGCGCTTTTAGTTTCATATATGAGTATCGATGAGAATATAAAGGTTTCATATTATTATCGAGTATCATATATTGGTTTTAACTTGAACATCTCGAATCACTCTCTAATTATGCGATTGTTGTGTATTCTTGTTGTATGTGTGTGTTCCAGCTGTCAGGGGTAAGGCTTCTATCCCATTAAGAATGTATAGAGAGAACACCCATCACTTGTGCTTTCAACCGTTTCGAGTAAATTTCGGCAGCACCTCCCCGCTGTTCTCTGAGTACACTGTAATAGAATAGATAATCATTTCAAAGCTGTGAAACAACGTTGAAATGAACATCTAATCTATCTTTGTACACGGAGAACCAGCGGAAAGGTACCGACGAAATATCTCGAAACGGATGAAAACACAAGTGAATGAAGGTGTTTGCTTTATACATTCCTAACTTTTCCACACGGGACAAATCTATCGGTTACCATACGATTGAATTTTCTCGTCGTATAGACTATACGACGGTTGTTAGTATCGAGCTATATCGTCCGATATTTAACAACCTTCGTATAGTTCTATGTCACGACGAATATCGCACGTATGTTAACCGATAGACGGGGACTAAGTGGCGCTTTTAGTTTCATATATGAGTATCGATGAGAATATGAAGGTTTCATATTATCATCGAGTATCATATATTGGTTTTAACTTGAATATCTTGAATCACTCTCTAATTATGCATTTGTTGTGCATTCGTGTTGTATGTGTACCATGATTTTAAACCATTGAGATCAAGATTGATAGAACTAATCATCCTACATTGCAATAGCATTCATCTACCAAAAACTATTATTGCAATGACATTCATCTATAACAATCAACAATTAAAACTACAAATGTAGGATACTGATATCATAAAGCGTTATACGCAACATATGAATTCACATGACTGAAACATGCATCAAAAAAACATGTTCATCCAAAAGAAAGGCCGCTGTCAACAAATATAGACAAATACGTCATAAAAACAGTAACCAATTAACAAGTTGATTAGCATTTGGATCAAGAAAATGATAGGAAAAACAATTGACTATGATCTATAATGACAAGTCTATTACCATGACTCTCGACTAACAAAGGTGGCTTTTCGTCCTCGGTAGCTTGATAATTGATGGAGGATATAAACTTTTGACGACATCTAACGAAAATTGGACCCTCTTTTCTTCATTAATTCACTCCCTGTGTGTGTGTTTGTTTTTTTTGAATTAAAGGTCAATGATTTTAGAAAGACCGGATGATATATATGTTGAATATATGTAGGGTGATATGCATGATCACAAGAGCTTGGTGGAGGCAATAAAGAAAGTTGATGTGGTGATCTCTATGCTGGGCTACAAATATCATGAGCAGTTGGTTGATCAAGTTAAAATCATATAGGCAATTAAAGAAGCTGGAAATGTCAAGGTAATCAACAAATATATATTTATATTAGGATAAGGAAAACGAGAAATTTGGATTGGATAGTTGTAATATTACATATTATTATTTTTTCACATCTTTCTTGTTTTCTGTTAATTGCACAAAACCCGCTTTTAGTTTATCCTATATAGCAATATCCCCAGCCCCACCCCAACCGAAGCCTAGCCCCAGCCCCAGCCCAGCCATAACCCCAACCGAACCCTAGCCCCAGCCCCAGCCCAGCCCCACCCCAACTGAACCCTAACCCCAGCCCCAGCCCACCCCCAACCCCAACCCCAACCAAACCCTAGCCCCAGCCGCAGCCCAGCCCCAGCCCCAGCCCCAACTCCAACCCCAACCCCAACCCCAACCGAACCCTAACCCTAACCCTAACCGAACCCGATGCCGACGCCGCGAGAAGTCGACGAAGGTGTGGGAACGACCGACGAAGGTGGCGACGAGGCGCGAGCGCGGTGGCGACGTGGCGCGGGAACAGGCGATGAGAGGCGCGGGAGTGAGAGAGAGAAATTTTAGGAATGATGAATAATTTTTCTGTGCTTTTTTTTATTAATAACCTATTTTGATGCCCCTACGGACATCACCGTAGGTCCACGGCTTGCGGCTCCGTAGGGCCAAACAAAAAATTAGAATGTAAGGCACCGTAGGGACAACGATGTGGCCCTGCGGATATATCCGTAGGGGAAAGAAATATTTGCCCCTACGGATTTCTGAGTCCGTAGGGGCAACCCCATATTATAGTAGTGTTAACAAGAAGATTAGAGATATTTGGGATATGTTTTGTTAGATCTTTAGCTCTCTACTAGAATTTAAAGCAAACTAATTAAGGTTTTAAATTTTTTTAAGAGAGCTAAATTAACTCCAAGTAAAGGATCGTTACTAGGTTTAAGCAAAAAAAAGCAAGAGTTTAGCTACTAAGTTTTGAGAATACTTACATCCTCTTTGCTATCTTCATGTTGTGCACTACTACAATAATGGGTTGCCCCTACGGCTAAATCCGTAGGGGCAAACCACTGCCCCTACGGATTTAGTCGTAGGGACATAAAATTCCCCCGTAGGTGTAAAAGGCTGCAGGTGCAAGTTTTCGTCCTGAACATGTCTCTATGGAGTAATAATTGCCCCTACGCCTTACTCCGCAGGGACATTTATCCCTACGGAGTACGCCTTACTCCGCAGGGACATTTATCTATACGGAGTACTCCGTAGGGACATAATATTTATTTAATTTATAGGTTTATAAAATAAAATATTTGCCCCTACGAATTTATCCGTAGGGCCTGATACTTACCCCTATGGATTTATCCATAGGTCTAGATAAATGCCCCTACGGATAAATTCGTAGGGGCAAGTTTTACTTATGTTACTGAGTCCATAGGGACAAAATATCAAGTATCCTGATATTTTGTCCCTACGGCGAACTGTGTAGGGGCAGACTTTGTACCTACGGATTAATCCGTAGGTGCAACAGATGGCCCTACGGATTAATCCGTTGGGACAAAATATCAGGGTTTTTTTTTTAAAAATGGCTTCTTGTTTTTTTCCAGCCCTGCACACAATAATATATACATCATATAACTAAATACAAAAATATTCATAATCAACATCTCACGCATAATATATAAAAGAAATAAACAAACAGAATACGATATCAATCTAAATCATCGTGAACAAGCAAACAACCACCAATATCGTCCAAAATATATACACTATGTATCAGATAAGTACATACATCCTCAAAAATATAATTAAAAAAAAAGCTATCCTAGCTCGGTCCAGCTCCTCCACCTCTGATAAACGCCGTAATCTGGCGCATCTGCTCCTCGGTGCAGTCCTGAGTCGTCAAAAACTTGACCAATAAAGGAGCAAACTGTGCGGGAGTCTGAGCAGACTGTGGAGCTGCAGGAGTGGCATGTGCAACCGCAACCGAAGGAGATGCATGTGGAGTCGCAGCTTTCGGCTACTGGACTCTCGCCATCTAGGTGTGCCGGGCCGGATCGAAAAACAAATGATTTCAATCGACTTGGTGCCCTGTCGCAACTAAAGAAGCTTGGAGTACCAAATCTGCGAAAACTGCCGAAGTAGCCTGTCGCATCTGTTAAATTGTATGTGTAATAAACGAGTAAGAACGGTGTATTAGATTTTAGTCGAATTCGTATCATTAACAGGTTATTGCGAAACCCCAATCTTAGAATACTTAGGGACTTGGGTCTCGTTTGGGTATCTAGTTTAGAAAACTGTAGTTTATTTTAATTAGATAGTTTTATGTAAGTATGATTAATCAGAACTAAATCTACAACCAATTAAGCTCAGGCTACTAATATTGCATATGTTACTATCTATAATGTGATATAGTATTTTACTATTAAGTAGTATATGTATCATCGTCTCCTTCAACTCCTCGACGGTGGTCTTCAAGGCGGCAACATCATGCTCCAGACGTCGCTCACGGGAGGTAGGGGAAGTAACCGCTGGAGTGGATACCAACCTCATATGGGCCCGCTAGGATCCAGTCCCCGGCCTCTCTCCCAACCTCCGTGGTGCTCTCAGTGTACGGTGTCTAGGACTATGGTCAGTAGCATCGGATCAGTCTGTCCACTAAAATCGATCCCGATGCATCCGTCTGCTCCACCACCCACTCCTACACCTACATTAACCATTAAAATATAAGTATATCATTTAAATTTGAACTTTTCAAAACAAAAATTTCATTCGAATTAGAATAAATATTAAACGCATTACTCCTGGATAACACTGTCGGGGAATCGAAGTTCGCCCATGGTGGGATCTGTCGAGGTGCCATGGACGGTAAGATACGCGGTCGGCATGCTCGGTGTACCACCCCGCGCCAGGGTCTGAGCTCTCTGCAATTCGTCAAAAATTTACATATATTATAAAATAACTCTTAATATTACATTATATCAAAATAGATCTATTGTAATTTATCGATGCCTCTATGGCACGAGTAATGTTCCTCGAGCCACCTGTATAAGTGGGGCGACCCCTCTTCGCCGACTTCCTATTCTCCTTATTTTGATCGGCCTGTTTCTGCACAACACATTCAAATTTAGTTTTCTAATTATGTAACACAAAAAAATAAATTATATACTAAACAATAAATTACATTTAAATTATAAACCTGTTTGTGCTGAGAGCGAAATATTGGCAAAAGAGAGGCCATATATCTACGTCGACTCTCGCAAAGGCCGGAGTATGTAGGAGAGCCGCTCTCTCTGCCTCAGGGGTCGCCATCCATAGGGAATAGCAGTCGATTTTCAGCTCGTTCCTATTGTATTGGATCTTTGATTTCATGTTCTTCATTAGGCCATGGTATACAGCGTGAAGATCGAGCACTCTTTCAAGGTAATCAGGGTCAGGTATAGGCTGAAAGTCGTAATTCAACTGCAAATACAAAAAAATAATGTATTTAAATTGCAAGTGTTAAATAATAATAAATATGTTAGATAAGTCAAATGAAAATATATATTAATACCCGAGCCTGATCCCAGAAGAGGGCAAATGAGCGCTGATGTTGATCGCCCCACTCAACGTGAAGTGGATACTTCTTTAGGATGCGGCTCCCATCCTCCATATACCGGCCGAATCTCTCAGCATAATCGCCGGTATAGCGATAATCGGGGGTAAGGAAGAGAGTTAATGGTGCTTCCCTCTTGCTCTATCGGGCTTCAGCCTGTGGGACGGATTCGGCCCTCGAGTCCCCCTCTCGGGATGGAGCTGCCCTGCATCTACAAGAAATATCAAGACAAGCAATATTAAGACAAAGTGGTATTAAGAAATCAAGAATTAACGACAATTGAAGTGCAATATATACCTCCGGCGACAACAGCACGAGCGGGACGATAGTTCCTTCGGTGAGGAACATCCGGTGACCCGGACGTGGACGCGTCCCCTCCAATTAGAAAATAAACAATGACGATAAAATTACATGAAATTCATGTTTATTCTTAGAGGATATGTAAAATGAATAAATATTTTATATTTATTCATACTAACCTGCAGACTGAGCGGAGGGTACGGAAGTGGCGGGAGTGGCCTGTGTGCCAGATGTGGAGGCACCACCTATAATTAGACAATTAAAAATAGATTATATAAGCAATTGCAAAAAGAATGTGTATATCAATAATATAAAATTTTAAATCAATATGCATGCAATAGAGGATATATAAATATACTCACAGGTGCGGTGGTGGTCTCTGCCCAAGATGTGGAGGCACCACCTACAGCTAGACAATAAAAAATTGATTATCTAAGTAAGAGCAAAAAGAATGTGTGTTTATTTATGATATAACATTCTAAATCAATATGCATGTACTATAGGATATATAAATATACCTGCAGGTGCGGTGGCGGCCTCTGTCTCTGATGTGGGCGCACCACCAACAGCTAGACAATTAAATATTGACTATATAAGTAATTTTGAAATAAATGTGTGTGTATATCTATAATATTATATTCAAAATGAATATACGTGCAATATACCTGGAGGTGTGGCAAAGTCCACACGGAAGGAGT
Organism: Agapanthus africanus; assembly: GCA_030015575.1. NCBI lineage: Eukaryota > Viridiplantae > Streptophyta > Magnoliopsida > Asparagales > Amaryllidaceae > Agapanthus > Agapanthus africanus. The sequence goes on along the minus strand of CM057343.1, from coordinate 11,551,157 downwards.
TATCCGAAGGGGATACTGATCGGGGTGCAAGACCGGCCCTATGAAGCTCCCAAAATTACAGGGGCCAAGGTCGACCAGTGAGACGATGGGGGATAAGCTTCATCGTCTACGCAGCTTTCCAGGCGGCAGAACCACTATGCCTTTGCCTCTGCCGGTGCCGCTGCTGGTGCTCCTACCGTCCCTCACTGCTCCGGTCGTCGTCATCAAACCTAGATAAGAGTACAATCATTACATATGCATGCAATATATGTATAGATCGTAGAAATGTGAAGAAATAATATAACATTACTGATAATCTTTTTCGTTTCGTGGATGCATTAGACATATCTACTTGGATTTCATCATCGATATCATTTCTTACCCACGTAACTTCACGATCAACCGAAGACAACCCGTCTTTTGAAACAGACGGTCGGAGCACTCTAAGTCTTCTCTCCTCTTCATCCTCATCGCTGTCCTCTATACGATCCTCGAATTCTGGGACATCGTAAACATCCTTGAGTTTCCAACGGTATACGACACTCCATCCTAGATGCTTCAAGCACTGTAAGTAGTATACTTGGAACGCTTGGTTCGGAAAGATAAATGGATCGTCCTGACCGTAAAATCGAAGTGTGTTTACACTAGTCAATCCATATTCATCTTTCCAAGTCCAGAGATTGTTTCTCCATTTATCCATATCGGTTCGTGTATCGTACCAAGTACACTGAAATATATAAAACGGTTCTGATCGTCCAGGATATTGGATGCCATGTATGCAATTTAAGTATCCATAATAAATCATATCATCCGATCCTACCGTCGCAATCCCACTATTCTGAGTGGTTCGAGATATTTCTATGTCCTTAACTTCAAATTTGTATCTAAGGACATCTAATCCTTTATAATATGCAACCTCCATACAAGAAAACTGAGCTAAACATCTTGAATATTTTTCTAATGACGCAAACAAGTTCGGATCGTGGATCTGAAAAAACAAATTTTACGACAAATACATAACGATATAAGTTTAGATTAAGACTGGTAGCAATAACATTTTATTCGAACAACTTACATGATCTACAACCCAATCGCAAAAATTATCCTGATGATATTTTTTCAATCGTTCATTATTCTAATCAGGATGCCCCTCACGTATCTCATTAATATTAATTTTGTTCTCAACAATAAATTATGACATTAATATTATATCATTTCATACACACATAAATACAAATATAACAATTAATCTAAAAAAACTTACTCTCTAATTTCTTCAAGACATACGCTATTAAGGAAGATAAATCGATATATCTTGTTGATAAATAGAGTGTCTACTCTCTTATAATCAGCTTTATCATATAGCCCATCCTGAATTCTTCGAGACTGGTTAAGTTTCGTCTCAATGTTCTAGTCCAGATAGCGGGAACAAAATGTGGTTACTTCATCTAGAAGATAACCTTATATGATAGAACCCTCTGGTTGATTTCTGTTGCGTATATACTTTTTTAGAGTGTAGAGATACCTAAAGAAAAACATGTTAAATAAATAAATACGGGCATATAGAACAACAATAATTTTATAAATTGTGTGAAACAAAAAATTCCACGTACCTTTCGACAGGATACATCCATCGATATTGTACCGGTTCGGCTAATTTAGTCTCGGTTGCAAGATGAACCGTCAGGTGTATTATGATATCGAAGAATGACGGTGGGAAAATATGCTCAAGCTTGCAAAGTATCAATGAAATAGAATTTTCTAGATTCTCCAGCGTCACCATATCCAGGGTTTTAGCGCACAATTCTCTAAAAAAGCAACAAAAGTCATTGATTACTAGACCAACTAATTCGAGAAGGGAATCCTGAGGGCTAATTGGAGAAGGTCTTCCATAATAATATGGTGATCATGACTTTTCAGCCCGTCAATCTTGCCTTTCACAATTTTTATTTTCTTCCTAAATGATTCTGAGAAACCTGTGGGAACTTTCAAATCATGCAACACCTGCAGAAACTTTTTCTTCTTCGGTTGTGACATATGATACACGGTATTGGAAAGTACAAACTTACCTGGTTTACCTACTATCGGTTTAGGATGCAATTCACTTCTAATTTCCCAGTCCTGAAGATCCATCCGAGCATGGAGGTTGTCTTTCGATTTTCCATCTTTACAAAGAAGCAAATTGAGTACGTGCTCGGATACTCCCTTCTCTATGTGCATGATGTCCAAACAATGATGCACTAAATTTTTTGACCGGTACGGAAGCTCGTAGAAAATGCTTAACTTGTTCCAGTAGGGTGGTTTGACCCATTTTGCCGGATCTATCCCGAAAGTCACATTATTATGACCATCTCACTGAGCAGCCACGTCCTCTCCGGACAATGAGGCTGAAGGCCTAAAGAGCTCCAGATGACTATTAAAGTGAGCAGTATCTAACCTGTAGGGATGGTCTAGTGGAAGGAAATATCGATGACCGCAATAAAAAACCTTCTTACTAAAATTCAACCATTTCGATGTTGTATATTGATGGCAATAAGGGCATGCTTTATGACCATATATGGACCAACCTGATAGCATTTCATACGCAGGAAAGTCATTAATTATCAACATTAAAACCGCACGCAGTGTGAATGTTGTATCTATGTTTGCATCGTAAGTCTCTACACTATCAATGAATAAAAATTTTAACTCATCGATCAGAGGTCGGAGATAGACGTCGATATTGTTTCCCGGTGAGTTTGGTCCGTCAATAAGAAGAGATATCATAAAATAGGATTGATCCATAGCCAACCAAGACGACAGATTATAAACTATCATTACAACAGGTCATGTGATGTGGCTTCCAGCCATATAGTTGAATGGAAAGAAGCCATCACTAGCGAGTCCGAGCCTGACATTGTGAGGATCACTACTGAATATTTCGTGCCTCCTATCAAAATCCTTCCATGCCGATCTGTAACAACTCCATTTTTAGTGTACATAAATTTGCTTTAAATTTAAAGTATACTTGGAGTATTTAATGTTGCTGTTACCACTTTAAATATTTATCTCACACCATAATTATAAGAAGGAGCTTATACCTCATTGGTAATACGTTGCACTGCTGAACCAAGCCACTAGAGTTCAAATCCTATGCCCCACATTATTTTTATATTTATTTTTGTTTTAAATTTTTAGAAGCCCAACAGTCCACACGAGATAACTCCAAAATTTCCTACTACCCATGAAAAACTAAATGCAGCAGAGCCTACATCAGGAGACCCGCCACCTTTCCATTTCCCGACTCGGGCCGGCACCGCCGGCCGGACTCGGCCGGACGGCCGAGCCCCCAACATGGGAGTTGTGCCTTTTCCTCTCCCCTACCCCCTGCATACTTTAAATGTTTGGATCATTTACAGAGAGCCCATTAACCACCATTTACTCCATTTTTTAAATGATTTTCAATACATTTTTACATTTTTGAAATTAAAACCCTTCATCTACCCTACCCCTAGCCTAACCCTATAAATACCAACCCTACACACTACCCCCTCACCCTAAACTCTGAGCCAACTCTAAAAAATTTCCAAGAAACCTTGTGTACTTTGAAATCGAGCACGAAGCGAAGCTACGGCGAATTTCCCGGTGAACTTCCGACGATCATTCTAGGAGCTCCCGGCGACGAAGCGACGCACCGGCGACTCTTTCCGATCAATCTCCCTCTTCTTGTTTTCTTAAACCCGTAAGTCCCATTTTCTATCTCTCTTTTCTATTCTAAAAATACGGATTTACAAAACCCGACGGAATCAGAACAAATCCGATTTCCGATTCGGTTTTCTTATAAAATTTCACTTCTCGTTAATACTATTATGCTTAAACTCCCTCATGTTGACTATTAAAGACTAATCAACCAAATTGATCAAGTTTCATTATATAAAATGATGGCTATTTCACTTTATCGTATTTTTCATTTAAATACCACATTGTTTCAATTATACATTTAACTTCATTCAACTTGCTATACCTTTAAGTAGACCACGATGTAATGACCTACCTCCTCACACACTCATATGCAACATAACACGATACCCTCGAGAACTTAGAATACGGAAAAACAAACATTTATATTTAAATACCCTTTACTTAATAAAACCATTTCTAAAAGATTTAGTATTGATACATCTTTACAAATAAATAACCTTTGAACTGATAAAAAATATCTAGACTCAGCCAATTAAGGACTATCGCACTCATTAGGACAGAGAAAGGTTGTAGGCATTCAGTCGTTTATCTAAACATGACTTTGTGGTGCCTAGGCTAGATAAGTGAAAAAGGTAACTTTAAAAGGCCCGTCTCACGGTGATTCATGAGCGGATCCCTCCTTTCTTCACTTGTACTTACCTGGCCACAATTGGCGGTGCAGAGGCGATTTGAGGTATCTCACAACTTATCGCTTTGGACCAGTTAGGAGCAGTCTAGTTGACTTAGGAGACCCTAGAACATAGAATATGGGAAATAGACATCTTTACAAATAAATATCATAATTAATAAAACCGTTTTTCCTTAATAATTAGTATTTATACAAATCTTTGCAAAGCGCCGCTACAACCCAATTAGGGAACCCGTTCGGGATAGTGCGGATTATCGCACATCCTCGGGCTTAGTAGTGCGAGATTCAGACCTCCGCAAGGAGTATTCGGTCTCGAAAGATTTAAAATACGACATCTTAAGAAAACGAGATTTCTATAACATAATATATATATTAAAAATTATTTTCATATAAATATATGTATATGTAACATTAAAATATTATTTTGAATTATTATAAATATTCCAACACTTTTCAAAAATCACAAGAATTATTTTACACTAAAATACCATAAATTCCATACAAATCAATATTATAAATAAATACCTTTATTTATGAAATTAGGATATGTTCACTAGAAATATCACAAGGTAAAATCTACATTCACTACAACTCTAAAGACGAATAATAAATACTTAGGGTGTATTTTGACAAGTATATAAAAGTATTTTTATATAAAATCCCCTCAAGTTCTATAATTTACCCTAAGGACCCTAGTAAACATAGGTTTAAGCGGGACCAATCTCTTGAGCCTCAGGGAGCCGGAGAAGTGGGTTCTTGCCTATTTAATGTAGACAACTTAATAATGGTGTTATCAATACGGTAATCGTTTTTGAAAAAGACACAAATCCTGCCGTCCATGTGCAGCGGTTAAAGATAACATCAAAATAATCAGGACTTCAATTTACTTTCTAATTGTCTGACTCATAGCGAGTCTCGTTATAATCTGACTTGAATATGATTCAAGTACAATTTACAATCTACAATCTACAATATTCCAATTCAACATGATTCCATGAATCCATTATACAACTTGACTTAACCGAATCATGGATATACATTCCATTTACATGATTCTACGGTTATATCCGTTTACTGATATCATGGTTTCGGTTGGCCAATCAATTATACCATCAATATAATTTACAAAACAAACAAGACATCTCGGGGTTTAAGGGGTAGATTGATACGGAAGGTGTTAGAAGTGGCACGAGACTGTAAAACTTAATACACCTAACATGAATCCAGTTGCTGTTGTACCGTGGCATAAACGGTTCTTTGTACTATACTTGCCTCTAGTCTCTGGCATATAGAGACTTCTCTCATATACATTAGCATTTTTCTATACCAAGCTACAAATAACAGCGTTAATACAACATTACAACAAGAAAATACAACTTTAAAAGATGCCTTCTTATTCTGTCTATTCTACTTTTCTCTTATCTTTGGGACTTACCGAGCGACCTGTTCGCTGACGACATTCTCTTTCTTTCTTCTTTGAATGTCGTCAGGTAATTTGGACATGTCAGAGATCGAGCCTACTGCTGAAGACTTAGATCAGTTTGCTGAAGACCCATAGTTTTAGTTTCATTGTACACATTTCCTTTCAGTACTTTACATTCCTGTTATGCCATTATTTAGGCATCGCTTTTGTTTCAGTTGTATTTACTTTTCATGCATTGTACAAAATAATGTTAATAAATAAAGTTGCTATTCAGTTTATATATCTTGTCTCTTTTGTATTTACTTTTATATTGCTTAGATACGCTTAGCGTATTTACTTCAGAGTAAATACGTAGCGGACCAGTCCCGTCCCCTTCACCGTACACCGGGAAGCGGGGCGTGACAGGTTTTGTTGGTAGCCCATGCAGGTCAGAGCTGTATGAAACTTTATTATGCAGTTCTGTTCTGCGTGAACAACCTAAGCAATATAACACAAGAACCAGCAACTAAAACATTCTTTACAATTCATATTCTTTGAATCGTACAATTTCATATTTCTTGAATCTTATCATTTCATGTACTTGAATCTGTCCTAACCTAAATTTTTCTTCAAGGTTATGGATTCACCAAACAACACAAGCGCCAACTTCAACAACACTCCACCCCTACTACCCATTGTGCCTACTGTTCCTGCTCCACCCACCGAGCAAACGGTTCTATTTGAGGCGATCCGCAACCTCCTTGAGGGACAGCAATAACTCCTGAACCGTCCCGAGACTGACACACCTGGGGTAAAGCAATTCAGGGTTTTACATCCTAAGCAATTCTCCGGAAAGTGAATCCCACTTGAAGCTGAGGAATGGGCACAAAGCATAGAGGATGATCTGGCGGCAGTACAAGTGCCAGACATAGCTTGGGTCCGTGTGGCGAAACTGCAGCTCACAAGACAATGCTCGCAACTGGTGGAAGGCGGAAGAAAGCCGTCTTGAACAGCCTATTGAATGGAAGACCTTTCGCAATAAGTTTGACGTTAAGTACTTCCCTGTGAATGCCAGGTTTGCCATGGAACAGTAGTTCATTCATCTACAACAAGGTTCGATGTGGGACAAATCAGTAGATGAGTATGACGCTGAATTAACCATACTAAGTCGGTAAGATATGTCACAATATTTCAAAATTTTAAAATATCACATAATACACAGCTAACACAATCCTTTAAAACAGATTCGCGGCACACTTGATACCGACGGACGAGATCAGAGCCCGTCTCTTGCAACAAGGCTTGGACACGGAAATTCAGACTGCTCTAGCCACAGGGAAATTTCTAACTCATGAGGATGCTCTGGAAGCTGCTCGCAGTTATGAGGCAGTGATAAAAGCAAGGGGCAGACCTCAGTCTGCAGGAGTTAAGCGCCCTGCCAACCAGATGGCAGAAGGAGCCTCGTCCAGGCCATCTTTTGTGCCAAGGCGACCCGGAGTACCAAACAACAGGCCCAGCCTAGCCTTTTGTAACTACTGCAAAAGAAATGGGCATCTGGCGAGAGATTGCCGGCGTGCGAACAACCTTTGCTTGATCTGCGGCTCAGCTGCTCATGGTATTGGGTCTTGTCCTCATAAACAAAATCTAATTGCTGCACCCAGACCAGCATACAATTACCCACAGCGCCCAGCCATCCAAGCCCCTACTCCAGGACTTGCACTACCTGCACCATCCAGAGGACCACAAGCTGCACCACCTCCTCGTCAGTTCCATCAAGCTCAAAGGAACGTTCCGAGGAATGCTCCTCAGGCCAGGAGGAATGTACTAAGACGCCAGGCTTTCACGATGACCGTGGAAGAAGCTGAGGCCACTGGCTAAGTTATCACTGGTAAACTTTACTTCTCAAACCTTTCTTTCAGTATTGCTATTTATCTACATACTTTTCCCTATACTTAAAACATATCCCACATACCTTAGGTACAATCTTAGTATCCTCAATACCTGCACTAGCACTGTTTGATACTGGAGCATCTCACTGCTTTATGTTGCAACGGTTCGTCCGAACCCATGCGATTCCGGTCTCACCGCTTGTACCCAGCTGGAATGTCAGTTCAGGAAATGGCGTTCTAAAGGCAACCATAGGATACAGCTTGTGTCCAGTCATCGTCTGCAGCGGAGAGTTTTATGCTGATTTCAAAGTGCTGGACATACCGAACTTCGATGTGGTTCTAGGTATGGATTGGCTTGGAACTTTTTATGCTACCATCGACTGTCGACAAAGGAGGGTAGTATTCGAGATTCCAGACTACCCGGTCTTTTATTTTAAAAGCAGAGACCGTACCCTGGAGCCAAGTACCTACAAAGCGAAGCCAAGGGAAGCAGTAGTTGCAGCAGCTCAAGCGGAGGAAGAATCAAGACCAGATGTGGTTTGAGACTTCGACTATGTGTTTCCTGACGATATATCAGGTTTGCCTCCCGATCGACTCTTGAATTCAGCATTGATTTAGTACCAGGAGCACAACCGGTGATCAAAGCACCTTATAGATTAAGTCCGGAAGGTTTGAAAGAAGTCCGAACACAGTTGGACGAGTTACTGGCGAAAGGATGGATTCGTCCCAGCACTTCAAGTTGGGGATCACCTGTACTGCTTGTGAAGAAGAAGGAAGGTTCATACAGAATGTGCATCGATTACAAAGCCTTGAACGAAGTCACTATAAAGAACAAGTATCCACTCCTGCGCATCGACGATTTATTCGATCAGCTAAGTGGATCTTGTGTTTTCTCTAAATTAGATCTTCATTCAGGTTATCATCAAGTGAAGGTTAAGGAAGCTGATATTCATAAAACAGCTTTCAGAACTCGCTATGGACATTACAAATTTCTAGTGATTCTATTTAGAGTGACCAACGCACCAGCAATATTCATGAACCTAATGGATCAAGTTTTCCGGAAGTACTTAGACAGGTTTGTTGTCATTTTCATCGACGAAATCCTGATGTATTCTAAGAGTCGGAAAGAACATGCCGAACACCTACGAATTGTCCTGGAAACTCTTCGACAACACCAGCTCTATGCCAAGTACAGCAAGTGCGAGTTTTGGCTAAAGCAAGTTGGTTTTCTTGGACATATCATATCAGGTGATGGAATCTCTGTAGATCCAGTGAAAGTTTCAGCAGTTAGCAAATGGCCTACACCAAATTCATTGAAGGACATTCGAAGTTTCTCGGGTTTAGCTGGATATTACAGAAGGTTCATTGAAGGCTTTTCGAAGATAGCAACACCCCTGACCAAGCTCACACGTAAAGATGAAGATTTTGTGTGGTCAGAAGTATGCAAACAAGCTTTCGTAGAACTCAAATCGAGGTTGACATCAGCACCTATTCTCGTCATACCGGATCAATCTGGAGGATTCGAAGTGCATTGCGATGCATCCGGTAAGAGATTAGAATGTGTTCTACATCAGCACGGTAAGGTTGTGGTTTATGCTTCAAGACAACTGAAGACTCATAAGCGCAATTATCCGATGCATGACCTGGAGTTGGCAGCCGTCATCTTTTCTCTCAAGATTTGGCGCCATTATCTACTTGGTGAACGAGTGAACATCTACACAGATCATAAGAGCCTGAAGTACGTGTTTACTCAGAAGGAGTTGATTATGCGGCAGAGAAGATGGTTAGAACTCATGGCGGACTTTGACATCAACTTGCAATATCACCCAGGGAAGGTGAATGTGGTACCTGATGCACTTAGTCACCAACCATTATCGATGAGTCTCACCGCTCAGTGGAAGCTTCAACAAGACTTGCATCAGATGGAGATTGAAGTAGTCATGCCAGGTAACGCTTCAAGTTTGATGAATTTATAAGTTCAATCAACCATTGTCAATCAGATCAAAGCAGCTCAAGCAAGTGATGCTAAGTTGTAAAAGATCAGAGAACAAGTGGAGAATGGACTCAGAACAGACTTCATCATCCATGAAGACGGATCTTTGAGATACGGCAGCAGATCGTGTGTACCAAAAGGTCCTGTATGGGAAGAGTTAATGAAAGAAGCTCACATCTCTCCCTACTCAGTACATCCTGGAGGTACCAAAATGTACAAAGATCTACGTCAGAATTATTGGTGGCATGGAATGAAGCGTGAAGTAGCCAGAAGCGTCGCAAAATGTTTGGTGTGTCAGCAAGTAAAGGCTGATCATCACAGGACAGCTGGACTACTTCAACCGTTACCAATCCCAGAATGGAAGTGGCAACACATCACGATGGATTTTGTGACTGCTCTTCCGCTCAGCATAAAGGGTAACGATGTCGTATGGGTCATCGTGGATCGACTCACAAAGTCGGCTCACTTCATTCCATTTCGAGTTGGCCAATCTACTGAGACACTAGCAAAAAAGTACATGGAGGTAATAATCTATTTAAGATTTAAACTCTTCATAATGTACTATCTCTGATACCCATGAACTTATACAGGAAATTGTGAGACTTCATGGAGTACCGGTCTGCATTGTCTCCGATCGTGACACCAGGTTCCGATCGCAATTTTGGCAGAGTCTGCAAGCAAGCTTGGGAACAAGTTTGAACTTCAGCACGGCTTATCATCCATAAACAGATGATCAGTCTGAGCGAACTATTCAGATCTTGAAGGATATACTCAGAGCGTGTATGTTAGACTTCAAAGGATCGAGGGAAGATCACCTGCATCTTGTGGAGTTCTCGTACAACAACAGCTATCAAGCAAGCATAGGAATGGCACCTTTTGCAGCATTGTATGGAAGGAAGTGTCGATCACCATTAAGTTGGGACGACATCGGAGATAGGGAACTTCTTAGACCAGAGATGATAGTAGCGACTGTTGATGTAATTCGTACTATCAGGGAAAGGATGCGCATAGCCCAAGATCGATAGAAGCACTGGGTTGATGAAAAGAGACGACACTTGGAGTTCCATCCAGGAGATCACGTATTCTTTAAGATATCTCCGAACCGCGGAGTGATCCGATTTGGAAGACGGGGTAAATTAAGTCCGAGATACATTGGATCGTTCGACATACTCGAACGAGTCGGTGAAGTGACATACCGCTTAGCGCTTCCACCCTCATTGGAAGGAGTGCATAATTTGTTCCACATATCCCAACTCAGAAGGTATGTGAGTGACCCTAACCATGTTCTTGATCATTCCGAGCTCACTATACAGCTCGACTTGTCTTGTGAGCAACAACCTGTGGAGATCCTGGGCAGGAAAGTGAAGACACTTCAGAACAAGGAAGTTAACTTGGTCCGAGTGATGTGGAGGAAAGACACTCCAGGAGAGTCCACTTGGGAAAGGGAAGATGAAATGCGTGCAAGTTATCCTCACCTCTTTGTAAACTAGTCCTCAAATAAAAGTTGTAAATTTCGAAGACGAAATTTTTGTAAGGATGGTAGACTGTAACAACTCCATTTTTAGTGTACATAAATTTTCTTTAAATTTAAAGTATACTTGGAGTATTTAATGTTGTTGTTACCACTTTAAGTATTTATCTCACACCATAAGTACAAGAACGAGCTTATAACTCATTGGTAATACCTTGCACTGCTGAACCAAGCCACCAGAGTTCAAATCCTATGCCCCACAATATTTTTATATTTATTTTTGTTTTAAATTTTTAGAAGCCCAACAGTCCACACGAGATAACTCCAAAATTTCCCACTACCCATGAAAAACTAAATGCACCAGAGCCTACATCAGGAGACCCCCCACCTTCCCATGCCCCGACTCGGGCTGGCGCCGCCGGCCGGACTCGGCCGGACGGCCGAGTCCCCAACATGGGAGTTGTGCCTTTTCCTCTCCCCTACCCCCCTGCATACTTTAAATGTTTGGATCGTTTATAGAGAGCCCATTAACCACCATTTACTCCATTTTTTAATGATTTTCAATATATTTTTACATTTTATAAATTAAAACCCTTCATCTACCCTACCCCTAGCCTAACCCTATAAATACCAACCCTACACACTACTCCCTCACCCTAAACTCTTAGCCAACTCTCAAAAATTTCCAAGAAACCTTGTGTACTTTGAAATCGAGCACGAAGCGAAGCTACGGCGAATTTCCCGGCGAACTTCCGACGATCATTCTAGGAGCTCCCGGTGACGAAGCGACGCACCAGCGACTCTTTCCGATCAATCTCCCTCTTCTTGTTTTCTTAAACCGTAATTCTCATTTTCTATCTCTCTTTTCTATTATAAAAATACGGATTTACAAAACCCGACGGAATCGGAACAAATCTGATTTCCAATTCGGTTTTCTTATAAAATTTTCACTTCTCGTTAATACAATTATGCTTAAACTCTCTCATGTTGACTATTAAACACTAATCAACCAAATTGATCAAGTTTCATTTCATAAAATGATGTCTATTTCACTTTATCGTATTTTTTATTTAAATACCACATTGTTTCAATTATACATTTAACTTCATTCAACTTGCTATACCTTTAAATAGACCACGATGTAATGACCTAGCTCCTCACACACTCATATGCAACATAACACGATACCCTCGAGAACTTAGAATACGGGAAAACAAACATTTACATTTAAATACCCTTTACTTAATAAAACTATTTCTAAAAGATTTAGTATTGATATATCTTTACAAATAAATAACCTTTGAGCTGATAAAAAATATCTAGACTCAGCCAATTAAGGACTATCACACTCATTAGCACAGGGCATTCAGTCGTTTATCTAAACCTGATTTTGTGGTGTCTAGGCAAGATAAGTGAGAAAGGTAACTTTAAATGGCCCGTCTCATGGTGATTCGTGAGCGGATCCCTCCTTTCTTCACTTGTACTTACCTGGCCACAATTGGCGGTGAAGATGCGATTTGAGGTATCTCACAACTTGTCGCTTTGGACCAGTTAGGAGCAGTCTAGTTGACTTAGGAGACCCTAGATATAGAATACGGGAAATAGACATCTTTACAAAAAAATACCATAATTAATAAAACCGTTTTTCCTTAATAATTAGTATTTATACAAATCTTTGCAAAGCACCGCTACAACCTAATTGGGGAACCTGTTCGGGATGGTGCGGATTACGCACATCCTCGGGCTTAGTAGTGCGAGATTCAGATCTCCGCAAGGAGCATTCGGTCTCGAAAGATTTAAAATACGACATCTTAAGAAAACGAGATTTTTATAACATAATATATATAATAAAAATTATTTTCATATAAATATATGTATATGTAACATTAAAATATTATTTTGAATCATTATAAATATTCCAACACTTTTCAAAAATCACAAGAATCATTTTACATTAAAATACCATGAATTCCATACAAATCAATATTACAAATAAATACCTTTATTTATGAAATTAGGATATGTTCACTAGAAATATCACAAAGTAAAATATACATTCACTACAACTCTAAAGACGAATAATAAATACTTGGGGTGTATTTTGACAAGTATATAAAAGTATTTTTACATAAAAACCCCTCAAGTTCTATAATTTACCCTAAGGACCATAGTAAACATAGGTTTAAGCGGGACTAATCTCTTGAGCCTCAGGGAGCCGGAGAAGTGGGTGCTTGCCTATTTAATGTAGACAACTTAATAATGGTGTTATCAATACGGTAATCGTCTTTGAAAAAGACACAAATTCTGTCGTCCATGTGCAGCGGTTACCGATAACATCAAAACAATCAGGACTTCAATTTACTTTCTAATTGTCTTACTCATAGTGAATCTCGTTATAATCTGACTTGAATATGATTCAAGTACAATCTACAATCTACAATATTCCAATTCAACATGATTCCATGAATCCATTATACAACTTGACTTAACCGAACCTTGGATATACATTCCATTTACATGATTCTACGGTTATATCCGTTTACTGATATCATGGTTTCGGTCGGTCAATCAATTATACCATCAATATAATTTACAAAACAAACAAAACAAATAGGACATCTCGGGGTTTAAGGGGTAGATTGGTACGGAAGGTGTTAGAAGTGGCACGAGACTGTAAGACTTAATACACCTAACATGAATTCAGTTGCTGTTGTACCGTGGCATAAACGGTTCTTTGTACTATACTTGCCTCTAGTCTCTGGAATATAGAGACTCCTCTCGTATATACTGGCATTCTTCTGTACCAAGCTACAAATAATACAACATTACAATAAGATAATACAACTTTAAAAGATACCTTATTATTCTGTCTATTCTACTTTCCTCTTATCTTTGGGACTTACCAAGCGACATGTTCGCTGACGACATTCTCTTTCATTCTTCTTTGAATGTCGTCAGGTAATTTGGACACGTCAGAGATCGAGCCTACTGCTGAAGACTTAGATCAGTTTGCTGAAGACCCAGAGCTTTAGTTTCATTGTACACATTTCCTTTCAGTACTTTACATTCCTGTTATGCCATTGTTTAGGCATCGCTTTTGTTTCAGTTGTATTTACTTTTCATGCATTGTACAAAAGAATGTTAATAAATAAAGTTACTGTTCAGTTTATATATCTTGTCTCTTGTGTATTTACTTTTATATTGCTTAGATACGCTTAGCGTATTTATTTCAGAGTAAATACGTAGCGGACCAGTCCCGTCCCCTTCGCCGTACACCGAGAAACGGGGCATGACACGGTCAATCTCTTGGATGACTCATTTTTCCATCTTCACTTGGAGCAGCACGGTGATGCCAAATTATTGCCTCGGCTGTTTTCTTGCACCTGAATAGTCTCTGCAGCCTCTGTATTATGGGAAAATATCGTGCTATCTTGACATGTATATCGGGCTTCTTATCAGATTCTTTCGGCTTATACCTGGCCTCTCTACATGTTGGACATACTTTCGAATCTGAATTTTCTTTCCGGTACAACACGCAATTTTTAGGACATGCATGAATTTTCTCACACTTCAAATCCAAATCAGACATCATCTTCTGGGCTCCGTACCAGCTGTCGGGCACGTTATTTTCCGGGGGCATAGAATCTTTTAGGAACTTCAGAAATATCATGAATGACTTGTTGCTACATCCATTTAAGCACTTAATCTGGAAAAGTTGGATGAACCATGATAGGGTGGAATACTTTGCATTCTCATAAATCGGTCTTCTAGCATCATTCATGAACTTTTCATACTTATCCGCATGCGGTCCTTGACCGGAAGGAATGTTATCTTCGGTAGGAATACTATCACCCAGGGTAGCCTCTACCATATCCTCCATTTCTTCTCCTAGAAAGAAGTTATCGTCTTCTTCCTCTTCTGCCGCATTACCGGCTTTTCCTTTTTCTTCTGCCGCATTACCGTCTTCTTCTTGTCATTTCCCGTGATATAGCCAGGTTGTATAAAGTCTAGTAAAACTATATTTAACGATGTGAAGTTCTACGATTTCTACCTTCTGCAAGAACTTATTCACACATCTATCGCACGGGCAGAGAATCTTCTCTAACACGATCTTATTATGTGCGCGTGCAAATTCAATGAAAGACGCAACTCCTGTGACAAACTTAGATTGCATGTGTTGTTATTAATCCACGTACATCCAGTCCTTAACTCTGATGTACTCATGGGCCATGTTAGACTGTATAACATATAAATTGTAAGTTATGGTGACTATATAGAGAAATCAAAGAACATGATGGTTACTGACAAAGAAGAAAATCCGTAGAGGCAAGTTTGTCGTTGAAAAGAATAAATTATCGATAAACAAAATTAGATTTGAAGATAAACAAGTATGAGTCATATTCTGTGTATGTGTATTTCAATTTATGATTTCGCTTAAGTGTAGGGTTGTTAGTGTGTATGTGTTTTGTGTATGCGTTTGTTGTGTATTCATATTGTCACGCCCCTCTTCCCAGTGTACGGGCAGAGGGCGCGACGAGACCGCTACGTATTTACTCAGAAGTAAATACGCTAAGCGTAACTAAGCAATATAAAAGAAATATACACAAGAGAAAAATGTAATGAACAACAACTTTATTTATTAACATTCTTTTACAGTACATGGAAAATTAAATACATGGAATGAAAGCAATGCCTAAATAGTGGCATAACAGGAATGAAAATACAGAATGTAAATGTGTACAAGGAATCTAAAGATCTGGGTCGAAAGCTAGCTGGTCCAAATCCTCGCTGGTGGGCTCGATCTCCCGTGAGTCTGAATCACCTGACGACATTCCAAAGAAGAAGAAAGAGAATATCGTCAGCGAACAAATCGCTCGGTAAGTCCCAAAAAATGAAAGAAGTAGAATAGACAGAGAGAGAAAATGTAACTTTTAAAGTTATATTATATTATTAACGTTGTTGTTTGTAGCTTGGTACAGAAAATGCCAGTGTATACGAGAGGAGTCTCAATAGACTAGAGACTACGGTATATAGAGTACAAGGCTCCGTCGATAATACCACGGAACAACGGTATGGATGTAATTACGTCTTAAGTGACCACCTCATGCCACCTTTAACATATTCTATACCAGTCTACCCCTTTATAACCCCGTGATATCTTGATTGTATTGTTATATTGTTTGTATTGTATATTGAATATAGACGGACGACTTGCCGAAAGCATGATATCAGTAATGGAACGGATATAATGGATGAACATGTAAATGGAATATATGCATGGTTCGGTTCAGTCAATGTAGTTGATATAGATTGAATAGATCGATGCATAGATCCATGTTGTATTGTAGTTTTGATACTTGAATCACATTCAAGTCAGATTGATTATATTGAGACTTAGTCTGAGTCAGACAATTAGAAAAGAAATTGAATCCTGAATTAGGTTTTGGTGTTATCGGTAACCGCTGCACATGGACGGCAGGATTTATATCTTTTTCAAAGAGGATTACCGTGTCGATAACACCGTTTGTTAAGTTGTCTACCTTAAATAGGCAATCACCCATATCTCCGGCTCCCTGAAGCTCAAGAGACTGGTCCCGCTTAAACCTATGTTTACTAGGGTCCTTATTGTAATTTAGTATAACTTAAAGGGGTTTTATGTAAAAATAATTTTGTATAATTTTCAAAATACACCTCAAGTATTTTATTATCGTCTTTAAAGTTTTCATTGATGTATATTTTATCATTGTGACATTTCTAGTGAATAAAACCTATTTTTCATAATATATGGTATTTATTTGTAAAGTATTGAACTTGTATGGAATTGCATGGTATTTTCATGTAAAATGATTCCTTTTGATTTAGAAAAGTTGGAATATTTATACTATATCAAAAATAGATATTTTGATAATACATATATATTTATAAAATAATTTAATTTATTATTTTCTAGAAATCTCATTTTCTTAAGATATTTGTATTTTTAAATCTTTCGAGACCGTATGCTCCTTGCGGAGGTCTGCATCTCGCACTACTAAGCCCGAGGATGTGCGATAATCCGCACCATCCCAAACTGGTTTCCTGAAATGGGTTGAAGCGGCGCATTGCAAAGATTTGTTAAAAATACATATCTTGTAGAAAAAGGTTTTTATAAGTTTGAGGTAGTTTTGTGTAAAATCGTATTTTTCCAAAAATATGTTCCCAAAAATTATCGTGTTATGTTACATATATGTGTTGTGAGGAGGTAGGTCATTATCTCGTGAACTATCTAAAGGTATAGCAAGGGGTAATGATGTTTTATGTCAGAACTAAACTATATGGTATTTTTCTGTAAAAGTGCTATAAAAATTGAAATATAAATTCTTTTGATATGAAACTTGTCAATATGTTTTGTTAATATTTAATGATCATGATGGGAGAGTTTGGTATTATTTTTCTTTAGAAAAATATGATTTTTAAGGAAAAACCGAATCGGAAGTCGAATTAACTCCGCTTCCGTTGGGTTTTAGAATTCTAAGTTTTTAGAATAGTAAAGAGAAGGGGAGAAAGGACTTATGGGTTTGTAGTGTAGAGAAGAGGGAAAGGAAGAAGTGGGAGGGGCCGGTGCGTCGTTTCGTCGCCAGTATCTTCTCGAATCATTGTCGGAAGTTCGCCGGAGCTTTGCCCTTTGTTAACTCCGCTTGCACACAAAAAGTCAAGAGATTTTTCTTGAGAGTTTGGACAGGGATTTGGAAGTGAGGAGGGGTGAGTTTAGGTGTGGTATTTATAGGAAAAATTAGGGTTAGGGTGTGATAAAAAAATGAATTAAAAATATGCATTAAAAAGAGTTTAATTGGATTTTATTAGTCTCTGTAAATGTGCAGGGATTTTAAACTGTACAGGGGTTATAGGGAGGCAAAGAGGCACAGATGTCAAGAAGGGAAAAATCCTATTTGGGCGAGTTCGGCCGGCGGTGTCGGCTGATTCAGGCGCGTCGCCGGCCGAGTCAGGCCGGGTCTCGTCGCCACATGTCCCCCGTCGCTTGGTCTACCTCCTGGACTCATTTGTTTTTAGTGTGACCTTTGGGTTTACGGGTTATGCACGTATAGACTCTTGGACTTCTAAAAGATTAAAAAAAACTAATTAAAAATAATGTGGCTGATGGGATTTGAACTCTGGTGCTTTGGTTCAGCAGTGTAAGGTCTTACCAATGAGCTACAAGCTCTTTCTTGCTGTTCAAAAGCAAATCAAACTTATAACTTGTGCTCAAGCAAAAGTACCCATTTCTGTATTTTTGAAAAAAAAATTATACAGAAAGTTTAGGGTTGTTACATTCTACCCTCCTTATAAAAATTTCGTCCTCAAAATTTGTAAAAGGAAAGTGTAACAGATTCAAGGAAAGTTTGGTGACCGAAATACTGATAGTGTATGAAAAATAACAAAGCGATACAAGGGTTTTGCGAATGTGAAAAAGAATTACCAGTGTTACCTTGACCTACAGTCTCGGATTCTACGGATGCTAATGTGAAAGTCTGACGCCGTGGTACATTCCTCTTAGCTAGAGGCACGTTCTGTCCTTGGGGAATGTTTCTCTGCCCTCGAGGCATGTCCCTCATTGCCTGTTGGAATTGGAGAGTAGGCTGTGCAGGTGGTGGAACTGGGAGTGCAAGATGAGATGCAGGAGCCTGGATAGCTGGCCGCTGCGGGTAGTTGGTGTGTGTGTGAGCTGAATTGCGTCTATAAGGACAATTTCCAATGTCGTGATTGGATGCGCCACAAACTAAGTATAGGCCTTTTACGCGCCTACAGTCCTTCCACAAGCGTCATTCCCTCTTGCAATAGAAGCAAAAGTCGGGACTTGGCTGATTATCTGTTACTTCCGGTCTCCTTGGTTCAAATGTTATCCTTGAAGAGGCTCCTCCTGTAATCTGAGTGGCAGGGCGCTTCACTCCGGCAGATTGAGCTCTGCCCTTCCTCTTCACCACTGCATCATATCGTCGGGCAGCCTTTAAAGACAAATCATGCGTTGGGAAATCCCCTGTAGCTAATGCAGCTTGGATTTCCTGGTCTAACCCTTGCTGAAATCTTCTGGCCCTGATCTCAGCAGTCGGTATCAAGTGTGCCGCGAATCTGTTGTGGTCTAGTGTTAGCTGTGTAGTATGAGATGTTTGAAAATCGAAATATAGAGACATATCTTACTGACTGAGCATGGTAAACTCAGCATCATACTCATCTACTGATTTGGTCCACATTGAATCTTGTTGCAGATGGATGAACTGCTGTTCGATATCAAAGCGGGCAGTCTCAGGGAAGTACTTTGCGTCGAACATATTACGGAAAAGCTTCCATTCGACGGGTTGATCAAGACGGATTTCTTCCGCCTTCCACCAAACCCGTGCATTGTCCGTGAGCTGAAACTTCGCAACTTGGACCTAAGCTATCTCTGGCACTTGTGCTACTGCCATATCATCTTCGATACTTTGAGCCCATTCCTCTGCTTCCAGAGGGCTCTCTTTTCCTGAGAAGTTCTTGGGGTGCAGTGCCCGGAATTGCTTCACTCCGGGTGCTTCCGCTTCTGGACGGTTCAAGAGAATAGCAGTTTACTTCTGCTGTCCTTCCAGGAGGCTGCGGATCGCCTCAAGTAATACCGTCTGCTCATTGATCGGAGCAGCTATGGCAGGTGTGAGTGGTAGTGGTGGGGGAGTGTTGTTGACATTCGTGCTGGTGTTGTTTGGGGAATCCATAACCTTGAAAGAAAAATTTGGTTTATGATAGATTCAAAGTATATAAAATGATAAGATTCAAGAAGTATGAATTGTAAAGAATGTTTTCAGTTGCTGGTTCTTGTATTATATTGCTTAGGTTGTCCATACAGTGCTGAACTGTATGGTAGGGTTCCATACAGCTCTGACCTAGATGGACCACCAACAAAACTTGTCACATCCCGCTTCCCAGTGTACGGGCAAAGGGCGCGACGAGGCCGCTACTTACTTACTCAGAAGTAAATACGCTAAGCGTAACTAAGCAATATAAAAGAAATATACACAAAGACAAATGTAATGAACAACAACTTTATTTATTAACATTCTTTTACATTACATGGAAAAGTAAATACATGGAATGAAAGCAATGCCTAAACAGTGGCATAACAGGAATGAAAATACAGAATGTAAATGTGTACAAGGAATCTAAAGATCTGGGTCGAAAGCTAGCTGGTCCAAATTCTCGCTGGTGGGCTCGATCTTCCGTGAGTCCGAATCACCAGACAACATTCCAAAGAAGAAGAAAGAGAATGTCGTCAGTGAACAAATCGCTTGGTAAGTCCCAAAGAATGAGAGAAATAGAATAGACAGAGAGAGAGTGTAACTTTTAAAGTTGTATTATATTGCTAACACTGTTGTTTGTAGCTTGGTACAGAAGATGCCAGTGTGTACGAGAGGAGTCTCACTAGACCAGAGACTAGGGTATATGGAGTACAAGGCTCCATCGATAATACCACGGAACAACGGCATGGATGTAATTACGTCTTAAGTGACCACCTCGTACCACCTTTAACATATTCCGTACCAATCTATCCCTTTATAACCCCGCGATGTCTTGATTGTATTATTGTATTGTTTGTATTGTATATTGAATATAGACGGATGACTTGCCGAAACCATGATATCAGTAATGGAACGGATATAATGAATGAACATGTAAATGGAATATATCCATGATTCGGTTCAGTCAATGTAATTGATATAGATTGAATAGACGGATTCATAGATTCATGTTGTATTGTAGTTTTGATACTTGAATCATATTCAAGTCAGATTTATTATATTGAGATTTAGTCTGAGTCAGACAATTAGAAAAGAAATTGAATCCTGAGTTAGGTTTTGGTGTTATCGGTAACCGCTGCACATGGACGGCAGGATTTATGTCTTTTTCAAAGACGATTACCGTGTCGATAACACCGTTTTTTAAGCTGTCTACCTTAAATAGGCAAGCACCCATATCTCCCGCTCCGTGAGGCTCAAGAGACCGGTCCCGCTTAAACCTATGTTTATTAGGGTTCTTATTGTAATTTAGTATAACTTGAGAGGGTTTTATGTAAAAATAATTTTGTATAATTTTCAAAATACACCTCAAGTATTTTATTATCGTCTTTAAAGTTTTCATTGATGTATATTTTATCATCATGACATTTATAGTGAATAAAACCTATTTTTCATAATATATGGTATTTATTTGTAAAGTATTGAACTTGTATGGAATTGCATGGTATTTTCATGTAAAGTGATTCTTTTTTATTTAGAAAAGTTGGAATATTTATACTATATCAAAAATAGATATTTTGATGATACATATATATTTATAAAATAATTTAATTTATTATTTTTCTAGAAATCTCATTTTCTTAAAATTTTTGTATTTTTAAATCTTTCGAGACCGTATGCTCCTTGCGAAGGTCTGCATCTCGCATTACTAAGCCCAAGGATGTGTGAAAATCCGCACCATCCGGAACGGCTTCCCCGAAATGGGTTGTAGCGGCGCATTGCAAAGATTTGTTAAAAATACATATCTTGTAGAAAAAGGTTTTTATAAGTTTGAGATAGTTTTGTGTAAAATCGTATTTTCCCAAAACTATGTTCCCAAAAATCATCATTCGATGTTACATATGTGTGTTGTGAGGACGTAGGTCATTATCTCGTGAACTATCTAAAGGTATAGCAAGGGGTAATGATGTTTTATGTCGGAACTAAACTATATGGTATTTTTCTGTAAAAGTGTTATAAAAATTGAAATATAAATTCTTTTGATTTGAAACTTGTCAATATGTTTTGTTAATGTTTAATGCTCATGATGGAAGAGTTTGGTATTATTGTTCTTAAGAAAAATATGATTTTTAAGGAAAAACCGAATCGGAAGTCGGATTAACTCCGCTTCTGTCGGGTTTTAGAATTCTAAGTTTTTAGAATAGTTAAGAGAAGGGGAGAAGGGACTTACGGGTTTGTAGTGTAGAGAAGAGGAAAAGGAAGAAGTGGGAAGCGCCGGTGCGTCATTTCATCACCGGTATCTCCTCGAATCGTCGTCGGAAGTTCGCCAGAGCTTCGCCCTTTGCTAACTCCACATGCACACAAAAAGTCTAGGGATTTTTCTTGAGAGTTTGGATAGAGATTTGGAAGTGAGGAGGGGTAAGTTTAGGTGTGGTATTTATAGGAAAAATTAGGATTAGAGTGTGATAAAAAAATGCATTAAAAATATGCATTAAAAAGAGTTTAATTAGATTTTATTAGCCTTTGTAAATGTGCAGGGATTTTAAACAGTACAGGGGTCATGGGGAGGCAATGAGGCACAGATGTCAAGAAGGAAAAAATCCGATTTGGGCGAGTTCGGCAAGCGGCGCCGGCCGATTCAGGCGCGTCGCCGGCCGAGTCAGGCCAGGTCTCGTCGCCACGTGTTCCCCGTCGCTTGGTCTACCTCCTGTACTCGTTTGTTTTTTGTGTGACCTTTGGGTTTACGGGTTATGCACTTGTAGACTCTTGGGCTTCTAAAAGATTAAAAGAAAACTAATTAAAAATAATGTGGCTGATGGGATTTGAACTCTGGTGCTTTGGTTCAACAGTGCAAGGTCTTACCAATGAGCAACAAGCTCCTTCTTGCTGTTCAAAAGAAAATCAAACTTATAATTTGTGCTCAGGCAAAAGTACCCCTTTCTGTATTTTTGAAAAAAATTGTACAGAAAGTTTAGGGTTGTTACACGTATTGTATGTATGTGTTTCGGCTGTCGGGGATAAGGCTTCTATCCCATTAAGAATATATAGAGCAAACACCCATTCGCTTGTGCTTTCATCTGTTTCGAGTAAATTTCGGCAGCACCTCCCCGCTGTTCTCCGAGTACACTGTAATAGAATAGATAATCATTTCAATGCTGTGAAACAACGTTGAAATGAATATCTAATCTATCTTTGTACACGAAGAACCAGCGGAAAAGTACCGACGAAATAACTCGAAACGTATTAAAACACAAGTGAATGCAGGTGTTTGCTTTGTACATTCCTAACTTGTCCACACTGGACAAATCTATTGGTTATTATACGATTGAATCTTCTCGTCAAATAGACTACATGACGGCTATTAGTACCGAACTATACCGTCCGATATTTAACAACCTTCGTATAGTTCTATGTCATGACGAACATCGAACGTATGTTAACCGATAAACGGGGATAGGTCGCTTTTTGATTTTCACATATGAATATCGATGAGAATATGAAAGTTTCATATTATCATCGAGTATCATATATTGGTTTTAATTTGAACATTTAACTTGAATAGGTTTTACATTTACGTTTCGTTTTTAACGGTTCGAAGTTTTTAGTTTAAGGTAAATTTTTCTTGCGTTTACGGTAAAATTATACGTTTACGTTATCATCGATCATCCCACTGAAAAAACTAGTGCACCCAAAACCCTAACCTTAATTAACCTAATTAACCCAAATTAACCCTAATCATCACCCTAACTCAAATTATCCCTAATTAACCCAATTAACCTAATTAACCCTAATCATCACCTTAACTTAAATTATCCCTAATTAACCTAAAATTAAGCTAATTAAACCAAATTAACCCTAATCAACATCCTAATACAAATACACTCTGTTTTACCTAATTAACCCAAATTAACCCTAACCCAAATCCTAATCCAAATTAACCTAACCCTAATCATCACTCAAACCCCAACCCAAATTAATTCTAGCCCAAACCAAAATTAACTCTAATTAGTCTAATTAACCCTAATCCTAACCCTAATCATCCCCAACCCTATTATACCTAATTAACCCAAACTAATCCTAATCCTAACCCTACCTAATTAACCCTAACCCTAAACCTAACCCTAACCCTACCTAATTAATCCTAACCCTAATTAACCCCCAATTAACCCGGCCCTAGCTATAACCCTAACCCTAACCCTAACCCTAAAATCAACAATAACACAAATTCCAAATTTTAAGTTCAAAATGAAAATTAACTCACCTTAGTAGTAGTTTTGCCGGCGGCAAAAAGCTCAACGAGGTGGAGGAGGCCGGGGATGGAGCTCGACGAGACTGTGGCGGCGGAAAAGAGCTCGACGAGTACGCGGCGATACTGTGGTGCCAACGACGACGAGAGTGTGGTAGTGCACGATGAGGAAGTCGACGACGATGGGTTTGGTGGTGACGAGGAAGACGACGACAGATGTGGTGGTGACGAGGCGTGTGCGGGAGATCGATCGATCGCGGGAGAGTTGGTGGGAAAATTTGGGACGATGGGAAATTACTGAGCTTTATTTTTTTTATAAATAACTCTTTGCTGTCCCTACGGATTAATCCATAAGGTCTTCTTTTGCGGCTCCGTGTGACCAAATAAAAGATTATATTTTAATATTTTTAAATTTATTTATGCCCCTACGGTGGACACCGCAGAGGTAAACCGTTGGCCCTACGGATTAATCCGTAGAGGTAGTAAAAAGTTACCCCTACGAATTCCTATATCCGTAAGGGCAACCCCTTATTATAGTAGTGGTGGTTGTAGGACTCCTTTGTAGGCTCCATTAAACTTCATAGAACAAGCTTGAGCATCTCCTCATAGATGATCCACCTTGATGGCTCAAGACTTTGGTTTCAAACTCCAAAGAGTTAACTATGAAAATTAGAGTGCTAAGCTAATCATCCTAGTGTTATAGTTTTATCTCACTAATAAATTTATCTCTTTGTTTTTCTTTTTTTTTTCTTTTTCTTTTTGTAATGAGAGGAGGAAGAATTTGTAATGAGAGGAGGAAGAAGAAAGAGCTCTCTTTTGATAAGAGAGAGTAAGAAAAAAATTATGAACTTTCTAAAAATGGTTACCATAATTTATTTTATCTCAACAAAATCCAAGCCCTTAGATTATACCAACTCTCCAAGTGTCAACCTCCTCCTCTTGATTACTCATTTCAGCAAAATGGTGAAGGGTGAGCATATGTTGCACTCTAGGAATAGCATAAACTTTTAGAAAAAGAAACGAAAACAAAAGAATTAAACTAATTACAATTTGCATAATTATATAAATGTATAATTATAAATACATAACCATACACTTGTAATTAATTTCTAATGTATTAAAATACATAAAGAGACAAAATTAATTAGCGACAAAATACTACTAAATACATACACTAAATATATGTATTTAATATTAAATCGAAACCCCATTTAATATCCCTCTTTGTAAAAAGAGCGGCTAGTATTTCAATCGTCCGGTTACCATCAGTGTATCCAATACACTAGTTTTAACCGGACCCCCGCATGTACCCAGTACGGCAATTGCAACATTTTTCCAAAATCGGAAACCCTCTGTGTGGGACTCTAAAAAATTGATAATACGCTGTCAGTGATTTCACTGAAGAAAACCCTGAAGAACTCATAAGCATGTCAGTGGCAGCAGCTGTACGTAACAGCTACCCATGTATCTGTCGAAAAGGAGATCGACAAGCAAATTTATCTGAAACCCTAACTGAGCCTATCAGTGACATTCACCATACAGCCCGGTATGTTTGTCTGAGAATATCGCATATCAAGTTTAGGGGTGGTAAATATCAGACCCTTAATAATATGATAAGTCATGTCAGTATCAAGCCTATCACCAATCGAGAAACTACTGAACACCATAAGTAAATCTTATCTGCCTGGACCCCGGTCTTGTGGTGATGGCTGTAGAGTGTTTTTCACCACCCTATTGATATAGGAATGCGCGTTTCTTGTCAGACATATTACAGATTCCCCATAACTGAGGTAGACAGGGGTTTATTGATCGTGTGACTCTAAATCTCCGGCAACTGCGGACTAAACTACCGTTAATTACCCATCGCTTTTAGAGCGAGAGAATCTCCGATTGACAAGTCAAACTGGTCATGCGAACCCAACGTGATGCGTTGGTACATGAAAGTAATGCAGAAGGGTGTGTTACATTTCAATTTTTTATTTTTATAGAATATTTACAAGAAAACAGAGGTGAGGGGTGTATGTGTGCACCTCATGCGCACTTAACAAAGTGAACACATGTCAAGGTATGCACATGACAAGTGCGCACCTGGCAAGGTGCATGGGAGTAAGAGGGCCAAAGGGTCTCGAATAGGCCAAAAGGTCCAGAAAGGTACGTACTTGGGGAGGTACGCGCCTAACGATGTGTGCACCAGGGCCGATGTGCACTTAGCACGATGTACACTCAACGGGGTGCGCATATAGCCTAATAGGCACCTAGCACGGTGTGCATCTAGCACGGTGCGCATCTAGCACAATGAAAGTAAGGGTCGAAACCCAATGAAGCTCGAGCCCCAAAACACAAAAACTTTGACTTGAGAATATCAAAGGGGGCTCTTTCCCGGCTGACACGGCTGTGGTCGCAGAATTGCTAATTTTCACGGCTGACACGGCTGACCGGGCTTTGGAACTTCATAAATTTTAACTTGGCCGGAGCCCTGACCCTTTTGTTGGCTCTATATCTAAGCCGCTTCTGCCTTAGCTTTTCCGTTTTGAGCACTTAGCGGGCTTCTGCTCTTCGGGAAGCCGCTGTATGCCGAGTGGTGGAGAGCCTTGAAAACACGTCTGATCGTGCACTTGTAGGAGGCATTGCTTGAGCTTTCCTATGATGTTTGACGATTTCCCATGATGTTTGACGATTTCCCTTATTTCGGCGATCTTGCTCCCAACTGGAGAGATGGAGATCGTTTGAATACCGGTTTACGTTTGGATTGTGATGCTTTAGCGATCACGACATTCGGCTTCCTGCCCCTTGAGGTCAATTTGGCCACTTGGTTTGGTGGGGTCTCGATGAGCGCTTTCGGCAAAGTAGATGATGACGGAACCAAATTGATGGAGCGGTTCCTCCCACTGCCGATTGAGACTTAAGGGGAGAATTATGTGAGCATTGGCCTTGACTATGTACAGGATCGGAGTTGTCTCAGAGATCGAACTGGTTCTTGGATACATTCTCGCTGAGTTTGCAAATTGCTGTTGAAAAGTTTTTATACTGCACAAATAAGCATGATTTCAGTACAGGAAATCAATATATATGTTGATCAAGTTCGCATGAATATTCAACCCGAAATATGGGAGGAAAGACGTGGTCCCACTGGGCGTGCCAGAATCTGTATAGTGTTTTTCACCACCCTGTTAAGATAGAAATGTGCATCGCTTATCAGGCATATTACAGATTCCCCTGCCTGAGATAGACATGGATTTATTGATTGTGGGGCTCCAAATCTCTGACAATCGCGAACTAAGCTGTTGTTTATTACCTCTCG
Organism: Agapanthus africanus; assembly: GCA_030015575.1. Lineage (NCBI taxonomy): Eukaryota > Viridiplantae > Streptophyta > Magnoliopsida > Asparagales > Amaryllidaceae > Agapanthus > Agapanthus africanus. The sequence goes on along the minus strand of CM057343.1, from coordinate 11,523,769 downwards.
CTTTTAGAGCGAGAGAACCTCTAATTGACGGATCAAACTGATCATGCGAACCTAACGTGATGCGTTCGTACTTGAAAGTAATGCAGAAGGGTGTGTTTCATTTCAATTTTTTTTTATTTTTATAGAATATTTACAAGAAAATAGAGGTGAGGGATGTATGTGTGTGCCACATGTGCACTTAACAAAGTGAACACGTGGCAAGGTACACACATGGTGGGTGCGCGTCTTGGTAGGTGCGCACTTGTCACTTGCGCACCTTGCCACGTGTTCACTTTGTTAAATGCGCATGTGGCACACACATACACTCCTCACCTCTGTTTTCTTATAAATATTCTATAAAAATAAAAAATGGAATGGAACACGCCCTTCTACATTACTTTCAAGTATCAACGCATCATGTTGGATTCTCATGACCAGTTTGACCCGACAATCGTAGGATCTCTCGCTCTAAAAGCGAGGGGTAATTAACGGTGGTTTAGTACGCGGTTGCCGAAGATTTGGAGCCCCACAATCAATAAATCCATATCTATCTCGGGCAGGAGGGATTTGTAATATGCCTTACAAGCGATGCGTATTCATATCTCAATAGGGTGGTGAAAAACACTTTACAATGACCAACTGTACACAGCGTGATATCAACTCCCAATACAAAGATAGACGAATCCCCTCTATCGCTCACTTCCTCCAAGTGCTTCGGAACTGCACCCAAAAACTATTTGTTTGCACGACTTTTTAAAGTCATGGTAGGGTAGTAATCAAACTACAGTGGGAACACACTCGAGACGAATGACGATTTCGGATCGACAGATTAATCTGTACTCATATCACCTGAGAACTGCTAGATGACGATAGATATAGTACTATCTAGCAGTTCCCGGCGAGCCCATCCAGTGTAACTCATAACCTAATGAGCACATGTATACAATTTTTGGTGTCATACACCAATGGTTGTGGGACAGGCCACCTCCCCTCTCAGGAATAAGAAACATATACACTAGTGTACTATGGAATATCGATACCCTGTCTCGATACTCTTACAACTAAAGACATTTAAGGATGTGCTTATAGACTACCCAGCCCCAACGAGTATGATCACCATCATAACGCTGGTAGTCAAACAAAGATCTTATGGGCTTTATCAACATGTATGATCGATACATAATAATAAGTAAAACATATCGTATGTTAAGATAAAAACAAACCAGATAACATATTATCATATCGAGCAAGACCATCATAAACAAATATATATCCCAAGCATCCAAAATATAATGTACAATTCTATAATATACAATAATGGCTTCTAGGGCATACATATCTAACATGTTTGTCATGGCATTTTATTTGTGTATTTGGGCAGAAAGAAATGCCTAAGTTTTCACAGAGAAAAAATATCTTTTTTAGTTGTCCTTCATAAAATCTTCATAAAATCAATATGCTTATGAAGTTTTGGATAAATACTTCAAAAAGAAAACGGAAATCTTCTAAATAGAGTTGTAGAGTATCTTTTTAATCTTCTAGGTTATATAATATTTTTGGCTAAATTTCAACTTTCTACCATGAACTTTGAGCATTTTCCATGAATGTTACCTTGAACTTTTAAAATAATAAATTCCTACCATGAACTTTCAGAGTATGACAAAACTATCATAATGGTGACAACGGAAAATTAGAAAATGATTGTACTACCCTTTTATATAAATTACCAAAAAAAAAGAATTATCATTTTTTTTAGAATTTAATTTAAAATATACTACCTTTTATATAAACAAACAAAAGAATTAAAAAAAAGGTGAATTCCTTTTCTTTTGTAATTTATATAAAAGGAAGGTATAGTCATTATCTAATTTTCCGCCGTTATGATAGTTTTGTGATACTTGAAAAGTTAATTGTAGCAATCTATCATTTTGAAAGTTCTGGATATCATTCATGAAAAATTTCTAAAGTTCATGATAGCAAGTTGAAATTTAACCTATATTTTTTTCCTTTTTGAAAGATAAATTGTTATGAGATTCATATGCTATATTTTTTTATCTTTTTATTCTTTCATTTTATAATTTTAATGAAATGTTTTTCTGGCTAAGTTTTTTCAACCCTGTCCATATTTCACCAAAAAAAAAAAAGAACAAAAGAACCAAAAAACTGCCCCAGATGATACAACTCTCTGCAATCAAGATTCCACATGCACAATGAAACCAAAAGGAAAGAAAAGTTGTTCTCTCTTACTACTTTGCCCAAACAAAGGATACAAAATAAAAAAAAGAAATACCACTGCTATTTCAAGGGTAGTTCTGGCTCATGATGTTAATTCCATGGAAACCTAGCTACAAAACAGAGGACAAGCAAGTTAACTAACCCTGATGATACAACTCTCTTCAATCGAGATTCCACATGCACAATGTACCAAAAAGAAAGAGAAGCTGTTCTCTCTTACAACTTTGCTCAAACAAAAGTACACAAAATTAAAAAAAGAAAAGAAATAATACTGCTAGTTTAAGGGTAGCCATGGTTCATGATGTTAATTCCATAGAAAACTAGCCACAAAACAGAGGATAAGCAAGTTAACTAACCCTGATGATGCAACTCTCTTCAATCAAGATTACACATGCACAATGTACCAAAAAGAAAGAGAAGTTGTTCTATCTTACAACTTTGCTCAATCATAAGTATACAAAAATAAAAGAAAAGAGGATTCCTTTATGTGTTTTGGTGGCCAAAGGTGAGATTCCACACTCTTGAAAGTGCATTAGATAACATGCGACGTGTCCGGTTAATTGCAGGGAGAGAACATATGATTAAGTTCTTGAAAAGGTCAATGATGGATATTCTGTTTGCCGCGATGATGGTCGTGGTGGAAGTGGTGTTATTGGCGGCGGACCGCTGGAATCGAACATTGCAAACCTTTTCCCTCTTTCTCTTCTTCGTTATCTCAGATTACCGTGGGCATGCAAGGGCTGTCGGCCTTTGAGGAGATGGTCCGCTGCTTAGGGGAGCTATCACAGCCATTCTTTGTTTCTTGGAAAGAACTAGATCATTTTGTCTTTCTTTTTATTTTTTATTTTTTTGGGGGGGAAGAAGGAAGAAAACTGGAGATTTATATAATTACAGCAACAAGAAGTTTTAATAAATAGTCTATTCGAAGCGGTTATGCTTTGTTTTGATTGGGTCGGCATCCATTTGGGATTTCGTTGGATATGTTGGTACAATTTTAGACCTGAACCCTCATTGCTTTATTTATTTGTACACTCTGGAACTAGAATGTTTCAAACTTCTCTTCTTCTTGTTTGCTTTGTAAATAGAAAATCCACGAGTTTCGAGTACGATAGCATGCAAAATATTATGAAACTCGAGAAAATCGATATTCTGCGATTTTAGTGAGCTAGAATGTGAAATGTTGAGGAAGTCGAGAGAACTCATAATTCACAATATTCTATTTTTCTTACAGGTTAAATGCAAAATGTTGCAGGTTATAACATTCGAAATTTTGAGACAACTCGAGAAAACTGATTATTGGCGATATTTGTGGGTTACAACATGCGAAGTATCGAAAAACTCAAGAAAATTGAAAATCTGCGATGTTCGCTAGTTATAATATTCAAAATTTTGAAAAACCCAAGAAAACTGATAATTCACGATATTCGTGGTTATACCATGCGAATTGTTGGGAATAACATTTGAAATATTGAGAAAGTTAAGAAACTAATAATTCACGATATTCATAGATAAATAACATGTGAAATGTTATTAGACTCGAAAAAATGAAAAATATGCGGTATTCATTGGTTATAGCATTCAAAATGTTGAAAAACTCGAGAGAAAAAACCTGATAATTCATGTGTTGTAACGTGCAAAATGTTGAAATTCTTGAGAAACCTAAAAATCTGGGACATTCGTTGCTCATAACATTAGAAAATGTTTTTAAAAAAATTTGAGAAAACTGAAATCGTGGGTTATAGCGAGGGTTGTGCACAGGTCGGATTGTGCGGGTTTTGGACCATAAATGAACCCGAACTCGCTAGTGCGGGCGGGTTTTCAGTCACTTTAAACTTGCCCGTTGGAACAGGTAGATAAACCCGAACCCACTCGGTTCGGACAAGTGTCAAGCCCGGGCTCGGGTTTCATTAGTTCGGACGGGTTAAATATGGTTTCAGGTAATCGACGGTTTCACTTATTAAATTTGACTTTTCATTTATATGAAATAAAACAATAAACTACTAGCTTGATCCTAATTAAACAATAATTTTGTAGCATCTCTTGATATTAGAAGTTGAAATATTAGTTTGGATTCTATGACTGAGAAATAAAAAGTTTTCGTATTTAATTTAAATAGATAAAAAGATAAAAGAATAGAGAAAAGAATAAAAAAGAAGGAGGCTCAATTGATCTTTAGATTTTGAGAAGTAAGAAAAAGGTTTAGATAACCTATATAGGTGTAGGGTATTGATCTTAGCCATATAATTAATTTTAGCAACGGCTTAGATGTTTATTAAGAGAGCGGGTTCGGGTCGGTCGTGGGCCGCTACGGGTTACGTGGGGGTTGCAGGTTCAGGCACGGGCGGAATGTAAAAAATTTAATACATGTCTTATTCAAATGCAGGCGAGGTTCGGGTTTTGAACTCGTCGCATTCAAGCGGTTTCAGAGTGGTCATTTTACCTATCTAAAAGGGCGGGTTTGAGCAGGTAACGGGTCCAAACCAAACCCGGTGAACACCCCTGGTTATATCATTCGAAAAAACTGAAATTCCATGAAATTTGTTGGATATAGCATTCGAAATGTTGAAATACTTGAGAAACAGACAATTTGTGATATTCGAAGGTTATAGCATGTGAAAGTTTGAAAGGCATTTAAAAACTGAAAATCAGCGACATTTTTTGTTTTTAACATTCAAATTGGTGAGAAACTCGAGAAAACCGCTAATTCGCAATATTCGTAAGTTATAACATGTGAAATGTTGAAAGATATGAGAAAACTGAAAATCCACGACATTCGTTAATTATATCTTTCGTAATTTGGATAAACTCAAAAAAACTGATAATTCATGATATTTGATATTGCATGAAAATACTAGTTATAACCATTTGGAGAGAAAAAAACTGCAGTCAGCAACAATTTGAGATATGAACCTAATATTAGAATAGAAAATGAACTCAAATCATATTAACAAAGGAAGCTCAAGTTTTAACAGAAGGCACAGGCACGCACACATATTAGACCTTGTTTTGATTTTTCATTTGATTGAATCTCTCTTCTTTTCTTTGTTTCTTTCTTTTCCTTCTCTTGCACAAAGTATTTTTATGCAATAAATGTAAAGTTCTAATCAAATCCTGTTTCTTAGATTAGAGCTGATTCAGGAACAACTCCAAGTTAATTGAGAAAACTTATTTACTTAAATTCATACCTTCTTCAACTGATCGATAATCTGAAGTAGGACTTCTTTCCCAGCTATCAACTCCATATAAAAATACATTTATGTTTCAATGAATTTGCGTTCCTACATCACATTAATTTCAATTATGAGATAAATGGAAGATATCAAGAATATTTCCCCATTCTGAACCTCTTTTTTTGGGAAAAAGAGATATCTTACCGTATAGTCATTAAAAGCTCTCCTTAACATATACATTCCTTCCGCAGTTACCATATAGGTACATGCAGCTAATATTTGTGACTCTACCAAAGCTTTTGGGCACGGGACTGCTCTTTAGCAAGTCTGAATCAACCAAAATGAAACAGATATTGAATATGCAAATATAATAAATAAGGAATTAATGCAACTTAGTATATTGAAAAAATTCACCTCCGATTTTGGTGACGGTTCTTATAGTGACAACATATAGTGGTTGAATATGTTTGTCGCTGATCGGGCTCCAAGCCATGAAATTTTCATCAAGATCTACTTTACCGATAATGTGACAAAACAGAACATATTGCAATCCATCTTCATTTGGTAGTGAGCTCACTATGCTGCAATGCACATGGATAAGGTCTGTATACAAGTAAAAGAATATATTTGTTTAACAACAGATATTTACCCGTCAATGGCACGTGTCTCAGGGTCATGAAATAGATAAAGGATTCTACAAGATCCATCTTCGTTGCATTGTTCTGGATCAGAAATGATCTCCAAAATTTTAGTAAGCTCAACCCTGGGCGTACCATGCCAATGAAAGTTAGCAACACCAAGGCTATCACCATTTCCTTGAATGCTCTTTGAAAAAAGCCGCAATGCTTCTAAGCAAGCTTCTTTTGAGTCTTTAAACTGATCCAAACGGTGAACTTCGACGACAGGGCAGTGTTTCGCAAAATATGAAGAATTCAGATAATAAAGGTTCTTCAAGAGAACCTGCTCCTCATCCCCGTCCACAAGTTTAACCAGATTGTGCTTGCTAAACTCCATCAGGAAAAAGGTTGTGTGACCTGCTTGAAATAGAAGAATGGTAAGAAGAAATTAAAAAACCAAAATAATCATGTAAAAAATCAATAACGATATAGATATTGAGTCTTGTTAATGACTGTATTGATAACTGAATCAAAAATTAAAAACTAGATTGAAATCGACACAGCAATTAGTGTCAATCTCATAAATTTAAATCTATGGTTTATGCGTTGGGCAGCACTTAAAAAATTCTTGTGATTATTATTATCTTTTTCATAGATATAACATTCCTAAGAAGCAGAAATAACTACTGCAAAAAATAAGAGCAGAAGAACAGCTTGAGGAGTAACTAAAACATACGTTGTATTCTCAAAATGCACCAATCTCTAACAGAAAGTCGAAAGGAATTCAATTGCTATACTTCTTTCTGTTATCCCAGTGCTATATACAGAGGACAGGAAGGCGCCATATCTATTCTTTAAATGTAGAATTTCATAAGAAGAATCTACAAACATTTCTCCATAAAAATTTTCGTTCATTCTGTGATGCATGAATCTGGGTGTACATGAATCGATTTTCCTATCTTCATGTATATGCATGCTTGTGCCTGAAGGTTAATACATCTAAGATGAATATGACCGTGTCTCTGAAAGAATCGCTTTTTGATGAATCGTAGGCTGCAAGTAGATCAGATGAACATGTCTCATATAACCTTCAGACCAAATATTCAAATAAATAATTACCATAATTCAAATATTTAGTGAACAGATCTAGAATTGAATCACACACCAATTCATATAAATTGATATAACAAAGATATATGGTTTTGGAAAAGGCAATTGACCCATCAAACTAAAAAATCACAATGGCCTTTCCTCTCCAGAAATCAGAACTTTTAAGATATTTCAGTATTTACTCGGAGCCCAAGTTACTGCATGAATTTTGACAAATTCTGATAGCTTACAGACAAATTGAAGATATGTTGATCTTTTCCTTATCGAAGAGATTGCAATCCCTCTTATAAAGGTAATGGAATTAGAATAAAGGTTGGTTTATAGATTAAGTTAAGATTTGATTTTATTGTCAACTAAAAGGGCGGTTTTAATCTTCTTTCACCAAAAGAAATCATCAATAGTGGTCTATAAAGTCTGCAAGCATCTGAAATATCAGCTCATCTTTGGTCGAATGTTTTCCCTAACACCCATCAGAAAACCAAACAGATGTGGATGTACAATATTTTCATAGAAAAATAAATAGGTTTGATTGATATGTAATAGTTTAAAATTAAACAAATCATGGTATATAAGGTATAAAAGCTTGTAGCTATACTGTGTTTTTTAGATAACTCTGTTATTTATCGCACTCAACAAGTAACCACTAGGCAATCACTATGTCAATGAAATAGAATTAAATTGAGAGCTTAAATTATTATTGTTCATACACTAATAAATTCTTTTCTCATACACCTTAAAGTTCATAGGACAGAGGTTCTTTTTGAGCCCATTGTACTCATTATGCATAGCATTGAACGCACTGGATATTTACCTCCAAGTTAAAATTCTATATTCTCCTTATTTCAAACCATTTTTAGGATAATAGTACCTAAGTTTCCTCTTATGCTCTTCTCCCTTCATGGCTACAGCCTAGACTATCCTTAATCCAACTCATTTGATTCTCTCTAGGTTTGAACCCAATCCAGAAAATATACTTGGCCCTTTCTTCGCTAGAAAAACCATTCAAGCCAGACCCATCCTAACCTATTTGAAATTTGAATATAACTGATTCCACAAAATCGATCTTATGCCATCTCGGTTACAAAACTATTTGGATGGACCTCATTCCACGACGCCAATTTGATCCTCATGTGGCTAGAAATCCAGTGGAAAGGAGATTTGTTCTATGAAAATCCATTTAGAGTATTTAAATTTCAAATTATAATTATAATGACGGTAAAATTGAGGAAAATTTTAACTATAGAGTCAAAGGGATGCCCTTTAGGGTATTATGCAGTTACAAACTAGTGATTACACATGTAATGATGCGATTGCAGAAAAAAACTATAAGACGGCTATTGAGCAATCAAGTTTTAAGAGGGAAAAAACAAAGCAAATAATAAGCAACATGTCTAAGGAAATGAGCATAGGCACGAATCAGTGGCACAAGTCTTGAGTTCATAAGATACACAAAGGACTCTGCAAGATCCATCATCTTTATATGCTTCTTTGGAATCAAAGATGACATCTACAAGTTTAGAAAGCACAACCTTGGATATACCATGCCACTAATAAACGATACCAAGCTTATTGCCCTTTCCTTGGATGCTGTTTGAGAAAAGCAACAATCTTCCAAACAAGCTTCATTTGTGTCCTTAAACCGTTCATTACATTGAATTTTCGATGGTGAAATAGTTTTTAATAATCTGAAATCACTTTTTAAGAAATTCAGGTATGCTTCAACACACTAAAACTATATTAGAAATTAAAAAAATTCTTAGTTCCAATTGAATAGCCCCATAAATGTTAATTTGTAACGCGGCTATATGCATATTGGATGAGCCATTAGTATCAATCTCGTGATATGAAGTACCTATACTTTGCCACCCAACAACCAGGCTGGACAATAATTAGAGGTTTTTAAACTTTCATAATTGTCAACTTACTCTAATTTTGATTATATTCCAAAGCTTGAATGCAATGATAGGAAAAGGTAGAAATTACTATTTCAAAATGGACCCAAAATTGAAGAAGAGAAGAAAGCTTTAGAGGGGGAAAGCAAAGCATAACTTGTAATCTCCAAATGCACCAAAGTTCAAGGGATCTCGATTAGTCTGTTATCTCTCATTCGGTCTAGTAGTGTTATACGAAGAGAAGAAGAAGGCACCATATCTGTAATTTATATGTAGAATCCATGTAAATTTCTGCACAAGAAATACGAGTATTGTCTTGGATTTTATAAAAAGGTGCAATTGGTCGATTTGATGTTGCCATAAGATCTTGGTGTTGCCCTAAAACGGTGTACATGGTAGATTTGGTGTTGCAATAAATAGTTCTGTAAGAGATCTGGCCTAGGGGATTGTTTACCAGAGTAATGCGTGCACTTTACTATTGACGCTCCATTTTCATATATAGAAACATGTGTGTGCAATTTGAGTAAGACTAATGTTTTGCTTTAGATGAATCACAGGCTTCAAGTAGAGCAGAATGATGTGCATCTCCTGATCTAATTAAACCTCAGGTTTAAAATATGAATAAAGAGTGCAGGTATACTCTTAAGCTAAAACTTAGCATAATTTGGACCATGTAGGGGTTAGGGTAGAGCATTGAAAGCAACAGTAAAAGATATGTTTCATATAGTAGAAGCTAGATAAAGAGTGCAGGTATACTCATAAATTATCAATGCCAAAAATTTATTATCAGATGAATCAAGAAACAACAAATAAGGTAAGAGTCTACTGGGAAAAAAAAACAAGGCACATCAAACAATTCGCCATGAGCATGATATAGTTGTAAAACAATTGTACTTCCATCAGTTGCAAACAACAACAGAGACCTCAGCGAGGTGAGGTTTCCTTCTCCCGAGTGCTTCCAACATGGCTATGCCTTTCCAATGTGGCATTCCTTCGCCAGTGTGCTAGTGCTCTTTCAACAGTTGCTTTGGCTTCATTCACCTCGACAGCCGAGAATTTGTGCTCTATGATTCCCAATGGCCCCGGCTGCAGGACATTGATTACAGTCTCCACATCTTGCTCTAGTTGCCTGTTTCCAGTTCAATACGAATAAGTTGCCACTTGGAATTGAAGCATATTCAGATAGCATCGGAGGAGAAAATGGCACAATGAACGCATGAAGCTAACTTCTTTCCTTATATAAGATTTCACAGATCATAACACATGAAACTTGAAATTAAGCTACAATAGATGTCTACCATGAGAAAATACAAGTATATCAAATAAGAAAATTGACTAAATCATTAATAAGTAAAGTCATTCACTGTGTGAACTTGTATGTTTGAGGGATTTATGAATAAGCTTCTATTTTTACCAATTTATATTTTTCCAACTCCGTAACATTCAACCAAAATGCAATTAAAGGCAATGCTAACCTGAAAATTTGAGGGAACCATGTCATTGTAGGCAGCCTTAGAAATGGAAACGGCATGGCTATAACACTGGAAGAAGGAAAAGGAGTGATTGCAATTTAGAATACTCCCTCAATGTAATAAGTAGTTCCTTTTGAGGATAAAACTAGTAAAGAAAGATGCACACGAATGCATTCTCTACAAACTAATTCTCTATTTCGATAATAGCAAATTCGTCAGGTAAGCACGCAGGCATACTTTTTAGAAGACAAAGTCGTCAACCGATTCGTCTGAAACTTCAAGAATGTCATTAATGATCCGAGTTCAATCACAATGCATCTTTCTGGATGTGACCCCCTTCGGGAGCCAAACCGGCGACCTCTCACTTTGGAGACGAAAGTTTTACAGCAAGAGCGAGCTATGCTCCTTTGGTTTCAATCACAATGCATCTTATCAATAGGTCAAGTCGAAGAAATTTGCATGTAAATCTACTTGTTTTATACAACAACATATCGTTCGATGCTTCGAAAAACAACAAGAACACCAATTTGATCAATTCAACAACGACAATAACAAAAAATCAAGCAGCTTGTGTGTAAATCTACTGATAATACTCATGGTTTGAATAAAACATGAGAAATTATAATAAAAACCTTAAATTGAGGGAAATTTTTGGAAAATAAATTTCAAAAAAAGATACCTGCTGAGACTCGCCGTGAAGATTTCAGTCGTCACAGTCCGTTGGATTTTTGAGATCGAGAGTTAGGGTTTCCGATAATGTATGAGGGTTAACGGGTAACGGGTCCAACCCGTTTGCATCCATTCAACCCGAAAAGAAAAGGCTGGGTTGGCCTTAAACCGCAGCGGCCCGCGTAGATTGCACAGTGGCCTGACACATATGCATCTTTTGCAAATCCAAGAATCATTAAAGTTAGAGAAGGATAGTTGAAGGTGATGAATAGTGATCTGCTATGTGTTCCGCGGACGTAGTTAGTTCCGACAGTGGCATGATATATTATAGATCCTAGTGGCATGATATATTATAGATCCTCGCAGTATTATTGGTTCGACAAAATTGTCTAAAGATGGTGATTCTTCTCTCCTGACTAATAATTGTTTTTCAAAATAAGAACATATATGGAGGCTATCGGAGTATGGTTAATTTTGTTTTGATGAGTTGATGACATGCAACTGCAAGGAAGTGAAGAAAATGCATTTTATTACAAGAAGTTGCGGTACAATGAAATTTATTTTTATTGTGTTCAAAGGCTTCTAAGTTAAACGAGTACGAAATATCACATGAAATCAAAAGATAAGTGTTGGACCTGCCAATCTAATAAAAACCATATAGGCCGCCGGGATGGTATTTTGTTAAGGCGTCAGGAAAGGATTTCATCTTTCGGAAATTATCCCGTTGCATAGTCTATTACCAATCTGTACTGGTCAATATGGGATCTAGCGAATTGATATAAAAATTATTACTCATTTGGAGGTCTTTTTTGTTTGGCAATCAAAAGTCAATAATGCACTGTTTATGATTGGCACTGTCTATATCAATTCTCAAATGCAAAACATGGACGCCTAAAAAAATTATACGGTTATCATTCGCATTTGTTCTGTGCATCGGATGGTAAGGAATTAAATGGTACCTTATAATTGAATAATTTTCACTCGTAAATCAATATCCAAATAGTATCCAAATCGTCTCCACTGGACCTTCACTCGCACCAGCAATACACTAAAATGGAATTTTCGATTAAGCTTGTGGATGGCCACATATTTTGAAATGAGCTCCCATCTTTTTCCTATCACAAGATTTCGACACACGATTCTTCTCTCTAATCTATCTTCTCGCCTCTACAATGGTGTTCATCTCCAAGACCACCAACTGTTCGACAAAATGCCCCAACGAGACCCACTCTCCTCCGACTCCATCGTCGCCGCCGAATGCAGACCACCTGGACGAAGCCTACGCGGTTCTCAGATCAATGCTAGCTCACAGTCATCGACCCACAAGCTTCTCCTGTGTCCCCATCTTATCATCTCAATGCCCGGACACCCCTCCTGCGATGCAACTGCTCACGATGCTCCTCAAGTTTGGGATGCTTCACTCTGATCCTTATTCAGCCACTGCTTTAGTGGGTCACTTTGCAGACAATCAGAGAATGGATCTTGCAGTGCAAATGTTTGATGAAATGCCTGTGAGGATGTGGTTATTTGGAATAGTATCATTTTTGGATTTGCACAAATGGGTTGTGTTCAAAATTGCATCTTTTTGTTCCGCCAGCTTTTGCGGAGTGAGATCAGACCGAGCGACTGTTCGTTGCTTGGAGTTCTTACTGCGTGCCGAAGAGACGAGAGGCCGGATTTGTTGGAGCGGGTTCATGGGGTGGTGATTAAGTTGCATATGGATTGTTATACCATGGTTTGCAATGCATTGCTTAGCGCGTACTCTGATTGTTTTGCGGTTAGTGTATCGAAGAGGTTATTTAGTGATTTACCCATTAAGAATTTGGGCACTTGGAACACGAATATCACAGCTTTTGCGAGAAGCAAGAATCCTGAGAGGGCTTTGAAGCTCTTATCTAGAAAGTTGGTTGAGGGGGTTTATCCTAACGAGAACACGCTTGTGAGTGTTCTTGTTGCCTGCAGTGGAGCTAATTTTCAGGTATATGGTGAGGTTATCCAATCAATGGTTTAACCATCTGGCTAACTTCACTATTTACTATTACTGTTGGAGTAATTGAAATCATTACAATTTGATACTGTATAAACACAATCATACTTCTATTTTGTTTATCCATTTTGGTCAAATCCAACATCAAATTTAGTATCTTATCTATTGAATTTTCGATTAACTCCATAACGGAATCTACATCATAGAGGTTGAGGCAGGTTGATAATTATACTGCTGGTGTATTGTTAATCCAAATTGCATTATATAACTTAATAGTATTTCTCTCCTGTTGACCTCTTATCTTAATGCTTTAGTGAAATGCAACCTGCATTTTTGCTAGCAAAATTGCATAGATTTTCTTTCGCTATTATTTAGTTCGAATTGTTAACGTGACAGAGAAGATGGATCTTAACAAAGCGGAACGAAGAAACAAATTCATATAGCCAACCCCAAAATTTTGGTATTAAGGGTTGTCATCACTGTTTTATAAACTCATACTGATTTCCCGCACATTCTTATATTACCAACGTAGAGCGGACTTGTCAATGGACTCATGCATGTAAACATCAAACAACGAAAACAAGCCTTTATCCCCAAATTATGGGGGGCTCATGCATGTGAGAAACTAGGATAATCGGTTTGAGTTTTCTGGATCCCTAAATCTTTATTATTTCTTGGTAAATTAGTATGAATCAACTTGGGCTGACTTGGATATCTTGATCAAAAATGTTTAGGCCGCATGCCAATAACCTATATAAACAGTTCGTGTGTCATGAAGAATTCGTGGGTCAACAAGGGAAGAATAATTATATAACTTGGTGCATCACTCCATAGTATGTACTTTATTGAAGAAAACTTCAGAGGATCTTGCATAAAAACCTGTCAAGGGATGACCATAATTTGCATTTGATCGAAACAAATGACATTTAAGATTTCAATTAGCTTTACATAAATGGCTGCTGCTATTGCAATTGTAATGTATATTATTTATTGAATAACATATGCAGATTGAGATTGGATTTTCAGGAGGTAAAGATCATAAGAATGTTAAAAAAAATAAAAAATATTGGTTTGCACGTATCATATCCTATTGAGAAGTTGCTTATGGTATATTATATTAAACTTTTTTTAACAAGTTAATCAAGGAAGCTCGGTCAAAGGGGGAAAATGCTAACATAGCGAAGCATTCTTTGTTTCATCTGGTATATCGATTACCTTGATGACCTAAAAGCTGCCCGAACTTTCAGTTAGCCTCTTGCTACTTAGTATAAGACAAGTTTGTTGATTATCGCTTTGCCCTTTGCCCTAACATGACCAATGTGCTCATATATATATATATATATATATATATATATATATATATATATATATATATATTATAATGCAAATGGCATTGGTTAGAAGCAACCCCCTCTATTTTTTTAGAAAAAACAAAGAAAAAAGGAGAAAACCCCTCCATTCTTCGGGCCTCCACTTCATAAAAAAAGACAAAAATAATTAAACTTCTCCATTTTTTGAAAAAGGAAAAAGGAATTTTCTAGAATTTGAGACAAAAAAGAACTTTGTAGAAATTAGTTTGAATTCCAAATTCAATCTACATTATACTCAAGATTAAGACAACAAAGAATTTTCTAGAAATTATTTTAATTTTAACATTTTTCAAATTCTACTTTCATTTACTTATAACTAGCTTCTTTTACTTAAATATGGTAATAACATATTATAATATCTTCTAGAATACTCTTGATCTAAGTTACTAAAATGACTATTTTATTCACTTATTAACATTCAAAATAATTTTAAACCAAAAGCCCCCATTTTATATTTATCCATGGGCTTAAGAAATTTTTTTCGGACTCTAAATAGGATAAGGCTACATATGTGTATCGCACGTGCAAAATGCCAGTAAGAGAATAATGAAGAAAAGAGGCCCTAGGAGAGAGTTTCGTCAGGTGACGTCAAAAAACTATACCATCCACCATTTTATTCGACGACCGGCACCCATCATCTTCATCTTTATCATGTAAGATGTGAATACACCGAATTTCGCGTGATTTTACCACATTGTCACCATTGAATTAGCAATGTCAAAAGTTCTATTGTCGGTAAACTGTTAATTTTGCACCCACTAAATCAACGGTGAAAAGTGGTAGAATCACATAAAATTTGGTGGATCCACGTCTTAGATGATAAAAGCCGATCGTAAAAAAAAACGCGGAGGATATATTTTTTCGACGCCATAGGCACCTTTCCTCCATGTATAATAGCAATATTACCAGCTTTATCTTTAGTTTTTTCTCTCTCTCCTCTCATAGTATCAGCCACTGGTAAAGATACCCAGCTGACAAAAGAATCTTGAAATCGATCTTTTGGACCAATGATGTTGTGGGTCAGGGCCTCCTGGACTCAAACACTTAGTTTCGTATGAATTCTCCTCCGCTTTCTTGAACATCGTGCCTTTTGCGTTACGCTGCCTCTTAATGAATTCATCATTCAAGCTTATTTAGAACTCGTGATTCCGAGCACCAAATCTCAAACGACAAGATAAAAAATGTAGCACAAACAGAACTTAGGAATTGAAGACATCCCTTGGCTCCTCTTCTTTGTTAGTAGTATATAGAATTACAATGTGAGCAAGAGTCCAAGGCTCAGTTCTGCAATTTGTATAGTAGCTCTACCTTCACTTTGTTAAATCCTTTAAAGCTCACTGACCAGTTGAACTAAACATGTGCTCTTTTTTCTTTTAATTTCCTAGATAAATTTGTCTTTTTATGCTGACCATTTTCTTCTCCACTTAAAACTTCTTGCTTCAATAGCTTGTTGGGAATAGGAGGCAGAAAAGTTTCGCCACTCGAAAAAGAGTTAGATCTTTGTCAACCCCATTGTATTGCAACTGAATTGCTTAGTAGGCCATCCAAATCGAGCATGAACTCTACCAACTATCATTCTTAAATCAAATCTTCACCCACATTTATAATATAAAAATATGTGCAGATTTTTAAAAAAAATCAGGCAGTTTTGGTTATGTGTATTCTGGTGATAGTGTGGATCGGTATTTGAACATTCCAACCCTACGTATTATTTGCAGTTATATCCGAATGATATTATAGTTCATCTTCTTTCTTTAATTCTAGTATTTTTCATTGCTGATAACGATTTTTCTCACTTCATTAGGAGCTAGCTTGAAGCCTCTTGTTTGGCGAAACAATGTGCCTTGGATTTTGCCTATAATATCTGATGGTTTTTGCTTTGCAAATTTTCAAGCTAATGTAGAGGAATTCCACTTGCCAACGGATCAATTGAATGTACATTCTCTACATGGAGAGTAAAAAGCATGAAACTTTTTCTAAAGGCAGCTGATGGGCAAAATGAGGCGAAGGTAACAACCTTTCGAGCTTTCAACTCTTCGATTTCTATTGTCTGCAAAAAATTGTTTTTAATATATCTCTTGCTCTAAAACTCTTTTTAGTTGCAATATGCATAGTTCGGTTGGCATTAGTTGGAGTAAAGTGCTGTAAACAGAATCCTAGTTTTATAAATCAGAAAAGCGTTTGGATGTCACACATTTGTCCATGTTCCGAAAGATGAGAGGTCCAAACTTGATAGGCTGTAGCAGAACAAAGCAACTTGTGACGAGTTCGGCTATAGGCTATGGGAGCCTGCAAGTAAAAGATTGTTTGGAATCGAGATGTGGTCTTTCTTGAAGAAAAACCTTGAATATATCAATGACGATGCTCAATCTTCTCTGAATTGTGTCATTGATTTGGATCCGGTTCCTTATCCGATTGTAAATTATAATGGAGGATATGTACAAGAAGATATTGATCGTAATGCTAGTAGTGAAGCCTCTACTTTCGATGTTAGTCATGATGAAGTGAGGGAGCAAGTCACTTAAGAGCCACAAGATGCACTGCAAGTTCGGGGATCTACTAAGAGAGGCAACCTTCAAGAAGGTACTCTAGACTCTAGTAGTGAATAAGTTTTGCGCACCGATAGTGGTGAACCAAAATGTTTTGATGAAGCTTGTGGATGTGATCACAAAAGAGAGTGATTGAAAGCTATGCAAGAAGAAACCGATGCTTTGAAAGCAAATGACACCTACTATAACTTAGTGAAGCTTCCGGATGGCAAAAAGGCGTCAAAAAACTAATGGTTTTCCGTTTGAAGCATGAGAAGAATAGCTTGCGATCAAGATATAAAACAAGGTTGGTTGTAAAATGTTTTGGGCAAAAAAAGGCGTTGACTTCAATGAATTTTTTTTCTCCGGTTGTGAAAATGTCTTCTTTTCATGTTGTGTTGGGTATGGCCGCAAGCACAAATTTGGAGGTCGAACAATTAGATGTGAATACCGCATTCCTCCATGGCACTTTGGAGGAGGAAATCTATATGTTTTGAGCTTTTTATACTTCCTCATATTTCATCATATGCAGTTAATAATATTGCCTTGTTTGCATAATGCATGAATTTAACATCCTGCGTTGTTTGCATAATGCATGAATTTAACATCCTGCGTTGTTTGCATAATGCATGAATTTAACATCCTGCAGATGCATAGCATGAAATTCTGTTTCATTTCTATATTTTTTCTATAACCAGTATACATTGTTTCTATTTCTTCATGTTCCCTGCTATGCAGAACTATATTACTCTTCTTCTTTTTTTGGGCATAATACAGGAACATACTGAAGATTTTTCGGTTACAGAGTATGAAATTCATTCCACTCTATATTTGAAGTTATACAAGCACAAAAAACTTCACCTACACTATCCTGCTACACTTCTACTTCCAAATTTTACTGCAGATTAATTCTGCTGTTGTTCAACGGCTTCTCTGATCTTAGGCAACATTGGCATGAAAAGCTCGTTACCCTTCTTCTTAGAATAGAGGCGATTTCTGAGGACAATGGCACATGCGGATTCTTGGGATACAGGCGTGGGCCTGGGGTGGCCAATGCTACCCCAAAAGTTGTCAATATGAGTTTTGAGAGCGTGTATTTGGATGAAGGAGGATGAGAGGAAATCGAACCTTCGAGGGTCTCTGGTGAGGAATAGAGGGATATAGTTTAAGTCTTGGCAGGCTGCACAACAGGAAGGTTCCATTGTTGATGATGCTCAATATTGGAGACCCCTAAGATCAGGATACGTGGCGGATATCACGTCCCAGAACTCAGAAGGAAGGGCCCACAGAGGCCGACCATGCCATCCCTGTACCCGACCTGCCGGCACAAGTCAGCCCTCCTCAGGGCTCCCTACAAATTGGCCTTCTCGGCCCCTCAGCTCGTCCTGAGCTGCCACAAGACCAAGTATCCTCGGCCTTCTCGCTCGTCCACGAGCCCCCCGACCGAGGCCGTCTTCCTCGGTCCTCCGCCCAGCTCCACCGCTCACAGGCGTAACCGCCGCTCCGCGAATCTCGCCATGCGTCCATTCTCCGCCTTTCAACATCCCACGTTCCACGCCTCCACGATCCCCATTAATGGGCGATCCGCTCTCTACGCGGACGTGACGTCGGAAGCGTAACTGCCGGCGAGATTCTCGCGCCTGCAGCTGCGTGCCTCCACCACTATATAAACTCCCATCACAAAGGGTTAAGTAAGCCATTTTTTGACTCCGTTTAGCCGTTACGCTACTCGGATCCAGTACTAACTTGATCATCGGAGGGTCCTCGGTGGTATCCAACCATCCCGGGACTTCTTTGCAGGTACTTGGTGCCAACTCCTCCAATCACCGAATTTCCTCTACACCCATTGAGACCCACACACAACAGGGAATCCCCTCCAGAATCTACCAGGAGTTCAACGGATGACAACATCTGAGGGAGATATGGAAAGGACCTCCATCAGTTGGCGCCGTCTGTGGGAAACGCAAACTCCACAAAAACAAAGTTGGCCTTCCGATCTCCGTCCACGTGGCAAGCGACCATCCTGAAGATTCGAGTACCAGCCGCCGCTTCCCCCTCACTGGAGGCGCGGATGAACCCCCTCCGGCGACCATCATCCACGCCCTCGCCAGCCGAATAGATCGGCTACAGTCCGTCGTGGAGGCGCTCGTCCGCGCCCAAACGGCCGGGCCTGGGCCCCAGATCGCCGCCCCTCCGCCTCCGGAATGCTTTGCCCCCGTCGGCGCGGCCGACCACCAGCGGGATGCGACTCCCGACCACGGATCCCACGGACCGATACTCCCTGAGGCCCGCTGGGCGCCTCGCGGCTCCACCCCCAGGCCCGCCGCCGGAGCACCACGTCTCGAACCTCTTAGCGACCCTTGCCAACTTGAGGAGATGTCAGTCACCTCGCCTACCTACAGGCATGACCGACACCCACTCCCCCGACGGGGTCGCACAGAAGGGGCTCGCCACGACGGCTCGAGAGCCACCGCGCCCGGGGATCTGAGGAACCTCATCGAGAGGAACCGGAGCCGTGCCCAGACGCGGGTCTCCTACAGCAGAGGCCAGGGATCACGAGGCGCCGAGTCCTCGGGGTACCACGGTCGACTCGAGCCCTCGAAAAGAAGATTGAGGGCATGCGCCGGGAAGGGCACCTCTCGGCCGACGGGGCCGAGTACGCCGCCGACTCGCTCACCAAACCGTTCACCGAGGAACTGCTCGCTGTCCACGTCTCCTCGCGTAACAAACCCCCGAAGGTCTCTCTGTTCGACGGGAAAACCGACCCCAAAGACCATTTGGATGCTTTCACCGCGGGAATGAGCTTCCAGGACCATTCCGATGCCGCCCAGTGCAGGGCCTTCCCTGCCACCCTCATCCGTTCTGGTCGGGACTGGTTCCGAGGACTCGAGCCTCGTTCAATCTCGACCTTCGACGAGCTGGCTACTCAGTTCCTCGGCCACTTCGTTGGGAACCGTCGGCAGAAGCGCACTGTCGACTACCTCTTCACAATTAAGAGCGGAGACAAGGAGACGTTCAAGGCTTACATCACTCGCTTTTACAACTCCCTCCTCGAGGTTCTTGAGCACCGGGACGAGACCGTCATCATGGCGCTCAGATCCAGTCTAAGGCACAAGGAGTGGCTGCGCTCCTTTGCGTTGGCATAGCCTAAGACCATGGCTGAGGTCAAGGCGTGGACCGAGCGCGAGGTTCAGCTAGAATCCAAGGTGAAAGCGAACCTCCCCTGGGCAGAACGACCCGACCAGAAAAAAAAGGGCTCGGGAGGAGAGGCCGGAGCGTCAGCAGCCCTATCCCCCGAAGTTCCAGGAGTACACCCCGCTTAACGTCTATCTCGCAGTGTTACTAGAGTAGGCCCAGGGCGAAGGGTTCTTTAAGTTCCCTCCAATCCCGCGTCAGGCCTCAAAGCGGACCCGGGGCCCTTACTGCGCCTTCCACCGGACTCTGGGCCACGCCACCGAGGATTGCAAGCAACTCCGGGACTGCATCGAGGAGCTCATCCGATCGGGGCACCTCGCCGCCTACTTAAGGGATAAGCGACATGCTGACTGCGAGCAGGAGCAGCGTCCTCCTCCCGCCGAGCTGACCATCGACCAGATCATGCTTGCCTCCGCGGAGGACCAGTCCGGCGCTCAGAGTGCCCCGTACCCGGCGCCAGGCATGGAGACCAGCAAGCCTCCAGGAAGCTCGGGCCACGCTGATAGGGTCATCTATTAACCTGTACTTTTCTTCTGGGGCAATGTAAACTCTCCCTAAGGCTATTGTCAATTTAATAAAGATCAACAGAACATTGCAAGGCAAGTAGAAAAGTTCTTATTTATTCAAAAAAAAGGGTATTATAGGCTCCTCAGCCATACATACAAAAAGAAAAAATTATTATTACAACAGCGGGGGAAGGGGGTGCAGAGAGCACTGCTCGTGATACTCGGTAAAGATCTCCGCCAGCCGAGGCATCACGAGATCCAACCTCTCCCCTCGGTTCCCCCCGCGCACGTTAATCCCAAGCCTCAACTCGTAGCACTCGCGGACGAGCGCCTCCGAGCGAGCCAGCCGGTTCGTGGAGATCAGGCCAAAGCGCCTCAGAGACCGAACTTACCCACGGTCTCATCATAGAGCTGCTCGGACAAGGGGTTGTAAAGCCCCGGCGACGCTCTCCAGATGGAGTACATTAGCAACTGCAGCAGGGAGGAACGTCGGGGGAGCAGCCGGCCGAAGTGGTCCTCAATGCCCCCCCACACCAACTGCACCATGTCCTCGGTGCAGTTCTGATCGTATAGGTACACATCTTCGAAGTGGATGATGTCAGGGATGGTGAACGGGAAGTCTTGCATTCTCGATCTTCTGTTTGTGAAGGAAGGAAGGACCAGTACTCATTCAGCTTTATATAGCCCACTACGTCCCAGCGAAGCTCAACAGTCGCCCACTTTCGCCCAAGAGGTCGCTGACACGCGGCAATCGTCAAGCCTTCTCTGGCAGAATCGAAGCGACGCGACCCTTGCGCTTCACCTCCCCCCGCATTCAACGCGCATGCTAACCATTCCTGTTCCCCAAATGTATAGTCCGGCGAAACCTCTTGAAGATCCGACCCAGCAGCTGCCCTGCTCGTTCACCCCTGGCGGGTAGCTTCCCTGCCGCAATGCCAGGAACCAAAGCCCTCACCAAGAGGCAACCTAGCAGCTGCCCTGCTCGGTCATCCCTGGCGGGTAGCTCCCCTACCGCAACACCGGGGATCAGAAAGTCCTCCCAGAGGCAGTCGGGCCCAACCATCGCTCGGCTATCCCTGGCGGGTAGCTTCCCTACCGCAACGTCAAGGATCAGAAAGTCCTCCCAGAGGCAGTCGAGCACTACCATCGCTCGGCTATCCCTGGCGGGTAGCTTCCCTACCTCAACGCCAAGGATCAGAAAGCCCTCTCAGAGGCGGTCGAGCCCGAGGATCCCTCGCTCGGCTATCCTTCAGGACAAAAGCCCTCGCCAAGAGGCACCGGGCAGTGACCCTACCCGGCCAAGGGTCCTTGGTAGGCTTCTACAGCCCCTCCCGCGCCAAGGACCAAAGTCCTCCAAGAGGCAGTTGAGTCCTTGCTCGGCTATCCCCGGCTGGTAGCATCCTACCACAACCGACAGGGATCAAAGTCCTCGCCAAGAGGCACTGGGCAGTAACCGTGCTCGGTCCCCGTCCTGAACGATCAAAGCCCTCGCAAGAGGCAACCGAGCAGCTACCCTGCTCGATCATCTCCGGCCGGTAGCTCTTTACCCACGACG
This sequence comes from Agapanthus africanus, assembly GCA_030015575.1. Taxonomy (NCBI): domain Eukaryota; kingdom Viridiplantae; phylum Streptophyta; class Magnoliopsida; order Asparagales; family Amaryllidaceae; genus Agapanthus; species Agapanthus africanus. The sequence continues at coordinate 11,501,484 of CM057343.1, read as the reverse complement.
CCAGGGATCGGAGCCCTTGCAAGAGGCATCCGAGAGGCTACTCCCCTCGGTTGTCCTAGGCTGGTAGTTGCCTACCCACGACCCCATAGATCAAAAACCCTCGCAAGGGGCAACCGGGCAGCTACCCTGCTCGGTCATCTTCGGCTGGTAGCTCCCTACCCATGAAGCCAGGGATCGGACCCCTCGCAAGAGGCATCTGAGCGGCTACCCCGCTCGGTCATCCCAGGCTGGTAGTTGCCTACCCACGATGCCAGAGATCGAAGCCTCCATCCATCATCGGCCCAAATAAGGCGGACAACCCTCCGCCCACCACACGCAGACGGTCCGAGCTGCCAACTAGGGGCATCAGGTCCATCCAAGTCTCGAGCGATCTCCCCTCGACTTCGGGGCCATGGAGATGCCTTTTCCTCAGCAGCGCTTGGATCAACTCGACGGACGATTGCTTGGCAGATAGCCAACCTGACATGGAGGCCCAATAGCGCAAGAAGAAAAATTTTATAAGCATTCTTCATGAACAAAAGACCAAAGCGCAAATCAATGAAACCAAAGAAAGAAAAAGTTTTATTACTAAAAGGCGGTGTTTACAGAGGGTATTTTTGGCTCCCCGGTTTAACAAAATGCCCGGAGGTTTACAAAGTTCCAGACACAGCAAAATAAAAAGGAGGAGGAAGACGGGGGCTCTAGGCCTTAGGGCCAGGAGGGACCTCAAGACCCTCGACATCCACCACGAGGCGAGCTAGGTCCTCGGCGACTTCCTCGTCATTAATCTCTTGCCCCTGCCCGCTGGTGTCCGCGAGGGGGTACTGGGCCCGGAGCTCTTCATCGGTGAACCTCGGCACGCGGGCCTTAACAGCGTCGAGGGCCTCATGCCTGATGAGGGTCGTGGCGACAGCCAGGTCATCGTAGTAGTCTTTCGACTTCTTGTAGCCCTCCACCGCCTTCGCCGCCGAGAGGTCGGCCAACTTGGCCGCCCTCAGGTCGGCCGATTTCACCCACTTAGCCGCCGCCCCAGCTCCTTTCGGAGGGTTTTCACTGTCTTCTTCAGGTTGCCGGCCAGCACCTGAGAGTCCTCAAGCTTGGCCTCAGCAACCACGGCGGCCTCGCGGTGCCGGGTGACCTCCCGCTTCCCGGCCTCCACCTCGCCCTCCAAGGTGACAACCCTCGTCTTCATCGCCTCCAGCTTCCGCTTGGAGCTCTCTTCCAGCGAGGCGAACTGGCCCGCAGCCAATGTTCAAAATAGCGATAGCGTATTGCGTAGCGTTCTATTACTAAATAGCGAAAACGCAAAAAGCGTTGCGCATAGCGTAAGCTACATGAATTATTAATTATTACTATAATCATCTCATTTACAATAAATTATATTATTATAAAGATATAAAATTGGCTTGGGAACATAGAAAAATAAGTACTATAACAATATTTTTTACAGTAGTAGTTTCTCTGCTCCTCGAAATTCCTAAAAAACTTATTTTCAAAATTTTCAATACTTGAGTTCATATATACGATTCATACTAGATTAAACCTATCGAAAATCAATTAAATAATCTCTGTTTGAGAATCATGTCTACTAAATATGATTTCAAATTAAGAGATTAGAACTTTAATGAAACTGTGTTCGTATAGTTTAGGATTAGATACCGAAATCTTAAGAAGTTCAATAGAAAATTTTATATGAAAATAGCGTACGCATAGCGTAGCGTATACTATTTGTTAAAAAGTGTAAGCTATTTGAAGAAAAAACGTAAGCTACTTTGTATTTGAGTTTTTTTCCAAATTTACGTAGCGATTATACTAAAGTATGCTATGTAGCGCAACATAGCGAGCTATGTAGCGAGTTATTTTAAACATTGCCCGCAGCTTTCATCGCCGGGGCTACCACCTCGGCCTCCATGCGCAAGGCGAGGGCGACATGCTGAAGGACCTGAAAAGCAGAAAAGAGATCAGGAAGTTGAGAGAGGCATCGAACCTCGAAAATAATAATAATGAAAGACAAGCGCTTACCTGCACGGACTCCTGAGCGATGGACGCCAGCTGAGCCCTGAAGGTCCCCCCGGGGACTCTACCCCCGGCCGATCGATACCTCTATCTCATGCAGCAGGCTATCCGCGACGGATAGCCCCGAAGGCACGGCGAACTGGAGACCGCCTTCTTCAACCGTGATTGGCGAAGATGGTCCCCTGGCAGATCTCCTCTTGAGCGGCCTTGTGGGAGAACCGATCTCCTCCTCCGGGGCTGGGTCCTCCAGAATCCGAGCCCGCCTCCGACCCGACGTTTTGCTGGCCCCGGGGCGGGATCTGCCTCTGAGCGCTCGCGGGGCACTACCACCGGGGGAGAAGGAGCCGGGGCAGGCTGTGAACGGGAAGAGCCGGCGCCCCCAACCTTCGTGACCGGCCTCGGCTGGCGCATGGACTTTCTGAGCGAGTCCATATCCATGGGTCCTGCACAAAACCGAGTGCAAAGGAGTCAGCGACACATGCAATATACAAGCCAAAAAAGCAAAGCTAGACTTACCGACGAACTCAACGGGGCTGAGTCCGGCCCAACTCAGAACCCTCTCAGACAACAGCACATCGTAGCGGGGGATGGGCTCCCACGACGCCACTATCACTGCGGCGGGATCACTGGACTGGTTCCCCGGCAAGTGCCTCTCCCTCGACCACTCTGTAGGCACGGGCCAGTCCTCGCCCTCGGGAGGGGAAACGAAGAAGAACTTTTTCTTCCAGTCGTGAATGGAAGAAGGCAGGGCCACAACCCCCGTCTCGGCGCCCCCTGGTCGCTTTCTGAAAGAGAGATAAACCCACCTCGGGTCGCCCGCTCGACCACCGGGGTGATTTTTGAAGACAAGGGAGGAATCAAGGAGGGAAAGGCTGAAGGGGATCGCCTGTAACTTCAGGCGGATCAGGAACCCAAGGAGAATCCTCCACGAGTTCGGCACCAACTGACCGGGAGCTAACACGAAGAAGTTCAACGCTCCCACGACCTCAGGAGAGAAGGGCAGGCGCATTCCACCCCAGAATGCTTCTAAATACAGGGCGATCTCCCTGCCCCGTACTTGGTCTGCCCTCTCTCCCTCATTGGCCAGACGGAGCGTATAGCATGAGGGGGTGTGGAAACGAGCCCGATCGTTGGCAAGCTCGTCCTCATGCCTTATCCAACACGAGGCGCCAGGGGCAGCATCTACCGCCTCCTCCCTGGGGGCTGCCCCCGCCGCACGATCCCGGGAAGAAAGGCCGACCCCTGCCCCCCGGGAGGACTCAGACTCACCTAAAGGGTTCTTAGAACCTATCTCAACGACATCTACTAACTCGAAAAGAGAAGACATCTAACCTTGGGAAGAATGATCCTCAGGAAACGAAAGTGGAAGGAAGGAGATGAGCGCCGAGCAACCGAGGCCTAGAACGAGAAATATGAAGGAGTAGGGGCCCTGGAACGGGCCCCACCCCTATTTACAGTCACAAGCGACCTCATCCAACGGTGCCCTTCATCTCCCGCCAAGACGCCTCCTCGCGTCTAACGGCTCCGATTGCTCTACTTGTCGTCCCCGCACTGGACCGCGCCCTTTCAGATGTCGCAGGTCTGCACACGTCGCGTTAGCCAATCGATGCTTGACACGTGGGCCATCACTTCAAAGCGACACGAACCGGCGCACCCTCCTTAAATGCGGAGATTCCCCCCGATTCGCTAGCAGAAAAGACAGCTGACGGCCCGGGGACACGTCCCGACGAAACCTTAGGAGGGAGCTCACCCTGGGAGGCCCGACAGTCCACTCCTGACCCGACCCTCTAACCGGTCGGGACAGGAGTGGGGGGCTAATGATGATACTCAATATTGGGGACCCCTAAGATCAGGACACGTGGCGGATAGCACGTTCCAGAACTCAGAAGGAAGGCCCCACAGAGGCCGACCAGGCCACCCCTGTACCCGACCCGTCGGCACAAGCCAGCCCTCCTCGAGGCTCCCTGCAGATTGGCCTGCTCGTCCCCTCAACTCGCCCTGAGCTGCCACAAGACCAAGTATTCTCGGCCTTCTCGCTCGTCCACGAGCCCCTCGACCGAGGCCGTCTTCCTCGGTCCTCCGCCCAGCTCCACCGCTCACAGGCGTAACCGCCGCTCCGCGAATCTCGCCATGCGCGGATTCTCCGCCCGCAACATCCCACGTTCCACGCCTCCACGATCCCCATTAATGGGCGATCCGCTCTCTACGCGGGCGTGACGTCGGGAGCATAACTGCCGGCGAGATTCTCGCGCCTGCTGCTGCGTGGCTCCACCACTATATAAACTCCCATCACAGAGGGTCAAGTAAGCCATTTTTTGACTCCACTTAGCCGTTACGCTGCTCGGATCCAGTACTAACTTGATCGTCAGAGAGTCCTCGGTGGTATCCAACCATCTCGGGACTTCTTTGCAGATACTTGGCACCAACTCCTCCAATCACCGAATTTCCTCTACACCTATTGAGACCCACACACAATAGGGAATCCCCTCCAGAATCTACCAGGAGATCGACGGAAGACAATATCTGAGGGAGATTTGAAAAGGACTTTCATCACCGTTCGAATATTCTCTTTTTGATTCTCACGTGATAAGCACGTGACTATTTTAGGACAATTTTTCTCCTGCAGCACAAAAAAAGGATTTAAATAAGTTTTTAATTTCTTTGTTATCCAAATCAATTAAGAACCCTAATTTTAAACCACTTTCTTTCTTCTCCTTCTTTTTCTCAAATCTAATTGAGAACCTTAACCCTCTTGTTTTTACTTCTTCTCGCTCTCAAAACCAATTGAGAATCATAACTATTGTCCTTTTATTTTCTTCTCCTCCTCCTTCTCAAGTCCAATTGAGAATCCTAACCTTTTTTCTTTCTCCTTCTTTCTCTCAAAGCCAATTGAGAATCCCTACTCTATCCCTTTTAATTTCTTCTCCTCTTTTTCAAGTCCAATCGAGAACCCTAACCCATGGCAAGATTTTAGGGTTTTAGTCGAAAGAGAAAAATGAGGGAGGGAGAGAGGGAGGGGGTTAATTTGAGGGATGAGAGAGAAAGAGAGAGAAGGTTAATTTGAGAGGATGAAAGAGAAGAGAGATGGAGTTAGTTTGGGAGGATGAGAGAAGAGAGATGGAGTTAGTTTGAGGGTTTTTATTTTAATTGATTGGTCAAATATGGGTCAATGGATCTGATTTATCAAGAGGGTAGAAAAGTCTTTTCATATTTTTCTGTTAATCCGATTAGTTGCTAACGTTCTAAAGTAAGCATTGAGTATTTATCCGCCACATTTTGAAACTTAGGTATTTATATGCCAAATAGACGAAACAATAAGCATTTATCCACCTTTTAGCCTCAATTATATTATTACTTGTAGATAAATGTTATCACTCATCTAATTAAGCACATTTGGTAAGAGTATTGATATAATTACAAAAACAAATATGGTACTTTGATATTTAGTAAGAGCTATAATATAATTAAAAGAATAGATATAGTATTTTGCAGATGATTAATTCTTAGATTATTAAACATGCTTAGAAGAGAATCCTAAAGCAAATATAGTATTGGTCTAACTATCTAAGCATGTTAATGAAAATTTTCAAAGCTTTGGGGGCTCGGCCCCAGCCCACCCCTTTGGCTCCGCCCTGAGCATAAGCATTTTCAATCTTGGCTTTTCGTGTTCTTTATCATATTCTTCATATGGAACCACAAACTTCTTTTTTTGTCTTGAATTTCAATGATCTTTAACCGTCAGGAGGAAGCAGGGGCGGGTTGGAGCCCGGGCCTCTTAAGGCTCCGACTAACTATATAGATGTCTAAATTTTTTAATTTTAGATAGCTCTCAATGGTTAGTTTAAATACAATATAAGTAGAAATTTAATTAATGTAAGGTTATAATACATTGGTAGAGACATTTTATTATGAGTTTAGAGATCTCAAGTTCAAAGCCTAGTTTGCATATAATAATCTATATCTTTGGCTTTAATAGATGTGTTTAACAATATGTATATAACTATATCCATATATTCGAAGAATAATATATAAATACAAGTTATTAATAGTTTAAACACCACTAAATCAAATCTACTTGAAAGTATTATTTTTATTTTTATTTTTGAAAAATGCTATAAGAGCATATGTATCTTCTTTGAATTTGAAATCTTGCAATTGAACCAACTTTGTAAGAATATAAAGATAATTACACTAATCTAAAATGGTTGTGAAAAATAGTTTTATGTTAGACTTTTATGTTTTCTCCCAGGGCTGCCAAGAAATTTTTTGGCTCCACCCCTGTTGAGATGGAAGTAGATTAGAATGATCGTGTCTTTTAATTACGCCCTCTAGACCAAATATTCGAATAAATAATGTACCAGAATCCGAATATTTAGTGAGCATGGAGATCTAGAATTGAATCACACATCAATCCATCCATCCATATAAACTGATATAACAAAGCTATATACATAGTCGTGGAAAAGGCAACTGACCCATCATAAATAGAAAATCGCAATGGCCTTTCCTGTTCAGAAATCACAATTTTTAGAGATTTGCACTGTATAAAATCAATTTCCAAGCCCAAGTTACTGCACGAATTTTGACAAACTCCGATAGCTCACCGAAGAATTGAAGATATTTTGGTCTTATGCTTATCGAAGAGATTGCAATTCCTCTTCTAAAGTTAAGATTAGACCGCTTTCACAATGGATAGATTATCAACTACACACTTGTAATCCAAAAAACACAAGCATTCTTTGAAATATCTGCCGATGCCACGTGTGCATGAAACAAAAGGCGTGTCCGTCCTGTATATTTATAGAGATCTTCATTTGATTCCTTGTCGAAGAATATGTCGAGATGGAGGCAAATGACGCTATGCGTGTCGAGTCACGTCATGTTGGACCTGCTTATTGCATGGTATAGAAGGGATTTTGTTGCTCTTATTCGGGTCTCTAAAGATCCGGTTTGGAGGGCTTCAAGAAGAGTGGAAGACCGAAAAGCTTGAGGGTTCATGGAGTTGTGGATGGGGTCTCTTATTGTGGAAATCGTGCAAGTAACTTTTTTGGACGATGATGAGGTGGAGGACGAGAAGGAAGAGGAATAATAATAATAATGGAGATTTGAATTAGCCTTGACACTTGTAGACATTTCCTTTTTTCCCTGTCTCAAGATTTGGTGATCGGAGAAATATAATGTACATGTATTGAGGTGTTTTGGACAATCTATCTATTTTGTTTTGTGCTTTTGAGCAAATCCTTCCAAAAACTTTAACCTACTCATTTCATTTCATATTTGTATGCAGGACGGTAGAAAAGCTTAAAGCTAGGAACTCTGCTCAAGTTTTGGGCTTGTTGAAGACCATTCGGAATTGTACGATAGATAAATGAGCCGAGCTTAAAAACTCCGGGTTAACAAGCCTATTTCCTTACCTTCCCTAGAATTTTATCATTAATCATATAAAACCTTCTTTCTTCTAAATTATTGCTGACGGGTGTTTTTTCAGTAAATTGTCAAAAAGCATGCGGGCGATTCCGGAGTTGTCTAAAAACCCTTAATATTTTAAAAATTGTTAGGAAGGGCTTACTATTCAAAATCTTTATGAAAAAATCCTGGATCGCTGTTGGGGTCAAAAATTACACCCAACGGTCGAGCTCACCAAATCAATAAGTCAAGTCAAGACCCGAAAATTGGGCACAGGCCCAAACCCGAATCCAAGTCAAGCGGGCCCATGCCCAAGTCGGACTCAAACATGAAGAGGCTGGCCTCCCCGATTCCAAAAAGAAAATTATGTAATAAATAAGTTTGATATAATTTTCATGCATGAATGTAAAATAAATGGACAAAAAACCAAATTTTTGTAAAGTCCACGGCTCATATTAAAAAAGAAATAAGTACATGAGGTATGGGATGGGCAAAATGTCATTTTTGTAAAGCCAAGAGACTGTGTAAATTTGTAAGCCTATATAAGACAACATAATTATGAAATGAAAAAATGATTGATTCCCCTCAAAAAAATTAGGATTTGTGCCTCCATCTCCTTTCTCTCTCTCAAGTTTTCCCTCTTTTTTTTATTTTCAATTAAATCAAGAGCTTAGCTCTCTTTTTCTCAAAAAGCAAATAAAGTTTCACCATAAAACACTCGAAGGGGAGTTCATATCTCCCATCAAATCCCTAAAAGGGAGATTTTAATTTCACCTTCCTTTTTCTCCAAGATTCAGCAAAAAAAGAGAAGGGGGAAGAAGACTTACCTCCAAAAATTCAACTTTGGGAGGATCTAAGGTTCAAGGGAAAGGAAATAGGCTCTCTTTGATAATCTCCGAAAATCTTTAAGGAGTTCACCTCCAAGATCCAAATTCTCAAAAGAGTTTAACTCCAAATCCAGATCTTTTAGGAGTTTATCTCCAAATCCAAATGTTTTAGGAGTTTATCTCTACATAAAAATCCTTCTTTTTCTACGAGTTTAACTCCAAAATCCTTTGGGAGTTTAACTCCCAGTTCAGGGGCTAAGCCCCTTTTCCACCGGCGCCCAGCGGCTGTGTGCGCGGCTCGTGACCCGCTGGCGCCCACGCGCCACGCACGTGACCCGCTGCCGCCCACCGTCCACACGCCAGGCACGTGATCCGCTGGCGCCTACGCGTCACGCACGTGACCCGCTGGCACCCAGTGGTGACATGTTGTTTCACGTGTCCTTAGGACGCTCTTCTCCCCTTCTTTTTTCCACACGCTCCACACTGAAAACACATCCTCCGTTAGACTCTGTGAGGCCCCCGATACGTCCAAAACACAACATACCCACACTGCACAATGAGTTCGCATGACCAGTTTGACCCATCAATCGGAGGTTCTTTCGCTCCAAAGGCGAAGGGTAATTATCGGCAGTTTAGTTCGCGGCTGCCGGAGATTCGAATCCCCACAATCAATAAACCCCAGTCTACCCTGGGCATGGGGAATCTGTATACGTCTGACAAGCGACGCGTATTCCTATTTCAATAGGGTGACGAAAAACACTCTACAGATTCTGGCACGTCCGGTGGGACCTTTTCTCTCGTTCCATATTTCGGGTTAAATGTTCATGCGAACTCCATCAACATATACATCGATTTCCCGTGCTAAAATCATGCTTCTTTTTGCAGGTTAACAGCTTTCAATTGCAATCTCGAACTCAGCAACCATGTCTTCCAAGACGAGCTTCGTTTCTGACGCAACTTTGGTGACCTACGTGGTCAAGACAAACGTGCACGTGATCCTCTCGGCAAGTCTCATGAGGCAGTGGGAGGATTTTCCACGCCAATTTGGTTACATCATCATCTATCTCGCCGGAAGCGCTCATCTGGTGGAGACCTTAGCAAACCAAGTGGCCAAACCGACCTCAAGGGGCAGGAGGCCGAATGTGGTGATCGCAAGGGCACCATAACTCAAACGCAAGTCGATATTTGAATGGCTTTCTGTGGCTCCAGTTGGAGGAAAAGCCGTCAGAACAAAAGAAGTCACCAAACGTCGCGGGCAAGCTTAGGCGATGCCTTCGACGGACGCGCGAGCGAATGTCTTCTCAAGGCTCCCCACACTCGGCCTACGGTGGCTTCCCGAAGAGCAGAAGCCTGCCAGGCACTCAAAATAGAGAAACTGAGGCAGAAGTGATATAGAGCCAACAAAAGGGCCAGGGTCCCATCCAAGTTTAGTTTTGTGAAGGTCTAAGGCCCGGAGTGCTTCGCGACCACAGCCGTGTCAGCCGTGAAAACCCGCAATTCTTTCGAACCATTAAAGTGGGTCTAGAAAAATGCTAAGATTAAGAAGGCCGCAATTCAAAATGTGCTACGAAGAGATGTGTCCACGCTCCAGCACAAAAGGCATGACACCCTCTCTTCAGTAGTCTACCAAGCACTTCGTGCAGCGCGAAAGCAGCGGGGCAAAACCAGAAAAGAAGCGTCAGCACCACCTAAGGACCCATCCAGGCCAACCGTCTTTAGTCGCTTGTATTTTCCTGAAGAGGAAAGGCCACGACGACGTTCTGAGAAATCAACCGCCAAAGATAAAGAGATGGATGGATATGTGATTCACACTGTCTATATGGCCGGCATGCGCAGCAAGAGTAAGGACGGGGCCATCACATCTCAAGCCCAATCTGGCTTGAATATGGTCGCTACTTCCCAAGATCAGCCTCCTCTACAGGATTATGAAAATCCCCTCGATGAGGCTGATAAGCTGAAGGAGCCCTCTGTCCATGTGGAATCAAGCCCGGACAGCGAAGAAGAGCCGACTTTCTGTCCCAGGACCGCAGAATAGGAGCTCTTCCAAGAGCTCCGAAAACAGCTCAGAAGTAAAGACAAGAATATGGCCAAGGTTTACTCAAAGAATGACGACTTGACAAACGTCGTCTGATAACTCACGGCCCAAGTTGCCTTTCAGCCGCCCAATTAAGCGCAGGGCTCTGCTCATGAACCGGGAAACGGTATCCCGAGACAGCCGATGCCTATTCCCTCAAAGACAAAGGTGGACGAGCCGCATGAAAGTTGGCCGCATCCTATCTCAGGAAATTTCTTGACTACCGATGACAGCAACCCGCTAACGCAGGATCAAGTCATGGAATTGGTCACCAACAAAGTCAAAATATTGGTAGCCGAAGCCGAAACAAAAAATGATGTCAGCAGTAATAGGAGACCATATCCTGCTCAGTATGATCTAGTAAAGTTTCCCGGTGGCTATATCATCCCCAAATTCGGAAGATTTGATAGGATGGGAAATACAAATCAGCATATCGCCTACTTTAAATCTTATGCGGGAATACTGGGGGCAATGATGCGCTTCTCCTCCACTAGTTCTTTAATAACCTAACCGATATCGCTTTCGAATGGTACGTGAGCATACCGGATGGCTCTGTTACTACTTTCTTCCAAATGGAATCTCTGTTTCGACAAAGGTTCATGAGTGCCAGCGATAAGATCACCATTGCCGACCTCGTAAGAACCAAGCCAAAAAACAACGAAAGCAACATGGATTTTATAACCCGATGGCGCAATCTCTCCGTCAAATGTGATCCACCGTTGGAACAAGACCAATCCTTCAATCTCCTCATCAGAATTCTCGACACCTAGATGAATCTTTTTCTATGCACCGCGGGTCTCAAAACATTCCAAGAGCTGACCCAGAAAGTTCAAATGTTGGAGCGCTCAAAGCAGCAATCTTCCTTGGATTCCAAAAATAACAATAAATCCTGAAGAAACTGAAAGGACGATGATCGTAAAGGCGGAAATTCCGACGATGTTGAGTCTTTTAACACTTCGGCTAACCGAAATGAGCGAGAGGTGAGCGGGCCTAATACCAATCAGCCTCAAAAGTCAGTGCTGGGAGAGGGAGGAGAATCGTCTCTGAAAGAGAAACTGGATAAGGTCTATTCCTTCAGAAGGGAAAAAATCCGTAAAATATCCAAAAATGCCCTAAGAAACGGTCTACAATTGCTGGAATTAATAAGACCATAAGAAGCAAATATGACCAGCAACCCCAAATATTGCCCCTATCACAGAGTGATAGGTCATGCTATTGATAACTACTTTGTCTTTAAAGATTCGGTCGAAAAACAATACAAGGCAAGAGAGATAGAATTGTCTAAAGATGTGTTAGCAAACAATCAAGCAGCGACCGCCAATTTCATACAAACAAAGACCAAAGCCTTTCGGGAACCTGCTTCTCTCAGCCGTCTTCCCTTTCCTGAAAAGAGCGGACTAAGGCAACAAGCCAAAAGCCAAAAGAGCAATATTGCCAATGAAAAAGCAGTAGACGGGTACACAGCCCATACGGTCTACATGGTGGAGCCCAGAGGAACAAGTCTTTCTACGCCTCATAGCCATGGCAATAACGTGTTTGTTGCCATCCAACACTGGTTCGGTCCAGATGATGAAGAGCCCGCTTAGGCCATTAAGCAAAAGGAGCCCGTGGTTCCTGCGGAATTGAGCTCGGGCAGCAAGGATAGAGCAAGCATTATTCCAATGGCTTCAAAAGTAGTTTCAGGACAGGGACGAGAAGTTGGCCAAGGTCCATTCCAAAATCGACGAGCTGGCAAACATCGTAGCAGATCTCAAGACCCAAGTCACCCAATTGCAATTATAGCAAAATCAAAATTTGGTTCATGATCCAGGGATTAATATCCTGAAACAGCCAACCAATACTCCCTCCGTCCCAAGAGCGGAACACCTTTGCGAAAAACGGTCGCGATCAGCCTCCAGTCCCTCCGACACGTACACTGAACGGGGTAAGCGGATAGCAGGTGAACTAAAGACCAATCGCCTTCGAGGACCAGCATCAGGAAAGGCATCGACTCTAATGGAGAGAAGGAAGAAAGTATACTCCTTCAGGAGGGACGAAGTCCGCAAAATATTTGAGGACGCCTTGAATAACGGTCTGCAACTGCCTATTCCAAAGAGGCCACATGAAATGATATGACCGACAATCCCATATACTGCCCATATCATAGAATGGTGAGTCATACCATCGAAGAATGCTATGTTTTTAAAGATTGGGTGGAGAACCAATACAAGGTTGGTGTTCCCTCATAAAAAGGGAGAGAAAAGGGGAGAAAATTCCCCACGACTTAAGCCTCACGTGTTAAATACGTGGACGCCTATATGCAGAGCATATAGGCGCTGCATTCAAACAACTAGAGGATAAATGGGCCTCACGTGTTAAACACGTGAGTGCCTATATGCAGAGCATATAAGCGCCGCAACCAAACAATTAAAGACTACATAGGCTTCACGTGTTAAACACGTGAGCGCCCATGTGTAAAGCATATAAACACAAAGAAAAATCCTCACTGGGATCACTTGTTAAACACGTGAGAATACCCTTTTGAAGCATTATCTTCAGATAGAGTTAAACTCTATGCATAAAATTAAATTCTATTTTTGTATGCAAAGCATATGAGTATTAAGAGTAAATGGCCAAAGGCCAAATTGACCCCATGCGTTAAACACGTGAGCGCCTATATGCAAGGCATATGGCGCCAAATGAGAGAAGCTAAATAAGCCTCACGTGTTAAACACGTGAGGGCGCCGCCTTATATAGAATTAAATTCTACTCTTGGGAAATACCTTCCTGGATTTTTCTAAAAGAGAAAGATCCTCTCTGTTAAACAGAGAACCGCTAGATCAAAGATCCAATGGTGACTAAACATAGAATTAAATTCTATTAGGGGAAATTATCTCCCTGATCTTTCTAAATGAGAAGAATATTTTCTGTTAAACAGAAAATTGGTGGATGAAACATCCAATGAGATGGAAAATATTTCCTATATCTTTCTAAACAGAGAAAGATTGTGTTCTGTTAAACCGAGCACTCTTGGATTAAAAATCCAATGGTGATAAAAATATCACCGTTTAATAGAATAAAATTATATGATCTTGTTAAAAACAAGAAAACATATTCTGTAAAAACAGAAACACTTGGATCAAAAATCCGACTGTGGGTAAAATTCCCTAAACAAATGTTGAGACCAATTAAATCAATTGGAATTTCTCAATGAGAGATTTTCTCAAAACTAATTAACAATTTGCCTCCACTATATAAAGGCCCCGAGACTTCAAGTCTCACACACCACAGAGACAGAAACACACAAAGACAGAGAGCTCTAAAAAAGAACAAAGAATTTAATTCTCAAAGAAGAAGACCTTCCTGCTCAAAACCCTAGGTAAAGAAAACACAGAGGTCAAGATATCTATTTTATCTATCTAAGGGTTTAACCCTTATCAAAGAACTTAGTTCTTCCTCTGAATCAGAGATCCACAAATCAAGTCTCCCACAAGTTGAGAATTTAATTCTCATCGGGAAGATCTTGTTCTTGAGAATCAAAGATTCAGAAAAGAACTAGGTGAAAAAGAAAGAAAAAAGAAAAGAACATATGTTCTGGGAATTTAATTCCTCCGATATTAGGGTTTAACCCTACATAAAGAACTTAGTTCTTATAAAAAGAAAAGAAGAACTTAGTTCTCCAATTAAAAAAAATGATCCAAGATTTTTAAAACAGAAATCTTGATGATCATCAATGACTAAAATGTCATTAACAGAGATTAACATCTTTAAAAAGAAAAAGAACTTGGCGTCTCACATGAAACGCACGTGAGCAAAATTAGTGCTTAGCACTACAATAGTGCCTCACGTGTTTCCCACGTGAGTGCCTAAAACAAACAAAAGAGGAGCTAGAACGCTTCACATGCTTCCCCCATGAGCGTCCAAAAAAAAGAAAAAACTCATTTGTGTTGATTGGACAGCCACCAAATAAAGCAGCCCAGCACCATAAAAATAAAGCAGTCACGTGAAATACACGTGAAACACTCTTGGAAACTCGAAATCTGGTGCCTCACGTGCTTCACACGTCAGTATCAAAGCTCTAGCCAAGTGCTTAACATTTTAGTCAAAAAAGGGGTGAACATACAAAATCTGAAATCAAAGCTCAGCACTCACGTGCTTCCCACGTGAGTGCCATGCAAAAACTTGGACCCAGGAGTGGTCATATTGCGCAGGAGTGGTCATATTACGCGCACCCAGCAGGCCAGAGTTGGACCCAGGAGTGGTCATATTGCGCACGCCCAGCAGGCCAGAGTTCGGCATCGTCGACGAGATAGTTGACCAGGTTCGGATAGAGGAGCTCACCCAGATGCGTTGTGAATTAATCAAGAACGGATGGGTATGGAGTATACCTCCATAGGTTGGGACGAGTTCCTAAGGACGTGTTCAGCTAGATATCTTCCACACAGTGATGAAGATACCGAGTTCGTGATTTCGAGTTCGTATGAGAGACTTCGGATGGACCGTAGCCGAGAACATTTACAGTGCGCAGATAGAGACGTGACATCGAAGTGGACGATGATACAGACAAGTGAGACAAGAGGTTCGTGTGAGATGCTGACGAGCTGTTGTTACTCCCCGTTAAGATTAAAGGTCGGATATGTCTACAGAGGCGTTGGGACGCGACCAGCTTCCGAGGAAATGCTGTGCTGAGGACGCAGATGTCCAGAGAGAGAGAAAAGATTATGCAAGAGTACCAGCCTCCGTACAGTTCAGCATAAGCGAGAGCGGAAGAGAACTTGAGCAGGATTCCTTCCAGGACACTACTGCGATAAGATTTGCACCTAGGATCAGATGTGTGATGTGTATTCAGAGGACCAGATGTCGGCGCTAGTGACGTGCTGCTTTACGAGTGGTCGTGAAGATTGACCGAGAGATGACCAGAGAAGTGCCAGGACGGAATCGTCCCCGTTAGCACACCTGACAGGGCCGATGAGCCGATGAATTACGAGATTGTCAATCCGGAGAGGAGATAAGGACCCAGAGACTGAGGACTCCAGACCGTGAGCAAGAGACAAGTAGATATCTTGCGCTGCTAGTATTGGATGCACCGGCACCTTCTCGAGTTTGAAAGAGGAAATATCGACGGTGGTATTTATGATTTGTGATTTGGTGATTCGATTATCACGTATCCGTCACCTTGGATTTTGGTATTTTGGGTGATCTATTCGCATGATTTAGTCTTGATGACTGAGTTTCATGATATTTGTTTTCGTGCACCATGGTTGCACCTACTGGGTATTCATATTTGTGCACAGTTATTGCACCTGATATCGTTTTTGTGCCTTGGTTGCACATGCTTATGACTTCATGAATTTCATACCGTTGGGTTGATTTTGTGCACATGGTATGCACACGATTGGACTTTTGCACTCGGTATAGCTTATATGTGCTTGTAGTGCATTGGTATGTGTTTTGTGCACGCAGTTGCACACGTTTATGATTTTTACATCTTGATACACTCGGTGTTGCTATTTACACATTTGAGTTATTGTTTGGGTTTTGTGCACATGATGCACTGTATTTGTATTTCTTGCACAGGATGCACCAGTTTTATATTTGTGCGTTTGTCGCGCCAGATTTATATTTCGTGCGTTTGTTGCACCTGACTTCGATTTGATGTCATTCGATATGTTGATTTTGATTTCATGCCTATGTTATGCATGCGATTTGAGTTATGCTTTCAGCATAGTTTTCATGCACTTTTGTGCTTAGATTTGATTTGTGCACGCTGATGCACATGGTTGTGAGATTATATACCGCGTTATACCTGATTTTGATTGAGCCGTATTGTATACCGTCGATTTGGATTCCGATATTGATGTTGATTTCTTGCACTCCGTGCATTTGATTTGGATTTTGCGCATGTTCGACACTTGATATTGGATTTCGTGATTTCGTGCATGTTGAATGCGCATGATTTAGATTTTATTCGTGCATGATGGATGCACCTGATTTGGATTTTCGCGCGTGTTGAGCACATATTTTAAGATACGATTTTGGTGCACACCAGATGCACTAAATCGGGATTTTTCGTGCATATCAGATGCACCTGATGTTGCTATCAGGCACGCCCGTTGCCCTTGGCAGATGTTTCGTGCACACCCGTTGCACCTAAATGTTGTTTCTGTGCACATGTATGGAACATATATGGATTTTGATTTCCGTGCGCACCAGACGCACAGGGTATTCTTATATACTTTTTGGGATTGAATTCTTATGGAGCAGTACGTTTTTACGATATTTGTTATGTGTTTTCGTACTGAGCAGGACTAGTCAGAGGACAGTACCTGGATATATTTTGCATGCATTGATAGTTATCGAAGGGATTTCCAAAAAGCGAGCTATAATCTCAGTATATACCTACGTGTCTGATATGACACGAAACGTTTAAATAAGGAAACCATTCTAAATTGTTTTCAAAACGGCGGGACGTACATATTAAACAAAAGATGTATACATATATGGTTATTTTCTTACAATAAACGTCCGCCACTGTGCAGTGTTATGCGCATCGCACAGCGACTTAAAAAGATTTGACATGCATTTCCTTCAGTTATTTACATGTATGGATTTGATGTCTACATGTATAATTTTGATGTATATCATATTGGTTTTGTTTTGGATTTGACATTTGTGTCTTTACCACAACTCCGATAATTGCGGGATGCTTGACGGAGTTTTGTTTTCGAGTTATCTGCTCATTTCCCATGCGCATGTATTGCGCTATGATGCGTTTTATGCATTGATGATTCCGGAGCCCCGACGACTTAGTCTTTTACTGAAATGTTTTAGTATTTGAGGGGTTTAAATTTAAATTCGGGGACCGAATTTCTTTAAGGGGGGGAAGATTGTAACATTTCAAAAAAATAAAATATTATTTTTGGGAATTTTTATAATTTAATAATAAAATATTGAATATTTTAATAAGGCGGTATAATTAAATACCGATAAATTGGGGAAATTTTTTGAAAATTATAGAAATTACTTAAAAGAGGGTGTTTTATGTGAATTATGCAAATTTTAAGTTTTTATGATTAATTATATGCTAATTTAGTGCTAATCGCGATTAAAAATCGCTAATCGGATTTTTGGCATATTTTGTGCAAACATGCACCCTATCTTTTATTTTACACTTATTGAATTTTTACTACATGTCTTTGGGTGCATGGCTTTTGTTTTGGGGTTACTATTGAGGAGAGAAAGAAAATAGAAAAGAAAAGAAAATAATAGAATATATAGGTGTTTCCCCCAATCAGAGCAAAGCTCTGTTTGAATTTCAAAAATTCAAAAATTGAAGCAACGCTTCAGATTTCTTGCGCTGCGCTCAGCGCGCCACGTGTCAAAAGCTGACACGCCAGCGCCAGGAGCGCTGCGCCTAAGGCAGCGCACCTCCAATCAGAGCAAAGCTCTGCTTTAAAATTCAAATTTTAAATGAAGCAACGCTTCAAATTACTTGCGCTCTGCGCTGCGCGCCACGTGTCAAGCAGTGGTGCGCTAGCGCAGTTGCGCTGCGCTCTGCGCTGCACGCCACGTGTCAAGCTCAGGCGCGCTAGCGCCAATTGCGCCAGCACTGGAATTTAAATAATAAATTATTAATTAACCAGAATTAAAATTCTAAAAAGATCTTTCCAATCTTATTAAAATAAGAAGATTATCTTCTGTAAAACAGAGGCCTCAGGATCAAAGATCCAACGGTGGGGAAATATCCCCAGATCAATCAGAGAAAGATCCCTGTAACTAACTTAACAAACCAATTGGCCCTATATAAAGGCCCCTAGACTCCAAGTCTCACACATAGAGACATAGAGAAAAGAGAGAACCCTCTAAAAAATTTGAAAGGCAAGCCTTTGAAGAAAGAAGATCATCCTCTTCATCTTTGAAGGTAAACAATTTGATTCTTGAAGAACAGAGACGAAAATACCTCATTAAAAAAGAAGAATCTCTTCTAAAAAGATCAAAGATCTAAGAACAAGATCAAGATCTTCAATAAAAAAGAAAAAGATCATAAAGATCTAATCACAAAAAAAATAAAGAAGTAATTTACTTCATTCTTAGATCTTTTGATCTATATAAAGGCACAGCCTTTTGATGAACCATTGGTTCTTGAATCTTGAGGTAGAACCTCTTTTGAGAAAACAAAAAACCTGTTTCTTTGATCTTAATTAGATTAAGATGCGCTCTGCGCTATTGTACAGTGTCTTGCACTTTTGAAATGCGCCTTTGCGCTTATTTGATTGGCGCACTGCGCCAGAGCGCGCCACGTGTCAACCACAGAACAATCTGCGCCTTGCGCTTCTAAACATAGCGCACTGCGCTCTTGGATTGGCGCATAGCACCAGGACGCGCCACGTGTCAGCAGCGCACTGCGCTAACAGACTTGCGCTTAGCAGAGCGTGACACGTGTCACCTCCACATGCGCCAGCGCCTTGCGCTCTTTAATTGGCGCAAAGCGCCTGATAAGCCACGAGGCGCACTGTCAGACCACTAAAATGCTATGCATTATTTAAAAGGGCAGAGCCCAAGTAAAGGCCCAACAGGACAAATATAAATGCTATGCATTTAATTGCAGAGCCCAATGCTATGCATTATAAAGGGCAGAGCCCAAGTAAAAGCCTAATAGGCAGAACATGGATAAAATGTTAAACATTTTCAACTGGACTTAGCCCAATTCTGGACATAAGTCCTCAATATAAATTCAACTGAGCACAACTGCTCTTCCAATCAATTTACACCCGGTTCGAGGGTACATCTCTTTACTCCTCTGGCATCCGTCGTTGTAATCCCTCAACGTCGTCAGAGAGGTGACGGGTCCCGACAACCACACACTGCTACGGACTGTGGGGTCCTTAAACTCACGGACTATGATATCCTTAACCTCGACCGTGATGTCTTAAAACTAATACCGGACTATGATGTCCTTAACCTCGACCGTGATGTCTTAAAACTAATACCGTGATGTCTTAAAACTAATACCGGACTATGATGTCCCTAACCTCGACCGTGATGTCTTAAAACTAATATCGGGTTGTGGAGTCCTTAAATCCACGGACTATGATGTCCTTAACCTCGACCGTGATGTCTTAAAACTAACACCGGACTGTAAGGTCCTTAAACCCACGGACTATGATGTCCTTAACCTTGACCGCAACGTCTTAAAACTAACATTGGACCGTAATGTCGTTAAACTACCTATCGACCGCAATGTCACTAAACTAAACAAATAGAGCCCCCAATTGCTCTCTCGTCGGATCTAAACGATCCCGTTAAGTCGATCTTAGTTTAAAATTAGACTAACGTGTCCTTACCGAACGTTTAATTCGATCTTAGCCTCAAATAAGGCTAACGTATCCTTAAACACACACACCCCAAACCCAAATCTAAGAAAGATACGGATTTGGACTAATCCACGTCCTACAGGCGACGGCATAACTTAGTCTCCGTATACAATCCACGGGCAACCAAACACAAAACAAACACACACGACACGAAGTGACCATCTGGAGAAGGAGAAAGTTGTTACCGCGATGCGGTAGCATAATTAACTGCAGGGACTTGCGCCTGCATGGAAGAGCGTCCCCACAATCAAAAACCCCTCAAACGAGGAAGAATATGACGAAGTCTGCTACATCGGACGCATCCGTTTAAACCTTCGATACACGGTGCCATAAATCAACTTGGCATTTTCGGAGAGGTGGACGGATAGCACCAATTAGCATCTGCCCTGAATCTCAGGCAAGACGGACCTGGGCGGTCGCATCTCTGTGTTCGGAGGGGAACAGATTCTGGCACTCCCGGTGGGACATTTTCCTCTTTCCACTCTACACTTCGTGTGTCGTATTCGCGAACGAATCGCGGTTTGTTAAAGGTTGCTCTTGGATTTCAAGTTACTAAGATTTGGTCTCTTGCTTGGTGCAGAAAGCAAAACAACAATGGCATTCACCTGCTCGAAGTGCTCCAACTGCAGCTGCAACCCACGCTCCGCCTCACCTGGAGGTGTAGCTTATGGACCTCAAGCGGCATTACTGTTCACGATGCCGATAGAACAGGTCACCCAGGCTACTACTGGACTGTTTTTCAGGACCATGCTCCCACCAACGAGCTTCACTGCTCCCGTGCCCGTACCAGAAGCTCCCAAGAAGTCGGTCTTCGATCGACTTTCAGCTGCTGCGACCCCTCTCAACGGTTCGTCCAACACCAGTGCCTCGGTCTTCTCCAGATTGGGCCAAAACTCCTGCGTGCCCACAATGAAGCTTGCAGTCCCAGAGAAGGTTATTCCGAAGAAAGTAACCAACCATGCTCCCGAAGTCGTCAAGGCGGCTTCTCCTGCCAAAGGGTCGGTCTTTACAAGACTGACCGTCCCGACTCCCGCTCCCGCTCCTGCTACTCAAAAGACATCAGTCTTTAATAGGCTGACGCCAGCAACAGTCCCTCATTTGAACAGGGGGCAAGACAAGGCTATCACCGTCACCGAGCCAATTCCATCAGCTTGACATGCTCGACGTCGCCACTGGCGCCGAGTGAGGAAGTCAGGAGGCAACTCCCCTTCTGGGCTAACTCCACCAGCCCCGACGGTGGAAATTAATGCTGCTGTTCCAACTAGGAATAGCTTTGAGCCGCTGAATAAGGTGCGTAGGAATTCTCCTACCGCTGTACTAAAAAGGTCTCCTCCTCCACTGGAGAAGGTTATGGAAGCAAAGCCATAACAATCCCCTCAGCGGTTATCCTCCAAGATCTACAAAGTCTGGCGGCAGGCCCGAGACTCGGTGATCGATCCAAATTTCTCCCGCCGGCACAAGAAGCTGAAGGTCCAACAGGAAATAAGCCATCCTGCCCAGCCACGAAAAGCTATCTGGGTGCCCACCTCGATGGCCCCCTCAACTTCAACCGCTCATAAAAAGAGAAGGCCGGAGAAGATCCCCGTGCCTGTGGCAAAAGTCAGAGGCACTGAACCCAAACGCTCTAAGTTTGGGGGCATAATGGTCCATACTATTTACATGGCATCCGGGAAGGAAGATAGCCATTCTTCTACGGGCCACCGACCACTCACCCGATCCATTACAAGAGCCCAGGAACAGCAGCAGCAGAAGATCCAGGAGATGCTAACTGCGATGGCCGCATTCACCGGACCAAAGGAAAGCCCGGAGGCGTCATCAGAAAAACGCCGCGAACACGAGACTGATGCTGAGTTCCTTCGTAGAATGCTTGAAAAGAAGGATAAGGAGGCTGCCAAACAAGCGGTCAATATAAAGCAGATGGCTCTTCTATTTTAAGATATGGTCGGGATGATGATCCAGCCGGATCCCCCAGCTGAAGATCCTCCGATTATCCTCGAAGATGACAGAGGAGAAACGTCAAATCCACCCCCGGCTCTTTCAACAGCCAAAGAGGAAACAATCTCTAAGGCCGTCCTGGATGACTATATTGCTCAACAAATAAGAGTTCACCAGGCAAATAAAGCGGCCGGCCAAGTCGTTAAAACAGGGCGACCATATCTGAGCTGGTATGATCAGATAAAGTACCCGCCGGGCTACACAATCCCGAAATTCCATGTCTACAAGGGGACAGGCAATCCCCATCAACATGTTGCCCAGTTCAGGGCTCTTTGTGGCAACACCGGTGGCGATAATAAGCTCTTGCTTCGCCAATTCGTCGGCAGCTTATCGGAGACAGCGTTTGAGTGGTACTCCGAGCTTCCGAACGACTCCGTCAAAACTTTCGCAGAGATGGAGTTGCTGTTCACCCAGCGATTCGCGAGCGCCTGCGAACCCACCCCGATAACAGCTTTGATCAATGCAAGGGTGAAGCCGGGCGAAACTTGGGTCCAATATGCAATCCGATGGCGGAACTTGTGGTCGAAGTGCGAACAGCGCATCAAAGAAGCACCAGCTGTGGGCATGTTTGTGGGCACTCTAGATCATTATGCAACTATTTCACAGTTGATGATGTTCTTTAAACCGACCACATTCCAGGCTTTAATCGATAAGCTAGCCCAGATGGATCAAATGGGTCACAGACCGTCTCCCCCGAAGCCGGAACCCCGGAACGACAAGGGTAAAGGGAAGGCGACCTTCGTTGCGAACACCCAACAGCAGCCCAGTGCCCCAAAGCTAGCGGATCAACTCGAGGAGAGACGACGCTATTACAATGAGAAAATGAAGCGTCCATACTCATTCCTACGGGATAAAACGAAGAGATTGTTTGAACTGGCTATGCGCAACAGGCTTATCAGTTTGTCGAATCCTAGGCGACCGCCGCAGCCCAGCGAAGTGGATAATCCCAATTATTGCCCTTACCACCAAACGGTAAGCCATCCAATCGAGGATTGCTTCGTATTTAAGGGATGGATCAAGGATCAGTACCTACAGGGAAAGTTCACGTTGTCTGAGAAGTAGAAAGTAAACCCACCACGGCCGCACACTCCAAAGAAGACGGACACACCGGGGGCAACGTGTTCTTTTGCTGAAGAAGCTCCGTGGGAGGTCGTGCTGTCAGCCAAAACCAAAAGGATGCTAAATGATCTTCAGACATGTCCAGCAATCAGGTGGAAGAACCAGCTAGAACCCCAGATCATCGAAGGGATACTGAAGCCGCGCCCAACTCCAAACATTGGTGGTGATGGCCCAAGCACTCACACCCAGCCGTCAAAATATTCAAAGAAAAAGAAGAAGAGATCCAAAAAGCCCGTGAAGCCTGGTGACAAGCGCACGGACCTGCAGAAATAGATCGACGCGCTAGAGGAGTATAATCAGAAGGCGCGGACTCCCATCACGCTCCAAGAATTCCTCAGCCACGTTTTTAAGGACGAAGATGATGGAGAAAGCTCGTCGGACGAATCTGAGGGATACGTAGCAAGTTGTCATGTGATCTCTCACTCGTTTACAGACGATAAGAAAACTCCTTGCACTGAGAAGCTGGGGGCAAAGCCTGAACCATAACTTCTAGGGCCGTCAGATGAAGCGATCGATGCATTCCTAGACAAAGCTCTCCTGAAAAGTAAAGCTGACCGGGAACGCGAGACGGCCATATTTGAAAAAGACAAACGCCGACGACTGGACGAAAAAGTCAAGACACTCCCGCCAAATCAAAAGACATCTGTTGCGGATAAAAACAAGTTCAAGACGAGGAAAAGGTTTGCTAAAGCCATATCAATGGGAATGAAGCTACCGCCCTCCGAAGAAAACATTCCCGATGAAGCAAAGATGCATCCTAGCTACTGCTCATATCATCAAAAGATTTCGCACCCCACCGAGGAGTGCAATGCTTTTAAAAGATGGTGGCAGGGATATGTTGCTCACCGGCAACATTTTAAGCGGATGAAACGCAAAACTCAGCGGGAGCAAAGATATGCAACCGAAGAACATAAAAGAGACGCCGATAACTGTCGCATGGTCAACACCGGGGGATCGCAAATTCTCACTTTCGGAAGCGACTCTGACGAAGAAATAGCTCTTGACCCCCTCTTTAACGAATCCGCATTGGGAAAGGAGGAAGAACCGAGGGCCTGTGAAAACATCCAGCTGCGCAATCGCACGCTTCCAGAAAAGAATCTCGGATCCTCGAGTAAAAAAGATAAGGGAAAAGAAAAGGTCCCCGAGGATATTGCCCTGGACGACCAAGTCATGAAAGAACTAACCGCCAAGGACCCGCCAAGGAAGAACAAGGTGGACTACAACGTCCTGGCGCACTTGAGGAACTTGCCCTCACAACTCAGCATTCTCGACGCCCTTTTACTATCCAAAGAAGCGAGAGATTCATTGATCAAGGAGCTACAAGAGCCAGAGCAATTCCAAGCTTTTCTCGCTGAAGAAAAGATGAAAGACGAGCTGGAGGAAGTACACACAGCCGATATCACCTTCAGCGATGAAGACCTCCTCCTCGGGACGTGCGAGCACAATCGTCCCCTCTATGTCTCAGGGTACTGCCACGATATAAAGATAGGCAAAATCCTGGTCGACAATGGGTCTTCCGTCAATCTCCTCAACGCGCGAGTGTTGAAGGAAATCTGCATGAGCGTCCAGCATCTCGCTCGTGATAAAATCACCATCTCCGGTTTTGACTCCCAGTCGTCACGGACTCTCGGATCTGTAATACTAACGCTGCGCTTCGGGCTGCTTGTCATAGACATTAAATTTCATGTCATTGAAGCCAAGACATGCTATAACGCTTTGCTCGGCCGGCCTTGGTTACACGAGTACAACATTATTCCATCTACACAGCACCAGTGTATGAAGTATTTTAAAGATGGCCTCGAGTACACTGTGACGGGAGAGCTGAATCCATTCTCCGTAAAAGAAGTCCGGAAATACGAAGATGCAAAATACTTCTTGCAAGATTTTGAAGACACGGAGAGATGTCATAAACCGGAGAACAAAGCTATCGCCACCATTCCCGTCTTCGGAAGTGATACTGAAGAAGAAGAAGCGATGGTTTATTGAGGTCCACCCCAACACAACAAGCCAGGACCGTCCGCTCCTATGTTGATCTTTGGCAGTGATTCGGAAGATGAGGTCCATGCTATATTCTCTACTCGGCCTTCAATACAAACATTCGCTGATGAAAGGCAAAGTCTGCAAGTTGCCATGGTTCCACCTAAGCATCATAAAGAGCTAGACGCACTTGATACCTACCGTGTGGAAGAGCTGCAGACGTTCTATGTCAGGCGAAAAGGCGAAAAGGCGATCCTATTTTACCACTCCGGGGAAACTAAAGTGGAGAAGGAAATCTGGCACGGCGCGGATCCTACACTTGACAGGCTTCAGCCCATCCGTCTGCCTAGATATTATACAGAAGGCTTGAAAAGGCTGTTAAAGCGCCAAGGGATACCCTTCAAACAGACCGCTCGAAAAGCCAAGTTCTATGACAGGGTCTGGAACGTTCCCGGAACTCAGCGCAGGCTGCCCAATGGAAGAATGGAAGCAATCGGGCTTGGATACGTTCGATCCAAGAAACGAGAGCTACTCAACGACTACTATGTCGTACATGACTTTGATGAAAAAGGAGATGCTCAATGGGAGAATGCTAATCCTGAACCAGAAAAAGCCTCCGATGTAAAAATGCCCAGTCCGTCGTTCGAAGAACAAATGGACAAGCTTATAAGGGAAGCTGGTCAAAAAGTCCGAGACGACCACAATCGCGAAATGGCCATCTACGAGAGAGCCAGGACGCAACGCCTTCTCCAACAGGCTGCGAAAGACAAAGATGCCGCTCCCTGTCAATCTGTTGTTAAAAAGGCCCGACGCCGAGGCAGAAACAAGTCGAAAAGCGGAAAAGGCATTCAGCAACGACAAAGCGGGACCAAGAAGTCACGCGAGCGGGAATCGAGCGGTCCGGATTTGTCCCTTATGAGGAAGATGAGTCGAGCATACTCTTTTCCTCAAAACAAGACAAAGAAGATACTTGACCTCGCTATAAGACATCAAATGATTACACTGCCGGAGTCTAAACATCCCGAGCAAGCAGGCGAAGTCTCTCACCCAGACTATTGCTCTTATCACCGAGTAATAGGACATCCTCTCGAAGATTGCTTCACCTTCAAGAACTGAGTCGAAGATCAGTATCAGCTCGGCAAGTTCGCTCTATCCGACAGTTGGAGGATAACTCCGCCGCAAAGGCATGAACCCAAATCCACGAGGATGACCCAGATCCACATCGGTCTTCGAAGCGAGCTCGTACTTGTCATATGATAACGATATCAAAAGAAGAGCCCGAGAATATGGATGACCTTCCCTGATGCTTCGAAAACAGTGATGACGAGGTGATCTCAGAGTTTCCACCGGCGCCAAAAGAGCTGGAAGATGGGATACATACCACTGCGGATAACCTTAAGAAAATTGATTTGGGGACGGCAGATGACCCTCGATCGACATTCGTCAGCGAGCTGCTACCTGAAGAAAGAGTGGCTGCGTTAAAAGACGTGCTTATGCAGCATAGAGATTGCTTCGCATGGAACTATTCCGAAATGCCAGGATTAGATCCAGAGATCGCGGTCCACAAACTAACGATATCCCCGGACGTTAAGCCAATCAAACAAGCACCGAGAAGAATGCGGCTCGAGCTTGAGATGAGCATCAACGCCGAGGTCAAGAAGCCAATCGACTCTGGCTTCATCCAGGAAGTTCAGTATCCCGACTGGATCGCCAACATTGTCCCGGTGATGAAGAAGAATGGGACGGTGCGCATCTGCGTAGACTTTCAGGATCTCAATAAAGCCTGCCTGAAGGACGATTTCCCAGTACCGGTCACTGAGCTGATGATAGATAACACGTCCACTCACGAAGTTTTCTCCTTCATGGACGGATCGTCTGGATATAATCAGATAAAGATGCATCCCGAAGACCAGAAGCACACCGCTTTCCGGACCCCTTTGGGTATATTCTGTTATAAAGTGATGCCCTTCGGTCTAAAGAACACCGGTGCCACCTATCATAGGGCCATGACGAAGATCTTCGACGACCTCATACATGAAATCGTCGAATACTATATCGACGACCTCGTGGTGAAAAGCAAATCATACGAGGAACATCTCGAGCATCTGAAGATCGTGTTTCAACGTCTTCGGCAATACAACTTGAAGATGAACCCTCTCAAATGCGCGTTCGGGGTATCCTCGGGCAAATTCCTGGGATTCATCGTCCGACACCGAGGTATCGGGATAGATCCATCAAAAATCAAGGCGATCGTGGAGATGCCCCCGCCAAGGACTCTCAAGCAATTGCGATCTCTCCAGGGGAAGCTAGCGTATATCCGGCGATTTATAACCAATCTCTCTGGCAAGTGCAGACCTTACAGTCACCTGATGAAGAAGGGAACCCCATTCATATGGGATCACAAATGCCAAGACGCGTTGGACGAAATCAAGCAGTATCTGCAGAACCCGCCAGTGCTGGCTGCTCCGGTCAAAGGAAAGCCCCTTATTCTTTATACAACAGCCCTCGAAAGTTCCTTAGGCGCATTATGGGCACAAGAGAACGACCAAGGGAAAGAAAGAGCTCTCTATTACTTGAGTCGAGTTCTCCTGGGGGTAGAAAGCAATTATTCTCCCATCGAAAAACACTGCCTAGCGTTGATCTTCGCGATAACGAAACTCCGGCACTATGCGTTGGCGCATGAAGTTCATCTCATATCGAGGGTGGACCCTCTCAAATACTTGATGTCGAAGGCCATATTGACGGGGCGACTCGCTAAATGGGCCTTGCTCTTGATGGAGTTCTCAATAACTTATCAGCCTCTTAAAGCAGTGAAAGGCCAAGCCATCGCCGACTTTCTCGCTGAGCATCCAATACCGGCCGATTCTCCTTTGAACTGCGAGCTGCCAGACGAACATGCGTTTGATGTGGTCGATGGAAGTGGTACCCGGTGGGAACTCTATTTTGATGGAGTGTCTTCTATGAAGAAGCGCAAACAGAACGCGCCTATAATCAAATCGGGGGTAGGCCTCATCTTCGTAACTCCATAAGGAGGGATAATGCGCTTTGCTTTTTCCTTAATAGAGCCGAGGACGAACAATGAAGCCGAGTATGAAGCTTTGATAGCAGGCCTCGAGATCGCCATCAACATGGGAATTAAGAACCTCCTTATATACGGAGACTCCCAACTGGTCGTCAGTCAAATAAATGGCGACTACCAAACATGCAAACCAGAGTTGGTGAAGTACGGCGAAAAGGTGAAGCAGCTGTTGACCCAAATTCCTTCCTATACTTTGGAAAGCATACCGCGTGCGGAAAATAGCAAAGAGGATGCATTAGCCAAGCTCGCTAAAGAATTGGCTGACGAGAACCTCGATGACGTAAGAATCATGGTACAGAGCCGTCGGGTTCTTGCACCGGCAGGAATATCTCCGGAGTCGTCCGAGAAAAAGGGAGCGACCGAGCAAGTGGCCCTGCAAATAAATGACCAAGAAAAGACTGAGGATTGGAGAGAAGTCTTTATAGACTACTTCAAATCCCGTCGAACGCCTGAAGATGCGTCCTCAAAACATCAGCTCATGAAACGAGCCCTATCTTTCGCCTTCGTCAATGATACTCTGTACAAGAGGTCATTTGATTCTCTGTGGTTGAGATGCCTGGGACCTGAAGAGGCGAAGAGAGTCTTTCAGGAAGTTCATGATGGACTCTGCGGTTCTCACCAAGCAGGCCCAAAGATGAAGTTGAAGATTAAAAGGATGGGTTATTATTGGCCCACGATGATCCAGGACTGTCTCGAGTATGCGAAGCAATGCCACTCGTGCCAGATTCATGGGGACTTTATCCATCAGCATCCAAATCCACTACACCCGACAGTGGCTAGCTGGCCATTCGAAATGTGGGGAACTGACATAATCGGCCCCATCGAACCAGTATCGTCCAGAGGACATCGATTCATTTTAGCGACGACTGATTACTTCTCCAAATGGGCAGAAGCAGTACCGCTGAAGGAAGTGAAGACGGAGAATATCCTCTATTTCTTCAAGACGCATGTTATTTATCGGTTTGGAACTCCGCGATGGATCATCTCCGATAACGGGCCAGCCTACAGAAGCCACAAGATCAGCCGCTTCGCGCAACAACATAATATAGACTGGAGGTATTCATCAGTCTATGATCCCCGAGCTAACGGTCTAGCTGAGGCTTTTAACAAAGATCATGAAGAAGGCAGTGTCCCAAAATAAGAAAGACTGGCACGAGAGACTGCAAGAAGCTCTCTGGGCGTATCGAACTACGTTCAAGACGGCCACGAACACAACGCCGTACGCGTTGGTATTCGGTACAGAAGCAGTACTCCCCCTCGAGATAGAATTACCTTCTCTACGAGTGGCAGTCCATTATGAGCTGACAGACGAAGAAAATGCTCACCTTCGGCTTGAGGAGCTTGATGCCCTTGATGAAACCCGGCTCATAGCGCAACAAAATCTGGAGGCTTATAAAGCAAAGATGACGCGCTCATATAAAAGATTGACCAGGCCGAAGACATTCCGCCAAGGCGAACTCGTGCTAGTGGTCAAAAGACCTATGATCCCCAATCGCGCCAAGCGGGGAAAATTCGAGCCAAACTATGAAGGTCCGTACATCATAGACAAGGTCTACCAGGGGGAGCTTATCTACTCATGGACATGCATGGCGAAAGACCTTTCAGACCGATAAACGGCCGCTTCCTGAAGAAGTACTACGCTTAATGAGTTACGACCTAGGTCAATGATAGATGACGATGACTATGTCCGCTCGCTATCTTCCTAAGCCCAAAACTCTATAAGTAGTAGCTGGTAAACGGACCGAAACGTCCTTAAACTAACAACGGACCGAAACGTCCTTAAACTAATGACGGACCACCATGTCCTAAAACTAGCTGTTGACCGAGATGTCGAGAAACTACGGCGGATCGCATCATCCCAAAGCTGATATAAAAAAATATAATAAATAAAATAAAAAAAAGAAGAAAATGGTATGTCCATAAGCAAAATGGGCACGGATGAAAACCCGAAAGGGCTCTATGAGTAAAAACAGCAGGGCTACCGGCGAGTGTTTGTGAAAACCCGAAAGGGCACAACCTCGTTAGAAAAGGAAAAAAGAGAATAAAAAAAAACGGTATGTCCATAAGCAAAATGGGCACGGATGAAAACCCGAAAGGGATCCATGAGTAAAAACAGCAGGGCTACCGGCCAGTGTTTGTGAAAACCCGAGAGGGCGCAGCCTCGTTAAAAGACACTTGCGAGGTCCTCTCGACCTTGTAAGGAGAAACCACCCGCGTGAGATCCTTATGACTCACAAGGGAGCAACACACTCAGGGATCCCCACGATTCCTAAGGAGAAATTACACTTGCAAGATTCTCATGACTCGTAAGGAGAACTCTCTTATGGGACCCTCACGGCTCATAAGATTTGAAAGTCTTAAGTTACAAAGACCCGAACCTGTTCTTAAGCAACCCCCAAAACCTCCAATATTGCCCTACAAGCGGCTCGATACTGACCCTTGTATACAATCCACGGGCACGAACAAACATTTCCCTAACCAGGTCCCATCCGCGATTAGGGATATGTTCCCACGGTGAACAACCCTTATAAGTCCTCTCGACTTATAAGGAGAAAACACTCTTGTAAGATCCTTACGACTTATAAGAGACCATACACTTAGGAATCCTCACGATTCCTAAGGAGAAAACACACCTACGAGATCCTCACGACTCGTAGGGAGAAATACCTTTGTGAGACCCTTACGGCTCATGAAGTCAAAAGCCTTAGTCGACAGGATCTTAACCCTGTTTTCTAAGCCACCTTTGTTCGACATCGACAGAGGCAAATGATGATTCGCTCCTGGCAATATTCCAGTTGTAGCGGTGCTGATGCTGAAATCGGTGTCTAATCCCAAGTTTGCAGCGAAAAGCCAGCAAGCCACACATGCATACGAAATAGCCGAAATGATGGGGCAACTTGTGACAAAATCAGCAAGTAAAAATGTATGCATGCGAAATAGCCGAAACGATTGGGCAATTCGCAATAAAAAAAACAGCGAGTAAAAATAAAACAAATAGCCGAAATGATTGGGCACCGCGAAAAATAGCCGAAATGATGGGGCAGTCGCGACCTTCGCGATATAAAAGCTGAAATGATAAAGCATCGCGGAAAGAGATAAAATAAAAATGAAATTTATGCCCTACAGGTGATATTACATCAATCCATGTATACAATCCAGGGGCGCAAACAAAGAAAGAATCACACTCCTCCTCCCCAGCAAACACAACATCAAGCAAAGCGGAACAGCGGCAACTCCCAGTTCCATGACTCGATGGTATACTGGTGACCGAGAGTCAAATCCCAACTCCGTGAAATGCGGATATAATCGACAAATTCCTGGTTACGTGGAACACGGATAACGTCACTTCTGACCCCGTGGAAAACGTCCAGAGCGGATCCTGGTCCTCACAGAGCACGGCAGTGAACCCGTGTAAAGCATCCAGAGTGAAGCCTAGTCCTCGCCGAACACGGCAGTGAACCCGTGGGAAGCATCTAGTGCAAATTCTTGGTTACGTGGAACACGGATAACGTCACTTTTGACCCCGTGGAAAACGTCCAGAGCGGATCCTGGTCCTCGCAGAGCACGGCAGTGAACCCGTGTGAAGCATCCAGAGCGGAGCCTAGTCCTCGCCGAGCATGGCAGTGAACCCGTGGGAAGCATCTAGTGCAAATTCCTGGTTACGTGGAACACGGATAATATCACTTCTGACCCCGTGGAAAACATCTAGAGCGGATCCTGGTCCTCGCAGAGCACGGCAATGAACCCGTGTGAAGCATCCAGAGCGGAGCCTAGTCCTCGCCGAACACGGCAGTGAACCCATGTGAAGCATCCAGAGCGGAGCCTAGTCCTCGCCGAACACGGCAGTGAACCCGTGTGAAGCATCTAGTGCAAATTCCTGGTTATGTGGAACGCGGATAACGTCACTTCTGACCCCGTGGAAAACGTCCAGAACGGAGCCTGGTACTCGCCAAATACGGCAGTGAACCCGTGGGAAGTATCCAGAGCAAATATCGGACTGTAGAGTCCTTAAATCCACGGACTATGATGTCTTTAACCTCGACCGCGATGTCTTAAAACTAAACAATCAAACAAAACGACTTCAAACTGATTTTACCTTGGTTTAAGGGTACATCTCTTCACTCCTTTGATATTTGTCGTTGAAATTCCTCAACGTCTTCAAAGAGGTGATGGGTCCCAGTAACCACGCGTTTCGCGAACTGTGAGGTCCTTAAACTCACGGACTATGATGTCCTTAACCACGACCGTGATGTCTTAAAACTAACATTCGACTGTGAGGTCCTTAAACTCACGGACTATGATATCCTTAACCTCGACCGTGATGTCTTAAAACTAACATTGGACTGTGAGGTCCTTAAACTCACGGACTATGATGTCCTTAACCTCGACCTTGATGTCTTAAAACTAACATTGGACTGTAAGGTCCTTAAACTCATGGACTATGATGTCTTCAACCTCGACCGTGATGTCTTAAAACTAACAACGGACTATGGAGTCCTTAAATCCACGGACTATGATGTCCTTAACCTCGACCGCGATGTCTTTAAACTACGGTACCTATGAAACATCCAGAGCGGAGCCTGTTCCTCGCCAAACACGGCAGTGAAACCGTGGGAAGCATCCAGAGCAACCCCTGACTCCGTGAAATGCGGATAAGGGCGACTTCACCCATCACTTGCGGGTCCTCAAGACTCGTAAGGGAGTAAATACTCTTGTGAGATCTTTACGATTCTCAAGAGGAAACACACTTAGGAATCCTCATGATTCCTAAGGAGAAAACGCACCTACGGGACCCTCTCGGCCCGTAGGGAGAAAATACTTTACGAGACCCTCACGGCTCATAAAGTTGAAAAGTCTTAGGTGACAGACCCTAACCCTGTTTTCTAAGCCATCGCCACTCTACAAAAAGCCTAAGACTGACAGCTATATGCTATTTACAGACCGCACTTGCTAAAATCGCAGGGCAAACAACACAACAAGAAAGAAGAAAGCAGAGAAATGACACAAGACATTATGAAGAATGTATATCTTTTATTCATGAATTCGATTGAGTACAAGATACATTGTGTTAAAGAATAAAAGAAACAAATACATTTTATGCACAATTATAAATGATACAAGATTGTCATTAAGAAGGGAGCGTTTTTAACAAATTCGCAAGCTGTTCTCGCACTTCGTTCAACGCCTCTTCTTGATCGGCTGTCGCTGCCAACTCTGCTTCCACCTGGGCTCGCTGCTGCAAGTAGGATGAAAGTTGTTCTTCGACGGCTCGCCGAGCTGCTTCACGACCTTGGGCATCATGATCAACGGTATCGAGCTTCTGCTTCAATGTTAACCCATCAGAGATACTTTGCAGAAGGCCCTCGAAGATAACTTTCACCTGGGCAGCGTTCACGTCGACCTCAGCACGCAGTCGAGCAGACTCGCTTGAGGTTTCTTTGCATTCCCTCCGCTTTAAAGCTGCTTCTTGTTCAAGATGGAGGAAATAGGTAGCGCTCTGCTCGATCCATGCCACCCGTTGAGTGCTCGTGGCCAAAATCTCAGGTGCCGGACGCATAAGTTCAAACTGATGCAGACGGGCCTCGATCTCCTTGCAGTGATTAACCCAAGACTCGACGACGCCTTCATTATAGAAGTTTACAAGCGTCGCCAGCATCGGATTAACCTCGGCGGCGAAATCTGCGACAGATGTGGGAGCTTCTGCGTCAAGCTCCTCGACGCATCCGCTTAGCATACTCAGACTCATCGCAGTACCCTTTGAGGATGGACGTCTGGAAAATGGGCCTGCCGGCATCACGATACGAGACTCGAAAGGGACCGGAGTCGGAGCGACAGCTGCAAAACAAATCATAATCAGATAACGGATCTAGAAATATAAGAGATTCAGGAACAATGGAATTTACTATACCAGCTGCAGCAGGTGGCAAAGCCGGGAGGACCGGTGGCGCAACCGGACTCTTATCTCCTCTTTCAATCTGTAGCACTGCAATCAAAGCAAAAGAAGAATTAGAAATAAGTTCATTATTGGTATAAAAAAAGAGCATTAGTTGAAAGCTATATTCACCAGCGCCACTGGATGAAACCATCTCCGACGGGAAGGAGAAGTGGGGATGCAGCACCTGGTACAGGTGGTCAAAAAGGACTCCTGCAAAGACGCAATAGTATAATGTCAGTAGATAAATTATGCAGCCAAGATAAGACTGGTGGGTCACAAATCCATACCTTCCAGCATTTGCGATGGTGCGAGAGAAGGCAGAGGGGTGGTCACCGTCAGGGCGGTAACTGGCGGCGCTGTCTCGAGCAGCGCGGCATCAGCACTAGCCGCACCTGCATTAGAAACAAGATAAACCCTGTCAGGAAGGATTGCAGAATAAAAAGAAGTACGGTGACCCAAAATTTACCTGATGAGTCGCCAGCCGAAACGGTGGCGTCTCCCTCCTCCATTGGCATGGGTTCACCTCCCGTTGCCTCATCGCCAGACTCTACGGGAGCCGTCGTCGTGCTCACAAGGCCAGGAGACGACAAAGGACCATAGGCAGGGAGAACGATGATCAGAGCGATGCCCGACTCTTGAGAAAGAGCGGCCGTCTCGTCCTCAACGATCATGCCCGTCTCACCCGCTACCCCCTTGGGCTCAGCGGTCGCAGCCGTCTCATCCACTACTGCCATAGGTTCATCGGTCGCAGCAGCTCCATCCGCTACTGCCTCAGGCTCAAGTGTAGCAGCCGTCTCATCTTCCTCCACCTCGCGCTCGGCAGTGGTGGTCTTCTCGAGCATAGTGGTCGTGACTGTCTCGTCAGCCACTAGCTCGGGGCCGGCAACTACGGCTGCACCGCCTACCGTCGCCTCGGGTTCAGCTGCTACCTTCTCCACCATCCCCTCAGGCTCGACGGTAGCCGCCGCTCCTTCAGTAGGACTCGGCCCTGCAGGACAAGATATATAAGAACCGATAGTGTTGCAACTTTTACAACAAAGCCTCGAAGAACACATTACCTGAGGTGGATTGACCGTTGGCTTCCTGAGCTGCACGCGCCGCCCGTCTATGAGCAGTAGACAAGGAGACCGGGGGCTCCTCTGAAGGAGTAGCAACGGGAGTAACGGCGCTTGAGCCCGCTCCCACGGCCAAAGCAGCGCTACGCTCCCTCGCTGCGCATCTCAGGCGCTTCCTTTCCTCCCGGGCCGTCACGAAAGACCTTTTGGAAGCCTCCTTCAGCAAGGCGTCGTCGTCCGCGTTCAGGGTTCCTCCAGAGCCTTCAAAGCTTCCATCTTCGGTCTTTTGAGTTGGGACTCTTGCGGCAATCCCGAAGTGGCCGGAACTTCGGTAGCTGGCCCGGAGAGAATTCCTGCATCGGTTTGCGAGACAGTTCTTGTGGTCCCAGCGATAAGACAAAGAGGGGGTCAGATTACTCATAAGAAATGGAAGGAGAGATATAGTAAACCGAAATGTACCAAGGCCTAAGGATGCTCTGAGTCGTTCCTCCTCCTGGAAAGTTTTGAGGGAAGTAGCGATAGCTTCTTCGGTAGAAATGCCTGTTAAAAGAAGGAAAAACGTGAGTCAAAAAAAATGATAGAGGTACGATGCAATGACGAAAAATACAACTAGTGATTACCCGATTGCGCAAGTTTAGCCAACCACGCATCGCGCCTTGCCAATCGCTCAGAAACTGCGATGGCGGCCGCCATATCAGTGTCGTCTGGCGGCATAAATAAGCCCTCGTTGGTCCCGTACTCACCCAAGCCCTCGCTATAAGGAGCATGAGGTTACTGACCAAATGCAACATCAGCAGAGAGGATCGACTTCTTCTTCCTCTTCTGCGCGCGAACTCCAGCCGCACCCAAAATCAGCTTACGCTTCGTGGGCACCTTGGGCGGCGGGTCCCGATATCCGAGCCCATGCCGGATTCAGGTGAAACCATGCTCACTGTCTCCACGGGAGCGCGAAGCACTGAAGGCACGTCCACAGTATCATGGGGCAATCCACGCGGTGGGCTTAGCACACGCGGAGGCTCATCTCCAGCATCTCCTCTCAGTGGAGGAACGACAGGGGTCCTTTGCCTGAGAGGGACTTTGCGATCGCTGGCGGGGGGCACACCCTTGCGGTCAAGCAGCAGCCGTTTCTCTTCTCGGATAACAGCACCCATCGCGTGCTGATACCAAGCCCCGTACACGTTGAGGGCCCTTGGAATGCAACTTGGCTCGCTAATGAAGAAGTGGGAGCTCGTGTTAAGCCGCATAAAATGATGCAGTGCACTCCGTATCCCCTCCCTGGTGGCCGCGGGCTCTTCCAAAAACGCCTCCAGTGGGACCCCTTGGTTATAGCTTAGTTGTTGGGCAAACCGATGGGGGTTGTACCTCATAAAAAGCGCCATATCATTCTGCCTGAACACCAAGAAGCCCGGCCGGATGGAGTATAAGTGAAGAATCTCCCGGGCTTTCAATACGGAGGCCCCGTCCTTGAAACTATCACGCAACGCCAACACCGCCTTGGAAGTCTCCGGGCCGATGGTCATGACCTTGTCCGTGAAAGAAATGCCTGCTCTGACAGTGCGCGGACGAAGAAGCAACCCCCTAGCCTCCCGCGGAGGCGGATTCACAATAGAAGTGCCAATCAGCCGCATGACTCTCGGGAGTCTGCACTTCTCGAAGAATGAGGGCCTCTTATGAATACCAAATACCCCGAGTACATGCATTTCCATCCATGAAGTGAAGTAGTGCATCGGGAAATTGGCGGGTTGCACCCCCGGTTCATTTGCGTCCGCCGCCACGCTGAGTCCATGGTACAGGTGAGCCAACCCAGCGATTCCAATCGACAATTGTATGCCAGCCACCATCCGATGCGCTGGGTAGAAGACGGACGGCCTCATGTAGCGCGGGTGCATGAGGAGCGCGAACCAGCATAGCCATAACCCCAGAAACCCGAGAAAGAAGGTCTCCTCATCGATGCTCGGAGCGGCGATTTCTGATAAAGGGATGACTGCAGCATCGGGGAGGTAAAAACCATTTTGATCGGCTTCCAGTGCTGGTCGACGATCTAAGCCCAAGCCGAAGGGGTCATCGAGCTTGGCGAATTTTTCGCCCCGTTGTGATAGAATCTCCGGTCGAAGGAAGCGGACGATGAAATCTGCAAAACTAACTCCCCGGCCTCCCGATTCCAAGTAGAGACTTTCATACATATTCAACACCTTCACTAGACTCGGAAACTGGTGCTGAATAGCATTCTCCGGCGTTAGGCCCATTACCAACGGCTTGGTGACGAAGACATATTCATCCAGAGGAAGTAGCTCCTCATAGTGCTCCCCCCTCACCGGCAAACCGGAAATCTCAGCAAACTCTTCTAGGGGGATGGAAACTTCCCTGTCCACCAGAAGAAAGGTATGGGTGGGGATGTTCCATTGTTCCACGAACGCCTTGACCCACCACGTCGGAGGAGCAGGGTACTCGAAGAGCGAGGCGTAAACTGCGGGGTACAG
The DNA here is from genome assembly GCA_030015575.1 of Agapanthus africanus. Lineage (NCBI taxonomy): Eukaryota > Viridiplantae > Streptophyta > Magnoliopsida > Asparagales > Amaryllidaceae > Agapanthus > Agapanthus africanus. Next base: position 11,464,189 of record CM057343.1, on the reverse strand, counting down.
ACCAATCTTCAGCAAATGCACCTTCTTTGCTGACAAAATGTACCGGGCCCACTGCAAATACCCGGCCGAATGACGAGGGGTCAATCCAATGTTATAGGGTTGTCCCTAAGGGCGCGACTCACCCTGGCATATGCGCCGCCCCAAAATATCCACGGCTGCCGGCTGCTGCACGGGTATGGCAGCAATCGAAGGTTGAAGAAGATCCTCCGAATTCCAATTTACAACCTCCACGGCATAGTTCACCGGGGGTGTATCGGCGTATGGGATCGATGAGATCGGCTCGGACGGCGTCGCATAAGAGAAGCTTCGGCGACCTTTGATGATTTCGCTGTACCACCTACCCCACATATGAAGGTTCTTATACTCCGGGTCGTAATCCTTAATGAGAGTAAGAATCTCCCGGTCCACCGGCACCTCAGGGAATCCTCCCTCTGAGCGGAAAAATGGGAATGAAAGGTCAGCAGACATATTGCCTGCAGGAAAAAGCGAAATTCAATCATCAGTATCATAATTTAATTTTAAAAAATTCCGACGCTTAGTACTTTAAAAATTTGTACCACACTGCAATGCAGTGGAGAGGGGGAACCAAAGGGGGACCCACAAAATTCAGATGACAATGCATCAGTTAATAAGACAGCCTCATCATTGGATGAGACTGTCAATTAATGAGGAAATCCTCAAAGAATATTCTCATTAAATGAGAAATCCTTTGAGACAAGGAGAAAATCTCCCTTTCAGAGAAAAGCTCTGTCCCAGAGTGACACTTGTCAAACTCTAGTCACAAGGGAATAAAATTCCTTAAAGATCCTAGCTCTGTAATAATAATGATGGAAAAATCCATCAAAGAAAAATTAATTCCTGAGAATTAAAGTTCTGGGATCTTAAAGATTCATGAAAACTCTTAAGAGTTCTTCATCTTTAGATCAAAAGATTTATACATTATCCATGAGCAAGGCTCTGTTCATGGGTTAAGAAACCCTGAAACAAGATCTCTTTAGATCTATGGATTCTTGAGAGCAAAGCTCTGTTTATGAAACCCCAAAGAGGATTTCTTTAGATCAAAAGATCTATAAGAGCAAGGCTCTGTTAATTAAAATTATTTAATTAATTTTAAATTTTTACCTAAAATTTTCTAGAGTTCTAACTCTGAAGTTCTTGAAAATGAGAGCAAGGCTCTGAAAATAAAAATCTTAAGGAGATGATAATCATCTGAGGAGGACCAAGGGTCCTATTTATAGGCGCTGAAGCGCCTCCTCAACTCCTGAGTTGATCTAACGGTCTGGATATTGCCACCGCTGCACTCACGTGTGCGCCACATGAGCGCAACGGTGGGGGGCATTTGTTTCCCCCAATCAGAGCAAAGCTCTGTTTGAATTTCAAAAATTCAAAAATTAAAGCAACGCTTCAGATCTCTTACGCTGCGCACAGCGCGCCATGTGTTAAAAGCTGACACGCCAGCACCAGGAGCGCTGCGCCCAAGGCAGCGCACCTCCAATCAGAGCAAAGCTCTGCTTTAAAATTCAAATTTTAAATGAAGCAATGCTTCAGATTACTTGCGCTCTGCGCTGCGCGCCACGTGTCAAACACAGGCGCGCTAGCGCAGTTGCGCTGCGCTCTGCACTGTGCGACACGTGTCAAGCTCAGGCGCGCTAGCGCCAATTGCGCCAGCACTGGAATTTAAATAATAAATTATTAATTAACCAGAATTAAAATTTTAGAAAGATCTTTCCAATCTTATTAAAATAAGAAGATTATCTTCTGTAAAACATAGGCCTTAGGATCAAAGATCCAACGGTGGGGAAATGTCCCCAGATCAATCAGAGAAAGATCTCTGTAACTAACTTAACAAACCAATTGGCCCTATATAAAGGCCCCAAGACTCCAAGTCTCACACATAGAGACATAGAGAAAAGAGAGAACCCTCTGAAAAATTTGAAAGCAAGCCTTTGAAGAAAGAAGATCATCCTCTTCATCTTTGAAGGTAAAGAATTTGATTCTTGAAGAACAGAGACGAAAATACCTCATTAAAAAAGAAAAATCTCTTCTAGAAAGATCAAAGATCTAAGAACAAGATCAAGATCTTCAATAAAAAAGAAAAAGATCATAAAGATCTAATCACAAAAAAATTAAAGAAGTAATTTACTTCATTCTTAGATCTTTTGATCTATATAAAGGCACAGCCTTTTGATGAGCCATTGGTTCTTGAATCTTGAGGTAGAACCTCTTTTGAGAAAACAAAGAACCTGTTTCTTTGATATTAATTAGATCAAGATGCGCTCTGCGCTATTGTACAGTGCCTTACACTTTTGAAATGCGCCTTTACGCTTATTTGATTGGCGCACTGCGCCAGAGCGCTCCACGTGTCAACCACAGAACAATCTGCGTCTTGCGCTTCTAAACATAGCGCACTGCGCTCTTAGATTGGCGCATAGCACCAGGGCGCGCCACGTGTCAGCAGCGCACTGCGCTAACAGACTTGCACTTAGCAGAGCGTGACACGTGTCACCTCCACATGCGCCAGCGCCTTGCGCTCTTTAATTGGTGCAAAGCGCCTGACAAGCCACGTGGCGCACTGTCAGACCACTAAAATGCTATGCATTATTTAAAAGGGCAGAGCCCAAGTAAAGGCCCAACAGGCCAAATATAAATGCTATGCATTTAATTGCAGAGACCAATGCTATGCATTATAAAGGGCAGAGCCCAAGTAAAAGCCTAATAGGCAAAACATGGATAAAATGTTAAACATTTTCAACTGGACTTAGCCCAATTCTGGCCATAAGTCCTCAATATAAATTGAACTGAGCACAACTGCTCTTCCAATCAATTTACACCCGGTTCGAGGGTACATCTCTTTACTCCTCTGGCATCCGTCATTGTAATCCCTCAACGTCGTCAGAGAGGTGACGGGTCCCGACAACCACACACTGCTACGGACTGTGGGGTCCTTAAACTCACGGACTATGATGTCCTTAACCTCGACCGTGATGTCTTAAAACTAATACCGGACTATGATGTCCCTAACCTCGACCGTGATGTCTTAAAACTAATACCGGACTATGATATCCCTAACCTCGACCGTGATGTCTTAAAACTAATATCGGACTGTGGAGTCCTTAAATCCATAGACTATGATTTCCTTAACCTCGACCGTGATGTCTTAAAACTAACACCGGACTGTGAGGTCCTTAAACTCACGGACTATGATGTCCTTAACCTTGACCGCAACGTCTTAAAACTAACATTGGACCGTAATGTCCTTAAACTACCTATCGACTGCAATGTCACTAAACTAAACAAATAGAGCCCCCAATTGCTCTCTCATCGGATCTAAACGATCCCGTTAAGTCGATCTTAGTCTAAAATTAGACTAACGTGTCCTTAACGAACGTTTAATTCGATCTTAGCCTCAAATAAGGCTAACGTATCCTTAAACACACACACCCCAAACCCAAATCTAAGAAAGATACGGATTTGGACTAATCCACGTCCTACAGGCGACGGCATAACTTAGTCTCTGTATACAATCCACGGGCAACCAAACACAAAACAAACACACACGTCACGAAGTGACCATCTGGAGAAGGAGAAAGTTGTTACCCCGATGCGGTAGCATAATTAACTGTAGAGGCTTGCGCCTGCAGGGAAGAGCGTCCCCACAATCAAAAACCCCTCAAACGAGGGGGAATCTGACGAAGTCTGCTACATCGGACGCATCCATTTAAACCTTCGATACACGATACCATAAATCAACTTGTCATCTTCGGAGAGGTGGACGGATAGCACCAATTAGCATCTTCCCCGAATCTCAGGCAAGACGGACCTGCTGCCGCGTCTCTGTGTTCGGAGGGGAATAATAGGCATGGGTGTTGGGGTAAAAATTTACACCCCCGTTGACCGAGTCAAAGTCAAGGTCAACCCCAAGCCAGGTGGGCCCAAACCCAGGTCAAGTGGGCCCATGCCCAAGTCGAGCCCGCGGCCAGCCTCTCTCATGCCAACAACAAAATCATGTCATAAATAATTTCTATGTAATTTTTTATGCATGAATGTATGCAAAATGGGCATAAAGCCAAATTTTTGTAAGCTCATGGTTTATGTGCAAAAAGAAATGGCACATGAACCATGGGATGGGCAAAATGCCATTTTGTAAAGCCCAAGGGGCTATATGTAAATGTGTAAGCCTATATAAGGCAACATGATGATGAATAAAAAAAGACTTTTTCATTCCCTCAAAAACTAGGGTTCTTTGTGCCTCCTGCTCCTTCTCCAAGGTTCCAAAAACCTTCTCCTTTCTTTTGGATTAAATCAAGAGTTTAACTCTTCCTTTCCCCAAAATAAATAGTTTTCCACCACAAAACCCACAAAGGGGAACTCAGATCTCCCACCAGATCTCGAAAAGAAGAGATTTTTAAATCTCACATCTCTTGATCTTCAAGATCCGGCCAAAAGACAAGAAGAAGAAGGAGACCCATCTCCAAAAATCTAACTTTGGACAGACCCAAGGCTCAAAAGAAGAGCAATAAGTCCCCAGGAGTTTAACTCCTTTCTAGATCTGCTGGAGTTTAACTCCATAAATCAAATTTCTGCTAGGAGTTTAACTCCAAAAATCCCCTTTGGGAGTTTAACTCCCCAACCCAGGGGCTAAGCCCCCTTCCCGTGGTCACGTGGGTGCCACGTGACCCCGGGGCGCCAAGGCGCCCATAGGTCATGTGTGCCCACGTGACCCCCGGGCGCCAAGGCGCCCAATGGTCACGTGTGCCCACGTGACCCCGGGCGCTGAGGCGCCCAATGGTCACATGTGCGCCACGTGACCCCGAGCGCCAAGGCGCCCTTCGGTCACGTGTGCCCACGTGACCCTGGGCGCTGAGGCGCCCTTCGGTCACGTGTGCCCACGTGACCCCGGGGCGTTGAGGCGCCCTTCGGTCACGTGTGCCCACGTGACCCCGGGCGCTGAGGCGCCCAATGGTCACGTGTGCGCCACGTGACCCCGGGCGCTGGGGCGCCCAATGGTCACGTGCGCGCACGTGACCCCGGGCACCAAAGCGCCCATACGCGCGCACGTGACCCCGGGCACCATGCCCCATATGCCATGCACGCGTCTTTAAGATGCTTTCCCCCCCTTTTTTTTATGCACTCCATACTAAATATGTCTCCCCGTTAGGAAAAATTTCTAACGGGGCGCTGCCCCGCACCCCGCAAGGGGGCTGCTAGCCCCCTTGACCCCCAGCCCGCTATCCGGGTAGCGGGACCCCCGTAAAAACTCTGCGTGGCTCCCGACATATCCAAACCCCCATTTCAAAACACAACACACGTACACTGCACATTGAGTTCGCATGACCAGTTTAACCCGTCAATCGGAGGTTCCCTCGCTCCAAAGGCGAGGGGTAATTAACGGCAGCTTAGTCCGCGGCTGCCGGAGATTCGGATCCCCACAATCAATAAACCCCGGCCTACCCTAGGCAGGGGGAATCTGTAATGCGCCTGACAAGCGCGCGCGTATTCCCATCTCAATGGGGTGACGAAAAACACCCTACAGGTTCTGGCACGCCCGGTGGGACTTATCTCTCCTCCCATATTTCGGGTTAAACGCTCATGCGAACTCAATCAATATACATGTCTGTATTTATACTAAAATAATGCTCTTTCATGCAGGTTCTCAAGCAATCACTTCTCAATGATGTCTCCAAAAACCTACTCAGCTCTCAACACGGCTCCCATCTCATACACGATGAAGATAGACTCCAGGACGGTCCTTCCGGCCAGTCTTGGGCGACAATGGGAGGAGCCGCTGCTACCATTCGGCTCTATCATGTTCATACCAGTTGGCGCCATCCCAGCTCCTCAAGCCCCGGTGGTAAACAAACCGGTCTCGAAAGGTAGGAGGCCAAATGTGGTGGTCACGAGGGCACCCCAGCCCAAGCGCAAGTCGGTGTCTGAACGACTTTCTTTGACCCCAACTGGGGGCAAGGCCATCGACACCAACAAAGCTGCAAGGCGTTTCAAGCAAGCTCCAGCGGTACCCTCAACAACTGCTCGATCAGGTGCTTTCTCTAAGCTCCTCGCCAATGAGAAAGAAATGGCTGGATATGTGGTCCACACTGTCTACATGGTGGGCACGCGCAGCAAGAGCAAGAACGGGGCCGCTACATCTCAAATCCAATCTGGCTTGAATGTGGTGGCCGCTTCCCAAGAACAGCCGCCTCTGCTGGATGGTGAAGACCCTCTCGATGAGGATGATAGGCAGAAAGACCCTTCGGTCCATGAGGAGTCAGGCTCGGAAAGCGAAGAAGAGCCGACTTTCCGCCCCAGGACTGCGGAGCAAGAGCTGCTTCAAGAGCTCCGAAAGCAGCTCAGAAGCAAAGACAAGGAGATGGCCAAGCTCTACACAAAGATCGACGACTTGACAAATGTCGTCTTACGGCTTACGGCCCAACTTGCCTCTCAGCCGCCCAATCAAGCACAGGGCTCTGCTCATGAACCGGGAAACGTTGACCCGAGACAGCCGGTGCCTATTCCCTCAAATCCAAGGGTAGGCGGACCGCACGAAAGTCAGTCGCATCCTATCTCGGCAAATGTCTCGGCTACCGATGACAATAGCCCGCTAACTCAAGATCAAATCATGGATTTGGTTACCGACAAAGTCAAAACATTGGTGGCCGAAGCCGAAGCACAAAAAGATATCAGCAGTAGTGGGAGACCATATCCTGCTCAGTATGATCTGGTAGAATTTCCCAGCGGCTATGTCATCCCCAAATTCGGAAGATTCGATGGGACGGGAAATGCGAATCAGCATATCGCCCACTTCAAAGCCTCATGCGGGAATACTGGGGGCAACGATGCGCTTCTCCTCCGCCAGTTCGTTAATAGCTTGACCGATGTTGCTTTCGACTGGTACGCGAGCATACCGGATGGCTCCGTCACAACTTTTGTCCGAATGGAGTCTCTGTTTCGGCAGAGGTTCATGAGCGTCAGCGATAAGATTACCATTGCCGAGCTCGTGAGGACCAAGCCCAAGAGCGACGAAAGCAGCACGGATTTATAACCCGATGGCGCAATCTCTCCGTCAAATGCGAACCGCCGATAGAGCAGGACCAATCTGTCAGTCTCCTCGTCGGAAATCTCAACAACTGGATGGCCCCGTTTCTATGTACCGCGGGTCTCAAAACATTCCAAGAGCTGACCCAAAAGGTCCAAACGTTGGAACGCTCAAAGCCCGAGTCCGCTCAGGATCTTCAGTTCACAAACAGACCGAAACCTTGGAGGGACGACAACCGAAAAGGCGGAAGTTCTAGTATCACCGATTCTCCAAATAAGCAGAGAACGGGCGGAGCAAAAACTGACCAGCCTCGAGAGCCAACTTTGGAGGAAAGAAGAAATAAGGTCTACTCATTCCGAAGGGACAAGGTCCACAAAATTTTTAAAGATGCTCTGAAGAATGGCCTGCGGCTACCAGAACCGAAAAGGCTAAGTGAAGCAAACAAGACTGATCATCCCAACTTTTGCCCATACCACCGAGTGTTGGGGCACACTATTGAAGACTGTTGCATCTTCAAGGATTGGGTCGAGAAACAATACAAGGCAGGAGAAATATCATTGTCCCCTGGCGTGTTAACAAACAATCAAGCTGCGACCGTCAATTTCATACAGACGGGGACCGAAGTCCTTCAGGGACCTGATTCTCTCAAACACCCGCCTTTCTCTGGACACAACAGACCACCAAGTCTTTAAACTGGGAATAATCGACCACCATGTCATTAAACTGGGAAACAATCGACCACCACGTCATTAAACTGGGAACAATCGACCGCCACGTCATTAAACTGGGAACAATCGACCGCCACGTCATTAAACTGGGAATGTAAATAAAAAAAAAATGTGTAAATAAAAGAAAAATAAAGAAAAGCCGAAATGATGGGGCAACTCGCAATAAAAATCAGCGAGTAAAAATAAAAATGAAAATAAAGCCGAAATGATGGGGCAACCGCGAATAAATAGCCGAAATGATAGGGCAATCGCGACCTTCGCGATAAGAAAAGCTGAAATGATAGAGCAATCGCGGTAAAAAAAAAAAACAAAAAAAAAAAACAAAAACAACAAAAAAAAAACAAGGGCGGATGATGAGTTGCTCCTGGCATTATTCCAGTGCAGCAATGCAGACGCCAAACAAAAATTCAAATTTCCAAAATTCTTCCAGCCCTACGGCCAGTCCCCAAATTGACTACCGTATACAATCCACGGGCTCAAATAATTCTCAGTATACCCATGCCCCACCGCAACCACCATTTGCGCAGCTGGTCTCCGCCTTTGGAATTATGCTCCATTGAGAAGACCCACTCATGTGTCCTCACGATACATGAGGAGAACAAACCTTTGTGAGATCCTTACGACTCACAAAGGAAAAACACACTTGGGGGTCCTCACGACTCTTAAGGAGAAAATACACCTGCGGGATCCTTACGACTCGCAGGGAGAAAATACCTTTATGGGACCCTCACGGCCCATAAAATTGAAAAGTCTTAGGTAATAGGGATCCAAACCTGTCTCCTAAGCAATCGCTCCCCAATCCCCAAGTGGCGAATGATGAGTCGCTCCTGGTATTATATTCCAGTGTAGCGATGCAGACGCCAACCAAATTCCAAATCCCAATCCCCAAGCGGCGAATGATGAGTCGCTGCTGGTACTACATTCCAGTGTAGCGATGCAGACGCCAACCAAATTCCATATCCCATACCCAACGGCGAATGATGAGTCGCTCCTGGTATTATATTCCAGTGTAGCGATGCAGACGCCAACCAAATTCCAAATCTCATACCAACGGCGAATGATGAGCCGCTCCTGGTACAATATTCCAGTGCAGCGATGCAGACGCCAACAAAGTCCTGAAATGTTTCTGGCCCTACGGTCTGGATCATACATCCTGCAAAACCGTATACAATCCACGGGCGTAAAACGATCCCAATCTCTCCCAAGTCCTACCGGCGAGACTACATCCAAAGTCCCACCGGCAGGGAAGATTCCAAAAAAAAAAGGAAAAAAAAAAGAAAGAAAAAAAAGAAGAACGGCATGTCCACAAGCAAAATGGGCACGGATGAAAACCCGAAAGGGCTCCGTGAGTAAAAACAGCAGGACTGCCGGCGAGTTTGTGAAAACCCGAAAGGGCGCAAACCCGTAAAAAAAAAAAGAAATGAAATGCACTCGCAAATTCCTCTCGACTTTGTGAGGAGAAAATTCCTGCGTGAGATCCCTACGACTCACAAAGGAGCAACACACTTAGGAGCCCCCACGACTCCTAAGGAGAAAATACACCTGCGGGATCCTTACGACCCGTAGGGAGAAAATGCTTTTATGGGACCCTCACGGCCCATAAAATTGAAAAGCCTTAGGTGATAGAGATCTAAACCTGTCTCCTAAGCAACCAAATCCAAATTTTCTCGGGGCACATGATGAGTTGCTCCTGGCATTATTCCAGTGCAGCAATGCAGATGCCAAACGAAAAAAAACCAAATCCAAATTCTCCCGGGGCAAATGATGAGTTGCTTCTGGCATTATTCCAGTGCAGCAATGCAGATGCCAAACAAAAACCCCAATTCCCAAATCCTCTCAAAGACAGATGATGATTCGCTCCTGGTACCATATTCCAGTACAGCGATGCTGATGTTAACTCAAATCAAACCAACCAATTCCAACATCGACCTCTGCGTCAACCAGCGACACTCCGCATCGGGGATACGTCCTACCACAGGCACTCCGTCTCGGGGATACGTCCAACCACAGGCACTCCGTCTCGGGGATACGTCCAACCACAGGCACTCCGTCTCGGGGAAACGTCCCACCACAGGCACTCCGTCTCGGGGATACGCCCTACCACAGGCACTCCGTCTCGGGGATACGTCCTACCACAGGCACTCCGTCTCGGGGATACGTCCTACAACAGGCACTCCGACTCGGGGAAACGTCCTACAACAGGCACTCCGTCTCGGGGATACGTCCTACCCCAGGCACTCCGTCTCGGGGATACGTCCTACCACAGGCACTCCGTCTCGGGGAAACGTCCTACCACAGGCACTCCGTCTCGGGGATACGTCCTACATCAGGCACTCCGTCTCGGGGATACGTCCTACAACAAGCACTCCGACTCGGGGAAACGTCCTACAACAGGCACTCCGTCTCGGGGATACGTCCTACAACAGGCACTCCGACTCTGGGAAACGTCCTACCACAGGCACTCCGTCTCGGGGAAACGTCCTACAACAGGCACTCCGTCTCGGGGATACGTCCAACCACAGGCACTCCATCTCGGGGATACGTCCAACCACAGGCACTCCGTCTCGGGGAAACGTCCTACCACAGGCACTCCGTCTCGGGGATACGTCCAACCAACAGGCACTCCGTCTCGGGGATACGTCCTACCACAGGCACTCCGTCTCGGGGATACGTCCTACCACAGGCACTCCGTCTCGGGGAAACGTCCTACCACAGGCACTCCGTCTCGGGGATACGTCCTACAACAGGCACTCCGTCTCGGGGATACGTCCTACCACAGGCACTCCGTCTCGGAGATACGTCCAACAGCAGACACTTCGTCTCGGGGAAACGTCCAACCACAGGCACTCCGTCTCGGGGAAACGTCCTACCACAGGCACTCCGTCTCGGGGATACGTCCTACAACAGGCACTCCGTATCGGGGATACGTCCTACCACAGGCACTCCGTATCGGGGATACGCCCTACAACGGCACTCCGTCTCGGGGATACGTCCTACCACAGGCACTCCGTCGCGGGGATACGTCCTACCACAGGCACTCCGTCTCGGGGATACGTCCTACCACAGGCACTCCGTCTCGGGGAAACGTCCTACAGCAGACACTCCGCCTCGGGGAAACGTCGACCAGCGACACTCCATGCCGGGGGCACGTCTACCAAATCGCTTCGTAACAGAGCGTCGACCGTCTATGTCGCAAAAAGGGCAGTGCAGGCTCCCGCAAATTGGGAACCCAAATCGCTCCGGATCAGAGCGTCGACCGTCCATGTCGTAAAAAGGGCAGTGCATCCCAAAAAGTGGGAACCAAAGCAAGTCGCCTCCACGTGAAAGAAGATCCATCAATTTCATGCACACGACCCACATATGCGGTGTGCATTTATTGATGGGGGGCACTTTGTTGGGGTAAAAATTTACACCCCCGTTGACCGAGTCAAAGTCAAGGTCAACCCCAAGCCAGGTGGGCCCAAACCCAGGTCAAGTGGGCCCATGCCCAAGTCGAGCCCGCGGCCAGCCTCTCTCATGCCAACAACAAAATCATGTCATAAATAATTTCTATGTAATTTTTTATGCATGAATGTATGCAAAATGGGCATAAAGCCAAATTTTTGTAAGCTCATGGTTTATGTGCAAAAAGAAATGGCACATGAACCATGGGATGGGCAAAATGCCATTTTGTAAAGCCCAAGGGGCTATATGTAAATGTGTAAGCCTATATAAGGCAACATGATGATGAATAAAAAAAGACTTTTTCATTCCCTCAAAAACTAGGGTTCTTTGTGCCTCCTGCTCCTTCTCCAAGGTTCCAAAAACCTTCTCCTTTCTTTTGGATTAAATCAAGAGTTTAACTCTTCCTTTCCCCAAAATAAATAGTTTTCCACCACAAAACCCACAAAGGGGAACTCAGATCTCCCACCAGATCTCGAAAAGAAGAGATTTTTAAATCTCACATCTCTTGATCTTCAAGATCCGGCCAAAAGACAAGAAGAAGAAGGAGACCCATCTCCAAAAATCTAACTTTGGACAGACCCAAGGCTCAAAAGAAGAGCAATAAGTCCCCAGGAGTTTAACTCCTTTCTAGATCTGCTGGAGTTTAACTCCATAAATCAAATTTCTGCTAGGAGTTTAACTCCAAAAATCCCCTTTGGGAGTTTAACTCCCCAACCCAGGGGCTAAGCCCCCTTCCCGTGGTCACGTGGGTGCCACGTGACCCCGGGGCGCCAAGGCGCCCATAGGTCATGTGTGCCCACGTGACCCCCGGGCGCCAAGGCGCCCAATGGTCACGTGTGCCCACGTGACCCCGGGCGCTGAGGCGCCCAATGGTCACATGTGCGCCACGTGACCCCGAGCGCCAAGGCGCCCTTCGGTCACGTGTGCCCACGTGACCCTGGGCGCTGAGGCGCCCTTCGGTCACGTGTGCCCACGTGACCCCGGGGCGTTGAGGCGCCCTTCGGTCACGTGTGCCCACGTGACCCCGGGCGCTGAGGCGCCCAATGGTCACGTGTGCGCCACGTGACCCCGGGCGCTGGGGCGCCCAATGGTCACGTGCGCGCACGTGACCCCGGGCACCAAAGCGCCCATACGCGCGCACGTGACCCCGGGCACCATGCCCCATATGCCATGCACGCGTCTTTAAGATGCTTTCCCCCCCTTTTTTTTATGCACTCCATACTAAATATGTCTCCCCGTTAGGAAAAATTTCTAACGGGGCGCTGCCCCGCACCCCGCAAGGGGGCTGCTAGCCCCCTTGACCCCCAGCCCGCTATCCGGGTAGCGGGACCCCCGTAAAAACTCTGCGTGGCTCCCGACATATCCAAACCCCCATTTCAAAACACAACACACGTACACTGCACATTGAGTTCGCATGACCAGTTTAACCCGTCAATCGGAGGTTCCCTCGCTCCAAAGGCGAGGGGTAATTAACGGCAGCTTAGTCCGCGGCTGCCGGAGATTCGGATCCCCACAATCAATAAACCCCGGCCTACCCTAGGCAGGGGGAATCTGTAATGCGCCTGACAAGCGCGCGCGTATTCCCATCTCAATGGGGTGACGAAAAACACCCTACAATGGGCATGAGAGAGAAAGATGAGGAGGGTATTTGACCTTGACCATTCTCTTTTCCTCTCATCTCTCTTCATCATTATCCTCTCCCTCTCCCTTTTCTCCTGCTGCTACTACTGCCCTAGCTCCCTCCCCTCTTCATCTCCCCAAAACTCCATGCTAAACACCTCAAAACCCAAGTCCTATTTCACAAAAAGGTGTACAAGCCCTCTAGCTACCTTATGGACCAAGAAAAATTCGATTTTGGCGCTGTAGAGGATTCATGGGAGCTAAATGAGGTAAACCCTTTCACAATTTGTGTAGTGTTTCAAGTGCTTAAGCCTCATTTCATGTTTAATATTGTTTTGGCGAAGTTTAGTGGACTTTGGAAAACCCTAGAGAGGGTTAGGGTTAAATTGGGTTGTGTTAGTGTAATTAAGCCTTAGTGGTGACCCTTAAATCCCCTTGGTGCTATGAACCCAGATCCAACACAATACCAAACCTGAAACCCAAAAATACGGAATTTCAGAACTTTCATGTCGGTTTATGAAGAATTGGAGCGTGCAGGGAAATCTTGAATGAACCGGGGCATCTACTAGAAAAGTAAACGATACCAGAGACCTAGTGGGACCCATAAGAAGACACCCTACCAATACGAGCCCCTAACTCCTTACCCAAACTGGCCTGGCCGGAATTTTGGCCTCTGTGGCCGGCCACCTAGGTGGGTTAGGTGCCCATGTTGCCCCCATTGCTCATATATGCCCTATATATCACCCCAGAGTTGTTTGCCTGCCTTGTTTTGGCCTGAGTCAAAATCTGGGACCACTTTCTTTAGTTGTTGCTTCGATTCGAGCAATGGTTTTCCGTATTCTAAATTCTGGATTTTAGTATTTGTGCTTTATCTCGATCATATGACGTTTGTACGTCTATATCGAGTGATATCGGGTTGTTTTGCGAGAGCTAACCATAGGTTCTAACCTATAGGCTTTTAAGCGTATCGTTTTGGTTTTCGTGTGTCGTTTTGGTTTTGATTTGGTTTTAATGCGATGCGATACGTGTGATATGTAGGTACCCCCACGATGATTCGAGACGATGAAGAAGATGGTGGCGACATCGACATCGGCAAGCAAGATCAAGGTGAGTAGATTATATCTACGGGGGAAGTCGGGTGGATGACGTATAGCACCCCCGCAGTTCGATATTTAGTATACTAGATATATACTATATATATATGTATGTATGATAGCTTTATGCGTGTCATGGATATTCTAGATGTGATTAGGTGTACTATGGTTAGATTAGGGTTTAGAAGTAAACTAGTATAGTTTCCTAGTTGCGAACCCTAGAATAGGTTTACACCCACACGCACACACATGCTTATTCGTTATACTTATACCTGGATGATGAGGATAGTGGATGATATTTGGAGATGAGTCGATGAGATTGGGCATAGTGCCATGAGATCGGTAATATGATGTGGTTCGTATTCGGGATATGACATGAGATTTTAGCGGGCCTTTGGACGTGTGTTTTATACACGCATTTACATAGATGGTATCGGTTTATACTAGACTTAGATCAGTACCCCAGATCATGAGATATGATGATAAGGATACCAGATAATTGATGAGATGAATGTGATATTGACCCGTACCTAACTTTTAGGATGCCGTACGATGATTTACCGTATGAGATTTATACCGATGATAGATCCGCACTCATGACTCGAGGATGTCATATGATATTGTATCTTACGCGGTACCTTTGAGGCGGGATCACCGACTTATATATATATATATCGACTCAGATTTAGGTGGTTTCCATACCCCTCCCGATTAGCTTGTTAGTTAGATCTGTAGTTTGCTTAGTAGATGTTAGGCTAGACCGATGTCATACTTATTTCAAAAACTAACGAATCGGGAGTATTTTAAAGACATGCAAAGGGATTCTACAGATATTTTCAAAAGACGCATCTTTTTTTAAAAACACCGTAGCCCTTATTTTCCTAAAACCCCTGATTCGTCTACTTTCAAATGGCAAAACAGTATGGCATAGATACATTGATGTAGATTCTGCACTGCCGTGTTTATTATTCATTTGCCGCATATTCTTGTTGTTCTCATCGCATTGCATGTTTAAATATGTTTGATGTTATATTAAAACCATGTTGTTAGGACACCAGCACCATTATCGATGATGCATATGTTTCACGTACACCTGCTTACCGGCTCACACACTTCATCATCGATAATTGCCATGTCACTACACAGTAGGATTATTGCATCAGGATATGATCCCTTGCATGGCATACTTGTGTACATACCTATTGTACACTCATACTCGTGTACATACATATTGTACACTCATACTTATGCACATACCTATTGTACACTCATACTCGTATACATACATATTGTACACTCATACTTGTGCACATACATATTGTACACTCATACTTGTGCACATACATATTGTACACTCATACTTGTGCACGTACATATTGTACACTCATACTTGTGCACGTACATATTGTACACTCATACTTGTGCACGTACATATTGCACACTCATACTCGTGTACATATATATTGTACACTCATACTTGTGCACATACTTATTGTACATACATATTTGCACATACACAGATGATTCTGGCTTGATTAGAGATTTGGGAACCGCAAGATACTTTTAAAACCGCTTCATTTCAAAAGAGCGGTTTCCCTCAATATGTGCATATTATTATTCCATGTTGCATGATATACTGATATGCTTACATTTCCTTTACATGTCGCATACATCATGCTTTATGATTATACGCATTGAGATATGTTGTTTCTATGATATTTCTGGATTTGGGAACCGTGGGTATTTCAAAAGAGAGTATGTATTGTTTTAAAAACCCGGTTACCCTTGATATGATATTTCAGTGCGTCCACCATGTGTTTTCTCGGTTCTGAGAGTGGCATGTGAAACCCGATTCGAGGAGCGGTAAGCACCGTCTGCGGGTACATGGTGGACCCGGTGAGGTACCCCGGGGCAAGAAGACTCGTATATGTTAGACGGTGAGCCCGGCAGAGGAGCACTACCCATCGGTGATAGTAATTGAGCTCGGCGGATATCTGGAGGATACCGACCGGAGTTGAGAGATGAGACGGGCCGATCCGGACTGACGGAGCCCATGGGCCGATCCGGACTAACGGAGCCCTATATATATATGAGGATTTATGTGCCGATGCTAGGCACAGGTTTCATGATGTTTTCGAGTATCGATGCTAGGCACTCAGGTTCCATGATTTTGGATATGTCACGAGGGACACATGTTGATTTACATCCTCATACTTCCATGCATATGCTTTATGATATTTACATGCATGATGCTTATTGTCATTGGGTGACACGTGGACGAGATCCACATACATGCACACATTGATCATATAGTTGGATGATATCCACATACTCATAGACTTCACGATATAGTTGACACTGATTCATGTTGATTACATTGATCATACCTCATATTTATGATATGTTATTACCTGAGGCACTGACACGAGCACATGGGATTACACTTATGTATAGATGTTTACCCGTGCCACTTCATTATGCTTCAGACTTATTCATATTGAGGATATATTATTATTGATCGTATTGACCTAGGATTGTGTCATACATACGATTTCTGCTCTATGATGTTTTCTATTCATGAGTTGGCAACTCACCCCCGTTGTGCCACAGTTCTTGCAGGTTTTGCCGTACAGGTTACATTGCGGCTTTCTGGCACACTGCTTCGCTTACGGGTGATTTGCTTTGGTAGGTGGGTTCTTTTGTATCAGAACCACCATTGTATATGCACTATTCAGTTGTATCTAGTAATTCCATCAACCAAACATGTATATTTGTTTCAGACTTAGAGAACCAGTTGTATATTATTTCGACCTTAGAGTCGCGCGTTGTAGTATTATGGTTTTCATGCTGATTTTTGAGTTTCTTTTGAGTTTTGATCCTCGCCCTTCGGCGTTGTATATTATACAGCTTGCGTGGTTGTGACCATCAATTGACGAAGAGCTAGCTCCCGCTTGGGGATGCCCTTTATCATTGTATATATATTATTCTTGTTGTACCCCGTTCGGGGCCAGTATTTACAAAGGAAACTCTGCCAAAATTTTCAGAAAAGATTAGAGATTTTAAAAATACATATTCGGCTTATTTATTTAAAAACCTTGCTTTTAAAACATGTTTTCTTTACTTCTTAAAAACTAGTTTTCTTTATTTACTCCTTAAAATGGTTTTAGATTTCTGGACTTTTGGCTTACTTGGATTAGATGGGGTCCTATAGACTTCATATGATTCAAGGGCCAGTCACGTGCTATTTCGGTTCATGACAAAGATGTAGAGAGTAAAGATGAATTAGTTTGTCTCTAAATATCCTAGCTTTCTCAACACATGAGACATGTAGGGTTAGAGGAAGAAGAAGGGGAGCTTGAGGAAGTGAGAGTGTAGAATGAATATTAGAATGAGACGGCTCTCTCTTGTTGACTTATGAAGAATACCAATAATTCATAAGCATAAATATCTAGCACGCTTGCAAAATATCTAGCATGCTTCAATGAGTCACTTAATGAGTCATGCCATGAGTCACCAAGTAGCCATGCCTCATTTAATGAAAACATACACCTCATTTCCTCCACCTCATTAATCTTTTAATCAAAAGATTAAAACCCAAATGAGGTGTCTTCTTCTAGAAGCAATCATGAGTAAATTACAAGAATGCCCTTCATCCGTATATACATACCCGTATCCGTATTCCAAAAAATACGAATACAAAGAGACGAAAATAATCCAAGAATATAATACCAGGATCCGGTTTAAACCAAAACCCACTAGTATTATCCGCCCGAACATCATACGTGCACAAGTACACGTATGTGATCGAAGCCCTGCCGTAAAACCATACGGTCTCTACATCTTTTGCCCGATGCAGGGAAAATCTCTGTGTGGGACTCTAAGGACTCGACAGTACGCTGGCAGTGGGTTTAACCACAAGCACGTCAGCGGTACTAGTTGCACGTAACGGCTACCCAGGTATCTGTCGATAAGAAGGCCGATGAGCAAACTCATCCGAACTCCTACTGAGCCTATCTATGGCAATCTCCGTACAGTCCGGTTTGTTCATCTAAGAGTATCGCATATCGGGCCTAGGGGCGGTAATCGTCAGACCCCTAATAGCGCAATAAGTCGTGCTGGAGTATAGCCCAAAAACACCCTGAGAAACTACTGGAGTACAAACCAGTAAATATTGCTTATCCTGGCCAGGGATTTTGTGTAATGGCTTTCCAAACACAGCGCGATATCAACCCCCAATACCGGGAGAGACGAATCCTATCTAACCACCACTGCCTCCAAGTGCTTCGGGACTGCACCCAACTACTACCTGTTTGCACAACTCCTTTCAGCCGTGGTAATGTAGTAATCTAAAAACAGCGGGAACACACTCGAGGCGAAGTAGCAGTGTCAAGTCGATGGAATAAACTGTACTCATGTCATCTGGGAACTGCTACTCGACGATAGGTATAATACCCACCAGCGGCTCCCTACGAGTCATGTCCAGTGTACTCCTGCATACTATCTCCAGTACGACGTACTAATAGCTGTGGGACAGACCATCTCCCCTGCTGGGATGAGAAGCGTATACACTAATCTACTATGGAGTATCGATGCCCCGTCTCGATAATCCTACGACTAGGGACCTGTATAAGAATGTGCTTATAGACTACCCAGCCCCCACTAGTGTGGCTGCCATCACAACGCTGGTAATCAAGCAAAGATCCTATGGGCTCTACCAATATGTATAAGCGATATGATAAAATAAACATATGCACATATTGAGGTAGAAACAAACCAGGTAGCATACTACCATTTCGAGCAAGACTGTTACTATATCCGTGTATATCCCAAGCTTCCAATATGTAATATACAAACCAGTATGATACAATAATGGCCTCTAAGGCATATATCACTAACAACAACTGTGGACGTGGTTCGCACGATCAGGGAAAGAATGCGCATAGCCCAAGACTGACAGAAGCATTGGGCAGATGCAAAGCGTCGACATCTGGAGTTCCAACCTGGAGACCATGTTTTCCTGAAGATCTGTAACGACCCTAATATTACTATACATTCGTGTTTTCTTTCTTTAGTAAAATATTGTATTTATTTATTCCTAGTATTTTTCCGTATATTTTGTTTTCTATTAAGTATATTATTTTATTATTCCATCTAATTTTCCTAAACTCATTTCTTTAAACTAAATCTTAACCTATTTCAAATTAAACGCAATACCTAACCCAACCCATAACCCAAATCCAATATCATTTTCATTTTCTTTTATAAAACTATGAGCCCAAAAGCCCACTTTCTTTTCAAGCAATAACATATATTTAATTCTAATTAAATATGTGCATGAACAACCTTGTAGCACATTGGTTAAGTCCTTGCATTATTATTCCATAAGTCACATGTTCAAATTTCCATTCTTTCAATTATTTTTTTTTATCAATTTTTATTCTTCTCATAACCTACAAATGAGACCTTTCATTTCATCTTCTTTTTAACTCCCAAAATAATTAGAATTGTTATGAGCCATGATTTATTAGAATTATGGTGGCCATAAACTTTTTTATATCTCACTCCTCTTTCTTTTCATCATCACACATTTCTAGCATTTCACATATCGCTCTTCATCTAAATTCCCCGAAGAAGAGCATGAAGAAATTCTCAAGGAAGTCTCGCTAGAAATGCGAGACTATCGGTGGATAGACAAGCCTGGTGACAATACCAGCTTCTGTATGTAAATCCCTCCTCTCTTTCCCTCCCTCCATCTCTTTCTCTTTATCTTTCTCTTTTTTATATTGCATGAAAAACTTCCCTTGCCATATCATAGTCCCTAAATAATTAATTAAATGAATACATATATAAATAATGAACACTCACAAATATACACACATATATAGTTTGTAAAGTCTTTTTCATTACTCTCAATCCATATGTTAAGATCTCATAATATCCAATTAGGATTGCATCGTTTGTTGTTGTATTTTAAATTACTTTATTTAAAGTTTATAAAAAAATGAAGTTACGAATAAATACCATGGTTTTCTTATTTCTCACATATGACATATCAATACCTTTACTTTTAAAATAATTTTTAGAAATTAATTTTTACTTTTGGAAATTTCAGGAAATTTAAATATGATATAATATATTATTTTGTACATGCTGTAAAATTTTTAGATCAAACCGCATAACGATTTAGGAATTATATCGTTTTTATTCACTGTTCGTAAAACAGAAAACTGTAGTTATCGGTCAACTTCTAAAATACATAACTTGGTATACCGATATCCAAATTGAGCAAACTCAGGTGTTTTGGATATCTACATCGAATAATATAGATTTTTTTACTGAAAACTGACGTAAAATATAGAAAACCGCGTCACAATATTAAGCGACGAATCTGGACAGAATCTATCCCGATTCGCACATTATTTTTAAATAGGACATAACTCGAACTCCCGATGTCCGTTCGTGACAAAATTTAGATGTGTAGATGCAAAATTAATAGAAATTTAATTTCATGTATATTATATTACTTAAAAACGTATGAAACAACTCAATATAGGCTTTGCAATATAACATATAGTTACTGTCCAGAAATCTGAATTTCTGTTTTAATTGCTGACATTAAAATGATCATAACTAGAGCTTCAGAAATCCAAATCGCGCAATCTTAGTGTTTTGCATATGTACTCCGACAGACCTGCAATTTTCTAATAATCTTCGTAACCTAAAACCTGATGGAAATTAATTCAAATTGCGTTTTAAAAATATATGACGGTGCTAAACAGATTCTGATCTGTTTTGCTCGACGATACAAAAACGGGTATATCTCCCAAACCGGTAGTCGTATTTAGGCGATACTGAAAATCACGCATGGACAACACTTAGATCTATATTTTTGTTTATATTCCGAAATTGATTGACTTGATTGATTAGTCATACACAACACTTATTGACAATATTGTTTTTGGATGTTACTTGTATTCTTATCCCATATCAGGTTCTGTGATTGCTTATTTATTTTTATCTGTAGGGTTCCTAGGCACACTAATGAGGTCTCACAAGGCATCAACCATGCCAATTTCAAATTTTAACGGTGCCGAGAAACCCTAGAACGGATCGTCGGCTAGATGTTTAGGCGAAAATGAGACTAGTTAACAACTTAACTAAAGTTTAAATGGAAATACAACCTTTGTAGATCCGGTGCTCCACCTCCATAGCTCCACAATGAAGTCCCCTCGCTGTCCAAATGAATTCCCGGGCTCTAGCGTCGGCTTCGTCGGAGAAATGGCGAGCTAGGTCGTCGATGTCCATGCCGAAGATGATCTACGTCGAGGCATCGCTAGATCAAGCTCCACCTTCACCAAGCCATGAAAACTTGTGAAGGAAACACCCTATACTACTTGGCAAGAGGTAGAGGATGAAGAAATAGGAAGTGGGTTCACTTTAGAATTGGATTTCTCACTCTTTATCATCACTTGCCATTAATGGAGCAAGCTTTCTTCCATGAAGAAATGAAGAAGAAGAAGAAGAATGTTATGATAAGAATTAATTAAAATAGAAAAGAAAATCCATTCTTATCATAACTCTTACCTTGGTTAAGTGTAGAGAGAGAACTATAGTTAAGTGGAGTGGTTAGGTTTTAACATGAGACAAAATGGTGACATAATAAAAGCTTCATGAAGCTTCATTTACAAACAAAGAAAAGCCACCATTTTTTCACTCTTTTTCTTTTTCCAAATGAATAACTAAATAGAATAAATGAATAAGAAAATAATAAACCCTAACCACTCATAAAACCATGGTTCAATCTTTATACAAACCCAAGTTTGCATGCATCATCAAACATGATACAAGCAAGTGCACAAAATCATATCGCATATGCAATGCGCACAGCCGAGCGAGAAAATCCATTTAAAGTGAACCGATACTAGTTAATGCAAAGTAATATATCAAATATATAATTATGCATTAAATCATCAAATCAACACTTGATTTAACGATCCGGTCATATCGTATATAACCGACTAGTATCCTATGTACCGGTTTATTGAATCAATCCTTGATTCGATAATTAGGGTATATCGCATATAACCTAATCGATACATTTATCGCGAGAATGTAATATGGTATCACATACACGCATTACTCTCGGTCCCGCACATATCTCATATGCGCTCCTATTTCGTTTCGCTTGAGCCAGGAAACCTCTGTGTAGGACTCTAAAGACTCGTCAATACGCCGGCAGCGGATGATGATCATATCAAACATCCACAAGCCGCAAGCGGTCTGCTAAACGTAACGGCCACCCGGGTATTGAGTGATCAGAAGATCGACGAGCAAGCCCGCTCATACTCCTGTGAATCCAACCAGTAACACTTACCGTACAGTCCGGTCTCGTCGTCTGATATGTTGCATATCTTGCCTAGGGGTGGTAAACGTCAGACCCCAATAGCTCGATAAGTCGTGTCGATATGAGGTCTATAACAATTCGAGAAACTACTGGTAACACTTACCAGTAAATCTCAGCAACCCTGGCCAGGGATTTCCTGTTATAGCCAATCGAACACTGCGCAACATCAACCCCCTTATACCGGGAGAGACGAATCCCCTCCTATCGCTCATTGCCTCCATGTGACTCGGGACTGTACCCAAAAACCACCGTTTTGCACACCCTCTTGGACGTGGTAAGATGGAAATCAAAGCACAGTGGGAACCACATAAGACTCTATGACGATCTCGGGTCAACAGACTACTCTGTACCAGTGTCACCAGAGGACTGCCATCTGACGTAAGGTATAATACCATCTGGGAGTTCTCGGCAAGTCCGTCCAGTGTACCCAGTCTCTACTGAGCACCCGTATATCATCTCTGATGTCAAACACCAATGGATATGGGATCATCCATCGTCCATCTGTATGGGTCGAGAAGGTACACGCTAGTCTACTCTGGTATATCGATGCCCCATCTCGATACACCCACGACTAGGGACTTTCAAGGATGTACTTATGGACTACCATGTCCCCACTAGTATGATCCGCATCATAGTCCAGGTAGTCAAGTACACATCCTAAGGGCTTTACCAACATGTAATAGAGAGACAATCTGTGTACACGTTAAGGTAAAGAGCAACCAGATAGCATACTATCATGTCGAGCAAGAAAGTCCTCCCTATATATGTCCCAGCATCCACTACAATATACATCCAATGTACAGTAATGGCCTCTAGGGCATACATATAACTAACAATCTCCCACTTGCACTAGGGCCATCTGTAGCAGTGGTTGTAGTATCTCATACTCAACCATCCCATAAAAGTCTCTCTCTGGGAATAGGCCTTCGTGAGTGGATTCGCCGTGTTGTCCTCTGAGTCTACTCTCCTAACCTCGATCCCTTAGAGATGAACCATCTCCATGATCAAGTGATACTGCCTTAGAATATGTCTGGATCACTGATGGGACCTGCGTTCCTTGGCATAAGCCACAACTCCATTGTCACACAATGGGATGAACATAGTTCATCTCATGAACCAATATACACCCAAACAGCCTCTTTGGTAGCATCTTAAGTAGCGATGTATCATGTCTTTATCGTCTAGTATGTCACGGTATCTAGTTTGGAACTCCTCCAACATACCGTCCCTTTACTGAGGGTAAAGACAATGCCTGCGACTGACATTCAGTCGTCTTTATCACCCTGGAACCTTTCCAGTGATTTTCCCCAGAATCGTTTGATATCATCTCACTACAACTAGTGAGAATCCTAACATCCAATTAAATCTATCTCATAGATCTAAAACTCAGGATTTAGGAGGTATCATTTTGATCCTATACGGAGAATCTTTGTGATAAAAGGAGATTGATCGAGCGTAGCATAAGAAACTCCTTTCTTATCAAGAGTATGTCATCCACGTACTCTACGAGGATCACCACCATACTCCCTACTACCTTTTTGTTTATACAAGGTTCATCTACCATTTTGATGATGTCAAACTCTTTGACTAATCCATCAAAACAGATGTTCCAACTCCGCGATGCCTGCTTTAATCCTATAAAGCATTTTGCACACGTTTCCGCTGCTCCCACTGTCTACGAAGCCCTCTGGCTGTGTACTTATAGACGCACTCTTCTAAAACATCATTTAGAAAAGCAGTCATGACACCCAACCACCAGATATCGTAGTCATGGTATGTAGCCGTGACAAGTAGGATCTGGATGGACTTAAGCATAGCTACTTGAAAAGGTTTCATCATTATCCACACCTGGTCAATGATGCAAACTTTTAACAAGTCTAGCTTTGAAAGTCTCAACTTTTCCATCTACACCAAGTAATCTTCTCAAGATATACTTGCTCCTGATGGGGATTTAACCCTTCAGATATAGCAACTAAAGTCCATACTTTGTTGGTGTATAAGGATTCCATCTCAGATCGCTAAGCATCCAGCCATTCTTACAGAGTCTCACTCCTGATGGCCAGCTCGAAGCTAGTTGGGTCATCATCTCATGATGCAATCCTCACTCCCACTGTCATAGAGAAACAGAAGTATCTCTCAGGTGGGTGAGGAACCCTACTAGATCGGCAGAGAGGCTGAGGTTCGTTGGTAACTATTGAATCCTTTGGTTCTGTCAAATCATTAGCTGCAGTTTTGTATAGCTGGAACCTTTCCAGTTCTACATAACAGATCTTGCCTCGAGCTTGTCCGGATTTTGCTTTTCAGACATAGGCTGGACAACCCCAAATCTTAACTAACTTAAGAGATGGGCTCTTCCCTTATCATATCAAATATGAAGTGGTAGGCAACTGATTTGATTTGAACCCTATTCAATAGGTATGCAGCTTCTCAAGTGCATAACTCCCAAAAAGAAAATAGGTAACTCAGTAATACTCATCATAGAGCACACCATATCAAATACGGTGTATCTGCTCCGCCCCGATATACCATCGTGCTATGGTGTATACAGAGGAGTAATGCTGAGGGAGAATCTCATTCTCCTTTAGAATAATTCAGGAATTCCGTGCTCAAGTATTCTCCTCCCTGATCACATCAAAGGACATAATACTTATACCCGTATTTTGGTTCTCTACTTCTAACTTATATTCTGTGAATATCTTAAAAGGTTCGGACTTATGTTTCAACAGAGACATATGACTGAATCTAAAGAGATTATCAGAGAATGTAATGAAGTACAAAGAACCGGTCTTGGCATGTGTAGACAGGGGACCTACATACATCAACATGTATCATCCCAAGAGTTTACTAACTCTTTCTCTGTTTCCAGTAAACGGAGATTTGGTCATCATATCTTTGTGACATGACTGGCGAGTTTCACAAGATGTAAATTCAAACTAATTTAAATATGCATCTTTATGTAACTCTAGCTAGTCGGGTCGCATTGATATGACCTAGTCTACAATACCTCAAGAAGAATTCGTTCATTTCTGAACTCTTCCTCTTTTGTGTGTTCCGTATACTAAGAACTGTAGTTTGATTTAGAACATCAATGCTTTTAGATAACGTGCCTGAACCGATCAACTTTTGATATAGGAAATGTTCAAAACATTATCCAACAATACAAAATTTTATCATTTCTTTACTAATAAAGAGACAGATATGATTTTGTATATCAGGTTCGGTATCTAATAACATTCGCTCAGAATCAATGTATTTGTAATACAGGGTGACAGTGACCAACAGACTTGGATGCAACACTTGCCCCGTTTTCTGCCTCATGAAACTTATCACCCGTTCTCAGTTCTTTACCTATCTGTAGCCCATGTAACATATTACATATGCGGGATCCTGATCCGGTATCATATACCCAGGACGTAAAGGACACTGAGAAACGGTTCTATATATTGAACACACCCGAAGATGATGCATCAGCATGCACTCTCTTCGTTTGGGTGGCACGGGAATTCTGGTAATCCCCAATTTCCTGCTCTGTCTTATAACAATTATAAGTTGGAGCGGGACCAACGTTCCCCAGCTCAGTATAACAAGCGGGTTCGGTCAATATCCGTATTATTATCTTGATTAAGGCGTGATATGGTCGCTACCTGGAGAGAGAGAGAAGAAAACACTCAGCGTGCGCTCTTGCAAGAATAGATTGGTTATTATTTTATCTAATCAGGATGGCTCCCACTGCTTTTTATCAAATCTTCCTTCAAACCCTTAAAAGGAAAGACTAGCCGGGATTAATTACACACTACAAGTTCGCCAATCTTTCAGCCAGGCCAGTGTCGGTACTTTGAGGGAGGTCCCCCGTGCTTTCGCACGAACCTAATTAATGTAAACCTCGTTTTCCCAGAGGCGTAACCCCGTTGACACCTTTCTAGACACCTACTTGATCGGCTAATTGTAATGTATAAAACTCTCCCAGGAGTAACACTTACTCGCAGCGGGTATCGGGATCCAACTATCTCATAGAAGGTATGCAATCTCATTGCAAATTTCAACACTTGAAATTCCCGATAATTTTGCTCCTAGCGTCCTATGACCTTGACGCAGGCCAACAAACCATAGTGCGCTAGTCAAGTTCAACCCGTCATTTCCTGATTGAATTAAACCCACCCGCACGACCCTTGACGCAGGCCAACAAAGTCGCACGACTACCCTAATCCAATCTGCATCATATGCATAAGCAGATAAATACTAGTTAGCTACCGCACACTACGCCTTGACGCAGGCCAACAAACGTAGCACGAATACTAACTACCACTTATCTGAAATGACGGAGGGCTACGACAGGTTTTTCTGAAAACCTATTGCATAATGAACTTGATATCGTTGTAGAATCAAATGATTTTGAAATGGAGTGCTTTTGAGGCTTTTCCAGTTTTGCTAAAGGAGTCACTCCCGGTGAAGGGATCGTCGGTCCTTTCCTCGTCGAATGAGGTGCGGGATATATCATATATATCACTGTGCAAAGCAAAAACACTTAAAAGCAATCAAAAGACAAACCGAGTGTGTAGCATCTGCCAGTTATTGCTAAAGGAGTCACTCTCGGTGAAGGGATCTCGGTCCTTTCCTCATCGAATAAGGTGCAGGATATATCACATATACCGCTGTGCAAAGCAAGAACTGTAGCTACCTGTTTTATTTTTGAAATTCGATTCTACAACATCTTAGGTTTCTTTTACTTTCATTAATCTCATTAATGAAGTCCCATCTTTTAAATTTACCTAAACATCACAGATAAATACGACGTACACTTATGCCATCCGCATTCGCCTCGATGTCCCCTCGTGCACCGTTAGGTTAGGTAACTAACGACAGAGCGGGGCAGGGCTAGCGCGGGTGTAAAACATAAGTAACGCCTATATAATATATCATATATACTATATACTGTATCTATCACAGAACATCACATGATCACATCACAGATATCGCAGCAGAAGAAACATATGAAATATTGGATATACTAGGACGTCCGTATTTTCAATAAGAGCCAGTATAAAACACGGATTCCACGGTCGCGATGAATAGCCAAACCCACACCCCTAGACCCCTACGAGAGCGGCAAGCAACCCTACCAATTCTAGAGTTAGGAGACCGGGACTCGACTCCTCGAGTTGGTCTCCCACTGGACTCCAGAACCCGGTTACTTGTGCTCCCCTCCTTGGGTCTATCCTAGTGCGGAAAAGAAAATAATATACAAACGGTGACAACTTCCGCAACCTGAAAGTGCCCCAATAAAAGAATATTACATACAAGTTTTTACATGAATGAAAATGAAAAACACTCATCTCACATAAAACCCCCCCCGGCTATTCAAACACGACGATCCAATATAACATATCCAGCAACACATAACATCACATGTCATCAACGTAAGTAAATATGCGCATCCCAATTGTCGTTGACATATAGCAACGAAACCGGCGATATCACATATTACACTTACGGTCACAGAAAAGAAAGTGTAAAACTACAACAGTTGGAATCCGCAACCACCTCAGACATCGCATGCCTGACCAAATGAATTACTTAGACATCGCATGCCTAACAATTATAAACCCCGCATTTTAGTCTCATTATCGAAAACACTTTTCAATATCAAGTCAGGCAATTCAACAAGATTCCCGGCATCCTGATCGAATGCTCGTCGCAAACTTCAGTAGACGGCCGCACTCCCGATACCGCCGACGAAGTGCACCAAGGCGGAACACCGCTGCCGCGAGCACCCGAACGGATGCTTTCGGCAACGGGGTTCTCCTACAGTTACTTGGTCGGGGCTATGAAGTGAGGCTGTCTATTAAGTTTACCGGCGAATATCCGCGTACGCTACGTGATTGCGACGGACTTTTGATCACATCAAAATTCCGTGGCAACCGATCAAGTGAGACTAAAGTGCTATGTTTATAACATTCATTCAGTTATCTCATAACTCATTGTGAATTCCAATTATTGTATCCCGTTCCAGATAATTAGAAAATGTTAAACTTTCCGATCGAACATTCAAACACCCAAGTTTTCCCGATACAGATCAACACATGAAACAAGTCTAAAAACATTCAGTTCGTGCCTCAGTACCAACGGTCCAGCCGTAGAAGGGTCAAGCCAACGCCTCACATGTGGCACGCCGTACTGCCCCAAACCCGAAGGTTCAAAGGGCAGTTCAAGACGGTCACATAATCGAGTTAAGGTTTGTTGTCTTCTAGAGGGACCATCGCGTTACTTGCACTACTTAGAACGTCTTCAAACCACGGAAAAATCCAACACTTAGAAATTTCCCGACAGGGGAAAAATTGGGTATTTATATCCGGTCGAACTTTTTAACATATTCTAAAATTATCTGGAAAACCACATAGACAAAACTTGATACTCCGATCGAAACACCGAATCCCCAAAACAACCCCAGAAAATTCAACTCTTGAATAAATATTAAAAATTCCCAGAAAATCCAGCATAATAAAATAGGAGTTACTGTGCAAACAGAAATTGATGATGTCACCATATGGCCGCGGAACCGCCGCAGAAGCCAAGCTTCTGCCGCGGTTCCGCCGCATGTTATACTGTTTATGAGAAACTTTTTGCACCGTAATTCTTAGATTTCCCTGCTGAATTTTTTAAGCATTTTTAATGTCGAAAAACTCCAGATTTTAGAAAAAGTCCAGAGAGCATGTTTGATTTAGGGTCTCGGGTTCGTTCGGGTTTCAAACTTCGTCTAGACTTCGCCTAAGGCTCTAGCTAGGCTCTGATACCACTGTAGGGTTCCTAGGCACACTAATGAGGTCTCACAAGGCATCAACCATGCCAATTTCAAATTTTAACGGTGCCGAGAAACCCTAGAACGGATCGTCGGCTAGATGTTTAGGCGAAAATGAGACTAGTTAACAACTTAACTAAAGTTTAAATGGAAATACAACCTTTGTAGATCCGGTGCTCCACCTCCATAGCTCCGCAACGAAGTCCCCTCGCTGTCCAAATGAATTCCCGGGCTCTAGCGTCGGCTTCGTCGGAGAAATGGCGAGCTAGGTCGTCGATGTCCATGCCGAAGATGATCTACGTCGAGGCATCGCTAGATCAAGCGCCACCTTCACCAAGCCATGAAAACTTGTGAAGGAAACACCCTATACTACTTGGCAAGAGGTAGAGGATGAAGAAATAGGAAGTGGGTTCACTTTAGAATTGGATTTCTCACTCTTTATCATCACTTGCCATTAATGGAGCAAGCTTTCTTCCATGAAGAAATGAAGAAGAAGAAGAAGAATGTTATGATAAGAATTAATTAAAATAGAAAAGAAAATCCATTCTTATCATAACTCTTACCTTGGTTAAGTGTAGAGAGAGAACTATAGTTAAGTGGAGTGGTTAGGTTTTAACATGAGACAAAATTGTGACATAATGAAAGCTTCATGAAGCTTCATTTACAAACAAAGAAAAGCCACCATTTTTTCACTCTTTTTCTTTTTCCAAATGAATAACTAAATAGAATAAATGAATAAGAAAATAATAAACCCTAACCACTCATAAAACCATGGTTCAATCTTTACACAAACCCAAGTTTGCATGTATCATCAAACATGATACAAGCAAGTGCACAAAATCATATCGCATATGCAATGCGCACAGCCGAGCGAGAAAATCCATTTAAAGTGAACCGATACTAGTTAATGCAAAGTAATATATCAAATATATAATTATGCATTAAATCATCAAATCAACACTTGATTTAACGATCCGGTCATATCGTATATAACCGACTAGTATCCTATGTACCGGTTTATTGAATCAATCCTTGATTCGATAATTAGGGTATATCGCATATAACCTAATCGATACATTTATCGCGAGAATGTAATACGGTATCATATACACGCATTACTCTCGGTCCCGCACATATCTCATATGCGCTCCTATTTCGTTTCGCTTGAGCCAGGAAACCTCTGTGTAGGACTCTAAAGACTCGTCAATACGCCGGCAGCGGATGATGATCATATCAAACATCCACAAGCCGCAAGCGGTCTGCTAAACGTAACGGCCACCCGGGTATTGAGCGATCAGAAGATCGACGAGCAAGCCCGCTCATACTCCTGTGAATCCAACCAGTAACACTTACCGTACAGTCCGGTCTCGTCGTCTGATATGTCGCATATCTTGCCTAGGGGTGGTAAACGTCAGACCCCAATAGCTCGATAAGTCGTGTCGATATGAGGTCTATAACAATTCGAGAAACTACTGGTAACACTTACCAGTAAATCTCAGCAACCCTGGCCAGGGATTTCCTGTTATAGCCAATCGAACACTGCGCAACATCAACCCCCTTATACCGGGAGAGACGAATCCCCTCCTATCGCTCATTGCCTCCATGTGACTCGGGACTGTACCCAAAAACCACCGTTTTTCACGCCCTCTTGGACGTGGTAAGATGGAAATCAAAGCACAGTGGGAACCACACAAGACTCTATGACGATCTCGGGTCAACAGACTACTCTGTACCAGTGTCACCAGAGAACTGCCATCTGACGTAAGGTATAATACCATCTGGGAGTTCTCGGCGAGTCCGTCCAGTGTACCCAGTCTCTACTGAGCACCCGTATATCATCTCTGATGTCAAACACCAATGGATATGGGATCATCCATCGCCCATCTGTATGGGTCGAGAAGGTACACGCTAGTCTACTCTGGTATATCGATGCCCCATCTCGATACACCCACGACTAGGGACTTTCAAGGATGTACTTATGGACTACCATGTCCCCACTAGTATGATCCGCATCATAGTCCAGGTAGTCAAGTATACATCCTAAGGGCTTTACCAACATGTAATAGAGAGACAATCTGTGTACACGTTAAGGTAAAGAGCAACCAGATAGCATACTATCATGTCGAGCAAGAAAGTCCTCCCTATATATGTCCCAGCATCCACTACAATATACATCCAATGTACAGTAATGGCCTCTTGGGCATACATATAACTAACATTATCTATATGACTTGTGATTAAACCATTACATACTAGAATTGACTTGATCTTGACATGACTTAATCTTGAATACTTGAACCCAGTATGTACACTTGAACCAACCTGATTCGAACCATGAATACAATTGGCTTGACTTGCACTTAACATGACTACATGAACTCAATCTTGAAAACTTAATATCATACATCACTTTTTATATTCATGGATTCGATCAAGACTTATACCATTAATCATAGACTTATATACACAGGGTGTTGGGGTAGTTTGAGTATGAATCCAACGGAATCTCATGAGTCCCATTAATACAAATCATGTTGCTGTGGTACCGAGCTGAAACGGTACAAATCATGTTGCTATGGTACTGGGCTGAAACGGTACAAATCATGTTGCTGTGGTACCGGGCTGAAACGGTACAAATCACGAATTCACGAATGAGGGCCCGTGTTTCCAAGCCCCTGGATGATAGCCTATTGGGTTTGGAATAGTTCGATAACAATTGAAGTCCCGCTATTTTGGGCCCGTGATTCCTTGCCTCTGGACGATAGCCTTGGGTTCGAGAATACTCTTGAGATTGGTTGACATTCACACTTGAACTCACGCTAGTTACTTTTACCCTTTTAGAGACCTTTTAGGACACTTACATTCACTTAATGTCCACTATACCTACACTCCACGGCCATACTATAGATGTATGCTATGCTCGTGCTACATTTCCATGCTGTTATAGTTGACATACATATTACCATGTCCGCTATTATACTTGTTTACATGTTCATGAATTATATCCATGCTATACCATATATCATATTACACCATGCATTTCATTTATATACATGACACCGTCCTTTTGGGGACTTACCGAGCGTTAGTTCGCTGACGGGCATTCCACCCATCTTTCTTTCTTTCTTGGAATGTTCGTCAGGTGGTATTGAGATAGAGGAGAGAGAAGCGGTTGAAGAGGAGTACAACCAGTTCACATCACAACCAGACGTCTAGTTTCGTTCAGCTTTTCATTTCATTTCAATTTATTTATGTATGCTTCCTTGTTAAGATTTATCATATTATCGTACCTTGTATTCAGATATTTTGTCAATTGTGAATCATGAATGTAATAAATCACAGTTGGATTTCATTCTTTTGTTTATTCTTATTAGTTTATGTTGCTTATAGACGCTTACCGTATTTATTTCGAGAAATGACCTTCTCGGAATAAATACGTCGCGGGCTTGCCACGTTACCGTTTCCATCTTCTGGGAAGCGGGGCGTGACAAGATCTCTCCAAACAGAGGAGTGATCCGTTTTGGCAAGAGGGGTAAACTCAGTCCAAGATATATAGGACTGTTCGACATACTCGAACGAGTTGGAGAAGTGGCATAACGTTTAGCACTACCACCTTCATTGGAAGGAGTGCACAACGTGTTCCATATATTCTACCTACGACGATATGCGAGCGACCCCAGCCACATACTTGATCACTCAGAGCTCACAGTACAAATAACTTAATCTGCGAGCAACAACCAGTTGAGATCCTGGACCGAAAGGTGAAGACATTGCGGAACAAGGAAGTAAACTTGGTTCGAGTGATGTGGAGAAAGAATTCGCCAGGAGAATCAACTTAGGAAAAAAAAGAGGATATGCGTACACGATACCCTTATCTTTTTGAAAATTAGCCCCTATGTAATTGTAAATTTCGATGACGAAATTTTTATAAGAGGGTAGAATGTAACGACTCTGAAATCTCTGTATATAAATTTTCTTGTTATTGTACAGAAAAGGGTATTACAGCCTGTGTAAGAGTTATAAGTTAGATTTGTTTAATAAAATCAAGAAACAACATGTAACTCACTGGTAAAGCCCCTGCACTGCTGTGACGTAGCCTGTGTGTTCGATTCCCATCAGACACAGTTATTTTTTTCTGATTTTTCTTTTTAATTTTTGGAAGCCCAAGAGTTGCACGTGCAATACACGGAGAAATGAAAAGTTCAGAAAAATCAAACATGCGCAATGAGGTGTACACACCCAAAAACCCACGTGACACGAATCTCGAGGCAATTGCCTCAAATCCAATCGGCCATTTTAGGGTTTTGTCCGGTCCCGACAGTCCCGATGCGCCCAAATTGATTTGTGCTATGCAAACACACACTTTCGACTCCCCTTAACTCTTCTGCACTGTTTTATTTCCCTGCAATCAAACAGAGACCCTTCATTTCACTATTTAACATCTTTTTAATACATTTTAATCCAAAATTTTAGTTTCCAAACCTTAATTCTTCACTATAAATACCACCCCATACTTTAGCTCTTCACCATTATGAAATTCTAGCAAAAAATTCTCTCAAAAAGTTCTTAGGTACAAGTGGAGTCAAGTGGAGTTAGCGACCAAGCTTATTCCGTCGAAGATCGAAGCCATTTCCGGAGCTTCCGCGACGCCACGAAGCCCCTCCCTTCTTCCTTACCCTTTTCTTGAAATTTCCAAACAGTAAGTCCTTCCCAACTCTCTTTCTTTTCATCGAAATTTATCTCCTAATCATATATCGGTAAAGTGGAGTTATTCCCGATACCTTTCTTTTTAAAATCTAAAACTCCCTTTTCTTTTATATTTTGGTCAATCTAATTTTACCACCCTACTTATAATTTTAATTACAAATATTTAGATTCAAGTTTAACCAAAATTTTCATGTGAAACGAACATTAACGAACATTTTCATTAAAATACCTTGAATTTTATATCACCTCTTTTCGATAATTGTTAAAACAATACTTTTAGGAAAACTTCATGGGGTAACGACCTACCTCATACGCCCACCTTGGTTTCATAGCACGATACCTATATATATATATATTTAATTCAAAGAATAACTTTACAATAAAATACCACATCTTTTAAAAACCGAGTTTTTTTTAAAGCGGTATTTTTTAATCCTTGGAAAACACGCCTCTACAACCCTTGTTAGAGGAATCGCTAATGGATGGTTCGGATTATCGCACATCCTTGTGATAGTAGAGCGAGATGCAGAGCTCTTCACGGAGTATTCAATTTCGAAAGGAAATAAAATACTGTTTTTAAGAAATGCGACTTTTCTAAATAAAACTAATTTTTTAAAATTAAATAAAATTATAAATCCATATTTTCAATATATTATGAAACTATATTTTTTCTAAAAATGAAAGATTAAAAATAATGTTAATAAAATACCATCAAGTTACCAAAAAAGACTAGTTTACAATAAAATACCATAAACTTTTAAAAGCTAAGTATTATCATTAAAATACCCCAATACTTAAAATACATGTTCATAAAAACCCTAAATAATACAAATCACCCTCGAGGTTTATTTTTAAACTATATTAAAATATTTTTCATAAACCCCCCTCGAGATATACAAAACAATATTGTAAGGACTTTAGTTAATATAAGTTTAAGCGGGATCAATTCTCTTGAGCCCCAGAGAGCCGGAGAAAGTGAGTGATTGCCTATTTAGGTTAGAAAACTTAACGGAGTTATCAATGACAATTGTTTTGGAAAAAAATACAAATCCTGCTGTCCATGTGCAGCAGTTGCCGATTACTCTCGAACCTAAGAATTCAAGAGTTAAATCCGTTCATAAGTGTCTGACTCAATCTGAGTCCAAACTCAAACCTGAATCCAAAATTAAACACGAACTTGAAAACTTGATCATGAACCTGAATACTTGAATTCAAATATCAAATTCAAACTTGTATACTTGACTCGACTTGACCGAACCATGGTTATAACTTGACATGAACTCGACATGACTACTTGAACACATGATTACATCCTGAACATGAACCTGAACATTTTATATCTATGGTTTCGGCCAAAACCTGTAAACTTAATCCATACAATACAATACGCGGGGATAAAATGGTAGATTGGTACGGAATGTATATCGTGGCACGAGAGGTCACTTTAAAAGACACCTACATGAATTCACGCGCCGTTATCCCGTGTGTTATGACGGGGCCATATACTATATGTTACCATAGTCCACAGGATAAGATGGACTCCTCTCGTATACATGAATACCTTTCTTATCAAACTACAAATAACCACGTTAGAATAACTATCTTATACCAGTGAACGGTCATATACAACTTTACCTATTCATTTCACATTACATGCTATCTTCTATTTCTTTTTTTGGGACTTACCGAGCGCTAGTTCGCTGACGACATTACTTTCTGTTTCTTTCTTTGGGATGTTCGTCAGGATGACCGGGCTCTGAGAAGATAGAGCCCAGTCAAGAGGATTTGGACCAGTTTACAGCTCAGCATGACTACTAGTTCTTCATGCACTTATTTTCTGTATGCTATTGTTTAGACATTGCTTTGCTTATTGTATCTTTTATTTTCAAACAGTTGTATATAAAATTGAATGTAAATAAATTTATTGTTTCATTTTATTACTCTTGTCATTCTTGTTCACTGTTATATTGCTTAATTACGCTTTACGTATTTATTTCATAGTAAATACGTTGCGGGCTTACCACGTCACCGTTTCCGTCTACTGGGAAGCGGGGCGTGACAATTTCTAACGGGGCGCTGCCCTGCACCCTGCAAGGGGTTTGCTAGCCTTCTTGACCCCCAGTCCGCTATTCGGGTAGTGAGATCCCCATAAACTCTGCGAGGCCCCCGATACGTTCAAAACACAACATATGCACATTGCACATTGAGTTCACATGACCAGTTTGACCCGTCAATCGGAGTTCTCTCGCTCTAAAGGCGAAGGGTAATTAACGACAGTTTAGTTCGCGGCTGCCGGAGATTCGGATCCTCACAATCAATAAACCCCAGCCTATCCTGAGCAGGGAAAATCTGTATACGCCTGACAAGCGACGCGTATTCCTATCTCAATAGGGTGACGAAAAACACTCTACAGCCGCATTTCATTTAGGTATTTATTTCCTCCAACTTCTTAAATATTAGCATTTTAGATATTACATGCAACTTTTTAAATATTATAGACAAGTAGTTTACAGGGGGTTTTAATTGGGCGCACGGCATTTTAACAAGAGCAAAAGGCCCAGGGTAGATATTTAACCCCCAAGATCCCGGTATCCTTCATAGTTCTTTAACACTCTTTTTCTTTTACTTTATCTTCTTTAAATACAGTGCCAGTCTCAAATAATTTTAGAATTCAGGATTTATAAATGAAATGCCCGTCATTTTGATAAAATTCTTTTCTATTCAAAATGCTAGTCATTTGATTTCAAAATCCATATGTAATTTAGGACAATATATTTATTAGTGGACGTTAGCTGGTATTCAACCGACGGAGGTTCGACGGACGCCGATCGATATCGGAGAATGATCGGTGGCGGCAAAGGCGACTATCGGCCGCCGACGAGGATGGTCGAAGGTTGCGATCGATGGCGGCGGCCGGCTGTCGGCAGTGACGAGGGACGGTCAGCGGCGATAGGGGACGGTCAGCGGCGGTGGTGGTATAGACGGTCGGCCGGCGACAGTGGGGACGGTCAGCCGACAGCGGTCGACCGACGACGGTGGTGGGTACTCCGGCGACGGTGGTGGGGACGGTCGGTCGACAACGGTGGTGGGGACGGTCTGCCGGCGACAGCGGTCGCTGGCCGGTTAATGGTGGCACCCGACGGGAGGGTTTATTTAAATTTTGATTTATCATGTATATTGTGTCATTTTAGAAAACCTAAGGGTACATGATGATTTGAAAATTGATTGGTTTTCTCCATTTTGTACTATAAGTTGAATGACGAATTTTAAAATCCAAATTACCACATTCTAAAATGGTAGTATCCACTAACACTATTAAGCAAATTCCAATTTTAAATAATTTGGGACTAACATGAATTTTCAAATTCTGAAATTGTAGTTTCAAATGACTTGGACATGAATTTATAAATTCCAAAATTGCAGTTTCAAATGATTTGAAACTAACACATCTGGTGATGCGGTAAACGATTGATATATAAATGTTGCAGGTAACTTGTAAATAATATATATGGACATTTAAGAGGTAAATGTAGTACTGATAAATGTAATAATTATTTTCTAGAAACCCAGCCCAATTTAGAGTGATGACTTATTTTTAAAGCCACAAAGTACCAAAATAGTTAAAATGCCCAAAAATATATTTTAACATTATTTTAAACCCAAAGCCTGATTTGTATAAGTATTTATGTATGCATTGTCCATAACACTCTTTTAATAATTTTTAAGATATTAGAACATGAATTTTTGGATTTCTCAAGAAATTAGATTATGAGATTTTTTATTATGTAACTATGGTTTTCCATCGCTTCTTTATTATTTTTCTTCTATAATTAATTTCCCTAATTTTTTTTCTAAACTCATCTTCTTTATTGCTTTTTTTAAAATTGCTTTTTCTTAAATGAATCTTCTAAAACCATTTTATGTATTGTTTTTCTCAAGCTATCTCCTTAATTGTTTTTTTTTAATATAAATTAACCTTCTAAACCTATCAACTGTATTGTTTTCTAAACAAATCTTCTTAATTACGGCTGCCCTCTTAATTATTGCTTATAATAATTTCGGACTTCTTTATTATTCCCTCATGTTATTAATTACCCTAGTTTAAGTCGTCATGAAAGCAGAGTTGTAGAAAATGGGAGAGGAAATTGGGAGATTAAGAGCGGAGAAAAAGGAATTGGAGGAATCGGATCAGAGATTAGGAATTTGAAAAGTGGAGATGCAAAATTAGAAACAAAGATGGAAAAATCGGAGGAATTAAATTGGATACGAGGGATTTAAATACAGAGATACCTATTTTGAGATAGGAGACCGGGAAGGAAAAAAATGAGGAATTTGGAAAGAAGTGTCAAGAAAGAAAGAGCGAACCATCTTAAAAACATGTGGAAAAAACATAGTTTTAAACACACATGTTAAAGATATTAAAGTGCGGAAAGGGTGAACATTAAGCAATTATTGCCGCTTATTTTCAGTAGCTTTGTTTACAAATTCGACAATGCTTTTCGGATGAGCTCCCATCTTTTTTCTCTGACGAGATTTCGACACACAATTCCTCTTTCTAATCTCTCTCCCCGCCTTAGGCACAATGCCTTTCATCTCCAAGCCCACCAATTGTTCGACAAAATGCCCCAGCGAAACCCACTCTCCTACGACTCCATCATCGCCGCCGACTGCAGAAACGGCCACGTGGACGAAGCCTACGCGCTTCTCAGATCAATGTTAGCTCACTGTCATCGTCCCTCAAGCTTCACCTTCGTCCCCATCTTATCATCTGGACGCTTGGATACTCCTCGTGCGGTGCAGCTGCACACATTGCTCCTCAAGCTTGGGTTGCTTCACTCTGATCCTTATTCAGCCACTGCTTTGATGGGTCAGTATGTATATAATCGGAGAATGGTTGATGCAGTCCAAATGTTTGATGAAATCCCTGATAGGACTGTGGTTACTTGGAATAGCATTATTTTTGGATTTGCCCAAATGGGTTGTGTTCAAAATTGCGTATTTTTGTTCCGTGAGCTTTTGCGGAGCGGGATCAGACCGAGCGACTGCTCGTTGCTTGGCATTCTTACTGCGTGTCGAAGAGACGAGAGGTCGGATTTGTTGGAGCAGGTTCATGGGGTGGTGATTAAGTTGGCTATGGATTGTTATACTGTGGTTTGCAATGCTTTATTTAGTGCGTACTCCGACTGTTTTGCAGGTAGTGTATTGGAGAGGTTATTTTGTGATTTACCAGTTAAGGATTTGGACTCTTGGAACACCCATATCATAGCTTTTGCAAGAAGTGAGAATCCTGAGAGAGCTTTGAAGCTCTTCGCTAGAATGCTGTTTGAGGGAGTTTATCCTGATGAGAACACACTTGCGAGTGTTCTGGTTGCCTGCAGTGGAGCTAATTTTCAGATGTGTGGGGAGGTTATCCATGCTAAAGCCTTTAAGCATAATTTAAACACAAGTGTTTACGTAGGGAGTTCGTTAGTTGATTTCTATGCAAAGCGTAAGAGATTGGAAGATGCGCATACTATTTTTAGTGAGATTCCTGATAAGAATGTCGTCACATGGAATGCTTTGATCTCGGGGTACTCAAATGATAGTCTTAGTATTCTGCTGAATTTATTTAAAGTGATGCTACATTCTGGGTTCCGACCCAATGAGTTCACATTTTCTTCTGTTCTCAGAAAGGCTGAAGCTTTGGCTCTCCGGCAGCTTCATTCATTGATAACAAAAATGGGCTATGAAAATTATGATTATATTTCTAGCGCGCTGATCGCCTCATACAATGCTCAAAACATGATCTCCGATGCATTGGCATGCAGCTCGACTTTAGTTTCGCCAGAGCATGTTGTTCCCTGCAATGTTATAGCTGGCATTTATAACAAAATGGGCCGATATGAAGATACAAAGGATATGCTCCTCCAGCTGCAATACCCTGATTCTATAAGTGGAAATATATTAGTTGCTGCATGTGCAAGAAACGCGGATTATACCGAGGGTTTCCATTTATTCAAGAGAATGCAAATTTCAGGATATCTTCTGGATAACTATATGGCTGTGAGTCTATTAAGCATGTGTTCAAAGATTAACAACCTTAAGCTAGGTGGCATAGTCCACGGTCTTATTATTAAGGCAAACGCGGGGTGTTCAGAAATATTTGTGTCAAATCTTTTGATGGATATGTATGCAAAGTGTGGTAGCCTGGGGGGCTGTTTAAGAGTTTTTCACGAGATGCAAGAGAGAAATATTATCTCGTGGACATCGTTGATATCAGCCTTGGGACTTCACGGTTGCACTCACGAGGCTTTAAAGAGGTTTAGACAAATGGAATCTGAGGGATTGAAGCCTGACAAAGTTGCATTTCTTGCTGTGCTTTCAGCATGTCGGCATAGTGGATATGTAGAACAAGGAAAGCTTTTGTTTGAAAAAATGAAGAGTGCTTATAGGATTGAGCCAGAAATGGATCACTATATAATAATAGTGGACTTGTTGTGTCGATATGGCCATCTTAAGGAAGCAGAAGAGACCATATGCGGAATGCCTTTTCAACCAACTGCTGTGATATGGCGCATTTTCCTCCAAGGTTGCAAGATGCATCGATTGACGTCTCCGAAATTTGGAAAATAAACTGGTCGCTTTTTAAGAAAAGTTGCGTCATCTTCTTCTTCTTGCATGCACTGAAGCTTGATAGTACTTAAAGGAAACATCAACTGATTACAAGAAGGGGAAATCAAGGTGCCAAATTAATTTTAGCTGAATTATCTAATCGATATATTATATTCATTAATTTGATGATCAAAACTCATGATAAAGCATAATTTTATTTTAACTTGAAATATCAACAATTTTAGATGAATTATTAATTCAGTTAGCCGTATAGGTTTAAATTCGATGATTATTCAGCAAGCCTCATGATAATGCATAGTTTTCTTTTATCTCTTTGGATCTACCCTTCTTGCTACAATCATTTGATTATTTGTCGTAGAAGAACTCATGCTCTCTTGACTTATTGTTTCTTGTACATCTTATAAGATTTTATTGGTGTCATCTACTGATATATGAAGCTTCCC
This sequence comes from Agapanthus africanus, assembly GCA_030015575.1. Classification (NCBI taxonomy): domain Eukaryota; kingdom Viridiplantae; phylum Streptophyta; class Magnoliopsida; order Asparagales; family Amaryllidaceae; genus Agapanthus; species Agapanthus africanus. Next base: position 11,423,308 of record CM057343.1, on the reverse strand, counting down.
TCTCATCTTGTTTCCTGACCTTTTGTTCTTTCGATGAAACCTATGGCCACAGGCCATTTACTAATTTAACTATTTAAGTGCTATCTAAGCTGTCAAGTCACTACACTAATAAATAAAGGCCAATATTTCAGTATCTCGAAGTTCCTCTTTAACTCTCTCTCTATTTTTTTGGTTAGTCAGCTGTAGTTGATTTACTCATCTCATCATTTCAAGTTTTCAATTATATCCAGCAACAGATTTGCTTCCTGCTTTGAACTGTGAAAAGGATCCAATCAATGGCTTATTATCTGGGTAACGTTACAAATTTATTATACTGATGGAGTAACTGAAATCATTACAATTTGACACTGTATAAACACATTTTTACTTCTATTTTATTTATTTATTTTGGTCAAATCCAACATCAAATTTAGTATCTTATCTACCGGACAACATCAGTCTGAATTTTCGATTAACTCCATAACGGAGTCTACATTTGATAGAGGTCAAGGCAGGTTGGTAATTATATTGCTGGTACATTGTGAATCCAAGTTGCAGGGTAACCTCGCAGTATTTCTCTCCTTTTGACCTCTATCTTAATGCTTTAGGGAAATGCAACCTGCAGGTTTGCTAGCAAAATTGCATAGAATTTTCTTTCACTATTATTTAGATGTAATTGTTAATGTAACCGAGGAAACGGCTCTTAACAGAGCAGAATAGAAGAAAAAGATTCATATAGCCAACCCCAAAATTTTGGGATAAAGGCTTTGTTTTTTAAAAAATAATAATGGCTTGTTGTCATTGTCGTTGTATTATCTGCGTGTCATTTTATATAAGATCATACTGCTTTCCAGGACATTCCTATGCTGCCAAAGTTGAGCGGACATGACGATGGGCTCATGCATGTAAACAACAAACAACACCAAGCCTTCATCACAAAATTTTGGGGGACTCATGCACGTTAAAAAACTATAATGATTGGTTTGAGTTTTCTGGATCCTTTCATCTTTATTAACTTTAGGTAAATTATCATAAGTCAACTTGGACTGACCTGGATATTTTAATCCAAGATGTTTAGGACACGTGCCAATAACCTTTACATATATTTCGTGTAACATGAAAAAATTTGTGGCTCAACAGGGGAAGAATAATTATATAACTTGGTGAATTGTATGTACTTTATTGAAGCAAACTTACGGGGATCTTGCATAAAAACCTTCTAAGAGATAACCGTAATTTGCATTTGATAGGAACGAATGACATTCACGATTTCAGTTAGCTTTGACCAAATGGCTGCTGCTGTTGCAGTTATAATGTATGTTACTTGGTCAATAACATATTGATATTGAAATTGGATTTTAGGGAGGCAAAGATCTTAAGAATTCAATTGGATTTTTGGGTTGCACAGATCATATCCTATTTAGTAGTTGCTTATATCAACTTAGCTTATCTAAGGGAAAATGCAAACATAACAAAGCATTCTTTATTTCATCTGGTACATCAATTAGCTTGATGGCCTAAAAGCTGCCCACACTTACAGTTGCCCTTTTCTACGTACTATAGGATAAATTTGTTTATTATCGCTTTGCTCTTTACCACTAACATAGCCAATGTGTTCATATATATAATAGCAATATTACCACCTTTAACTTCTAGTTGCTTCTCTCTTCTCATAGTATCAGTCACTAGTAAAGAAACCCAGTTGACAAAAGAATCTTGAAATCGATCCTTTGGATCAATGATGTATTGGGTCCGGACCTCCTGGGCTCAACCGCATCGTTTCATATGAACTCTCCTCCGCTTTCTTGAACATTGTGCCTTTTGCATTACTCTGACGCTTAATGGATTCATCATTCAAGCTTTTATCATTTAGAACTCGCGATTCTGAGCACCAAATGGCAAAGGACAGGATCAAAATGAAACATAAACAGAACTTAGGAATGGAAGACATCCCTTAGCTCCTCTTCTTTGTAGTAGTATATAAAATTACAATGTGAGCAAGAGCCTAAGGCTTCAGTTCTCCAGTTTATATAGTAGCTCTACCTGCACTTTGTCAAATTCTTTAAAGCTCACTGACCAGTTGAATGAAACATGTGCTTTTTTTAGCTTTTAATTTTCTAAATATATTTGTCTTTTTATGCTGGCCGTTTTCTCGCTTAAAAGTTAACCGTTGCTTCAATTGCTTGATAGCAATAGGTGGCAGAAAGTTTTGCCACTCGACAAAAGAGTTAGTTCTTTGCCAACCCCATTTTAATGCAACTGAATTGCTTGGTAGGCCATCCATATTGAGCATGAACTCTTTCACTAGGAACTATGATTTTTAGATTAAATCTTGACCCACATTTATAATATAAACATATGTGCAAATTTTAAAAGATTTCAGGCAATTGGTGATGTGTATTCTGGTGATAGTGTGGATTGGTAATTTGGACATTCTGGCATGCAATTTAATTGCTATAATATCAGAATGAAATTTAGTTCATCTTCTTTCCTTAATTTCAATCTTTTTCGTTGCTGATACTGATTTTTCTCACTTCACCAGGAGCTGGCTTGAAGCCTCTTGTTTGGCAAAACCATGTGCCTTGGATTTTGCCTTTAATTTCTGATGGTCTGTGCTTTGCAAATTCTCAAAGCTAATGTAGAGGAGGAATTCCACTTACCAACAGATCAATTGAATGTGCATTCTCTACATGGAGTAAAAAGCATGAAACTTTTTCTAAGAGGCAGTTGATGGGCAAAATGCGGCGAAGGTAACGACCTTTCGAGTTTTCAACTCTTCAATTTTTATTGAGTGCAAAAATATTTTTTAATATATCTCTTGCTTTAGCTTTTTTCAGTTGCAAAATGCCAGCTTGATTGGAATTAGTTGGACTAAAGTGCCGTAAACAGAATCCTAATTTTATATATCAGGAAGGTGATGGGAATCTTTTCCTTATCTAAGGTGATAGGTGGTAGATATCTTTGACCTATAATGAATTACAGTTTTCATAACAATTCCAGGTCACAAGTTTGTTGGTATGCAAGAATACGATTTTTATACTGCTGTAATCCATAATGTGCTACTCCCCTCCAAGAACAATATAGAGGTAGGATTCTGATTCATCCTAGATCCAATCCGTGGGGGATCTCTAATCAAGTGGGCATATTCAATCTTTACCCCAGATTTTGGAGATCGGCTGCAACGGTCATTTATTTTTCTTGAGATCGGCTACAAGAGTCATTTTTTTGGCACTTCCTTGTAAAGGACGTCTTGAATAAATCACCGCATCCACCCATGTTTCTTAAATCCACATTTAGGCCTTGTTTCTCCTTTAGCTACAATTTTCAAATGTTGTAAAACAAGGTTTAAAAGGTCGATTTCTCGTCCGCATAAAAGTCTTTGGCTAGCAGCCGCGTTGAATAGTATTAACTATTAAATGGGTAAATGACTACATACTTAGTCCTATGCGAAATATACAGGCATATTAGCATTTATTGGGTGCATATACGATACACGTAGATCACCCAATATCACAAAGTCAATATCCACGAACATGTTCTTTCCTTTTACTCCCCATTGACATATCTGTTTCTAACTTTATAATTTTTCTTAAAGGATATTTCTATTTTACCAACATAAAGTATCCCTAGGGTGCACCTTAGAGGTTGCAACCATAAGGAGTCGCTCATGTGGCACTCTAATTTATATATTTTAGCTTAAGAAAAACGCTAATAAAATCAATGAAGGCCTATGCATTCCCGAGCTGGAGGTTTTACTGAAGTGCCACACGAGTGACTCGGAGTCACCTTTAGAACACTTTTGCTAATATTATATATCTGTGTGTTTATGCATAATGCAGCGGCTAACTGCATAGAGAATGCATTTGTGTTTTACAAAGTTGATTTTGTCACTTCCAATCGGGCACTTATTCGTCTTCGCTGCATATATCTATTCATCTTAATCTATTCGCCTTAATTGTATCCTTTATTGGAGTTGCATATCATGCTTATTTCTTTTGTCATCACTTAGAATATTGTCACTTATCCATTTGAACATTCTCATTTCAGCTCACATTGTTTATCAAGCGTCGGATTAACCCACGACCTAACCCATAGTGGGGGTTAATTTAGATAAAGAAAAAATATGCATGACCTTGTCATGACTTGGAAATTCAATATATCTCTCGGCTATGGGCTCTAATGAGCTCAGACACATTCAACAAGACAAAACTCCATGCAAGTGAAAATCATATATTAAGGTCCTTTGTCATCTTCACTAAGAACAAGAAATTTTGTTACACACACCAAGTTCTAAGAGTTCTGATGAGGGAGAAAGAGGGCCTTTGGTTAATTCTTATTAAACAAGCTAGAATCAAACAAACCACCACCGCCACCACTTCTTGTTTGAAGTCTTTTGGCTCCACCTTTATGGATGCTTTTTTAATTAACTATTCTTAAAAGGACTTTCTATCCATTGGTCACACTGGTGTGTCTTTTGTGTGGACTTGTAACTTTTTGTTAGGCCCATAGAATCAAGGAACAAATATGTGAAGGTCTACTAGTTTTAGTAAATGTATCAGCTATACACTTTTAGCCAATTAGAAAGTCAAATTCGGTATGGAAGTAATACATTATAGGCCCAGCAAACCTTCACACAAAGCTTTGCCTAATGCTTTAGAGTTGAATCCAAAATAGCCTTCTTTGAGCAACCACTACTAAAGTTAGATTTAATTGATTTAGAGTGATATAGGTATGTGTGATATGCAGCCATTATCATATCTTCCATATAAAAATATTGGTTTCAACTGAATTAACAATCTTCAAAATATATACTTGTGATATATCATGCATAGTGTTAGCTCGTGAGTAAGAGGTTAAAAAAGAATGAAATGTAGAGCCTGACTCAGGACCTTTGGGATACTTAAGCGCCCATCAACATTCAATATAACATTTTGTTTTTTCATTTCTTTACTTTCAAACAAATAAGTGAATTTCATCGGTCCCAAATGTCCAGGTGTGTCACTGAGAGGAGTTATTTCTTCTAAGTGAGATTTTTAAAAAAAAAGTCTCTCCTGATTTGGATCTCTCTTTTTATTTGGATTGTATTCTCTGCAATTTGTGTGTTGCTCATGATGTAATCCTACTAAACTTTTCTTTATATAGTAAAATCGATGAGTTCCCACTTCGGTTGAAGAGCACTTCAATTGTTTTAACATTAAGTAGTAGCTTAATCGCTGCTTGCATGTCCATAGATGTCCTCAAACCTTATTTTTCAGTTTTCTTTATATGGAAGTTTGTCCATGTTAGGCTTGAAGACTAGTTACCATGAACGCCATTGCCAAAATTTAAATTTAGTCAAAAATGCATCTACACTTCATACACTTTCTTCTACCAAAAGAATACTTTAACTTCTTCTTTTTCTATCCTCGTTTTATTTCTGTAACAAATGAAATGCATCGCCTTTACCTTTATTCTGAAGAATTTGGAGGACATGAAGTGGCAACTAGGATTATGAAAGCTCCTCTCCTAGCCAAAGTTTGATCATTTAGATTTTAGCAGAAGATGTTGTTTTTATAGCTGGTTGTAAAACTGTTGCCAATGTTTCATATATCTCACTTTATATGTGATTTCATTTTTGATGTTAGAAGCTTAGATGATGATAAACTCTTTATGCAGCCAACATGTTGAAATAAACCATAATGACGTTAGTCTGCAACAGAACAGAAACATGGTGGACTATAGAATACAAAAGGTAAGATAATGTTTTGCATTTAACAGCTCCACATTGTTTGAGACTAAATTGGTAAATGTTAAATCCTGAAATAGCTCCTAGCTGTTGTTTTTCTGATGGTATTGCTTCTAAGTTTTTACTGCCTTTGCTAATGTGTAGACTGACAATAGAAATCCAATGCCAAAACAATTTCTTCAATTTTGTTTTGTTTTGTTCCGTTGGAATATGATAATAAATAGGGACAAATTAGTTATTTTTCCAAACCATGACAATGTTCCACATGTCATATGAGTTGACATAACTACACTTCTACTGTGGTGCAACACGGTCTTGTCCGTTTCAACACCTACAGATAAGGGATACATCTCTAGATTTCAGGTATGCAATCTACATAAATGTAACCCCAAGGTGTTCTCTCTATGATATTTTTCCTGTGCTTAATTAGCTTGAGAGCTGATTTCAGCATTATACAATTTTTAGTTGATATATTTTATTGTTGGGGTCTTGATCAGCTAAATGTGGTTGATGGGATGGCAGAAAGTTCGGCTTGGACTCGGACCATTTGGGTTGAACCATTAGTTTGAGTGGGCTCACAATGATGACTTGCTATGGTTGTCCTTGTGAGCTTTAGGGCTAGAGAGATGTAAGTTTTTGTTGAATGAGATGAGACGAGACGAGAGTTATCTTCTATGTTGCAATCTCTTTCACTGTAGTGGAATCCTCAGGCTTAGTTGAACCACATAAATCCGGAGTTTTCTTTTGGTGTGATTGAAGTCCCTACATTTCCCAACACTTTTGGAGATGGCAAAAATTTCGGTTATCTGGAGTGATAACATCTTCATCTTTAAATCATGGGTTCAAAATAACTTATAAAAAGGGCTATATTTTTTTTCCGTCTGTCTATAGTTTCATGCCTGATCATAATAGTGTTTCGGTTTTTAGTTTAAATTTTGTTACATACTCTCACTAATTTGAATCAGGGACGACAGTTGCACTAACTACCCTTTAGCATTCCAACACAAGTTGAGAAATTTCTGTTGGAACACTGAATGGCCCTCACAAAGTTTAATTAATATTTACCTGTTTTGATGTTAATTCAGTAGCTTATATTTTCATCCTCTCCTTCTCACTCATTATAGCTTAATAAATAAGGTGTTTTGCATAGAATTTCTCTCTTGTATATTTTCTTTTAATGGTTTGATTTTGACGTCTCCTCAGGATTCATTTTCTACAGATCCATCCATGTTCATCTATGTTTTAAGCTGACCGACGGCTACATAATGCAATCCTCCTCTGTTATCATGACTTAGGGCATGCAAGGAATAAAAGGATTCATGTAGCTGACACAGATTATGGGATAAAGGTTTGCTGTGATTGTTTATTGATCTTTTTTTGTCTCTAAAATTTCTTTATATTGTAACCTCTTCCCTATCTCAAGCTAACTTTGGAATCTTCATCTGTTCCACATTATAATGACAATGTCCTTTCCTTTTAGAAACCATAAGCAAATGAGACATTGATACATAAGCACATACATGTACAGGTCATGAAGAGAGAGAGAGAGAGAGAAGAGAGAGAGAGAGAGAAGAAAATAAATGTAAAAGGCAAAGAGTGGCACTACAAAGCTGGAAGCATACAAAATTCAACTGCAAAGCTTCATCCTCAGCTAAAGGTCTAGCTGCTATTGTTTATAGCGTAGCCTATACATAAAAGGTTCTGCATTGCTATACTAATTGTCTTTCCAGATTATTTTTTAGTAGTTTTCTATATTGCATAAAAAAATTATTATTATTAATAAGGCCATAACCTGATTCAAGCGGGACTGAACCCTAGACCTCCTGTTCAACTGCAAGTAGGTTTTACCATTTGGCTACAGGGGCACTCGGGCACTCGCTATATTTTTTAACTTTGGTTGTATCATTATTGTTATTGACATAAAGGCTTGTCATTGTTGTTAATTGTTGTTAGAAGTATCTTTTGTGGTTTAAGTTGATTTTGACCTGCCAACAAGTCTGGAACATGAAATATCAGCTAGAATATGTTGTGTATTTCTATTTATCTGAATAAGAATCGTGGTTTGTATTCTAGTAAAACTATTGCTATGAGCTAAATAGAGCAGAGATTGACAGACATTTTTCTTCCATAACCCAAGACTGCAATCAAATATAGCATGTAGCTTCAAGATAGAATCGATCAACTTTTCGGCAAAAAAATTGATAAATTTTTGCAATGTTAGAAAAGACTCACAATATACTCATTAAATCATCGGTGTCAATTAAACATCAAATCATATCAGTAAACAATGTATTTCACATGAACATGTAAGAAGGAAAAATAAATATTCACTGAAATTGTGTAGGCTTTTGTTCACGGCATCTGCAAATTGTCAGTCACAAACCGAGGGATCTTAAACTCGGGCTTTTGGTCAGGAAATGAAGGGGGGCGATTGATCTTAAACCCCATGTAAGGAATTGTTTGTTCTCTGTTTCAAAGTCAAAGTAATGAACTAGAAACTTATTGCCCATCCATTCTCACTCCTCTGACGTCTGTCTCTCACTCTGTTATCAGTTTAAAACTAAATTCAAGCGTTGCGCTGAAGTTTAGAATTTACCTTGAGAAACATCTCTTAGGGCGCATCAAATACCGTCTCAACTTCAGCAATGTTTGCAACAGGTTTGAAAGCTTTCCTGGAAGAAAGTACACCAATGACGGGAACTACCCTGAGAAGATGCTGCAAAATAGATAGAGATTAAATTAGTTGTTTCGCAAAAAAATGAAAGGGAGGAAGAAGTTGATATTTTAGTTCAGCCAGTGACGATTTTTTTGACCGACTTTAGAAGGCAAGAAATCAATGATTAATTTGATCATCTAATGAAAGAATATAACAATTAAGTTGTGAATGATGTGAAATTCTTGCTCGATGTCAGATTTCTATTCCATGAATTCACCGAATATAAAGGGGTTGCTTTTTGAAAGGAAGCGTCATGTTGATCTGATCAAGGATGCGTAGAGAGGAAAATCCAGTGGATCTATAGCAGAATCCTATTTTAACCATGCTTCGGATTGTCTTAGTTTGAGCCATTATATGAATCAAATCAAACATGTAACCGCTGGTTATGAAACTTCTTTAATGGAAGATGTTGATGGCGGTGGAGTCGATAACATGCGTGAAGAGCACAGAGATGATGAAGTTGAGCTTTATAGTACTACAATGGCTAAGAGTACCGTATTGTTGGTTGACATGGTCAAGAATGAACACATGTACAAGAGTGCATTCAATAGTTAGGAAATCCATCTACCGCGGATTAATTAGCATGTTCATTGCTCCTTGAAAAGAATGGCCGGTCTCAAATTATTCAACTTTCTAGGAAAATAAGTTGATTTATTCCCCAATTATGCATAGGCATGCTTTGATTAAGCTCTTCAAGCTGAAAAGCAAGCCAATCGGTATCTCTAATAAAATGGAGCAATTTTTGCCACCAGGCGACGACATGAACGGGGACCAGGGTCTACCCTACCAATGCAAATTACTTGAAGAATTGAAACTGAGATCAGTTTACCTTCGACAAGAAGGGTTCGAGCACAGCGACGACATGAACAAGATCAGGATCCAATCCGATCTCCTCATGCGCTTCTCTCAACGCCGTCGCCGTGTCGTCTGCGTCTCTGATGGAGGGTATGATCTCCTTCAGATGCTGTCTTCCGTCGATCTGTAGCGAGTGTTGTTGAACTATTGAGATTTGAGTTGAAGATTGTCTCTTAGAGTGTGTGGATCTCAATGGGTTGAGTTAGAGGTGGAAGCCAAGCTGCCTGCAAGTAAGTCCCGGAGTGGGTGACCACTGCAGGACCCTTCGACGATCAAATTAGAGCCAAGAAATATTGGCGTGGCTTTTTGGAATCAAAATTGCCTTCCCTGAGTCGTCTGAGAGAGGGTGTTTTATAGTGGTCCCATGGAGCGAGCAGGTGTGAGATCTTCGCCTTCAGTTACGCTCCTGACGTTACGTCTGCGTGAATGATGAGATCCCTTCATTAATGATGGGATACGCTCATTAATGGGGGGATGCGCCAGCGTGGGACGCGGGACGTGGGGCGGCGGTTATCTCGCTTTGGTGAGATACGCGGAGCCGCTGCGGGAGCGCTAGGGGTCTGCATTCTCGTTTAATCAAGAAAGATGGGGAGGCTTAGATCGGCGGATGGCTCGAAGACGAACCGGGAGGCCGAGGAAGCTCGTCATGTCAGAGGCTCAGAGACGAGCCAGGAGGCCGAGGAAGCTTGGCATGTCAAAAGCTCGGAGACGAGCTGAAGGTTGTCGCCTATGTGAAAGTGGAATGTTGTCACGACCCGAAAGAGCACGTGATTGGCACTTAAATCATATGAAGTCTATAGGACCCCATTTGATCCAAATAAGCCAAGAGCCCAGAAATCTAAAACCATTTTAAAGAGTAAATAGAGAAAACTGGTTTTTAAAAGTAAGGAAAATAGCTTTTAAAAGTGAAGAAAACATGTTTTAAAATCAAAGTTTTACTTTTTAAATAAGTAGGCCGAATATGCATTTTTAAAATCACATAACTTTTCTGAAAATTTCGGCAGAGTTTCCTTTGTAAATACTGGCCCCGAATGGGGTACAACATAAATAATATATATGCAGTGATAAAATGCATCCCCAAGCGGGAGCTAGCTCTTCGTCAATCGACGGTCACAACCACGCAAGCAATATAATATACAACGCCGAAGGGCGAGGATCAAAACTCAAAGGAAAACTCAAATAGCATGAAAAGCGTAATACTACAACGCGCGACTCTAAGGTCGAAATAATACATAACTGATTTCTAAATCTGAAACAATATATAAGTTTTTGGTTGATGGAATTACTAGATACAACTGAATAATACATGTACAATGGTGGTTCTGATACAAAAGAATCCACCTACCCAAGCAAGTCACCCATATGGAAGCAGTGTGCCAGAAAAGCCGCATTGAAACCTGTACGGCAAAAACCTGCAATAACTGTGGCACAACGGGGGTGAGTTGCCAATTCGTGAATAGAAGATATCTTCAAGTAGAAATCGCATGCATGACCTAATCTTAGGTCAAAACGATCATATATATAAAAATCTTAAATAAATAAGTCTGAAGTATGATAAGGTGGCAATATAACATCTAAACATGTATGTAGTGCCAAGTGCTCGTGCCAGTGCCTCGGGTAATAACATATCATAGGATGAGGTATGTCTGCATGAATAAGCATGATGAAGTATCTAAACTGATATCAATACACATATATTAGCGTCCCATTCCACTAATATTGGTGTAAGGGCATATATAACAGCGTCCTCATCCACTGTTATATATACATAAGAAGTATGATCAATGTAATCAAAGTCTGTATGTATGTGGGTATCATCTAACTATGTGATCAATGTCTGTATGTATGTGGATCCCGTCCACCTGTCACCCAATGACAATAAGCATTATGCATGTAAATATCATAAAGCATATGCATAGAAGTATGAGGATATAAATCAAATCATGGAACCTGAGTGCCTAGCATCGGCACTCGAAAACATCATGAAACCTGTGCCTAGCATCGGCACGTAAATCCTCATCTATCAGGCGCTGTCACCGTGACTGGCCTTGATAGGTACGTATTATACGCTATCTCGGATACCCGAGTGCCCAGCTTCGACCCTCGAATTCCGACGTATCCATACGTATATAACTCCGGTCGGTATCCCCACGATAACCGCCGAGTCTAAATACTATCACCGATAGGTAGTACTTCCCTGCCGGGCTCACCGTCTAACATATACGAGTCTCTTGCCCCAGGGTACCTCACCGGGTCCACCATGTACCCGCAGACGGTGCCTACCGCTCCTCAAATCGGATTTCACATGCCACTCTCAGAACCGAGAAAACACATGGTGGACGCACTGAAATATCATATCAAGGGTAACCGGGTTTTTAAAACAATATATACTCCCTTTTAAAATACCCACGGTTCCCAAATCCAGAAATATTATGGAAACAACATATCTCAATGAGTATAGTCAAAAAGTATTATGTATGCGACATATAATCAAAATGTAAGCATATCAGTATATCATGCAACATGGAGTAGTAATATGCATATAATTAGGGAAGACCGCTTCTTTAAAATGAATCAGTTTTTAAAAGTATCTTACGGTTCCCAATCTGCGAGTCAAGCCAGAATCATCTATGTATGCGCAATATGTAAGTGTACAAGTATAAGTGTGCATCAGGTAGGTGCACGAGTAGGAGTGTACAATATGTGAGTACACGAACATGAATGTACAATAGGTATGTGCACAAGTATGGGTGTACGCTATGTAGGTACACGAGTATGAATGTACAATAAATATGTGCACAGGTATGGGTGTATGCTATGTAGGTATACGAGTATGCCATGCAAGGAATCATATCATGAATGCAACAGTACTACAGTGTAGTGACATGGCAATTATCGATGATGAAGTGTGTGAGCCGGCAAATAGTGTATGTGGAATATACGCATCATCGATAATGGTGCTGGTGTCCTAACAGCATGATGGTAATATAGCAATAAACACAAGTAATGCGATGCAAATAATATGAATATGCGGAATCAAGTAATCAACGCAACAGTGAAGAATCTATATCAATGTGTAAGTGTCATGCGGTTTTGCCTTTTGAAATAAGACGAATCGGGGTTTTTAGTAAAATAAGGGCTATGGTGTTTTTAAGAAAAGATGCGCCTTTTGAAATTATCCGTAGAATCCCTTTTTGCCTATCTTTAAAATATTCCCGGTTCGTTAGTTTTGAAATAGGTATGTCTCGGGTCTAATCTAATATCTACTAAGGAATCTACAGACCTAACTAACAAGCTAAGCAGGAGGGGTATGGAAACCACCTACATCTGAGTCGATATATATATATATATATATATATATATATATATATATATATATATATAATAGTCAGTGATCCCGCCTCAATAGTATCACGTACGATACAGTATATCATATGACGTCCTCGAGTCATGAGTGCGGATCTATCATCAATATAAAGCTCGTACGGTAAATCGTTGTACGGCATCCCAATAGCTGGGTACGGGTCAATATCACAATTGTCTCATCAATTATCTGGTATCCTCATCATCATATTCTATGATCTGGGGTATTGATCTAAATCTAGTACAAATCGATACCATCCACATAAATATAAGTGTGTGTGTGAAACACATGTCTATAGGCCCGCTAAAAACCACATGTTGTATCCCAAATACGAATCACATCATATCACCGATATCATGGCACTAAGACCAAATCATCGACTCATCTCTAATGTCATCCACTATTCTCATCATCAAGGTACAAGTATAGAAATAAGTACGTGTGTGCGTGTGGGTGTAAACCTGTTCTAGGGTTCACGACTAGAAACTACACTAGTTTACTTCTACCCCTAATCTATCTATAGTACACCTAACACATCTCAAATATCCACGACACTATAAGCTATCATGAGTATATATGTATGCTATACTAATATCGGACTGCAGGGGTGCTATACGCCATCCACCCGACTTCCCCCTGTAGATATAATCTACTCACTTGCATCCTGCGTGTCGGTGTCGATGTCGCCTTCATCTTCTTCATCATTTCGGATCGCCGTGGGGGTACCTACATATCACACGTATCGGATCGCATCAAAACCAAATTGAAACTTAAAACGACACGCGAAAACCAACACGATACGCTAAAACGCCTATAGGTTAGAACCTATGGTTAGCCTTCGCAAAACAATCCAAAATCACTCGATATAGACGTACAAACGTCATACGATCGAGATATCGCACAAATACCAAAATCTAGAAATCAAAATACGCAAAACCAAAACTAAATTCAAAGCAGCAACCCAAGAAAATGATCCCAGATTTCGTCTCAGGCCAAAAAAAGGCAAGCAAACAAGTCTAGAGTGATGTATAGGGTGCATGTGACCTAAAACAGAAGCCTGGGCACCTGAGCCTACCAAGTGGCCGAGCCCTCTAAAGGGTAAAACCGGCTTGTCCGGCCTTGTAGGGTCCAATGGGGTTCGTCTTGATACAGGGTGTTCCTAGGGTCAATTCTAGTCCTCTGGTATTGTTTAATTTTCCAGCAAAACCCCCAGCACATTCCAGATTTTCCTGCACACTAAAACATCTCACAAACCGACATGGAAGTCCCGTAATTCCGTATTTTTGGGTTTCAGGTCTTGCTAGGTCAGGGTCTTAGTCAATATAGGGTCTAGGGTCACCATTAGAGTCCAATTGCATCGCCACAACTCAAATTTACCCTAACCCTCTCTAAGGTTTTCCAAAGTGTATAAAACTTCGACAAAACGACACTAAACTTTAAAGGAGGCTAAATCACTTGAAATGATATAACAATTGTGAAGGAATTACCTCCATAGAGACTCATGAATCTTCCCACAGTACCAAAACACCATCTTTCTTGGTCCATTCTAAAGCTTGTGAGCTTGTGCACACTTTTTGTGAAATGGGTGTGAGGTTTTGAGTTGATTTTTGTGGTGTTTGAGAGGCTTGAAGGTGGAGGAGAAAGTGAGGGAAGAGGCAGCAGCAGGAGATGGGGAAAGAGGGAGAGAGAAATGAGAGGATAAAATGATGGGAGTATGGTTCAAAAAGTAAAAGTTGACCTATCTCTCTCTCTCATCATCATTCTTTACCTTTTTCTTTTCTTCTCCTTATCATTCTCACTCAATGGTCAACCCTAATCAACCATGCTAAAATGAAGAGAAGGCAAAGAAACGAATGAAACACAAGTGTACAAATGATATGTGCATGTTTTGCACAAAAAAACCAAAAATCCGATTAACGATTTTTAATCGCGATTAGCACTAAATTAGCATATAAATGCTCATAAAAACTTTAAAATGATATAATTCCATAGAATACATTATTTTAGAATTTTCCATAATTTTTTCAAAATTTTTCCCATTTATCGGTATTTAATTATAAATTTAATATTAAAATAATCAATAAAATAATATTAAATTATAAAAATTCCCAAAAATAATATTTTATTATTTTGAAATATTACAAATGTATTCAGGGAGGTCTTCCTGGAAGGCCGGATACATTCCTCGAGACGAAGTCCCGGGGAACCCTTATAATGCACCTCATTTATTCCATCTCCGTGGCCTTCGGGACACGTCATCCGCCATGTGTCGTAATCTTGAGGATATACCATTTGTGAGCATCATCATTAGCCCCCCACTCTCGTTCCGACCTATCCAAGGGTCGGGTCAAGAGTGGCATGCTCGGTTTTTCTTCTGTTCAATTTGACGCCAAGAATTATAATGTGGATCGCCACATGGTGCCCTGCCGATTGTTGGGTGCGACGTTTCGTTTTGGCGGGAATCAATCAGGACCGTTGGATGCTTTCTATGGAGTGTATAAATAGGAGTGGACCATCCTAGGGCCAACACTTTTATCCTAATTCAGTCTTGTTGTCAAAAATTTCCCGGCGCTCCTTCCCTTTAGATCGGATCACCGGTGATTTTTCCTCGACGAGCCCATTCCCTTGAATCAGGTTAGATGTCTTCATCTGAGGAGTTTGTAGATCTAGTTAAGGTAGAGTCGGACAATGAGGCTCCAGATGTTGGAGCTGAGTCCAGCGGGTCCTCCTCCCCTCTGGCTTTAGATGGCCGAGAGGGTTCTTCTGCTACGTCATCTGTGTCGGGATCGCCCCCCCGAGCCTGGGCTGCCCGTGTCTTTCGCCGTCGGGTGCTGATAAGAGCTTCTAAGGTGCACATTGGGAACGCTCGTGATGCGCCCTCCATCTTGAGGAATGTAGACAAGCTTTCTGAGATTCGGGCTCGATTCTATATTCCCTCCAACTATTCGCTTCGTTTGGTTAGAGAGGGTGAGCGGGCGGACCAGGTGCAGGGCAAGGAGATTGCCCTGTATTTGGAAGCATTTCGAGTCAGAATGCGTCTGCTCTTCTCAACCGTGGTATGTGGGGTGCTTCGTTGCTTCCATCTTGCCCCGGGCCAGCTAGCGCCGAACTCGTGGAGAATCCTCCTCGGGTTTCTGGTCCGGTTGAAACTTGAAAACATCCACTTCAATTTGACCCTCCTCTTTTCCTTCCTCTATTATAAGAATCACCCTGGCACCAGCAAGGATGAGCCGAGTTGGGTGTATTTTTCCTTCAAAAAACGTAAGAGCGGGATGGCCGGGTCGGGTGTGGTAGTCGTCCCTTCTTCCATCCATGAATGGAAGGAGAAGTTCGTATTCGTCGGGCTACCCGAGGGTGAGGATTGTCCTGTGCCTACACAGTGGCACAGGGCTAACTGCCCGAGGGCGAAACCGTCATCCTCACTTGAGACAAGGGTGGTGTCTTTGTGGGAGCCGATCTAGCAGGCCGACGTCCTGCTTTCTAAGCAGGCTCTGAGCTGGGCTGGGCTCAGCCCCGCGAGATTTCTGGGTAAGTTAGGTCCGTGGACGATCTATTTAGACTTTGATGAATTTTCTTTGCTTTTTTCTGCGTCACTAACTCTCTTTTGTGTATTCTCCTTTTTGCAGAGCAAATGGACCGATCCAAGTTCTTAGCTGCCATGGCCGTGAAGGCCCAGAAGAAGACCGGGGGGGGGAAGCTCATCCAGGCCGGGCCCGAGCTCGACCCCGAAACCAACTCCATCGGCAAAGCCTTCTGCTGTGCCCCGAGCCCCGGAAGACAGCCGCGGAGGGAGCCAGAAGCATGCATGGGACCCGGCGCCCCGGACGAGGAAGGAGGAGGAGGGCGAACTCACCGTCGTTCCCCTCAAAAGGCAAAAAGGAAAGGTCTCTCAGGCGCCCTTCACCGGCATTCCAGTGCAGGAGGGGGACTTTTGCCTCGTGGTGCCCTCAGGGGTCTCTGTCGCCGACATCCTGCTCTCCGGCATGGAGCAAGCAGCTGGGGGCAAGATTCCCCGCGGGACCCTGAAAGCCCAGGTGGCAGCTATTGCTCAGGAGGCGGTTCAGGTCGGTATCTGTTTTCCTTTAAGAATTTTCTTAAGTATTTTTTTTTTCAGTTTGAACATTTCTAACTCCTTTTGCTGCTTTCCTCAGGTCCTTCACCACTGTGCCCTCATTGTCAATATGGAATCCGAGGAGATATCCCTGGCCATGAAGAAGGCGGGCGAATTATTCTCGCGGGAGGAGGATCTGCGCCTTCATCTGTAGCAGACGGAGGAGAAGATAGCCGCCCTCGAAGCTCGAGTGGTAGTCGAGGAGCTGACAAATTCCAAGTATAAGGAGTCTCACCGACTTCTGAGTGAATCCAACCGGGCATCCAGGCTAAGTTGGAGGAGGTTGGCAATCTCTATAACATAATGAAGAAGTTGAGGGATGTTAGCAGGAAGGACGCTTGGGTGGTGCTCGAGGCCGTGAAGCTTGCTGAGGTCCGAGCGGTGAAGTCCGTGGAGAGGTATAAGGCGTCTGACCAGTTCTACGCCGACCTCGCCGAAATCTCGGCCATCGTTTGGCACGGGGCCCTCGACGCCGTCAAGGCGTCAATGCCAGAGTTTGCCGACGATGATCTCCGCGCTATGTACCCGCTCTCCGAGGACGTGCCGCAGGGGGCGGACGCCGAGGTGGTCGCAGGGGGCGAAGCAGTCCAAGAGACTGAAGCCCCACCCCCCGAGGACGGTGTCGAGCAGGGCGAAATCCCGGCGGAGCCCACGGCCTGAGCTATCTTTCCTTAGGGGTTTTTGTTTTTGTTTTTAAAATTTTGTAAGCCTCCGGGCATTTTTGTAAGGCTGAGGAGCCTAAAATACCTTGCACAAATTTGAAATATAAATAAAGTTGAGCTTATTTTCCTCTGCATAAATATTTGTTTTCTGCGTGAGTGTTTTAGCTCGTCGGTCTTCTCCTCCCGCGAGTGTTAGGTCGTAGGTCTATGCCAGGCTTTCTAGGTGACGATCACGCATCGAGTGTAAGTCGAATAATAGCCAAGTGTAGGAAGGTCGTTACGGTACCCTCCCGCTCCCCGAAGTCGAGGTGGCGATCGTTCATTTAGGTTGAATCAAAAAATATCCCAAGGCTAGGAAGGTCAGTATCAGTCCATACCTCGGAGTCGAGGTGACGACCACGTGTTTTAGCTTGAGTAGAAAATCAGCCAAGTTAGAATAGGTCGGCCATAACTGATTCTTCCTCAATGTGGGTCCTAGATCCATGTCTTCGTAGGGTAGGAATCTGCCCTTTGGAGATTAGTCGAGCAGGAATCTGCACGGTGGCCTCTATAGGAGGGCTTTAGATCCTTAGCGTTGATGGGTAAGAAGCTACCCGCTAGGGATGGGCAGGGCAGGGAAACTGCTCGGTGGTCTCGTTAAGAGGGCTTTAGATCCTTGGCGTAGATGGGTAGGAAACTACCCGCTCGGGATGGATGGGGAAGGGAAGCTACTCGATGGCCTCGAGAGGAGTGCTTTAGATCTTTAGCGTAACTGGGCAGGGAAGCTGCTCGGTGGCCTCGAGAGGAGGGATTTGGATCCTTAGCGTAGATGGGTAAGAAGCTACCTGCTAGGGATGGACCGGACAGGGAAGCTGCTCGGTGGCCTCGAGTGGAGGGCTTCGATCCACAGCATAGTTGGGCAGGAAGCTACCCGCTGCAGATGGGCCAGTAGGAAATTGCTCGGCGGCCTCGTGATGAGGGCTTTGATCCTTAGCGTTGTTGGGTAGGAAACTATCCGCTAGGGATGACTGAGCAGGAAGCTACTCGGTCGCCTCGCGGAGAGGGCTTTGGATCTACAACGTTATTGGGCAGGAAGCTATGCGCTGCAGATGGGCCGGCAGGAAATTGCTCCGCGGCCTCGTGATGAGGGCTTTTGATCCATAGCGTTTTTGGGCAGGAGGCTACCCGTTGGTGGATGACCGAGCAGGAAGCTACTCGGTCGCCTCGAGAGGAGGGCTTTTGATCCACAGCATTGTTGGGCAGGAAGCTGCCCACTACGGATTGGCCAGCAGAAAATTGCTCGGCGGCCTCACGAGTTGGGCTTTAGATCTGCTACTTATACGCGTCCTTTACTTGAGTGAAGGGCATGCTCTTGCTTGATGGGCAGAAAGCTACCTACCATCCTTGCGGGATGTTTTTAGCATGGAAACAAAAAGAAGCGGTTTAGATCGCAGGGAAGCAAGAATCTTTATTATTAAACAAAATATAGATTCATTGATACGGTTTAAACTTTTCTATATTGAATGATCGGATTCGGCGGCAGTCCCTGTTGCTTGGACTTGAGTCAGTCGGCGATGACCATGATCTGTCCGATCGTCAGCTCTCCATCTTTAATTTGACCGGCTTGCCCCCTATCTGCTTGACCTTTATCTCGTAGGTACTTTGCCAAGTGACCAGAGCGGATCAGCTCCTCAATGTAATCACGCAGCTGTTTACAATCCTCGGTCGGATGTCCTTGTGTCCGGTGATAAGCACAATACGGGCTTCAGAGCCGCTTGCCCATGCTTCGGGTAGCCGGCGGAAGCCTGAAGAACCTCTCGCCCTTAGCTTCCTCCAACAGTTCGGTCTGGGAGATGTTAAGAGGAGTGTACTCCTGGAACTTCGGCGAGTAAGGTTTTGGTCGGTCGATCCTCTTTTTCTCTTCTCCGCCCCTCTTCTTTTGGTCGGCTTGGTCGTCTCTGGGCAGATTTGAGTTCACCTCCAATTCGAGTTGGATCTCCTACTCGGTCCAAGCTTTTACTTCGGCCATGGTCTTAGGTTGCGCTAATGCAAAAGAGCGGACTCTTTGTGCCTAAGACCCGACCTTAGTGCGGTGATAACTGTCTCATCGCGGTGCTCAGGGACCTCGAGGAGAGTATTGTAGAAGCGAGTGACATATCCCTTAAAGGATTCTTTGTCCCCGCTCTTTATGGTGAAGAGGTAATCGACCGTCCTCTTCTGTCGTCTGTTCTCGACGAAGTGACCAAGGAACTGGGTGGCCAGCTCATCAAAGGTCGAGATGGAGCGGGCGCTAGCCTCCGGAACTAGTCCAGACCTTCCCGGATTAGGGTGGTGGGAAAAGCACGTAATTGAGCTGCGTCCGAGTTATCTTGGAAGCCCATGCCCGCTGTAAATGCGTCCAAGTGATCTTTTGGGTCGGACTTCCCGTCAAAGAGCGCCACCTTGGGCGACTTATTCTTGGATGATACGCGCTCAGCTAGCAATCCCTCGGTGAAGGGCTTCGTGAGGGAATCCATGGAATACCTAGCCCTTTCGCCAGACGTATGGCCGTCTCGCTGTATGCCTTCGATCTTCTTTTCGAGGGCCTTGAGTCGGTGGTGGTAACCCGAGGATTCAACACATTCGGAGTGGCGACAGTCCCTGCTCCTGGTCTGCGCGGCGGTGCGGCTTTGATTCTGCTCTATCAGATTTCTCAGATCCTCGGGTGAGGTTCTTCTCGAGTAGCCCCGACGTGCGCCTCCTCGGTCTTGACGCGAGTGGGGGTGTCGGTCGTGCCTGGAAGAAGGAAAGCTGACCGACACCTCCTCAGAGGGTGTGGCTGCGCGTCGGACTTCGGGGCAATGGCCCAGTCTTCCCCGAGACCGGGGCGTGGTCCGGAACCCAATGGTTCATGGAATCATGGCCCGCGCATGGGCCGTGGTTTCCGGAGTTGGCACGCCGGCGCTCGGTGACGCTGAGAGAAGCGAGGTCATCCGCCTTCTGGCGTACGTCTTTTTATCGGGGAGGGGGAACCGTGATCTGGTGAGTAGGGCCCGCCGTCTGAACACGAATGAGGGCGTCCACCAATGACGTGAGTCTGTCGATTCGATCCGATAAGGCATTGATGATGTTTGGAGGGGGAGAAGAGCTGCTCCCGCCTCCGTTGTGGCGGCCCGTATTTGGATCGTTGCGATCATCGCTCGCTATTGGGTCGATGGCGTAAGATCAACTTTTATTGTAGAACAAAAAAGTTCTTTCGTTCCTACAGACTGCGCCAACTGATGGAGGGTATGATCTCCTTCAGATGCTATCTGTAGGGTATTTTCGTCATCCCATTGAGATGGGAATACGCGTTGCTTGTCAGGTGTATACAGATTCCTCCTGCCTAAGGTAGATCGGGGTTTATTAATTGTGGGGATCCGAATCCCCGGCAGCCGCGGACTAAGCTTCCGTTAATTACCCCTCGTCTTTGGAGCGAAAGAATCTCTGATTGACGGGTCAACTAGTCATGCGAACTCAGTGTGCAGTGTGCGTATGTGTGTCTTGAGGGTTTTGGATACATCGGGGGCCCCGCAGAGTTTTACGGGGGTCTCGTTACTCGGATAGCGAGGGAGGTATATTTAGTGTGGAGTGCATAGGAAAAAGTAGGGTGAGGAGCGTCTTAAAGACACTAGGGAACTGGGCGCTGGGCGCTTGGGTGCTTGCGCTGGGCACTTGGGCGCTTGGGCGCTCGCGTTAGGCGCTTGGGCGCCGGTGCCTCACGTGCCCCGCACGTGGATGCAGAACGCTTGGGCACCGGCGTCTCATGTGCCCGGCATGTGGGCGCGGAACGCTTGGGCGCCAGCGTCTCACGCACCCGGCACGTGGGCGCCGGCGGAAAGAAGGGGGGCTTTTAGCCCCAGAAACATGAGTTAAACTCCGAAAGAGAATCTTTTATTTATGGAGTTAAACTCCGACAGATGTTGAATGGAGTTGAACTCCTCCTAAAAAAAGGTTTGATTTATGGAGTTAAACTCCAACAGATCTTGAATGGAGTTAAACTCCTAGAAATCTTTAGGGATGATCAAAGGGGACCCCTTTCTTCTCCCCTATAGCCCTGGATCTTCTTCCAAGCCTAGAATCTCCCCAAGGTGGGAATTTTGGTGATGGGTCTCCTTCTTCCTCCTCTTCTGTTGGCCGAATCTTGGAGAAAAGGGGGGTGAGATTTAAAAATCTCTCCTTTTTGAGATCTGATGGAAGATCTGAGTTCCCCTTCAAAGGTTTGATGGTGAAAAACTGTTTATTTTTTTAGAAAGGAAGAGTGAAACTCTTGATTTAATTCAAAAAAAGGGGAAGAAGGTTTAGAACCTTGAGGAAGAACAAGGAGGAACAAACCCTAGTTTTTATTTAGAGAGAGAAAAAGTTGTTGAGATATTTTCATCATTTTTGCCTTTATAGGCTACACACTTTACATATAGCCCCTTGGGCTTTACAAGATGGCATTCTGCCCATCCCATGCCTCATGTGCTCATTTTTTTTTGCACATGAGCCATGGATTTTACAAAAATTTGGCTTTATGCCCATTTTTCTTACATTTATTCATAAAAAAATACACCAAAATTATTTATTACAAATTTTTTTTGGCATGGGGGAGGCCGGCCGCTTCATGTTCGGGCTCGACTCGGGCATGGGCGCACTTGACATGGGCTTGGGCCCACTTGGCTTACGGTTGACTTTGATTTTGACTTGGTCAACTGAGGTGTATATTTTGACCCCAACAAATTGCTCCCCATCAATAAATGCACACCACATATGTGGGTTGTGTGCATGAAATTAATGGATCTTCTTTCGCGTGGAGGTTGATTTAATTTGGTTCCCGTTTTGACGACGTGGAGGTCGTTTCTGCCATTTTAGCGACGTGGACGGTCGGTTCTGTCCTTTTTGCGACTTGGACGGTCGGTGCTGCCCTTTTTGCGACGTGGACGGTCGGTGTTGCCCTTTTAGTGATATGGACGGTCAGTACCGCCCTTTTAGTGACTTGGACGGTCGATACTGCCATTTTTGCGACTTGGACGGTCGGTGCTGCCCTTTTTGTGACTTGGATGGTCGGTGCTGCCATTTTAGTGACGTGGACGGTCGGTGCTACCATTTTAGCGACGTGGATGGTCAGTGCTTCCATTTTAGCGACGTGAACGGTCGGTGCTGCCCTTTTTGCTACTTGGACGGTCGGTGTTGCCCTTTTTGCGACTTGGACGGTCGGTTCCGCCCTTTTTGCGACTTGGACGGCCGGTGCTGCCATTTTAGCGATGTGGATGGTCGGTGCTGCCCTTTTTGCGATGTGGACGGTCGGTGCTACCATTTTAGCGACTTAGACGGTCGGTGCTGCCTTTTTTGCGACTTGGACGGTTGGTGCGGCCCTTTTTGCGACTTGGACGGTCGGTGTGGCCCTTTTTGCGACTTGGATGGTCGGTGCTGCCCTTTTAGCGACTTGGACGGTCGGTACTTGATTTGACTTGCTCCGCTTCTTGTGGTGTCGAGGTTGATTTGTTTGATTTGATTTATTTGATTTGATTTATTTTGGGAGTTGCCTCCCCGTCTAGCGGGACTTTTAAGCTTGGAAGCGCTACCAGGTGGGATATTAATTTGATATGTTTGTTTTCTGCCTTACTTGGCGGGACTTTTGAATTTGAGAGGAACTTGGAATTTGGATTTTGTTTGGCATCAGCATTACTGCACTGGAATAATGCCAGGGGCAACTCATCATTTGCCCCGGGAGGACTTGGGATTTGGTTTTTGGTTCGGCATCAGCATTGCTGCACTTGAATAATGCCAGGAGCAACTCATCATTTTCCCAAGGAGGACTTGGGATTTGGTTTTTGGGTCGGCATCAGCATTGCTGCACTGGAATAATGCCAGGAGTGACTCATAATTTTCCGTTAGGAAAACTTAGGATTTAGGTTTTGGGCCGGCATCAGCACCGCTAACACTGAAGCAATGCTAGGAGCGACTCATCATTTGCCTTTAGGAAAACTTGGGATTTAGGTTTTAGGTCGGCATCAGCACCGCTAACACTAAAGCAATGCCAGGAGCGACTCATCATTTGCCGTTAGGAAAACTTAGGATTTAGGTTTTGGGTCGGCATCAATACCGCTAACACTGAAGCAATGCCAGGAGCTACTCATCATTTGTCGTTACCCGTTGGGGAACAATGGCTTAGGAGACAAGTTTAGACCACTATCACCTAAGGCTTTTCAATTTTATGAGCCGTAAGGGTCTCATAAAAGTATTTTCTCTCTACGAGTCGAGAGGATCTCGTGGGCGTATGTTCTCCTTAAGAATCGTGAGGATTCCTAAGTGTGTTGCTCCTTTGTGAGTCGTAAGGATCTCACGAAGGGATTTTCTCCTCACAAGGTCGAGAGGACTTTGTGAGTGTATTTTATCTCTTTTCACGAGTTTGCGCCCTTTTGGGTTTTCACAAACTCGCCGGCAGTCCTGCTGTTTTTACTCACAGTGCCCTTTCGGGTTTTCATCCGTGTCCGTTTTGCTTGTGGACACACCTTCTTTTTTTTGTCGCTGGTGGGACTTTAAAAGTGGTCTCGCCGGCAGGGCTTTGGGAGAGATAGGGGTCGTTTATGCCCATGGATTGTATACGGTTTTATAGGATGTATGATCCAGACCGTAGGGCCGGTGTGCTTAATTCGCCTGCGAATTGGAGCATTCACGCGTAGTATTTCTTGAGATATCGGCCATTGATGAATGGCATGGGCCTTTCTCCCCCGGCATCTATCAGCTGGTAGGATCCTCTATCAAACACTTTCTCGATGACGTATGGTCCTTCCCAGTTTGGCTCGAATTTTCCCTTGGAATGTCGATTGGGGGTGATTGGTCTTTTAAGGACCAACACCAATTCTCCTTTCTTGAAAGCGCGGAGACGGGTCATCTTGTCATAGGCCCGTGACATTTTGGCTCGGTACAACTCCAGATTTTGCTGTACTGCGAGCCTCTTTTCTTTGAGGGCGTCGAGCTCTTCGAGCCGAAGGAGCACGTTTTCCTCCTCCGTCAACTCATACTGAACGACCATTCTTAAGCTTGGAACTTCGACTTCGAGGGGGAGGGTCGCCTCCACTCCGATGAGTAATGAGTACAGAGTGGACTGAGTTTAAGATTCCAGTCTCTCTTGTTGGCTGAAGTATTTTTCCTCATGAGCTTGCATAGAGTCTTATTGAAGGCTTCAGCTAGCCCATTGGCTCTTGGATTATAGATGGAGGAATATCTCCAGTCTATCTTGTGCTGAGTAGCGAACCTTGAGATTTTGAAGCTCTTGAAAGAAGGCCCGTTGTCAGAAATGATTCTTCTTGGTGTACCGAAGCGGTATAGAATATTATGCTGGAAGAACGTCAGAATATTTTCTACCTTGACTTCTTTTAGCGGGACAGTTTCAGCCCATCTGCAAAAATAGTCAGTTGCGGCCAATATGAATCGGTGGCCTTTGGATGACGGAGGATCGATTGAGCCAACTATATCGGTGCCCCAAACCTCGAAATGCCACGACGCCACCGTAGGATGCAACGGATTGGGATGCTTGTGAATGAAATCACCGTGAATTTGGCAGAGATGGTATTTCTTTGCATGCTCTTCGCAATCCCTTATCATGGTGGGCCAGTAATATCCAAGACGTTTGATCTGAAGCCGCATTTTGGGGCCGGACTGGTGAGCCCTGCAGACGCCCGAGTGAACTTCTCTTATGACTTTTTGGGCTTCGGCCGATGACAGGAACCTGAGCCAGAGTTGGTCATATGATTTGCGGTATAGAGTATTATTTACAAACACGTATCGGAGAGCTCTCTTCTTCAGCTTAATCCTCACAGATTTTTCTTCGGGCAGCTTGTCGTATTGGAGGTACTCTATGAAGGTCTCTCTCCAATCGGGCTCCTCTTGAATGATCAGAACTTCTTTGGCAGGATTGATCTTTTGTTCTGCACTTCCCTCTTCTCGTAAAGAGACTGGGGGTAGAATTTACCGGCTTCTGACTGTGATCATAATTTCATCCATGTCGGGATCAGCCAGTTCTTTGGCTAGGCGGGCGAGTACGTCGGCTTTTCCGTTCAACGCCCTCGGGACTCTCATTAGTTCAATGAGAGTGAACCTTTTCATGAGTTCCACCACTCGGCCTCTATATCAAGCTAACTCGGGCTTATATATCTTGTAGTCGCCGCTTACTTGGTTGACGACAAACTGGGAATCACCGTAGACCCATAGCCGAAGGATTTCCATTTTTATGGAGAGCTCCAGACCAGCTATCAGAGCTTCGTACTCAGCCTCGTTGTTTGTGCAAGGTTCGGTGAGAGCAAAAGAACGTCGTAGGGTTCCCATCGATGGCGTGATGAACACCGATCCTATCCCTTCTTTTATCTGCGGGATGCTTGATTTGCCGAAGCTCCTCATTGATGAGGCTCCATCGAAGTAGAGCTCCTAACATGGCTTGTCATTCTCAAGGTGCAACACTTGTTCGTCGGGTAACTCGCAATTGAGCGGTGACCCTTCTGGTATGTGATGAGCCGCAAGGAAGTCAGCGAGAGCTTGCCCTTTTACTGCTTTCTGAGGAGTATAGATTATGTCAAATTCAAGCAGCATGACAGCTCATCTCGCCATTCCACCGGCTATACTTGCTTTGGTCATTAAGTGTTTGAGCGGGTCGACCTTGGAGATCAGCATAACCCGATGAGCAAGCAGATAGTGCCTCAGCTTCTTCACAGCAAATATCAGAGCCAGGCATTGCTTTTCGATTGAGGAATAGTTGTGTTCCGCCCCGACTAAAGTTCGACTAAGGTAGTAGAGGGCATTCTCTTTTCCCTCCTCGTTGTTCTGGGCAAGGAGTGCACCGAGTGACTCATCTAGCGCAGCAGTATAGAGAATCAACGGTTTATTTAGAATAGGGGAAGTAAGCACTGGAAGGTGCAACAGGTACAGTTTGATGCTTTCGAACGCTTCTTGACATTCGGCATCCCAGACAAAAGGAGCTCCTTTCTTCATGAGCTTCGAGAAGGGCCTACATCTCCCCGATAAATTTGAGATAAACCTTCGTATATAAGTAAGCTTGCCTTGAAAAGATCTTAGCTGCGTCAGACTCTTTGGAGAGGGCATCTCCATGATGTCCTTTATCTTAGATGGGTCAACTTCGATCCCCGATGTCGGATTATAAAGCCCAGGAATTTTCCCGATGACACGCCAAAAGCGCACTTTAGAAGATTCATCTTCAGATCGTATTCTCTCAATCTAGTGAGAATGGTCCTAAGATCTTGGATGTGATCGGCCTTGGCTTTAGTCTTGATGACCAGATCATCAACATAACATTCGATGACTTTATGGATTAGGTCATCAAAGATATTGGTCATTGCCCTTTGATATGTAACACTTGCGTTCTTCAATCCGAACGGCATCACTCGTATGGAAGGCACACGACAGACAAATCGTACGGGATTGAGGACGACCCTTATGCCTCTCTTATATGGAAGACACGCGACAGACAAATCGTCCGGGTGCACAACAAGATTTGACCCATAAAACAGGATGCCCTTCCATCCACTTTTCTTTCTGGGAACGTAGAAAGTTTTCAGCTGGTCCACGGTGGAAACTGAAAATGCATCGAGCTCTTTGCACATATGCTCCGGCACCCTTGTGACGGCTAGGGACCCTTCTGCAATTTCGAAGGTCTCTCATAGTTTTTCTCATTGCATGGGGGCCCAGTCTACACAGCTGTTGCAAGGCAGGTCTTCTTCCTCTGACTCTTCAGTGTCGCTGCCTAAACGAGGGTGGATTTTGCTGTCGGAAGGGCCTTCAGTATCAGATTCGTTCGTATCGCTACCGAAATGAGGGCGAGTTTTACGGAAGGACGGACTTCCAGCGTCAGACTCATCAGTGTCACTGCCGAAACGCGGACGCATTTGGGGATTTTTGCTTTTGAAAGTGACAGCCGGCTCAGATTTTCTTTTGAGTTTCGGGACCGTTCTGTTTTTGGTCAGCTGTAACTTAGTATTTTGGGGCTTCATAAAGTACCGAGAATCCTCATATCGGACTTCATGCACACCGAATGGTTGGATGTCTCCGTCAATGCATCTTTCTTCGCCATTTTCAGTATACTTCACGCATTGATGGAGAGTTGACAGAACGATGCCATAATCGTGGAGCCACAGCCGCCCCAAGAGAATTTTATAAGACGTGTCAACGTCGATCACGTATATCTTAGCTTCGGTTTGCAGATCCCTAAATTTGATTGGCAGAGCTATGGATCCCAGAACTTGCTGGCAATTTTGATTGAAGCCTTGAATGATAATACTTTCCCTTGACGGGGTCGGACGTCCATTGACAGACTCTTCAGAGTCCACAAGTTCAATGTTCACTGAGGATCCCGGATCAATCAATATGCAATTAATCTAATCTCCGTCACTGTATCCTGTCACATAAAGAGGCCGATTATGCTCAGTCGTTCCCAGTAGCAAGTCTTCGTCCTTAAACGTGACTGCGGCGGCATGCAGAGCGTACTGGGGTTCTTTCATATTAATTTCTGCAAAGCGAGCCTGATACCGCTCGTGGTTTTGTAGAGCATAAATGAGAACATCTCTAAGCTCTTTAGATAGGACCAAGGCATCGTACATGCTCAGGAGAGATGGAAGCATCCGGAGATGAGCCAAGATCCACTGAGGAAGGACTTGAGTTTTCATTAGCCGGTTCTCTGCCATCTTCCTCATTAGCCACATATTTTTCCTTTCCTTTTGGGGTGTTGCCCTGATTTGGCGGCAGAGCCCTGCTGCTTCTGAGATGGATTTGGTTGGCCTTTGTGGCGAGCTCCTCGTCCTCTTCGGGAAAACAGAGCTCTTCCTCAGAGTCGCTGCCAAGATGGACGGCGTAGCAGGTCACTATATGGATCTCTTCATTGGAGTCTTCTTCTAACTCCTCCAGAATTTCAGTCGCTTCTGCAGGGAGGAACTCCTTCAATTGAATCAGAGTTCTTTCCTTCTGTTCATAGTCTTCAAGGGAATCAATATATTTTTGAATGGTCGATCTCCCTGTAGACTCTTTTTCGCGTCGAGCTGCACTTTTCTTCTTCTTGAGCTTTTTGGATTTTGAGCCTGATGGAGCCGAATTGGCAGCTGGAATAGTAGGCTTCTTCTGCCCTTCCCATTCCGTTCTGGGCTCTTTCCGAAGTAGCTTTAGCATCTTCTTCGTCTTATTAGATATGTGCGTACTCCACGGAGGCTGCGGTGAGTCAGTTTCATTTCTCAGGGCAGCGGGTTCAGCTGTCTGCTCCCAGAAGGCTTCAGCTTGTGTCTGTATGAAGTTGGTGGTTGCAGCTTGGTTGTTTACCAACACACTCTTGGACAGCTCGATCTCTCCAGTCTTGTACTGCTTCTCGACCCAGTCTTTGAAGATATAGCAATCCTCGATCGCATGGCTAACTACTCTGTGGTACGGACAATACAGGGGATTGTCGGTCATTTTTGCTTCGTAGGGTCTCTTCGACTCCGGCAATTGTAAACCATTGTTCAAGGAATCTTTGAATATCTTGCGGACCTTGTCCCTTCTGAAAGAGTAAACCTTGTTCTTTTTCTCCTCTAGGGAAGGCCCTTCTCCTCCCAGCAATGGATTTCGAGACCGGTTGGTTTTGGAATCGCCTTCCTTTTGCTTGTCTTCATTGTCGGACGTATTGAAGACATTGGTACTGCTGGAATTCCCGTTTCTACGGTTTTTGTCCCTCTTACTTTTCTAAGTCTTGTCTCTCGGAGAGTCTGGGGTAGACTTTTGCTTCGAGCTTTCCAGCATTTGGACTTTCTTGATTAGCTCTTGAAACGTCTTGAGGTCTGTTGTACACAAGAATGGGACCATCCAATTGCTGAGATTCCCAATGAGGAGGCCGACGGACTGGTCCTACTCTAGTGGCCGTTTACACTTAACGGTGAGGTTGCGCCATCGGGCGATAAAGTCTGTGTTGCTTTCGTTTTTCCCCAGCTTGGTTCTCACGAGGTCAGCAATGGAGATTTTGTCACTAACACTCATGAATCTTTGCCAACAGAGACTCTATTTGGGCGAAAGTAGTGACGGACCCATCTGGAATACTCGCATACCAGTCGAAAGCGACAACAGTCAGGCTATTGAAAAACTGACGAAGAAGGAGTGCATCATTGCCCCATGTATTTCCGCATGACGCTTTAAAGTGGGCGACGTGCTGATTTGAGTTTCCCGTCCCGTCAAATCATCCGAACTTAGGAATGACGTAGCCACTCGGGAACTCGATCAGATTGTACGGTGCGGGATATGGCCGCCCACTACTGGCAATTTCTTTCTGAGCTTCGGCTTCGGCCAGCAATGTTTTAACCTTAATGGTGACCGAATCC
The DNA here is from genome assembly GCA_030015575.1 of Agapanthus africanus. Classification (NCBI taxonomy): domain Eukaryota; kingdom Viridiplantae; phylum Streptophyta; class Magnoliopsida; order Asparagales; family Amaryllidaceae; genus Agapanthus; species Agapanthus africanus. The sequence continues at coordinate 11,393,567 of CM057343.1, read as the reverse complement.
ATTATCCGATCTTATGTTAGCGGGATAGTGCTATCTGGGGACAAGGCATCCCTAGAAGCGGAATGTGGCCGGCTTTCGTGCGGCTCGACCAATCTTGGACCCAAAGGGACAGGCATCGGCTGCTTTGGGTTGTCATCACCCGGCTCATGAGTAGAGACTTGTGGTTGATTGGGAGGCGCTCGAGCAATTTGATCTATAAGTTGCATCACAACATTCGTTAGTCGTCAATTTTCGAATAGAGCTTGGCAATCTCTTTATCTTTTCTCCTGAGTTGTTTTCGAAGCTCTTGCTCCGCGGTCCTGGGGCGGAAAGTCGGCTCTTCCTCGCTGTCCGAGCTTGACTCTACATGGACTGAGGGGTCTTTCTGCCTATCATCCTCATCGAGAGGGTTTTCATCATCCAGCGGAAGTGGCTGTTCTTGGGAAGCGGCAACCACATTCAAGCCAGATTGGGCTTGGGATGTAGTGGCCCCATCATTGCTTTTGTTGCGGAGGTTGTCACTGGGGCGTGTGCCTGCCATATAGACAGTGTGGATAACATATCCGACCATCCTTTCATTATTGCTAGCTGATTTTGTGGACCAACTGTTTACCGCCGAAAATGGAGACGAACCGGGATGGATCGTCTTGCCTGAATTTGGGGGCAGATACTATTTTGATTTATCCGTCCATCTCTCCGAAGATGCCAAGTTAATTTATGACACCGTGTATCGGAGGTCTGGACAGATGCGGTCGTTGTAGCAGACTTTGTCAGATTCCCCCTCGTTGTAAGGGTTTTTGATTGTGGGGACGCTCTTTTCTGCAGGCGCAAGCCCTTGCAGTTAATTACGTTACCGCATCGCGGTAACCACTTTCTCCTACTCCAGAAGGTCACTTCGTGTCGTGTGTGTTTGTTTTATTTTTGGTTTCCCGTGAATTGTATACGGAGACTAATTTATGTTGTCGCCCATAGGGCGTGGATTAGTCCAAATCCGCATATTCTTAGATTTGGGTTTGGGTTTGTTTAAGGATCGTTAATCTAGTTTGAGATTAAGATCACCTTAAATATTTGTGGAGGATACGTTAGTCTAATTTTATACTAAGATCTACTCAACAGGATTTTGGGATCATTCAGAACCAACAAAAGAGCATTTGGGCTCCATTGTTTTAGTTTAAGGATGTTACGGTCCGTTGTTAGTTTAAGAACGTTTCGGTCCATAGCTAGTTTAAGAACGTTGTGGTCCGTTGTAGTTTAAGGACGCTGCGATCCGTTGGGATGTGCTCATCGGTTTGGGAGTGCACCAAAGAGTTGTTGGTTGTCGGGACCCTCCACCTCTCTGAAAATGTTGAAGAATTATAACGACATGTATCAGAGATGTGGAGAGATGTACCCTTGAACCAAATTACAGATTGAGGGGAGATATCATGGTGAACCATCTAAGAATCATTAGTCATTTTTAGGAGACTATGATTAACTTAGGAAATGTGTGATGGACATCGTTCTGGTCAATTAGTTTGGGAAGTCATGAGCATAGAGGCTCGATCTATTTGGAGATCCAAGACGTTTTAATCTCAAGAAGACGTAGCCAATTTGGGGCTGAAGTTGGCTTCTTATAGTGTTAAACACTAATATATGCTCGGTGCTCAGGTGCTCTCATGTGAGTCTCTAAAGTATTGTTAAACACTGAAATTTGGGGCGTTCACGTGTGGCACGTGAGGCGCCTGAAAGTTGGCGTTGTACACTTGGGTCTAAATCTCCGTCTGTATATAAGTGTTAAACACTTAATTCTTGTGGCCATCACGTGTGGGTACGTGAGACGCCCCAGAGTTGGGCACTGCTTATTTGAGTTTATTCCCTCTTTCTTTTATAAGTGCTAAGCACTTAGCTCATATAGTGCTTACGTGCGGACACACGAGGTGCTCAAAATGTGAGCGCTGTCTTTGGATTTTTCCCTTTTTCCATTTAAGCAATTGTTTGGGGGTCACGTGAGAACACGTGATTCGATCTCAGTCATTCCTTTTTGTTCATCGGAGGTGCTCACGTGGAAACACGTGACCAGTCTTTTCTTTTATATGCATAGAAATTTTGATCTGAGTTTTAAGAATTTCAGGTCCCTTGTTTTATAAGAATTAGATTCTTTTACAGGGTTAAACCCTATTTTTATCAGAGGAATTAAATTCCTATATACTTTTGGAAGAATTAAATTCTTCGGACTTAGTTCTTTCCCCTAAGTTTTGAATCTACATAACAGAATCTCCCCGATGAGAATTAAATTCTCAACTTGTAGGGAGATCTGCTTTTGCAAACCTCAACCAGAGGAAGAACTAAGTTCTTGTATGAAGGGTTAAACCCTTAAAGAAGAGATAAGATAATCTCTGTACTTTCTTCTTACCTAGGATTTTGTTGAGATTCCTTAGCACCCTACTGGGTTTTCACAGCAACTACCATTCCAAATTTAAAAAATTCTAAGGTGCTAATCAATCCTAAGCTAGGATCAAGGTAGAGTAAATAGACAATATATCATGTAATCTACCATTACACTAAGTGAATGAGGAATACAACCTTTGTAGACCGGTCCTTCAATTCTAAATCTCCATGTTGTAGTCCCTTCGCTACGAGTATCGATCTCCCGAGCTCTAGTATGGGTTCTTCCGGAGAAATGAACAAGCTTGCTCGAAATTTTCGAGACCGAAAATGATTTACGTCGAGGAGACTCTCATGCTACCTCTTCACTAATTGTAAACTTAGTGAAGTAAACATCCTAAACTAAATGGAAAGTAGTAGAGGATGATGAAGTAGGAAGTGGGCTCTCTTTAGATTTATTTTTCTCACAATATTTTCTCACCTTGAGAAAAGCTAGTAATCCCACTAATTTTGATTAACTTTGATAAATATAAACCCATCACATTATTAAGCATGGTGCAAGTATCATACACCCATGTCACATGTGGCATCTAGCATGACACAAAAGTTGTATATTAATATATATCACATATACACTAATGCACACAAGTGAGAAAAGAAATCATAAGTGAGCTAATATTAGTTAATGTAATCTAGTATATCTAATATACAATTATACATTAAATTATTAAATCAACACTTGATTTAATAGGCCGGCTATATCACATATAACCGACTAATATCAAATGCAACAACTTATCGAATCAACACTTGATCCGATAATCCGGCTATATCTCATATAACTGACCGATGTCACAAATCGTGAGAATAGAATGCGGTATCACATACGCGCATCAATCTTGGTCCCGCACATATCAGATATGTGCTCCTACTCCGTTTCTCCTGAGTCAGGAAACCTCTGTGTAGGACTCGAAAGGCTCGTCAATACGCCGGCAGTAGGTGATGATCATATCAAACACCCACAAGCCGCAAGAGGCATGCTAAATGTAACGGCCACCCGAGTATTGAGCAATCAGAAGATCAACAAGCAATCTTGCTCATACTCCTACGAATCCAATCAGTAACACTTACCGTACAGTCCGGTCTCTTCGTCTGATATATCGCATATCTCGTCTAGGGGTGGTAAACGTCAGACCCCAGTAACTCGATAAGTCGTGCCGATATGAGGCTCATAACAGGTAAAGAAACTACCGATAACACTTACCAGTAAATCTCAGAATCAGCCCTGGCCAGGGACTTCATGTTATAACCAATCGAGCACAGCGCAACATCAACTCCCTATACCGGGAGAGACGAATCCCCTCCTATCGCTCATTGCTTCCATGTAACTCGGGACTGTACCCAAAAACCACCGTTTTGCACTTTCTCTTGAATGTGGTAAGGTGGAAATCAAAGCATAGTGGGAATCACACAAGACTCTATGACGATCTCGGGTCGACAGATTAACCTGTACCAGTGTCACCAGAGAACTGCCATCTGACGTGAGGTATAATACCATCTGGGAGTTTTCGGCGAATCCGTCTAGTGTACCCAGTTTCCACTGAGCACCCGTATATCATCTCTGATGTCAAACACCAATGGATATGGGATCATCCATCGCCCATCTACATGGGTCGAGAAGCTATACGCTAGTCTATTCTGGTATATCGATGCCCCGTCTAGATACACCCACGACTAGGGACATTAAAGGATATACTTACCGACTACCTTTGCCCCACTAGTATGATCCACATCATAATCCAGGTAGTCAAGCACACATCATAAGGGCTTTATCAACACGTAACAGAGAGACAATCAGTGTACATGTTAAGATAAAGTGCAACCAGATAGCATACTATCATGTTGAGCAAGAAAGTCCTCTCTATATATGTCCAAGCATCCACTATAATATACATCTCATGTACAGTAATGGTCTCTAGGGCATACATATAACTAACAATCTCCTACTTGCACTAGGGCCATCAGATAGCAGTGGTTGTAGTATCCCATACTCAACCATCCCATAAAAGTCTCTCTTTGGGAAAAAGGCCTTTGTGAGTGGATCCGCCGTGTTGTCCTCTGAGTCTACTCTCCTAATCTCGATCTCCCTGGAGATCAACCATCTCCATGATCATATGATACTGCCTTAGAATATGTCTGGGTCACTGATGGGACGGGGGTTCCTAGGCATAAGCCACAACTCCATTGTCACACAATGGTAGGAACGAAGTTCATCTCATGAACTAATAAATACCCAGACTTTCTCTTTGGTAACATCTTTGGTAGCAATGTATCGAACCTTTATCGTCTAGTTTGTCACGGTATCTGCTTGGAACTCTTCCAACATACCATCCCTCCACTGAGGGTAAAGACAATGCCTGTGACTGACATTCAGTTGAGATTACCACCCTGAAAGCTATCCAATGATTCTCTCCTGGATCGATTGATACTATCTCACTACATCTAGTGAGAACACTAACATCCATAAAGATCTATCTCATAGATCCAAAACCCAGGATTTAGGAGGTATCACCTTAATTCTATATGGAGAATCAATGTGATAAGAGGAGATTGACTGAGTGTAGTATAGGAAACACCTTTCCTATCAAGAGTATGTCATCCACGTACCATACGAGGAAGACCACCTTACTCTCTACAACCTTTTTGTATATACAAGGTTCATCTACCATTTTGATGAAGTGAAACACTTTGACTACCACATCAAAACAGATGTTCCAACTCCGCGATGCCTGCTTTAACCTGTAAAGCAACTTGCATACGTTTCCGCTGCTCCCACTGTCTACGGAGCCCTCTGGCTGTGTATTTATAGACGCTCTCTTCTAAATCACTATTTAGAAAAGCAGTTATAACACCCAATCGCCAGATATCGTAGTCATGGTATGTAGCAGTGGCAAGTAGGATCCGAATGGACTTAAGCATAGCAACTAGAGAAAAGGTTTCATCATAATCCACACCTGGTCGATGATGAAAACCTTTTACAACAAATCTAGTTTTGAAAGTCTCAACTTTTCCGTCTATACCAAGTAATCTTCTCAAGATATACTTGCTCCTGATGGGGGTTTAACCCTTCAGATATAGCAACCAAAGTCCATACTTTGTTGGTGTATATAGATTCTATCTCAGATCGCATAGCATCCAGTCATTCTTTCAGAGTCCCCACTCTTGATGGCCTGCTCGAAACTAGTTAGGTTATCATCTCATGATGCAATTCTCGCTCCCACTGTCATTGAGAAAACCGAAGCATCTCTTAGGCGGATGAGGAACCCTACCAGATCGGCGGAAAGGCCGAGGTTCGTCGGGAACTATTGAATCCTGTGGTTCTACCAAAACATCAGCTGTAGTTTGTATAACTGGAAATGCTTCCAGTTCTACCTCATGACCACAAATTTGTTTCCAAAATAAATTCCTTTTCTATAAAGGTGGCATGCCGAGAAATAAAACACGTTTTGTTCCTCAGTGCGGTAAAAGATATTCCCTTGCGAATGCTTGGGATATCCAACAAACTTCCACAGAACTGACCTTGTCTTGAGCTTGTCCGGATTTTGCTTTTGACATAGGTCGGACAATCCCAAATCTTAACTTACTTAAGAGATGGGCTCTTCCCATACCATATCTCATATGGAGTGGTAGGCACCTGATTTGGTTGGAACCCAATTCAATAGGTATGCGGCTTCATCAAGCGCATAACCCCAAAAAGAAATAGGCAACTCAGTAGTACTCATCATAGAGTGTACCATATCTAATAGGGTGCGATTGCTCCGCCCTGATACACCGTTGTACTGTGGTGTATGCGGAGGAGTAATGCCGAGAGAGAATCTCATTCTCCTTTAGAATAGTCCAGGATCTCCGTACGCAAGTATTCTCCTCCCTGATCTCATCAAAGGACATAATACATATACCCGTTTTGGTTCTCTACTTTTGACTTATATTCATTAAATTTCTCAAAAGTTTCAGACTTGTGTTTCAACAGGAACATATGTCCGAATCTTAAAAGATTATCAGTGAATGTAATGAAATACAAAGAACCGGTCCTGACATGTGTAGACTGGGGACTTACATACATCATCATGTATCAATCCTAAGAGTTCACTAACTCTTTCTCTGTTTCCAATAAACGGAGATATGGCCATCTTATCTTTGTGACATGACTGGAAAGTTTCACAAGATGTAAATTCAAACTAATTTAAATATGCATCTTAATGTAACTTAGCTAGTCGGGTCGCATTGATATGACCTAGTCTACAATACCTCAAGAAGGATTCGTTCATTTCTGAACTCTTCTTCTTGTGTGTGTTCTGTACGTTGAGAACTGTAGTTTGATTTAGAACATATATGCTTTTAGATAACGTGCCTGAATCGATCAACTCTTGATATATGAAATGTTCAAAACATTATCCAACAATACAAAATTATATCCTTCTTTACTAAATAAAGAGACTGATATGATTTTGTATATCAGGTTCGGTATCTAATAATATTTGTTCAGAATCAATGTACTTGATAATACAGGGTGATAACTGCCAACAACTTGGCCGCAACAATTGCACCGTTTCCAACTCTTTTGAAACTTTATCATCCATTCTCAGTTCTCTACCTATCTTTAGCCTATGTAACTTATTACATATGCAGGATCCTGATCCGGTATCTCATACCCAGAACGTAGAGGATACTGAGAAACGGTTCTCGGTAATGAACACACCCGAAGAAGATGCATCATCATGCACTTTCTTCGTTTGGGCGGCACGGGAATCCTAGTAATCCCCTATTTCCTGCTCAGTCTTATAACATTTATAAGTTTGAGCGGGACCAACGTTCCCCAGCTCAGTATAACAAGCGGGTTCGGTCAATACATCCATATTATTATTTTGATTAAGGCGTGACATGGTTGCTACCAGAAGAGAGAGAGAAGAAAACACTCAGCGTATGCTCTTGCAAAATTAGATTGGTTATTATTTTATCTAATCAGGATGGCTCCCACTGTTTTTATCAAATCTTCCTTCAATCCCTAAAACGAAAGACTAGCCGGGATTAATTACACCCTACAAGTTCGCCAATCTTTCAGTCAGACCAGTGCCGGTACTTTGAGGGAGGTTCCCCGTGCTTTCGCACGGACCTAATTAAAATAAATCTCATTTTCTCAGGGGAGTAACCCCGTTGACACTTTTCTAGACACCTACTTGATCGACTAATTGTAATGTGTAAAACTCTCCCAGGAGTAACTCTTACTCGCAGTGGGTATCGGGATCCAACTATCTCATAGAAGGTTTGCAATTTCATTGCAAATTTCAACACTTGAAATTCTCGATAATTTTGCCCCGAGCGATCTATGACATTGACAAGGTCAACAAACTATAGACCGCAAGTCAAGTTCAACCCGTCATTTCCTGATTGAATTAAATCCACCCGCACGACCCTTGAAAAGGTTAATAAGGTCGCACGACTAGCCTAATCCAACCGCATCATATGCTAGTAGATAAGCACTAATAAGCTACCGCACACTACGCCTTGACAAGGTCAACAAACACAGTATGAATACTAAATACTACTTATCTGAAATGACGGAGGGCTACGACAGGTTTTTAAGAAAACCTTTTGCGTAATGGACTTGATATCGTTGTAGAATCAAATGATTTAAAATGGAGTGTTTTTTAGGCTTTTTCTAGTTTCGCTAAAGAGGTCACTTCCGGTGAAGAGATCTCGGCTGTTTCCTCGTCGAATGAGGTGCGGGATATTCACAATACCACTATGCAAAACAAGAACTAGAAAAGCAATCAAAAAACGAAACCGAGGGTTGTAGCATCTGCCAGTTATTGCTAAAGTGGTCACTCCCGGTGAAGAGATCTCGGCTCTTTCCTTATCGAATAAGGTGCTGAATATTCTACAAGGAATACCGCTATGCAAAGCAACAACTAGAGCTACCTGTTTTTGAAAATTCAATTCCACAACATCTTTAGGTTTATTTTCTTTCATTAATCTTATTAATGAATGTCCCATCATTTAAGTTACCTAAGCATCACAGATAAATACAACGTACGCTTATACCATCCGCATTTGCCTCGATGTCCCGTCATGTCCCGTTAGGTTAGGTAACTAACAGCAGAGCGGGGTAGGGCTAGCGCGGGTGTAAAACATAAGCAACGTCTATATAATATATCACATATACTATATACAGTATCTATCACATCATATCAAGTGATCACATCACAGAATATCACAGCAGAAATCAACATATGAAATATTGGATATACTAGGATTTCAGGGTTTTATATTAAGCCTGTATAAAACACGGATTCCACGGTCGTGATGAATAGCCAAACCCATATCCCTAGACCCCTACGAGAGCGGCAAGTAACCCTACCGATTTTAGAGTTAGGAGACCAGGTCTCGACACCTCGAGATGGTCTCTCACTGGACTCTAGAACCCGGTTACTTGTGCTCCCCTCCTTGGGTCTATCCTAATGTGGAAAAGTAAATAATATACAATGGCGACATCATCCTCAACCCGAAAGTGCCACAATAAAGAATATTACATACAAGTTTTTACATGAATGAAAATGAAAAACCCTCATCTCACATAAAAAAAACCCGGCTATTCAAACACGACGATCCAATATAACATATCCCAGCAAGACATAACATCACATGTCATCAACATAAGTAAATATGCGTATCCCAATTGTCGTTGACATATAACAACGAAACCGGCGATACATCATATATTACACTTACGGTTGCAGAAAAGAAAGTGAAAAATTACAACAATTAGAATCTGCACTGCCCTTAGACAACATAAACCCGGAATATCACATATTCTGGATTTCATGCCAAACAATGCAAATTTTACATTTAGGTCTCAAGCATGAAAACACTTTTCAAGTAATTCAACAAGATTCTTGATTCCGTCCGAGACCGAAATGTTAAACTTGCATGCAACTAGATAAATTCCAATTATTGTATCCCATCACATGATATCCGGACGGCGTTAAACTTTTCGATCGATTCATCAAAGTCCCATAATTTCCCGACAGCTCAACACTTGAGCACAGTTCAATAATACCCAGAATATGCCTCAGTGCCTATGCACCAGCCGTAGAAGGGCAGAACCAAGCCTCACTCATGTCGCCATGGAACTGCGGCAAACCCTAGGGTATGACCGCGATTCCGCGATCCAAAAAGTCGAGTTAGGGTTTCATTCTTCCAGAGGGTTCATAGAATTAGTTGCATGTTTTTCCGAATACGTTAAACTTGGGAAAATGGGTTTTTGATAATCGTTCGAACTTTTTAACTTCGCCTAGATAACATGTGAAAACCCAAATACAATGTTAAACTACGAATACGAAACACTTCGAATTGCTTATAGTGTAAGATTACATCACATGAAAAATTAGAAAAAACAAACAACACCTGAAACACCAAAACAAAGAGATGAGAACATGAAAAAAATTTGAACAGAAACTGCCTACATTAGGCCGGCCACAACCCCCATGATCTCGACCAAAATCCGAGCACTGGGTCCCAAATTTTTTCCATGTTCTTGTAATCTCTCATATATCATTTTGCACCTGTTTAAAAAATTTTTTGAGGTCATTTAAAAATCGACAGAACCCGTTTGGTGTTTCAAGTTTCGGAGCTCGTTTCGGTTTCGTAATCTAACAAACACCGTCTAATACGCTAGCCCGGCTCTGATACCACTGTTGGGATTCCTTAGCACCCTACTGGGTTTTCACAGCAACTACCATACCAAATTAAAAAAATTCTAAGGTGCTAATCAATCATAAGTTAGGATCAAGCTAGAGTAAATAGACAATATATCATGTAATCTACCATTACACTAAGTGAATGAGGGATACAACCTTTGTAGACCGGTCCTTCACTTCTAAAGCTCCATGTAGTAGTCCCTTCGCTGCGAGTATCGATCTCCCGAGCTCTAGTATGGGTTCTCCCGGAGAAATGAACAAGCTTGCTCGAAATTTTCGAGGCCAAATATGATCTACGTCGAGGAGACTCTCATGCTACCTCTTCACTAATTGTAAAATTAGTGAAGCAAACATCCTAAACTAAATGGCAAGTAGTAGAGGATGATGAAGTAGGAAGTGGGCTCTCTTTAGATTTATTTTTCTCACAATATTTTCTCACCTTGAGAAAAGCTAGTAAGCTTTTCTCATGAGGAAGAAGAAGCTCAAGTGAAGAGATGAGAGAATGAACTCATGAGGTGAGAATGTGAACCATGGGTTAGTTGGTGTTATACACTAACTCATGTAGAGAATAAACCATAACTAGTTAATAATGGTTAGGTTAATAAATATCTACAAGTAAAACAAACTTAGTGGACTTGGTCAATAGTTCTTCAAGCTTCTATAAGATTCAACCCTGTGACTTAATCCCACTAATTTTGATTAACTTAGATAAATATAAACCCATCACATTATTAAGCATGGTGCAAGTCTCATACACCCATGTCACATGTGGCATCTAGCATGACACAAAAGTTGTACATTAATATATATCACATATACACTAATGCACACAAGTGAGAAAAGAAATCATAAGTGAGCTAATATTAGTTAATGTAATCTAGTATATCTAATATACAATTATACATTAAATTATTAAATCAACACTTGATTTAATAATCCGGCTATAACATATAACCGACTAATATCAAATGCAACAACTTATCGAATCAACACTTGATCCGATAATCCGGCTATATCTCATATAACCGACAGATGTCACAAATCGCGAGAATAGAATGCGGTATCACATACGCGCATCAATTTCGGTCCCGCACATATCATATATATGCTCCTACTCCATTTCGCCTGAGCCAGGAAACCTCTGTGTAGGACTCGAAAGGCTCGTTAATACGCCGACAGTAGGTGATGATCATATCAAACACCCACAAGCCGCAAGAGGCGTGCTAAACGTAACGGCCATCCGGGTATTGAGCGTTCTGAAGATCAACAAGAAAGCCTTCTCATACTCCTGCGAATCCAATCAATAACACTTACCGTACAATCTGGTCTCTTCGTCTGATATGTCGCATATCTCGTCTAGGGGTGGTAAACGTTAGACCCTAGTAACTCGATAAGTCGTGCCGATATGAGGCTCATAACGGGTCGAGAAACTACTGATAACACTTACCAGTAAATCTCAGAATCAACCCTGGCCAGGGACTTCATGTTATAGCCAATCGAGCACAGCGCAACATCAACTCACTATACCAGGAGAGACGAATCCCCTCCCATCGCTCATTGCCTCCATGTGACTCAGGACTGTACCCAAAAACCACCGTTTTGCACTTTCTCTTGAATGTGGTAAGGTGGAAATCAAAGCACAGTGGGAATCACACAAGACTTTATGACGATCTCAGGTCGACAGACTAAGCTGTACCAGTGTCACCAGAGAACTGCCATCTGACGTGAGGTATAATACCATCTGGGAGTTCTCGGCGAGTCCGTCCAGTGTACCCAGTCTCCACTTAGCACCCGTATATCATCTCTGATGTCAAACACCAATGGATATGGGATCATCCATCGCCCATCTACATGGGTCGAGAAGCTATACGCTAGTCTACTCTGGTATATCGATGCCCCGTCTCGATACACCCATGACTAGGGACATTAAAGGATGTACTTACCGACTACCTTTGTCCCACTCGTATGATCCGCATCATAATCCAGGTAGTCAAGCACACATCCTAAGGGCTTTATCAACATGTAACAGAGAGACAATCGGTGTACATGTTAAGATAAAGTGCAACCAGATAGCATACTATCATGGTGAGCAAGAAAGCCCCCTATATATGTCCAAGCATTCACTACAATATACATCTCATGTACAGTAATGGATTCTAGGGCATACATATAACTAACAGATTTTTGTCTAAGAAGGGGATTTTCTTCCTCTAGAGAATTGAATTCTCTTTTTCTCCTTTTCTTTTGTTTCTCGAAACTTATGGGGGGTCTCTCTGTCTCCTCTCTTCGCTCCTATTTATACGAGAAGAACAAGAATCAATTTGGTAAGAGAATCTCTCATTGAGAGATCATGATTGATTCCATGATCTTTTAGATCAATCGGTGAATTTTATTCACCGTTGGATTTTTTTAATTCAAAGGCTTTCTATTTAACAGAGAAGATTTCTCATTTTTTTTAACCAAATTAGGAAATATTTTCCTAAGATAGAACTTTATTCTATCAGACGATCACCGTTGGATCTTTGATCCAAAGGTCTTTCGTTTAACAACAGAGGAGATGTTTCTGTTTTAATGAAGATTAGGGATATATTTCCCATATATATAGAATTTAATTCTATCAGATAATTTAGAAAGATTTAAGGAAATAATTTCCAAATAGGATTTTGATCCTTTTATTTAGAATTTAATTCTATCAGCTTGGAAGGTGTTTAGAAACACTCACATGTAGCACGTAACCCCCATGGAGTTAAACTTATTTGCTTATATTCAACAGCCTAAAAAGGGCATCACGTGTTAGCACGTGAGATTCTCTAACCTGCTATTTGTTTTAATATGGAGTCTATATACTTTGTATATAGTTGCTCACGTGCTTACACGTGAGGCTCAATTTCGGCCTGTCAATTGTTTAAACGCAGCGCCTATGATCTTTGTATATAGGCGCTCACGTATGGGCACGTGAGGCTCCATTAGTGGGGAATTTTCCCCATCCTTTTTTCTTTCTTTTTTTGATAGAGGAACAAATGCCCCCAGCATTGTTCTCACATGGCTTGCACGTGAGTGCAACGATATCACCCTTACAGTCGTTGGATCTGTCTAGGGGAACAGGAAGATGAACCGCTCCTATCACGTCATATAAATGCAGGGCTTTTCGCCTCTGGGAAGCCCCCTGTTCCTTCATCTTCTTTCTTGGTTATTTTCTTGAGAATTTAATTCTTATCTTCAGAATTTAGTTCTCTGCCTCAAAATCTTTCAGAGTTAAACTCTGCAAAACTTCTCTTTGGATAAGGATCTTGAATGACCCTCTCTTGCTTTCTGCCCTGGATTTTAAATCCATCATCAGAGCATAGCTTTTTTCTTGAATCGGTTTCTTAAAGATCCCAAAACATATATTTTTTTTGTTGCAGATTTTAAAGTCTTGAATCAATAGGGATTATTAATCCTTCTTTTAGGGTTTCACCACATCACCGATCTTTAGGAACCTTGGAATTTAATTCCGTTTTCCTTGCCTCCTTGCTATGGGGGTTTTCTGGAATTTAATCCCTTTATTAAAGGAATTTAATTCCGTATACCCACAGAACTTGGCTTTGAAATAGAGATTCAGAAAAAAAAATTATCCCCTGATTTTCTCGAATACTTTTAGGGTTTTAATACTCTTAAAGCGGATTTGAATCTGTTGCATTTTCTAATAAAACTTGCTTTAAGCGTTGTTTAAGATTCACTGTTAGGAGAGAATCCTTTTCGATTCTTTCAATGGTTGTTTTGCTTTCTCATTGGTGAGCTGCCATATTAATTTTGTGAGGGCCATGTATTTTGTGAGCAGTGGTCCCACGAAACAAACATCCTGTCGTTTTCTTCTGTTATTATATACTTATATGTTTTATTAATGTTATTTCAGGAACAATGGCTTTACTTCCCTACTTTCCTTATACTCGCTCAGAAGCCGCTTTTCCGCAATCGCCGTCGAACGAGGAAGCTATAGCAATGATCAGGGCACATGACAGGGACCGTATGAGTCTACTCTTATGGGGAGTTTGGTATGGTCATATCATCCGGGGCCGCCGCAGCTTTACTTGTGAGGTGTCAACAGAGCCCCTCCGCCAAATATCGCTGATGGAACGCCCGCAAACCGCTTATGCGGTGGAGGCGACCAACTGGGCTCCTATAGACAGGCTTGAGCCATCAACAACCGGGATACCCAACCAGCCCTTGCCGGCTATAGATATCCTGAGGCGCCGCATATGTCAAGATGAAGCCCAACCCTGGGGACAAATTTATAAGGTAGGCCTTACCCCCCGCTACCCAGTAGGTTTCTTCCCTGGGCTCGATACGTTCTTTCCGCCCACCGTGCATGGTTACAGAAGGTTGGGCTGTATCAAGCGGTGTACGCGTCTCTATTGAATTACCAGGCCCCTCACGTCTGGTGGGTTAAAGCTTTTCTGAACCAATGGAATCTTCCCACTGACACCTTCTTGCTAGGGGATCGCGAGGTCTCTATTTCACTGGAAGAGTTTCGCAAGATCTCTGGATTGCCAATTAAGGGAGAGCATTATAAAGAGTTGCTGCATCCCGACGAGTACGTGTTCGCGACCATGCCGGCTATGCTTGATGGCCTGACGACTGAAAACGCCGTCCGCCATAAGTACCCCAGTCTAATCAAGGCTCTGGGTATTTTTGAGAAACTGTTCGCAACTTCAGAGGGGCAGGGCGTCACCTTTGAGAGCTTCTTCACCTGCTTTATCCGTGAAGATGCTTTATCCAAAGAGGCTCCAAAGTTTGCGAACATTGACGACCCTTTTGGGTTTGGGATGAATAAACTGCCGGCCAAAGAGGAAGACTTGCAGCAGTTTTATATTTTGACCTCGTCGGCCGTGTCCTTCGATGCAATTGCGGCCCCTGGCATGGACGAAGAGACCTTCTTCGTCGGCTTCATCAGAATTTGGCGCAGTTGGTTCGCCATTCCGACGCATCGACGCTTCATGAGAGGCTCCGTCTTCTACCCCGCTCATCGCGTAGCTGAAGGGGCATGTCACGCCCCGCTTCCCAGTGTACGGCGAAGTGGACACGACGAGGTCCGCTACGTATGTACTCAGAAGTACATACGCTAAGCGTAGCTAAGCAATATAAAATAATCACAAGAGACAAATGCTATTGAAATAACAGCAACTTTTATTAATAACATTCTTTGTACAATGCATGAAATGAAAATACAACTGGAATGAAAAAGCAATGCCTAAACAGTGGCATAACAGAAATGAAAAATACTGGAAAGAACAAGGTACAATTATCTATAGTTCTGGGTCTTCTTAGAACTGCTCCAAAATTTCATCGGTGGGCTCGATCTCAGCTTGGTCCAACGCACCTGACGACATTCAAGAAGAAAGAAATAGAATGTCGTCAGTGAACAGGTCGCTCAGTAAGTCCCAAAGAATAAGAAGAATGAGAATGACAGAGTAACAGTATTTTCTAAAGTATTATATTGTTGAATATTATGGAACATTGTGTAACGCTGTTGTTTGTAGCTTGGTACAGAAGGATGCCAGTGTATACGAGGGGGGTCTCTATATGCTAGAGATCAGGGCAAAAGGAAAGTACAAGGAACCGTTATGCCACGGTACAACAGTAATAGGATTCAGGTTAGGTGTCTTAATCTGACCACCTCGTGCCACCTTTAACACCTTCCGTACCAATCTACCCCTTAAACCCCGTAGTGTTTTAATAGTATTGTAGTATTGGAATATGTACGTTGGGTGACTGACCAAAACCATGATATCAGTAAACATGATGTAACTGTATAATCAGGTAAATGGAATATCAGGATAATGGATGAATATCCATGGTTTGATTCAGTCACAAGGAATATATTGTTAACTGGATTCAGGGTTTCATGTATTCAAATTGGGTTGGAGTATAAAAGAATATAGATTGACTTGAATCGTATTCAAGTCAGAAATAGTCAGACTCTAACCCGAGTCAGACTAAAAGAAAGATAATTTGAAGTCCAATATTAGTTAGGGGCCTTTTTGTAATTTGTAAAACTTGAGGGGGTTTTCTGTAAAAAGTACTTTTGTATAGTTTTCAAAATACACCTCAAGTATTTAATAATCGTCTTTATTGTTATAATGAATGTGTATTTTATTTGTGTTATTCTAGTGAATATATCCTAATAAAAGTATTAATTGTTTTATTTGAAATTCATGGTATTTTAACGTAACTTTTAATCTTTTAATTTTAGGAAAAAGTGGAAACTTTAGATTATGATAAAATAGGTGTTTAAATGTTAATTATATATATATTAACACATGAATAATTTTATATAAATATTTTATTTAGAGAAAGTCTCATTTTCCTTAAATATCGTATTTTAAACCTTTCGAGACCGAATGCTCCTTGCGGAGGTCTGAATCTCGCACTACTAGCCTGCGGGTGCACGATGAACCGTACTATCCCTAACAGGTTCCCCAAAAGTGGGTTGTAGCGGCACTTTTCTTAGGTTTTATAAACACTTCTCATTTAGGAAAACGGTTTTATAAATATAAGGTATTTATTTGCAAAAGAGTTTAGTTTTCCGTATTTTAGTTGTTAGGGTTTCCTAAGCCAACTAGCCTACTTCTAAGGTCTAAACGATGAGTCATTAGAAGTCTCAAATCGCGTCTTCACCGTCAATTGCGGCCAGGTAAGTGGGAAGGAACCACAGTCGTGGGCCTAATTAAAAACCACTAGCCTTAGACACACTTGCCTAGGCACCACAAGACAGTTTAGATAAACGATCGATGTCCATGACCAATCGTGCTTTCCTTTTTTTAAAAGATTTTATTTAGAAAAGTTTACAACTTAATGCTTTCAATAAAGATTATAAAGATTAGGGTATTTTAGTGAAAAGTCCTGTAATTTCGTATTCTGTGATTTTATATTTATCAATTAGGGTTATATTGAGTGTGTGTAGAGGTAGGTCATTACCTCGTGATTTATTTTAGATTTTGGTGAAGTTTAAAGGTAAAACATGCTATGTTAAACTTAAAGGTATTATAGCGCAAGAATAAGGTATTCGAAAACGTTATTATTTTATGTGTGAAATTTCATTCAAATTGAATTCTACAAGTTTTGTGATCAAGATAAACATATTTAGGAGTGAGGTAATTGATTAAACTAAGAAAAATGAACTTCATGGTATTTTTATGAAAAGAATACGGTTTTGCAAAGAAGCTATCATTTCATGTGAAAAAGTTTGATTAAATTGGTTTATGGGTGATTAATAGTCAACATGAATATGGGTAGATATTATGTATTAGGTGACAAGTGGAAATTTATAGAAAAACCGAATAGGAAATCGGTTTGTCCGATTTCCGTCGGGTTCCAAAAAGTCGTTTTTTTACACTTATAGAAAAGAGAGATAGAAGGGATGGGACTTACGGTTTGGACAAGCTAATGAAGCTAAGGGATGTGGTGGTTGCCGATTCGTCGAAAGCGTCGCGAAGGTTCTGATCCGGTCGCCGGAATCCGTCGTCGATTTCGGCAGCGCTTCGCTTCTCGCTCTTCGTACCGAGTTCTCGAGAATTTGAGAGAGTAGACTTAGAGTTGTGAGGGAAAATGGTAGAGGATAGGGGTCTTTATATAGGGCTAGGCTAAGGTTAGGGTTTGGATTAAAAAATATTTTAAAAAATGTAAAAATCATTAAAAATTCATTAAATTTGGTCTTAAAAGAGATTTAATTGAAAATTGGTAACAGTACAAAAAAAATTTAGAGTATGCAGGTGAAAAGACCCAGTCAACACGAAAAATTTTCGTGTTGACGACTCGGCCGACCGGCCGAGTCCGGCCGGCGGCGCCGGCCGATTCGGCCGAGTCGTGGCCGAGTCGGGTGCCGTTGGGTCGGGTGTGGTCTGGGGAAGGTTTTGGTATACTTTAATTTTTGTGATTCGCAATAAATTGTAAGTTATGGCTGTTTGACCATTTGACTTCTAAAAAAAAATTAAAACAAAATGATATAAAAATTATGTGGGGCATGGGATTCGAACTCTGGTGGCTTGGTTCAGCAGTGCAAGGTATTACCAATGAGCTACAAGCTCCTTCTTGTAATTATTGTAAGGAATTAGATACTTAAATTGTTTCCAGCAATACCAATACTCCAAGTATACACTATATTTAAAGCAAATTTTTGGTATACAAAATTGGAGTTGTTACAGGGCACGATTGGCCGTTGGCATTGCGGGACTGTCGCACCTATATCATGGATTAAGCGCTACGACCAATACTTCGACCCCAGGTGCGGATGTTGTGAATTTTTCCCTCCAGTACTTCACGTCGTGGATCGAGATGCATGTACTGGGAGCATTTGCAGCACATCGGCGGCCAGATTTCTATGACTCCTATACCTTCCCATGAGTTATGAGGTTGGTGGATGCTTCTGCTCCCGATCTGACTCAGCTAGTAGCCCTCCGCGTGTTGCTCAACCCATATTCAAATAAGGGCGGGATGGTGTTTAGTGACCGAGTCCTTTCTGCTCCTGTAGGGCCCGTTCAACAGCTGTTTGATCTGTCAAAAGGGGAGCGCTGTCTTTAAAGCCTAAAGATATTATGCACCTGTACGCGATTAGGCCGGACTATTTGGTGTTTTTTCAGAATAACACGGCTCTTTTTATGCGTATAATCCGCACCGCTTTGCCCAGCAATTGGGCTATAACCAGGGTGTCCCTTTCGAGGCATTTTTAGTTGAGCCCACTCCGTCTCTGGAAGTCACTCGTTACGTCATCCATCATTTTATGCGGCTGAACACTGACTCCCGTTTCATGATCCCTAAGTCCGACTATCTTCTAAGGTCTGTGGGGTCTTTCAAGGGCTGGTATCGTCATCGAGTCGGTCCTGTCGTTACCGAGGAGAGGCGAGTACTCTTCGAATGTAGAGCTCCATCTCGACCCAAGTCACTAGTGTTCCGTTGCGGCTGCGGTCGGTGGTTCGCCCTCCATTGAGGGATAGCGGTGTGGTACTTATCCCCAAGGCCGCAGAAATAGAATCGACTCCTCGCACTGCTGGTATGCCAGTGCGCACTAGAGCCCAAGCAAAGGCTTCCAATGAAGCGCCAGCGGTAGTGTCACTAGTGGCGGTGTCACCAGCGGTGGTGTCACCAAAAGGGGATACCGGGAGTGAAGTTGTTCAACGTCGTGCCAAAGCGCCGAGGGAGAGGAATCGTTCTTCTGCTAGTGCTAGCACGACTTCTAAGAGGAGGAAGAAATCGGTTTCCGGCTTACTCGACACCCTGCTTGAGTCCGAACCGTTTATTTAGGACAAACCAATCACTATGGAGGAGTCGAATGCCGGACTTATCTATCTTGGCTCGTCTGCTGAGGAGGCCGCGCAATTGGCTGAATCTTTGAGTCGCTCATAAGATGAGACCGAGAACGTGTGCATCCCGGAAAAGCCCTACCCTCCCGTTATATTCTATAAAGTCGATCCATCATTACGACGGGTACACATGGGTCCTTTGTTAATGGAAGAAGAACGGGCCTTCAAACAGCCCATAACGGTTGCTTCCGAAGACGAGCTTGCATTAAAGACAGATAGTCATTCATCTGCACTTGAACCTCGGCGAGCGTACCTTGCGAGAAAGGGAAAACGTCTCGAAAAAGCCATACTTCAAGCTCCTTGGCGTATTGGTATGCGTCTTTCTCATGTCCTTCTTTTAGAGAATATTCTGTATTACTTTTATGTCTTCTCATTTTTGTGAAAACTTTGCATGGATTTTGGCGGCGAAAGAGGCTTTGTGTCCAGATCGGGCCATAACTGTGGACTCTACAAATATCTCCCGTGATGCACCGATAGGTGTGGAGGAGGCTATTAAAGCTACTACTCTTGCTATGGAGCTTCCAGTGGTAACTTCTGTTCCTTCAGTGTCTATTCCTCCAACAGAGGTGACTTCACCTGCCACAGATCCCATGGATATCTCTAGTGACACACTGAAGGGTGTAGAAGAGATCGCTGAAGCCATTAATCCTGTCTTGGAGTTTCCAGTGGTGACTTCCATCCTCTCAGTATCTACACTTTCAGCAGAGGTGACCTCGCCGGCCATAGATCCAATGGATCTCCCTAGTGGCGCCCTGGAAGGTGTGGAATGGATTGCCGAGACCGATGTCCTGTCCTTGGAGCCTGAAGTGGCGGCTTTTGTTTCTCAATTGGAAGCTACCGTGCCTGCACATATCCCCAATGATGTACCTGAGGGTGTGGAGGAGCCTGTCGAAGCTGCCATCCCTCCGGCTCAAGGAGGGCGAAGTATCGAAGGTAAACTTCTACATTTCGTTTTAACGATCCCTCCGTTATCTAAACCCTTCTTTCCTTCATAATTGCGGGAATTGGCGGCATCCATCATGGATCTATCTCCAAGGAAAACCTTCCAGCGTCTGCTTGATATGGCTGCCCCACAGGCGATACCCCCGCAAAGCATAGTCCTTTCTTCTGGGCAAGGTTGGTGTTCTTTGACCCCTTTTGTTTTACTATTATTTTTTATAGTGATGCTAATATGCACTCCACAGTTCTGGAAGCCGATGACGAAGTCGAGATCCTTGATGGGCCCAGAGATCTCTTAAGCCCCCCTTGCATGACTGTGGGTAAGTAAGGCTTTATCTTTGGCATTGTTTTGTTTATCCCATGTTCGTAAATCTCATTGAATGTTCATAAATCTTGACAGCTCTGCCAACCCGAACCCCGCTAGAATCTCGGATTCCCATGCCACCAGGCCTCTATGCCCGGCGTGCATCTGAAAGGATGGCGAAATAAAGCATTTACTCCCTGACGGCTCTCATTGAAGACTTTCGCGCTGGTACCTCTGTCACGGCCGAAGAATTTGCTGTCGAAGCCACTGCTTCCTTGTCCGTTCTCTCCACCTATCATGATGAAGCATTAGTGCGTGTCTGGGTTGAGTACTGTCGCCGAGTGGAAGTCTGCCTACACGGGCTTGAGTGCATCCGCCTTCCTTCCGACATCTTAACCGTAAAATCGAGTCTGCGGGGATGGATCGAACGGTGCGCTACCAATCTACAGTTATGCGAGAAGAGGCTTAACCGGAAGTTTCGGAGAGGGGGCTAGCTTCAAACTCTTTGGGGGAACTTCAGGCTCAGCTTACTGCCAATACTACCCGCGCGTACGAAATTTGGCGGGTGCTTCAAGAATCTATTACAGAGGTGGTGGCTCTTGACAAAGCCGATATCTTCACCCGCGAGATGGTTGAAGCCCATAAAGTTGCCGAAAGGGAGCTTGAAATTCGGTTTGCTTCATATCAGACTCAGCAGACTCAGGCGGGAACCCGTCTTGCCGCATTAACGGAGCTTGAAACCGAGGTCGAGCGGAAGAACAATGAACTCATGAGCTTATTGCACCATCCGCCGGCTTAAACATTTTTTTTGTCGCTGTATATTTTCCTTCTATCTTCTTTTCTTTTGTATTCATTTATGAATAAGAGTATCTTGTATTCATTTTGATTTATGAATAAAAGACATATTTTTCTTCATACTAGCGCTTTTCTTTCTTTTGCTGTCTTGGCTTAGCATAAAGTAGTCTATATACTCATTTCGGAGTTTGCAGTTTATGAGCTCATTTTGGAGCTTGTTTAGTTTACCTCACTTGGGCTCGTAGGTAAACTGGTCCTAATGTCACAGTTAACCTCTGCTCTTTACGATAGAGGTCCGTTAGGGTCTGTGGTACTAGGTTTATTTTTGTCCGCCGTACCGTCGCGTTGGCTAATTTATTCCCCGATATGCAATCTTGCTGTTCGAGTAGCCGCGCGACTATCGTGTCTTTGATCCCTTCGGGGCTGGACAAGACATCTTCAAATAATCTCCCAGGTCATATTACCATCGGGAAAGCATATTCTCCCTAGAAATCGTAACGATTTCTAAGTGTTAATCGCCTCCATGAGTCGCAAGGATCTCACCCGGGTATTTTTCCCTTACGAATCGTGAGGACCCGTAAGTAGCTTCTTCATTTCAGTGGCATGTAACTTCAGCAAATGTGGCCCGTTGATAGTCCATCTTGACCTCCTTGCAGGGCAGTGATGGCTTAGGAAACAGGATTGGATCTGCCGCCTAAGACTTTTCAACTTTATGAGCCATGAGGGTCTCATAAAGACTTCTCCCTACGAGTCGAGAGGATCATGTAGGTGTATTTTCTCCTTAGGAGTCGTGAGGACTCCTAAGTGCGTTTTCTCTTGAGAGTCGTAAGGATCTTACAAGAGAATTTTCCCGCTTACGAGTCGAGAGGACTTGTAAGTGTTTTTTTCCCTCCTTGTCAATATTCGACTTTAGAGAATATGGCCCATGGATAGTATACAATAGCCCATCTTAGACCTACTTGCAGGGCCACAGTTCTTAGGAAACAGGTTGATATCCCCGTTGCCCAAGGCTTTCCACCTTCATGATCTGTGAGGAATTTCATGAAGATGTTTTTCCCTACAAGTCGAGACAGGTCGAGAAGTTCTCATAGGAACATCGTTTTCCCTATGAGTCGAGACAACTCGAGAAGTTCTCGCAAGAATGTCCTAACGTCACAGTTAACCTCTGCTCTTTACGACAGAGGTCCGTTAGGGTCTGTGGTACTAGGGTTTTTGTCCGTCGTACCGCCACGTTGGCTGATGCATTCCCCGATACACAATCTTGTTGTTCGAGTAGCCTCGCGACTGTCGTGTCTCTGATCCTTTCGGAGACTGGACAAGACATCTTCAAGTAATCTCCCAGATCATATTACCGTCGGAAGAGCAAGCATTAGGGATTTTCCATGCCGCTTTTTACTTGAGGTTAGGCTCAATTTGGGAGCCCCGATGAGTCATGACCACTCCTCGCTGGTGTGTGATGATCTCCGATAGTCTTTCAGGTTTTATTTGAGTTGTCGTCAAGATCCTGAAGCTAGGGATCTTCCTTTGCTTCGTTTGTTGACATTGTGTCTGGTATATTGCGACGAATGTCGAGGTTGTCTCTAGGCTGTCTGTGAATCGTCGAGGCTCGGAACTAGGGACTTTACCATGGCTCCGTTGTTTTGACCCCGGGTTCGGTTGTTGACGTTACATCTGCATCCTGCTGGAGTGAGGAGGGACGTCGGGGTGATCTCTAGGCTGTAAACGTTGCCGTCGAGACTGGGAACTAGGGACTTTGCCATGGCTCCGTTGTTTTGCCCGTGGGGTCGGTTGTTGACGTTGCATCTGCATCCTGCTGGAGTGAGAAGGAACACCGTTGTTGATCTCTAGGCAATCTGTGAACCGTCGAGATTTGGAACTAGGGACGTTGCCATGGCTCCGATTTGTTGATGTTGCGTCTGCATCCTGCTGGAGTGAGAAGAAACACCGTTATTGATCTTTAAGCTGTTTGTGAACCGTCGAGACCTGGCTCTCTTTCTGATGGAGCCTGGTGGGAACATATGGTTCCCTTTTCATTTATGCCCATGGATTGTATACAGGGGTTGATGTGGACTCACCTGCAGGGCAAAAGTTTCATTATGTTTTTATTTCTTTCCGCGATGCTCTATCATTTCAGCATTCTTATATCGCGAAAATCGTGATCGCACAATCATTTCGGCTCTTTATCATGGTGCCCAATCATTTCGGCTATTCTTTTCTTTTTACTCGCTGCTTTTCATTGCGAGTTTCCCAAACATTTTGGCTATTTTTATATGCATATATTTTGCTCGCTAATTTTTATTGCGAGTATGGATCTTAAGATCTGATACCAATCTCGGCATCAACACCGCTGCAACTGGAATATTGCCAGGAGCGACTCATCATTTGCCTTGAAAGGACTTAGACTTTGATACCAATTTCGGCATCAGCATCGTTACAACTGGAATATTGCCAGGAGAGAATCATCATTTGCCTTCGCTAATTTGAACAAAGGTGTCTTAGCAAACAGGGTTAGGATCCTGCCGACTAAGGCTTTTTGACTTCATGAGCCGTAAGGGTCTCATAAAGGTATTTCTCCCTACGAGTTGTGAGGATCTCGTAGGTGTATTTTCTCCTTAGGAGTCGTGAGGACTCCTAAGTGATATTTTCTCTTGCAAGTCGTAAGGATCTTATAAGAGTGTTTTCTCCTTACAAGTTGAGAGGACTTATAAGTGTCGTTCACCACATGAGGACATTCCTCGTCATTGGTGGAACTTGGTAGGAAATCGTTTATTTATGCCCGTGGATTGTATACAAGAGCCAATATTGACCGTCTGTAGGGAAACTTAGGGAGTGTGATGGCTTAAGAACATGTTCAGGCCCCTGTATCTTAAGGCTTTTGAATCCTATGAGCCGTGAGGGTCACATAGGGGCAAATTCTCCTTACGAGTCGTGAGGATCTCGTAAGTGTAATTTCTCCTTAGGAATCATAGGGATCCCTAAGTGTGTTGCTCTCTTGTTAGTCGTAAGGATCTCACGCAGGTGTTTTCTCCTGACAAGGTCGACAGGACCTTGCAGGTGTTTTTATTTTAATGAGATCGCGCCCTTTCGAGTTTTCACAAGCTCGCCAGTAGCCCTGTTGTTTTTACTCATGGATCCCTTTCGGGTTTTCATCCGTGCCCATTTCGGTTGTGGACGTACCGTTTTTTTAACAATGAGATTTCGCCCTTTCAGGTTTTCACAAACTCACCGGCAGCCCTGCCGTTTTTACTCATGGAGCCCTTTTGGATTTTCATCCATACCCATTTCGCTTGTAGGCGTACCGTTTTTTTATATATATATTTTAACAACGAGATTGCGCCCTTTCAGGTTTTCACAAACTCGCCGGCAGCCTGCTGTTTTTACTCACGGAGACCTTTTGGGTTTTCACCCATGCCCATTTCGCTTGTGGTCGTACCGTATTTTTTACCCCTTTGTTCGCCAATGGCACTTAGAGTTTACTTCGCCACCGGGGTAGCTACGTAGCCAGCGGGATTTGAGTGGCAGCTCTTGCCGTTGAGACTTGTGGACTTACATTCCATTATCACCGCGCTTGAGACGACGTATTTAGTTTAAGGACATTACAGTCCAATGTTAGTTTAGGGACATCTCGATCCATTATTAGTTTAGGGACATCTCGGTCCATGACCGACTTTTGGGGCGAGGTTTTGCCGGATACCACTTATAGAGTCTGGACTCAGGAAGACAGCGAGCGGGCACAAGCATCGTCATCTATCATTAACCTGAGTTGTGACTTGTCAGGCGTAGTATTTCTTAAGGAACCGGCCGTTTATTAGCTGGAAGGGTCTTTCGCCATGCATATCTAAGAGCAAGTAGGCCCCACCTTGGTAGACCTTGTCTATGATGTACAGACCTTCATAATTTGGCTCAAATTTCCCCCGCTTTGCACGGTTGGGGATCATAGGTCTTTTGACAACTAGCACGAGTTCGTCTTGGCGGAACGTTCTTGGCCTAATTAGCCTTTCATATGAGCGCGTCATCCATGCTTTGTAAGTTTCCAAGTTTTGTTGCGCTATGAGACGAGTGTTAGTTATATGTATGCCCTAGAGGCCATTACTATACATAGGATGTATATTGTAGTGGATGCTTGGACATATATATGGAGGACTTTCTTGCTCGACATGACAGTATGCTATCTGGTTGCTCTTTACCTTAACGTGTACACTGAATGTCTCTCTGTTACATGTTAGTAAAGCCCTTAGGATGTGTCCTTGACTACCTGGACTATGATGCGGATCATACCAGTGGGGACATGGTAGTCCATAAGTACATCCTTCAAAGTCCCTAGTCGTGAGTGTATCGAGACGGGGCATCGATATACCAGAGTAGACTAGCGTATACCTTCTCGACCCATACAGATGGGCGATGGATGATCCCATATCCATTGGTGTTTGACATCAGAGATGATATACGGGTGCTCAGTGGAGACTGGGTACACTGGACGGACTCGCCGAGAACTCCCAGATGGTATTATACCTTACGTCAGATGGCAGTTCTCTGGTGACACTGGTACAGAGTAGTCTGTTGACCCGAGATCATCATAGAGTCTTGTGTGGTTCCCACTGTGCTTTGATTTCCATCTTACCACGTCCAAGAGGGCGTGCAAAACGGTGGTTTTTGGGTACAGTCCCGAATCACATGGAGGCAATGAGCGATAGGAGGGGATTCGTTTCTCCCGGTATAGGGAGTTGATGTTGCGCTGTGTTCGATTGGCTATAACCGGAAATCCCTGGCCAGGGTTGCTGAGATTTACTAGTAAGTGTTACCAGTAGTTTCTCGAATGTTACAGACCTCATATCGACACGACTTATCAAGCTATTGGGGTCTGACGTTTACCACCCCTAGGCGAGATATGCGACATATCAGACGATCAGACCGGACTGTACGGTAAGTGTTACTGGTTGGATTCACAGGAGTGTGAGCGGGCTTGCTCGTCGATCTTCTGATCGCTCAATACCCGGGTGGCCGTTACGTTGAGCAGACCGCTTGCAGCTTGTGGGTGTTTGATATGATCATCACCTGCTGCCGGCGTATTGACGAGTCTTTAGAGTCCTATACAGAGGTTTCCTGGCTCAAGCGAAATGAAATAGGAGCGCATATGAGATATGTGCGGGACCGAGAATAATGCGTGTATGTGATACCGTATTCCATTCTCGCGATAAATGTATCGATTGGTTGTATACGATATAACCTAGTTATCGATTCAAGCATTGATTCGATAAGCCGATACATTGAATATTAGTCGGTTATATGCGATATGACCGGGTCGTTAAATCAAGTGTTGATTTAATGATTTAATGCATAATTATATATTTGATATATTACTTTGCATTAACTAGTATTGGTTCACTTTAAATGGGTTTTCTCACTTCATTTGCACATTGTATATGTGATATAGTTTTTGTGCACTAGTTTGTATCATGTTTGATGATACATGATAGTTTGGCGTATGGTTTAAACCATGGTTGGTCAATGGTTAGGGTTTCTTATGCTTCATTTACTTATTCTTTTATTTATTCATTGATTTGTGAAAGAAATAAAATGGTGGCCAATTTTGGATTATCCTTGAAGCTTCATGAAGCTTTGAAATGGTTGACCATTTTGTTTCTTTCTCTAACCCTAACCATACAACCTAACCTTAGTTAATTCTCTACACCTAACTAGAGTTGGATTATGATAAGTATTCATTGATTTTCTATTTTGCAAAAGAACTTATCATAATATTCTTTCTTCTTCTTCTTCATCTTCTTCAATGAAGAAAGCTTGACTTCATCAATGGTGACTTGATGAAATGAATGAGAAATCCAATTCTAAAGTGAACCCACTTCCTATTTCTTCATCCTCTACCTCTTGCCAAGTAGTATAGGGTGTTTCCTTCACAAGTTTTCATGGCCTGGTGAAGGTGGAGCTTGATCTAGTGATGCCTCGACGTAGATCATCTTCGGCATCGTAGTCGATGACCTAGCCCGTCCTTTCTCCGATGAAGCCGACGCTAGAGCCCAAGATCCAATTTGTACAGCGAGGAGACTTCATCGTGGAGCCATGGAGGTGGAGAACCGGATCTACAAAGGTTGTATTTCCGTTTACTCTTAGTAAAGTAGTTTACTAGTTCTAGTTTTCGCCTAAATTTCTAGTTAACGATCCGTAGTCTAGGGTTTCTCGGCACCGTAAAATTTGAAATTGATATGGTTGATGCCTTGTGAGACCTCTTGAGAGTGCCTAGGAACCCTACAGTGGTATCAGAGCCTAGCTAGAGCCTTAGGCGATGCGTAGACGGAATTAGAAGTCCGATCGAACCCAAACCCAAACCCAAATTTGCTCTCTGGACAATTTTGAAAAACTGGGTTTTTTCCAGATTAAAAATTCTTAAAAAATTCAGCAGGAAGATCTAAGAGTTATGGTGCAAAACGAGGTCCTAATTCATCTAAACCGCCGCGGTTCCGCGGCATGAGCATGGCTCATGCGGCGGTTCCGCGGCCGTAAGGTCGACTCTCACAGTAATTGTTGCACAGTAATTCCTCTTTTCTGATGCTGAATTTTATGGGAATTTTTAATATTTATTCAAGAGTTGAAATTTCTGGGTTGTATTGGGGACTCGGTACTTCGATCAGATTGTCTAATTTTGTCTGTATGTTTTCCGGATGATTATTGAATATGTTAAAAAGTTCGACCGGATATAAATACCCAATTTTTCCCCTGCCGGAAAATTTCCAAGTGTTGGATTTTTCCGAGGTTTAAAGACGTTCTAAGTAGTGCAAGTAACGCGATGGTCCCTCTAGAAGACAACAAACCTTAACTCGATTATGTGACCGTCTTGAACTGTCCTTTGAACCTTCGGGTTTGGGGCAGTACGGCGTGCCACATGTGAGGCGTTGGCTTGACCCTTCTACGGCTGGACTGTTGGTACTGAGGCACGAACTGAATGTTTTTAGACTTGTTTCATGTGTTGATCTGTATCGGGAAAACTTGGGTGTTTGAATGTTCGATCGGAAAGTTTAACATTTTCTAATTATCTGGAATGAGATACAATAATTGGAATTCACAAATAGTTATGAGATAACTGAATGAATGTTATAAATCTAGCAATTTAGTCTCACTTGATCGGTTGCTACGGAATTTTGATGCGATCAAAAGTCCGTTGCAATCACGTAGCGTACGCGGATACTCGCCGGGTAAACTTAATAGACAGCTTCACTCCATAGCCTCGACCAAGTGACTGTAGGAGAACCCCGTCGTCGAAAGCATCCATCTGGGTACTCGCGGCAGCGGTGTTCCGCCTTGGTGCACTTCGTCAACGGTATCGGGGGTGCGGCCGTCTACTAAAGTTTGCGACGAGCATTCGATCAGGATGTCGGGAATCTTGTTGAATTGCCCGACTTGATATTGAAAAGTGTTTTCGATAATGGGACTAAAATGCGGGGTTTATAATTGTTAGGCATGCGATGTCTAAGAAATTCATTTGGTCAGGCATGTGATGTCTGAGGTGGTTGCGGATTCCAACTGTTGTAGTTTTACACTTTCTTTTCTGTGACCGTAAGTGTAATATGTGATATCGCCGGTTTCGTTGCTATATGTCAACGACAATTGGGATGCGCATGTTTACTTACGTTGATGACATGTGATGTTATGTGTTGCTGGATATGTTATATTGGATCGTCGTGTTTGAATAGCCGGGTGTTTTTATGTGAGATGAGTGTTTTTCATTTTCATTCATGTAAAAACTTGTATGTAATATTCTTTTATTGGGGCACTTCCAGGTTGCGGAAGATATCACCCTTTGTATATTTTTTACTTTTCTGCACTAGGATAGACCCAAGGAGGGGAGCACAAGTAACCGGGTTCTAGGGTCCAGTGGGAGATCAACTCGAGGAGTCGAGTCCGGGTCTCCTAACTCTAGAATTGGTAGGGTTGCTTGCCGCTCTCGTAGGGGTCTAGGGGTGTGGGTTTGGCTATTCATCGCGACCGTGGAATCCGGGTTTTATACTGGCTCGCATAAAAAAACACGGACGTCCTAGTATATCCAATATTTCATATGTTTCTTCTGCTGCGATATCTGTGATGTGATCATGTGATGTTCTGTGATAGATACTGTATATAGTATATATGATATATTATATAGGCGTTACTTATGTTTTACACCCGCGCTAGCCCTGCCCCGCTCTGCCGTTAGTTACCTAACCTAACGGTGCACGAGGGGACATCGAGGCGAATGCGGATGGCATAAGTGTACGTCGTATTTATCTGTGATGTTTAGGTACTTAAATGATGGGATTTCATTAATGTGATTAATGAAATAAAAGAAACCTAAAGATGTTGTAGAATCGAATTTCAAAAATAAAACAGATAGCTACAGTTCTTGCTTTGCACAGCGGTATATATGATATATCCTGCACCTTATTCGATAAGGAAAGGACCGAGATCCCTTCACCGGGAGTGACTCCTTTAGCAATAACTGGCAGATGCTACACACTCGGTTTGTATTTTGATTGCTTTTAAGAGTTTTTGCTTTGCACAGTGATATATATGATTGTTCCCCTCCGAACGGCGGCCGGGACGTCGGGACGTCCGAATGCCTGGGGTTCGGGGCAGATGCTAATTGGTGCTATCCGTCTACCCCTCCGAAGATGCCAAGTTGATTTATGGCACCATGTATCGAAGGTTTAGACGGATGCGTCCGATGTAGCAGACTTCGTCAGATTCCCCCTCATTTGAGGGGTTTTTGATTGTGGGGACGCTCTTCCCTGCAGGCGCAAGCCCCTGCAGTTAATTACGCTACCGCGTTGCGGTAACAACTTTCTCCTTCTCCAGATGGTCACTTCGTGTCGTGGGTGTTTGTTTTGTTGCCCGTGGATTGTTTACGGAGACTGAGTTATGTCGTCGCCCGTAGGGCGTGGACTAGTCCAAATCCGCATTATCTTAGATTTGGGTTTGGGGGTTTGGTTTGAGGATACGTCAGCCATACTTGAGGCTAAGATCAACTCAAACGTTTGTTAAGGATACGTTAGTCTAACTTTGTGACTAAGATCAACTTAACGGGATCGTTTAGATCCGACAGAAGAGTGTTTGGACTCTAATGTTCCAGTTTAGGGACGTAGTGGTCCATCGTATGTATGGCCATCGGGACTCATCACCTCTCTGACGACGTTGAAAGATTACAACGACGGATGTCAGAGGAGTTCAGAGATGTACCCTCGAGCCGGAGTTAATTTAGGGGATTCGTAGTCCAATCTGTTTGAAGGTTTAAGGACGCGTTAGCCATTTTTGGAGGCTAAGATCAACTTAAACGGGACCGTTTAGATCCGACAAAAGAGCATATGGAGGGCCCTATTGTTCTAGTTTAGGGACGTTGCGGTCCATGGGTAGTTTAAGGACGTTGCGGTCCGTGGGTAGTTTAAGGACATTGCGGTCCGTGAGTAGTTTAAAGACATTGCGGTCCATGGGTAGTTTAAAGACATTGCGGTCCACGGGTAGTTTAAGGACGTTGCGGTCCGTGGGTAGTTTAAGGACATTGCGGTCCAGTATTTGCTCTGGATGCTTCACACGGGTTCACTGCCGTGCTTGGCGAGGACCAGGCTCCGCTCTGGACGTTTTCCACGGGGTCAAAGAGTGACGTTATCCGCGTTCCACGTAACCAGGAAGTTTGCACTAGATGCTTCACACGGGTTCACTGCCGCGTTAGGCGAGGACTAGGCTCCGCTCTGGATGCTTCGCACGGGTTCACTGCCATGCTCTGCGAGGACCAGGATCCGCTCTGGACGTTTTCCACGGGGTCAAAGAGTGACGTTATCCGCGTTCCACGTAACCAGGAAATTTGCATTAGGCATGGGTTTAAGGACCCCACAGTCCATATCATGAGTGGCCGTCGGGACCCGTCACCTCTTTGAAGACATTGAGGGATTACAATGCCAAGTTTCAAAGGAGTGAAGAGATGTACCCTAGAACCGGAATGGATTTAATAGTCCCTGACCCAATTTGGGGTCGAGACTGATTAATTATGTTATGAGCCCATTAGCCCAGTTAATCACAAATTGAGGACTTATGGCCAGCTTGGGCTAAGTCCAGTCGGGTCTGAAACATTGACTTTTTGCTGATCCATTGAAGGAGAGGCTTTGCCTCTATCCATTTAGCCAATTGGGCCAAAGCCTAGTGTTAAACACTATAGAGCAATCAGTGTTGAACACTGGGAATGCGGTTAACAAGTTAGTGTTTAACACTAAGAAATAATTGGTGTTAAACACCAGCAATAAGGCTTCTCAAATTAGTGTTAAACACTAAAACAGATCAGTGTTGAACACTGCAAATGAAGATCTCAGATTAGTATTTAAACACTAAGGTAATCAGTGTTGAACACTGCAGATAAAGCTTTTTAATTAGTGTTGAACACTAAGGCCCAACAATATTTTAACACTGAGTGCGAGAGTTTCAATTTAGTGTTAAACACTAAGACAAGAGGGGTCACGTGGCAGCACGTGAGAGCGCCCTTCCTCCATTTGTTCTGCTGAAATTACTGCATCTTTTGATAGCATCACGTGTCAGCACGTGATGGGCATTCAAATGCCTATGCGTTAAGGCTTCTGCTGAAAGTCACGTGGGTCACGTGGGGTGCTGCCTCAAGGGGGTTTTCTGTAGGGCTTTTGAGGGGGGGTCACGTGGTGACACGTGACCCTGCCTTAATGTGGTTTTTTCAGAGGATTTGTTACTCCTTTTTTCAGGAATTAAATTCCGGAGACTTTTTAATTTCAGAGGAATTAAATCCTTCTTTCTTTTGAAGACTTGTATTCTGGGATAGAGTTTAACTCTGAATTTTCTGCGGGAGTTAAATTCCCCGTTTATGTGAAGGGCTGAATAGGGTTGAACCCTAATAAAATTTTTGAGGAAATGATGATCGTTGTTTCAACAGAACTAAGTTCTTTAATTAGGGTTAAACCCTGTTTCTCTTTTTTTTTTGTTTTGAAGGAATTAAATTCCCATGATACAGGGTCTAGCCCCACTTTTATTTTGGAGGAATTAAATTCCTATAGTTCTGTGAGAATTAAATTCTCAAGTTTGCACTCCTTCTCTATGTTTTGGATCTGCATGGCAGGATCTCAACCCATTGAGAATTAAATTCTCAACCTTAAGGGGAGATGTGCACTTTGCAGATCCTCTATCAAAGAGAGAAGAAATAAGTTCTTCTGCTTTTATATTATCAGAGTTAAACTCTGTTGAGAATTAAATTCTGCTTCTTTCAAAATGCCTTCCCTTTCTTACTTAGGGTTTTTTGCAGAAGATCTGAGTCTTTTCGAAGTATCAAAGCTCTTCTCCTTTTCTCTTTTCTTCTCTGCGCATGTATATCTCTTTTTTTTGTGTCCCTTGGCTCCTATTTATAGGAGAAGCAGCCGAATCAATCAGTCTTTTGTGAATCTTCATTGAGAGATTTGATTTGCGTCCATCATTCATTTTGGGCCTTTGGATTATTAGGTGAATTTTATTCACCATTGGATCTTAAATCCAGAGATTCTCCTTTGTTATTTTGGTTAGATTTAAGGGGAAAATCTTTCCAAACCCGAGATTTTCCATAGATAGATGATATTTAATCATCTCTGAATCTTTAATTTGATTGGTCCCAAATAATTACTTTCCTTTGAAAAGATTCGAATTTCCTTCAGAATTTAATTCTGTCGTCAAAAATGGGCTTTGAAAGCCGGTCACGTGGGACCACGTGACCCATGGTCACGTGTGAGCACGTGACCCCCTTTGGAATGAGCCTTCTGCGCTCCGTCTTCTGATTGCTGCTTAAACATCACGTGCTACCACGCGACCCCTGGTCACGTGTAAGCACGTGACCCTTGTTTGAACTCTCTTTCTTTGGTTCAACGGGAGAACGGGTCTGCTGTCTTGAACGTCACGTGTCAACACGTGACTCTGGTCACGTGAGAGCACGTGACCTTTTCTGAAGCTCTTTTCCTTGACTTGATCAGGGAACCAATGTGCGTCTTTGCTGCTTGAATTTAAATGTCACGTGCCGACACGTGACCTTGATCACGTGGGAGCACGTGACCCTTCCTGAAGCCCCCTTTTCTTCGACTTAGTCAGGGGACTGAACTTGCTTGAATGATGCGTTCAGGTGTCACGTGCGAACACGTGACCGCTAGTCACGTGTAAGCACGTGACCCTCTTCTGAAGCTTTTCACAGAAACTTCCTGATTTTAAATCAGGAAACAAATGCCCCCACAGCGTTGTTCTCACGTGTCTGCACGTGAGTGCAACGCTGTCACCTCTTGTGACCGTTGGATTCCTCTAGGGACCTGGGGAGACGAAGCGTTTTCATTGTCTTCTATAAATACCGCTGTCTCTTCATAGGAGCCTTCACTTTGTTCATCTTCTTCTTCTGAGAACTTTTTCGTTGAGAATTTAATTCTCGCTTTCAGAGCTTAGTTCTCTGTTTTAAGATTTTCCAGAGTTTAACTCTGTTCGAAAAGGGCCCTTTTTCCTCAGGTAATGGTAGTCGAAGCACCTTTGTTTTGACAGACCTCTCTGGATTTAAAATCCAGATCGAGGGTTTCCCGAAGAACTCATTTTTCTCCAAGTATTTTAACCAAAATATGAGACCACTTGACTTCCCGTAGTAGATCACTTAGGGTTCAGATGATCCCTTAAGGAGACGGTGATGGTGGTTCAAACCCATGGAATTTAATTCCATTCAAAATGTTTCTGGGAATTTAATTCCCTTTCCTTAATAAGGAATTAAATTCCAATGAAGAACTCGATTTCTTCACACAGAGCATCTCTGGGGTCTCTCGGCTCGAGGCGATTCTTCTGCCATTAATGCAATGGGGATTTTGTAATAATTCTCGTGACTTTTATTTCAGGTATTATGGATGCCCATCTGTATCGTCTTGACGAGATCATCTCGTACGGGAATATTCGTGCGCTGGGCCGCAGTCAGAACCAGGAGTTCACTAATGCTCAGTGTGCCGAGATCATGGGCCGCTTCGACGAGTACAATCATCGGCTACTTCCCCGTCGCTCTTCTCTTCTGAGGCTGATCGTGCTGGCGATCCGGGAGGCACTTCCTCTCTTTTGTGCCGGCATACCGCTCGGGGACTTGGACATTGCTGAGGATAAGGTGCATTCGGTGTACCTTATGGGCTTGATTTCCAAGAGAAGGCGGGATGATCTCATTGATCTCCTTCATCAAATTTTTCAGCAATCAGCTATACTGGGCGCCTACCGGAGGGAAGAGGACATCCGCGGAGACCCCGATGCCTGTGACCGTGAGAGAAAGCATACTCGGGAGGTCCGAAATGCTTGGAAGATCTTGAATAAAGTCAATTCCGAGTTTCTCAACCCGTGCCCCGTGTCTGAAGCCTTACCATTGTAAAAGTTTTTCTTTTATTTTGTATCGCCTTCTTGCAGTCTGGATGATAAGCTTTGTTATGTCTCTGTGTGTTCGCATACTTTTCCTCTGAAATCTTATTATTCTGTCACTATTGTCGTTTGTACTTTAATATGCAGGGTATCACTCCATATTCTTTCCTTTAAACGCACATTAGGTTTGGGTCTCACGTGTTCTACACGTGAGATCTTCTGATGGGACTGTTCACAAAACTTTCCATGCCGCATTTTTAGCGCGCATTATCAGATGCATAAAAGGAGCCTTGGAAATAGTTATTTCTCCTTGATTTTCGATGCCTTTCCCTTTTTGGGCCTTGGAAACATCTTTCGCATGCAAGATTTTCCGCGCATAGCACTTAATGCACTTCTTTATATTCTTGAGGTCATAGCCCATTTTCTCTTCACAGAGAAACTCATTCCCATATCGACGTGATTTAATTTGAGGAGTATCTGAACGCTATGGCCTGTAACCGCCCACACGCTCGTCGACAGCCATGGGAAGTGCCTGTCGAGGAGATGATCCCTCGCTTTGCCGCTCGGTTGGTGGATCCCCTCCTTACCGACAACGAATGCGACTCAGCCATACATGAACTCTCGATCCGCAGGGGGTCTCCTCTCCCGATGGGTTCTCTCTGGCTCCGGATGATCCTCACGGCCGTGCTTGCCGACATCCTCCCTCACCCAGCAGAGATGACCCTGGCGATGCTTGACGCGGCGGAAGAGAAGCTCGAGGGTTTTCATGAAGCG
The DNA here is from genome assembly GCA_030015575.1 of Agapanthus africanus. Lineage (NCBI taxonomy): Eukaryota > Viridiplantae > Streptophyta > Magnoliopsida > Asparagales > Amaryllidaceae > Agapanthus > Agapanthus africanus. Next base: position 11,357,931 of record CM057343.1, on the reverse strand, counting down.
TGCCTGATCACTCAGGCTTTGAAGGATTGCTCAATCCATCTGCTGGGCCAGATCAAGGCCCGGCGAGCTATTATGTCCGCTTTCGCGGACGAACACGGCGCCAATCGATGGGGAGCGACTCCTCGTGAGAACCGTCGCTTCGATGTGCTGGAGGAAGCGGAGAGAGAGATGGAGAATTTTGTCCTTTGCTTCACTAACCCTTGTGCCATTGATCCTGTGTTTGGCGATCTTTTCCGTTAGAGTGGGACATTCCCCCCCCTTTTTTTTATAACTTGGTCTCCCCTTTTTGCATGCTTTATTTTGAACTTCTATGTAGGCTTGGTACTCGTGTGTATGTTTCCGCTTGCATGAATAAACTTTGTGTTCCTTTTTGTGAAAACTTTCTTCAATTACCAATACTGTTGTCATATTGTGTGCGAATCAACGCCTTGAATTTTATCTCTCAGGTGATATGAACTTGTTTCAGACCGATTAGTGCTGGCAACGGAAAGCTCATTCATATGATGAGCCAATCTCACAGCCAGGGCCAATATGAGTTGTGGCGGGTGCTTCAGGAGTCTATCAAAGAGGTGGTGGCTCTTGATAAAGCCGCCACGTTTACTCGCGAGAGAGTTGAGGCTCACAAGGCCACTGAAAAGGAGCTTGAAGCCCGGCTCGCTTCATATCAGGCCCAGCAAGCTCAGGCGGAGGCTCGTCTTCTGGAGATCTTGCGTCATGAAGCCGTGGCTCAGCAAAAGCAGGATGAGCTGACCAAGTTGCTGAATCGCCCGCCGGCCTGAAACATTTGTATCTTTTTCTTCCTTTTTGTACATACTCATGGATGAGAGTATTTTCTTTTTGTTCCTTCCATAAATTGTACTTTGTACCCGTTTTGGTTTATGAATAAAAGATACATTTTTCTTGCCAATGATGTGTCTCCTTTTCATTGAATGCATTCTGCGGATATTCTATCTTAATCTTCTTGCAGGACGGCCGTGGCTTAGGATTCAGGGTTAGGATCTGTTTCCTAAGGCTTTTGCTTTTTACGAGCCACAAGGGTCTCATAAAGAGTTTTTCTCCCTACAGGTCAAGAGGATCCCATAGGTGTGAGTTCTTCTTAAGAATCGTGAGGATTCTTAAAAGGGTTTTCCCTTGAGAGTCGTAAGGATCCCACAAGAGAGTTTTTCTTCCTTACAGGTCGTGAGGGCCTGCAAGTGTTGGATGTGATCATCCTTATCCGCGTTTCACGGAGTCAGGGATCTTTCGAGGTATCGTAGTTTAAAGACGTCGCGGTCAAGGTTAAGGACCTCATAGTCCGTGGATTTAAGGACTCCACAGTCCGATGTTAGTTTTAAGACATCACGGTCAAGGTTAAGGACCTCATAGTCCGTGGATTTAGGGACTCCACAGTCCGGTGTTTGGTTGCAGGGACCCGCCACCTCTTTGAAGACGTTGAGGAATTACAACGCCAGGTATCAAAGGAGTGAAGAGATGTACCCTTAAACCAAGGCGAAATCCGTAGGGAATCGGGGGGATTGATCGTTAGTTTTAAGACATCACGGTCGAGGTTAAGGACGTCATAGTCCGTGGATTTTAAGGACTCCACAGTCCGGTGTTTGCTCTGGATGCTTCACACGGGTTCACTGCCGTGCTTGGCGAGGACCAGGCTCCGCTCTGGACGTTTTCCACGGGGTCAAAGAATGACGTTATCCGCGTTCCACGTGACCAGGAAGTTTGCACTAGATGCTTCACACGGGTTCACTGCCGCGTTAGGCGAGGACTAGGCTCCGCTCTGGATGCTTCACATGGGCTCACTGCCATGCTCTGCGAGGACCAGGATCCGCTCTGGACGTTTTCCACGGGGTCAAAGAGTGACGTTATCCGCTTTCCACGTAACCAGGAAGTTTGCACTAGATGCTTCACACGGGTTCACTGCCGCGTTAGGCGAGGACTAGGCTCCGCTCTGGATGCTTCGCATGGGTTCACTGCCATGCTCTGCGAGGACCAGGATCCGCTCTGGACGTTTTCCACGGGGTCAAAGAGTGACGTTATCCGCTTTCCACGTAACCAGGAAGTTTGCACTAGATGCTTCACACGGGTTCACTGCCGCGTTAGGCGAGGACTAGGCTCCGCTCTGGATGCTTCGCATGGGTTCACTGCCATGCTCTGCGAGGACCAGGATCCGCTCTGGACGTTTTCCACGGGGTCAAAGAGTGACGTTATCCGCTTTTCACGTAACCAGGAAGTTTGCACTAGATGCTTCACACGGGTTCACTGCCGCGTTAGGCGAGGACTAGGCTCCGCTCTGGATGCTTCGCATGGGTTCACTGCCATGCTCTGCGAGGACCAGGATCCGCTCTGGACGTTTTCCACGGGGTCAAAGAGTGACGTTATCCGCTTTTCACGTAACCAGGAAGTTTGCACTAGATGCTTCACACGGGTTCACTGCCGCGTTAGGCGAGGACTAGGCTCCGCTCTGGATGCTTCGCATGGGTTCACTGCCATGCTCTGCGAGGACCAGGATCCGCTCTGGACATTTTCCACGGGGTCAAAGAGTGACGTTATCCGCTTTTCACGTAACCAGGAAGTTTGCACTAGATGCTTCACACGGGTTCACTGCCGCGTTAGGCGAGGACTAGGCTCCGCTCTGGATGCTTCGCATGGGTTCACTGCCATGCTCTGCGAGGACCAGGATCCGCTCTGGACGTTTTCCACGGGGTCAAAGAGTGACGTTATCCGCTTTTCACGTAACCAGGAAGTTTGCACTAGATGCTTCACACGGGTTCACTGCCGCGTTAGGCGAGGACTAGGCTCCGCTCTGGATGCTTCGCATGGGTTCACTGCCATGCTCTGCGAGGACCAGGATCCGCTCTGGACGTTTTCCACGGGGTCAAAGAGTGACGTTATCCGCTTTTCACGTAACCAGGAAGTTTGCACTAGATGCTTCACACGGGTTCACTGCCGCGTTAGGCGAGGACTAGGCTCCGCTCTGGATGCTTCGCATGGGTTCACTGCCATGCTCTGCGAGGACCAGGATCCGCTCTGGACGTTTTCCACGGGGTCAAAGAGTGACGTTATCCGCTTTTCACGTAACCAGGAAGTTTGCACTAGATGCTTCACACGGGTTCACTGCCGCGTTAGGCGAGGACTAGGCTCCGCTCTGGATGCTTCGCATGGGTTCACTGCCATGCTCTGCGAGGACCAGGATCCGCTCTGGACGTTTTCCACGGGGTCAAAGAGTGACGTTATCCGCTTTTCACGTAACCAGGAAGTTTGCACTAGATGCTTCACACGGGTTCACTGCCGCGTTAGGCGAGGACTAGGCTCCGCTCTGGATGCTTCGCATGGGTTCACTGCCATGCTCTGCGAGGACCAGGATCTGCTCTGGACGTTTTCCACGGGGTCAAAGAGTGACGTTATCCGCTTTTCACGTAACCAGGAAGTTTGCACTAGATGCTTCACACGGGTTCACTGCCGCGTTAGGCGAGGACTAGGCTCCGCTCTGGATGCTTCGCATGGGTTCACTGCCATGCTCTGCGAGGACCAGGATCCGCTCTGGACGTTTTCCACGGGGTCAAAGAGTGACGTTATCCGCTTTTCACGTAACCAGGAAGTTTGCACTAGATGCTTCACACGGGTTCACTGCCGCGTTAGGCGAGGACTAGGCTCCGCTCTGGATGCTTCGCATGGGTTCACTGCCATGCTCTGCGAGGACCAGGATCCGCTCTGGACGTTTTCCACGGGGTCAAAGAGTGACGTTATCCGCGTTCCACGTAACCAGGAAGTTTGCACTAGATGCTTCACACGGGTTCACTGCCGCGTTAGGCGAGGACTAGGCTCCGCTCTGGATGCTTCGCATGGGTTCACTGCCATGCTCTGCGAGGACCAGGATCCGCTCTGGACGTTTTCCACGGGGTCAAAGAGTGACGTTATCCGCGTTCCACATAACCAGGAAGTTTGCACTAGATGCTTCACACGGGTTCACTGCCGCGTTAGGCGAGGACTAGGCTCCGCTCTGGATGCTTCGCATGGGTTCACTGCCATGCTCTGCGAGGACCAGGATCCGCTCTGGACGTTTTCCACGGGGTCAAAGAGTGACATTATCCGCGTTCCACGTGACCAGGAATTTTGTTGATTGTATCCGCATTTCACGGGATGGAGGTTTGACTCCTGGTGACGTGTACATCACCGAGTCATGGAACTGTGGGTTGTCGCTTGTGACCCGTCGAGACTTGGATTCTTCTTCTGATGAACCCTGGGGGAGAAGTATGATCCCTTCTTTGTTTACGCCCTTGGACTGTGTACAGGGTGCGATGGAATATCACCTGTAGGGCATAAATTTTATTTTTATTTTATTTCTTTTTCCGCGATGCTCTATCATTTCAGCTTTTATATCGCGAAAGTCGCGACTGCCCAATCATTTCGGCTATTTTTCGCGGTGCCCGATCATTTCGGCTATTTATTTATTTTCTGCTCGCTGCTCTTTATTGCGAGTTGCCCCATCATTTCGGCTATTTTTCATGCCTTCATTTCTACTTGCTGCTTTTTATTGCAAGTTGCCCCATCATTTCGGCTATTTTGTAGGCATGTGTGGCTTGCTAGCTTTTCGTTACAAGCCTGGATTTTAAGCACTGATCTCGGCATCAGTACCGCTACAACTGGAATGTTGCCAGGAGCGAATCATCATTTGCCTTTGTCGATAATGAACAAAGGTGGCTCAGCAAACAGGGTTAAGGGTCCTGTTAACCAAGGCTTTTGACTTCATGAGCCGTAGAGGTCTCACAAAGGTATTTCTCCCTACAAGTCGTGAGGATCTTGCAGGTGTCTTTTCTCCTTAGGGGTCGTGAGGATTCCTAAGTGTATGTTCCTCTGTAAGTCGTAAGGATCCTACAAGAGGGTTTTCTCCTTATGGGTCGAGAGGACCTACAAGGGTTGGACTTTGCTGGGGAAATGTTTATTCGCGTCCGTGGATTGTATACAAGGGTCAGTATTGAGCCTCTTGTAGGGCAATATCGGAGGTTGTGGAGGATTTGCTTAAGAACAGGTTCAGGTTTCTGTAACTTAAGACTTTCAAATCTCATGAGCCGTGAGGGTCCCATAAGAGAATTCTCCTTACGAGTCGTGAGGATCTCGTAAGTGTATTTTCTCCTTAGGAATCGTGAGGATCCCTAAGTGTGCTGCTCCTTTGTGAGTCGTAAGGATCTCACGCAGGTGGTTTCTCCTTACAGGGTCGAGAGGACTCTGTAAGTGTCCTTTAACGAGGTTGCGCCCTTTCGGGTTTTCACAAACACTCGCCGGTAGTCCTGCTGTTTTTACTCACGGAGCCCTTTCGGGTTTTCATCCGTGCCCATTTTGCTTATGGACATACCGTTTTTTTTTTATTTATATCATTTTTACTCTTCTCTTTTCTTTTTTTTTTACAAGGTCGCGCCCTTTCGGGTTTTCACGAACACTTGCCGGCAGCCCTGCTGTTTTTACTCACGGAGCCCTTTTCGGGTTTTCATCCGTGCCCATTTTGCTTATGGACATACCGTTTTTTTTTTTTTTTTTTTTTTTTTTTTTTTTTATCCATCTCGTCAACCTAAGGACGTTGCGGTGGTAGTTTAGGGACGTTTCGGTCCGTCGATAGTTTAAAGACGTTTCGGTCCGCTGTTAGTTTAAGGACGTTTCGGTCCGTTGTTAGTTTAAGGACGTTTCGGTCCGGCATTAGTTTAGGGACGTTTCGGTCCGCTGTTAGTTTAAGGACGTTTCGGTCCGTGGGTAGTTTAAGGACATTGCGGTCCATTGATAGTTTAAGGATGTTTCGGTCCGACGATAGTTTAAGGACGTTTCGGTCCGTCGATATAGGAAGGCCGGCTGCTGCTTGTAAAGTCTGAGCTTAGGAAGATAGCGAGCGGACATAGTCGTCGTCATCCATCATTGACCTAGGCTGCAGCTTATTAAGCATGGTATTTCTTCAAGAAGCGGCCGTTTACTGGCCTGAAAGGCCTTTCACCGTGCATGTCCATGAGTAGGTAGGCTCCACCCTGGTAGACCTTGTCTATGATGTACGGGCCTTCATAGTTTGGCTCAAATTTTCCCCGCTTGGCGCGATTGGGGATCATAGGTCTTTTGACCACTAGTACGAGTTCGCCTGGGCGGAATGTCCTCGGCCTGGTCAATCTTTCGTAAGAGCGCGTCATCTTTGCTTTGTAGGCTTCTAGATGTTGTTGCGCTATGAGCCGGGTTTCATCGAGGGCGTCAAGCTCCTCAAGCCGAAGGTGAGCATTTTCTTCGTTCGTCAGCTCGTGGTGGACTGCTACTCGCAGAGAGGGTAACTCTATCTCGAGGGGGAGAACTGCTTCCGTCCCAAATACCAACGCGTACGGCGTTGTGTTCGTGGCCGTCTTGAATGTAGTTCGATAAGCCCAGAGGGCTCCTTGCAGCCTTTCGTGCCAGTCTCTCTTATTCCTGGAGACGGTCTTTTTCATGATCTTCGTCAAGGTCTTATTGAAAGCCTCGGCCAGACCGTTAGCTCGTGGGTTGTAAACTGAAGAATATCTCCAGTCTATATTGTGCTGCTGTGCGAAGCGGCTAATCTTATGGCTTCGGTAGGCCGGCCCATTATCGGAGATAATCCGTCGCGGGGTTCCGAACCGATAGATGACGTGTGTTTTGAAGAAATGGAGAATGTTCTCCGTCTTCACTTCCCTCAGTGGTACCGCTTCTGCCCATTTGGAGAAGTAATCAGTTGTCGCCAGGATAAAACGATGTCCCCGGGCTGATGCCGGCTCTATGGGGCCGACTATGTCAGTCCCCCACATTTCGAATGGCCAGCTGGCCACCGTTGGGTGTAGTGGATTCGGATGTTGGTGGATGAAGTCTCCATGGATCTGGCATGAGTGGCATTGCTTTGCATACTCGAGGCAGTCCTGGATCATCGTGGGCCAGTAGTAACCCATCCGTTTAATTTTTAACTTCATCTTTGGGCCTGCTTGGTGAGAACCGCAAAGTCCGTCGTGAACTTCTCGAACGACTCGTTCCGCTTCGTCAGGTCCCAAGCATCTCAGCCATAGAAAATCAAACGATCTCTTGTACAGGGTATCGTTGACGAAAGCGAAGGATAGAGCTCGTTTCATAAGCTGATGCCTTGAGGACGCCTCTTCGGGCATTCGGTGGGACTTAAAGTAGTCTATGAAGACTTCCCTCCAGTCCTCAGCCTTCTCACGGTCTTTTATTTGTAGGGTCGCTTGCTGAATCGCTCCCTTTTCTTTATATAATTCCGGAGGTATTTCTGCCGGGGCGAGCACTCGACGGCTTTGTACCACGATTCTGACGTCATCGAGGTTCTCGTCAGCCAGTTCTTTAGCGAGTTTGGCCAACGCGTCTGCTTTGCTGTTTTCCGCGCGCGGTATGTTCTCTAGAATATAGGAGGGGATCTGGGCCAACAGTTGTCGCACCTTTACGCCGTATTTCACCAATTCTGGTTTGCATGTTTGGTAGTCACCATTTATTTGGCTAACGACCAGCTGAGAATCCCCGTATATGTGGAGGTCTTCAATTCCCATGTTGATGGCGATTTCGAGGCCTGCTATCAGAGCTTCGTATTCGGCTTCATTGTTTGTCCTTGACTCTGTTAAGGAGAAGGCGAAGCGCATTATCCCTCCTTGTGGAGTTACAAAGATAAGGCCTATCCCCGATTTGATGATCGGGTTACCCTGTTTCTGTTTCTTTGTGGAGGACGCTCCATCGAAATAGAGTTCCCATCGTGTGCTTCCACCGCCAATTGCATCAAATGCATGCTCGTCCGGCAAATCACAGTTTAGAGGAGAGTCGGCCGGTATCGGGTGCTCAGCGAGGAAGTCGGCAATGGCCTGGCCCTTTACTGCCTTGAGGGGTTGATATGTTATCGAAAACTCCATCAAGAGTAGGGCCCATTTAGCGAGTCGTCCCGTCAATATAGCCTTTGACATCAGGTATTTAAGGGGATCCACCTTTGAAATGAGACGGACTTCATGCGCCAACGCATAGTGCCTGAACTTCGTTACTGCAAAGATTAATGCCAAGCAATGCTTTTCAATGGGCGAGTAATTGCTTTCTGCCCCCAGTAGCACTCGACTTAAGTAGTAAAGTGCTCTTTCTTTCCCCTGGTCATTCTCTTGTGCCCATAATGCGCCCAAGGAACCTTCGAGGGCGGTTGTATAAAGAATGAGGGGTTTTCCCTTGACCGGCGCAGCTAATACCGGCGGGTTCTGCAGGTACTGCTTGATCTCGTCTAGTGCGCCTTGGCATTTTTGATCCCAGACGAATGGGGTTCCCTTCTTCATCAGGTGACTGTAAGGTCGGCATTTGCCTGAAAGATTTGCGATAAATCGCCGGATGTATGCGAGCTTCCCTTGGAGAGACCGCAACTGTTTGAGGGTTCTTGGCGGGGGCATTTCCATAATCGCTTTAATCTTTGACGGATCTATTTCAATACCTCGGTGTCGAACGATGAATCCCAGGAATTTACCCGAGGAGACTCCAAACGCGCATTTGAGGGGATTCATTTTCAAATTGTATTGCCGAAGGCGTTGAAATACGGTTTCGAGATGCTTTAAATGCTCTTCGTATGACATGCTCTTCACTACGAGGTCATCGATATAGCATTCGACGATGTCGTGTATGAGATCGTCGAAGATTTTTGTCATGGCCCTTTGGTAGGTGGCGCCAGCGTTCTTTAGGCCAAAGGGCATAACCCTGTAGCAGAATACACCCAAAGGGGTCCGGAAAGCGGTGTGCTTCTGGTCTTCGGGATGCATTTTTATCTGATTGTATCCTGAAGAACCATCCATAAAGGAGAAGATCTCGTGAGTAGACGTGTTATCTATCATTAGCTCGGTTACCGGCACCGGGAAATCGTCCTTTGGGCATGCTTTATTGAGATCCCTGAAATCCACGCATATGCGCACCGTTCCATTCTTCTTCATTACCGGGACGATATTGGCGATCCAATCGGGGTATTGGACTTCTTGGATAAATCCGGAATCGATCAACTTCTTGACTTCGGCGTTGATGCTCATCTCCAGCTCAAGTCGCATCCTCCTTGGCGCCTGCTTGACTGGCTTGATATCCGGGGATATTGCTAATCTATGCACTGCAATCTCCGGATCCAATCCTGGCATCTCGGAGTAGTTCCACGCGAAGCAGTCTTTATGCCGTAGGAGCACGTTCTTTAACGCGGCCACCTTTTCCTCGGATAACAGCTCGCTGACAAATGTCGGCCGCGGGTCGTCTGCCGATCCCAGCTCGATCTTCTTGAGGTTATCTGCGGTAGTATGTATACCGTCTTCCAGTTCTTTCGGAGCGGGCGGAAATTCCGAGATCAACTCGTCATCGCTGTTCTCGAAGCACCGGGGAAGGTCATCTTCGTTCTCGGGCTCTTCTTTTAATATCGTAATCATATAACAGGTGCGAACTCGCTCCCAAGACTGAGGCGGATCCGGTTCTGCTCTTGTGGCTTTAGGCTCGTGCCTTTGCGGCGGCGTTACTTTCCAACCGTCGGATAAAGCGAATCTGCCCCGTCGGTACTGGTCCTCGACCCAGTTCTTGAAGGTGAAGCAATCTTCGGTCGGATGTCCTATGGCTCGGTGATAAGAGCAATAACCCGGATGAGAGACCTTGCTAGCCTGCTCAGGATGCCTAGACTCTGGAAGCGTGATCATCTGATGTTTTAGGGCGAGCTTGAGTAACCTCTCCATCTTGTCTCGGGGGAAGGAGTACGCTCGACTCATCTTCTTCATGAGGGACAAACCCGAGCAGCTTCTTGATTTATTTCCGTCTCTGCGTCGGGCCTTTCGTACAACGGATTGACGAGGATAAGCGTCTTTGTCTTTTGCAGCACGTTGAGATAGACGTTGCGTCCTGGCCTTCTCGTAGATGGCCATTTCGCGGTTGTGATCTTCCCGAATTTTCTGATCCGCTTTCGTGGTAGGCTTGCCCATTCGTCTTTTAAACAACGGGTTTGGCTCTTCGATCGCGGGGTTTAGTTTTGATGAGGGATTGGTCTCTCCTGACGTGGCGCCTTCTTCTTCATCAAAGGTATATATGGCGTAGCTGCCGTGGGCTCGCTCCTGTTTTCCCGTTCTCGCGTACCCAAGCCCAAGTGTTTCTATTTTTCCGTTGGGCAATTTGCGTTGGGTCCCAGGGACATCCCAAATCCTGTTGTAGAACCGAGCCTGCCGCACAGTCTGTTTTAAGGGTACTCCTTGGCGCTTCAATAACTTCTTCAATCCATTTGTATAGTATCTAGGCAGACGAATGGGTTGGAGCCTGTCAAGTGTAACATCCACGCCGTGCCAGATCTCTTTCTCCACCTTCGACTCTGAGGATTGATAGAATAGGATCACCTTTTCACCCCTTCGCTTGGGAGGGACGTAAAATGTTTGCAGGTCCTGCACGCTGTGGGTTTGAAGCGCGTCGAGATCCTTATAGTGTTCTTGCGGTACCATGGTGATTTGCAGACTATGGTCATCGCAAAGGGGTGCCTGTATTGACAGCCGATTGGAGAACACGACGTTAACCTCGTCCTCTGAATCACTCCCGAAGACCGGTACGGGGGTGGGTGCCCCCAGGTTGTTGCGTTGGGATGGCCCCGTATACACTATTTCCTCCTCTTCTTCGGTATCGCTCCCAAAAACGGGAATGGTGGCGGCGGTTTTGTTCTTCGGGTCGCGACACCTTTCTGTATCCTCGAAATCTGGCAAAAAGTATTTCGCATCTTCGTATTTGCGGACTTCGTTCACAGAAAACGGGTTTAACTCGCCTGTTACAGTGTACTCGAAACCATCCTTGAAGTATTTCATACACTGATGTTGTGTAGAAGGGATGATGTTGTACTCGTGTAGCCAGGGACGGCCGAGCAAGGCGTTGTAGCAGGTCTTGGCGTCAATGACATGGAATTTGATGTCTGTGACGAGAAGTCCGAAGCGTAACGTCAGTATTACAGATCCGAGAGTCCGTGACGATTGAGAGTCGAAACCGGAGATAGTAATTTTGTCACGAGCGAGGTGTTGCACACTCATGCAGATTTCCTTCAACATCCGAACATTAAGGAGGTTGACGGAGGATCCATTATCCACTAAGATCTTACCTATCTTGATGTCATGGCAGTATCCAGAGACATATAGGGGACGGTTGTGGTCGCACGTCCCGAGGAGAAGGTCTTCATCACCGAAAGTGACATCGGCTGTATGCACTTCCTCCAGTTCATCCTTCATCCTTTCAGTGGCGAGAACGGCCTGGAATTGTTCAGGTTCTTGCAACGCTTTAATGAGTGAGTCTCGCGCTTCTTTTGATAATAGAAGGGCATCAAGAATGCTAAGCTGAGAGGGTAGTTTCCTTAAGTGCGCGAGGATGTTATAGTCCACCTTACCCTTTTTGGGAGGGTCTTTGTTAGTTAGCTCTTTTATGACCCGGTCATCTAAAGTGATATCTTCAATGACCTTTTCCTTTCCCTTATCTTTTCGGCCGACGGGACCGAGATTCTTCTCCGGGAGCGTGCGGTTGCGCAGCTGGATGTTCTCGCAGGCCTCTGATTCCTCCTTTTTTCCTAGAACGGATTCTGTAAAGAGAGGGCCCAGAGCCATTTCTTCATCAGAGTCGCTCCCGAAGGTGAGAACTTGTGACCCTCTGGCGTCAACCATGTAACAGTTGCCAGTAGTCTTGTTATGTCCTCCGACAGTACCTCTTCGCTCCTGACGGCTCTTGCGTTTCATGCGCTTAAAACGTTGCTGACGAATAACATATCCTCGCCACCATATTTTGAAGGCATCGCACTCCCCCGTGGGGTGTGAGATCTTCCGGTGATATGCGCAATAGTCAGGGTGCCTCTCCGCCCCGTCGTGCGTATTTGCTTCCGAGGGTGGTAGCTTCATCCCCATTGACACGGCTTTGGCAAACCTTTTTCTCGTCTTGAATATCTTCTTGTCTACTTCGGATACGTTTCGCTCTGGAGGAGGTAGTTCAACTCTTCCGTTCAGTCGTCCGTATTTGGCTCTTTCCGGCGTGGTCATTTCACGCTCCTGGTCCGCTTTACATTTTAGACGAATCTTGTCTAGAAAAGCGTCGATCATTTCGTCCGTTGGCCATGGACACTCTGGTACAGGCTCTGCCTTCATCTTCTTAGTGTCGGGAGTTTTCCCATCATCGGTAAACGAGTGGGAGATTACGTTACAACTCGCCACATATCCTTCGGATTCATCCGACGAGCTCTCCCCCTCATCTTCCTCTTGAAAGATATGGTTGAGGAACTCTTGCAGTGTGATAGGAGTTCGCGCCTTTTGATTGTATTCTTCCAGCGCGTCTATTTGCTTCTGTAAGTTCGTGTGCTCGTTTCCAAGCTTCACGGACTTCTTGGATTTCTTCTTCTTTTTCTTCGAAGATTTTGACGGCTGGACGTGAGTATTTCGGCTCTTATCGTTAGTCTTTATAATTGGGCGGGGCTTCAACATCCCTTCGATAATTTGAGGTTCAAGAGGGTCCTTCCATTCGATCGCAGGGCATGCATGGAGGTCTCTCAGCATTCTTTTGGTCTTCGTTGATAGCACGACCTCCCATGGAGCTTCTTCGATAAAGGAGCAGGTTGCCCCCGGTGTATCGGCCTTCTTAGGAGTATGTGGTTGTGGTGGGTTCACCTTCCACTTTTCGGACAGTACAAATTTCCCCTGGAGGTATTGATCTTCGATCCATCCTTTGAAGACAAAGCAATCTTCAATCGGATGACTTACCGTCTGATGATAAGGGCAGTAGTTGGAGTTATTCACCTCGGTGGGGTGTGGTGGTCGCCTTGGATTTGGTAGGTTTATAAGTCTGTTGCGTATTGCCAACTCGAATAACCGCTTCGTCTTGTCTTGTGGGAACGAGTAGGGACGCTTCATTTTCTCATTATAGTACCGGCGTCTTTCCTCCAGTTGATCCGTCGATTTCGGGGCGTTAGGTTGCTGTTGGGCATTCGCGACAAAGGTTGCCCTTCCTTTACCCTTGTCATTCCGAGGTTCCGACTTCGGTGTAGGTGGTCTATGACCCATCTGGTCCATCTGAGCTAACTTGTCGATCAGAGCCTGGAATGTGGTTGGCTTAAAGAACATCATAAACTGGGAGATAGTTGCGTGAGGGTCTAAAGTTCCCACGAACATGCCCACCGCAGGTGCTTCCTCGATGCGCTGCTCACATCTCGACCACAAGTTCCGCCAGCGTATAGCGTACTGGACCCAGGTTTCACCCGGTTTTACCCTGGCGTTAATAAGTGCAGTTATTGGAGTGCGTTCGCTGGCACTTGCAAATCGCTGAGTGAACAACAACTCCATTTCAGCGAACGTTTTGATGGAATCGTTCGGGAGTTCTGAATACCATTCGAACGCTGTTTCTGACAAGCTGCCCACGAATTGGCGAAGCAACAATTTATCGTCACCGCCGGTGTTACCGCATAGGGCCCGAAACTGGGCGACATGTTGATGGGGATTGCCGGTCCCCTTATACACATGGAATTTCGGTATCGTATAGCCTTGCGGGTATTTGATTTGATCGTACCAGCTCGGATACGGCCGCCCGGTTTTCACGGTCTGACCAGCTGCCTCAGTTGCGCGATGAACTCGGATTTGCTGGGCTATGTAGTCAGCCAAGTCAGCCTTAGAGATCGTTTCTTCCTTGGCCGTCGAGAGGGCTGGAGGTGGATTTGACGTCTCTCCTCGGTCGTCCTCCAGAATAATCGGAGGATCTTCAGCTGGCAAGTCTTGCTGGATCATCATTCCTATCACATCTTGAAAGAGAAGGCCCATCCGTTGTATGTTGGCCGCTTGTTCAGCCGCCTCTTTGTCCCTTTTCTCCAGTGTTCGGCGAAGGAATTCAGCGTCGGTTTCTTCCTCCCGGCGTGCGTCTGAGGACGCTTCTGGGCTTTCCTTTGGCCCGGTGAGCGCGGCCATAGCATTCATCATTTCTTGGAGCTTTTGTTGCTGCTCCTGGGATTTTGTTACGGATCGGGTTAGTGGTCGATGGCCTGTAGAAGTGCGGCTCTCCTCCTTTCCAGAGGCCATGTATACAGTGTGGACCATCATGCCCCCAGACTTAGGGCGTCTAGGCCTAGTGTTTTTAGCCGTCGTTGCATGCTGTGGGGTCCTCTCTGGCCTCCTCCTTTTATGAGTCAGTTGATCAACAGCCTTTTGGGGTTTAGCCTGGTGACCAGCTTCAGGTTGGATTTTCAGTTTCTTGTGCTGGCGGGAGAAGTTTGGATCGATGATCGAATCTCGGGCTTGTCGCCAAACCTTATAAATTTTGGAAGACAGCCGTTGAGGAGATCGAGGCTGTTCGGGTTTTGTTTCCACCACCTTTTTTAGTAAGGGAGGAGATTTCTTCAGTACTGCCGTAGGGGAATTCCTTCGCACCTTATTTAGCATTTCAAAACTGTTCCCAGTCGGAACAGCGGCATTAACTTCGGCCACCGGGGCTGGTGGGGTCAATCCGGAGGGAGAGTTGCCCCCAGCCTTCCTCACTCGGCGCCAATGGCGACGTCGAGAGTGTCGAGCGGACGGTGCAGGGTCAGCGGTAAGAATGGTTTCTTCATGCCCCCTGTGTGGATGGGGGGTTGTTGTTGGCGTTAACCTATCGAAGACCGATGTCCTCTGGGAAGCGGGAGCAAAGGCCGGAGCCGTCAACCTTGTAAAGACCGACTTTTTGGCTGGAGAGGTTGCCTTGGCGATTTCGGGTATGGGAGCGTTCACTTTCTTAGAAGCAGTCTTCTTTGAGATTGTAGGCCCCGTAATGAGCTCGCATGATTTCTGGCCCAGTCTAGAGAAGACCGAGGCGTTGACGTTGGGCGACTCGTTGAGAGGAGCCGCGGTAGGGGTAAGACGATCAAAGACCGACTTCTTGAGAGTTTCCTTCGCCAGCACTGGAACGGTAAAGTTTGTCGGCGGGATCATGGTCCCAAAAAACAATCCTGTGGTGGCGCGGGTGACCTGTTCCATCGGCATTGTGAACAGCGAAGCAGCTTGGGGTCCATAGGCTATACCTCCTGGCGAGGCAGAGCGTCGGCTGCAGTTGCCGTCTGAGCAGTTGGAGGATTTCGCAGGGATGAAAGCCATCGATCCTTTGCTTTCTGCAATAAGCAAGATGCCAATTCTCAGTACCTTGAGACCCAAGGGCAACTATTAGCGAACCGCGATTGGTTCGCGAATCACGACACACGAAGTGTGGAGTGGAAAGAGGAAAAGGTCCCACCGGGCGTGCCAGAATCTGTTCCCCTCCGAACGGCGGCCGGGACGTCGGGACGTCCGAATGCCTGGGGTTCGGGGCAGATGCTAATTGGTGCTATCCGTCTACCCCTCCGAAGATGCCAAGTTGATTTATGGCACCATGTATCGAAGGTTTAGACGGATGCGTCCGATGTAGCAGACTTCGTCAGATTCCCCCTCATTTGAGGGGTTTTTGATTGTGGGGACGCTCTTCCCTGCAGGCGCAAGCCCCTGCAGTTAATTACGCTACCGCGTTGCGGTAACAACTTTCTCCTTCTCCAGATGGTCACTTCGTGTCGTGGGTGTTTGTTTTGTTGCCCGTGGATTGTTTACGGAGACTGAGTTATGTCGTCGCCCGTAGGGCGTGGACTAGTCCAAATCCGCATTATCTTAGATTTGGGTTTGGGGGTTTGGTTTGAGGATACGTCAGCCATACTTGAGGCTAAGATCAACTCAAACGTTTGTTAAGGATACGTTAGTCTAACTTTGTGACTAAGATCAACTTAACGGGATCGTTTAGATCCGACAGAAGAGTGTTTGGACTCTAATGTTCCAGTTTAGGGACGTAGTGGTCCATCGTATGTATGGCCATCGGGACTCATCACCTCTCTGACGACGTTGAAAGATTACAACGACGGATGTCAGAGGAGTTCAGAGATGTACCCTCGAGCCGGAGTTAATTTAGGGGATTCGTAGTCCAATCTGTTTGAAGGTTTAAGGACGCGTTAGCCATTTTTGGAGGCTAAGATCAACTTAAACGGGACCGTTTAGATCCGACAAAAGAGCATATGGAGGGCCCTATTGTTCTAGTTTAGGGACGTTGCGGTCCATGGGTAGTTTAAGGACGTTGCGGTCCGTGGGTAGTTTAAGGACATTGCGGTCCGTGAGTAGTTTAAAGACATTGCGGTCCATGGGTAGTTTAAAGACATTGCGGTCCACGGGTAGTTTAAGGACGTTGCGGTCCGTGGGTAGTTTAAGGACATTGCGGTCCAGTATTTGCTCTGGATGCTTCACACGGGTTCACTGCCGTGCTTGGCGAGGACCAGGCTCCGCTCTGGACGTTTTCCACGGGGTCAAAGAGTGACGTTATCCGCGTTCCACGTAACCAGGAAGTTTGCACTAGATGCTTCACACGGGTTCACTGCCGCGTTAGGCGAGGACTAGGCTCCGCTCTGGATGCTTCGCACGGGTTCACTGCCATGCTCTGCGAGGACCAGGATCCGCTCTGGACGTTTTCCACGGGGTCAAAGAGTGACGTTATCCGCGTTCCACGTAACCAGGAAATTTGCATTAGGCATGGGTTTAAGGACCCCACAGTCCATATCATGAGTGGCCGTCGGGACCCGTCACCTCTTTGAAGACATTGAGGGATTACAATGCCAAGTTTCAAAGGAGTGAAGAGATGTACCCTAGAACCGGAATGGATTTAATAGTCCCTGACCCAATTTGGGGTCGAGACTGATTAATTATGTTATGAGCCCATTAGCCCAGTTAATCACAAATTGAGGACTTATGGCCAGCTTGGGCTAAGTCCAGTCGGGTCTGAAACATTGACTTTTTGCTGATCCATTGAAGGAGAGGCTTTGCCTCTATCCATTTAGCCAATTGGGCCAAAGCCTAGTGTTAAACACTATAGAGCAATCAGTGTTGAACACTGGGAATGCGGTTAACAAGTTAGTGTTTAACACTAAGAAATAATTGGTGTTAAACACCAGCAATAAGGCTTCTCAAATTAGTGTTAAACACTAAAACAGATCAGTGTTGAACACTGCAAATGAAGATCTCAGATTAGTATTTAAACACTAAGGTAATCAGTGTTGAACACTGCAGATAAAGCTTTTTAATTAGTGTTGAACACTAAGGCCCAACAATATTTTAACACTGAGTGCGAGAGTTTCAATTTAGTGTTAAACACTAAGACAAGAGGGGTCACGTGGCAGCACGTGAGAGCGCCCTTCCTCCATTTGTTCTGCTGAAATTACTGCATCTTTTGATAGCATCACGTGTCAGCACGTGATGGGCATTCAAATGCCTATGCGTTAAGGCTTCTGCTGAAAGTCACGTGGGTCACGTGGGGTGCTGCCTCAAGGGGGTTTTCTGTAGGGCTTTTGAGGGGGGGTCACGTGGTGACACGTGACCCTGCCTTAATGTGGTTTTTTCAGAGGATTTGTTACTCCTTTTTTCAGGAATTAAATTCCGGAGACTTTTTAATTTCAGAGGAATTAAATCCTTCTTTCTTTTGAAGACTTGTATTCTGGGATAGAGTTTAACTCTGAATTTTCTGCGGGAGTTAAATTCCCCGTTTATGTGAAGGGCTGAATAGGGTTGAACCCTAATAAAATTTTTGAGGAAATGATGATCGTTGTTTCAACAGAACTAAGTTCTTTAATTAGGGTTAAACCCTGTTTCTCTTTTTTTTTTGTTTTGAAGGAATTAAATTCCCATGATACAGGGTCTAGCCCCACTTTTATTTTGGAGGAATTAAATTCCTATAGTTCTGTGAGAATTAAATTCTCAAGTTTGCACTCCTTCTCTATGTTTTGGATCTGCATGGCAGGATCTCAACCCATTGAGAATTAAATTCTCAACCTTAAGGGGAGATGTGCACTTTGCAGATCCTCTATCAAAGAGAGAAGAAATAAGTTCTTCTGCTTTTATATTATCAGAGTTAAACTCTGTTGAGAATTAAATTCTGCTTCTTTCAAAATGCCTTCCCTTTCTTACCTAGGGTTTTTTGCAGAAGATCTGAGTCTTTTCGAAGTATCAAAGCTCTTCTCCTTTTCTCTTTTCTTCTCTGCGCATGTATATCTCTTTTTTTTGTGTCCCTTGGCTCCTATTTATAGGAGAAGCAGCCGAATCAATCAGTCTTTTGTGAATCTTCATTGAGAGATTTGATTTGCGTCCATCATTCATTTTGGGCCTTTGGATTATTAGGTGAATTTTATTCACCATTGGATCTTAAATCCAGAGATTCTCCTTTGTTATTTTGGTTAGATTTAAGGGGAAAATCTTTCCAAACCCGAGATTTTCCATAGATAGATGATATTTAATCATCTCTGAATCTTTAATTTGATTGGTCCCAAATAATTACTTTCCTTTGAAAAGATTCGAATTTCCTTCAGAATTTAATTCTGTCGTCAAAAATGGGCTTTGAAAGCCGGTCACGTGGGACCACGTGACCCATGGTCACGTGTGAGCACGTGACCCCCTTTGGAATGAGCCTTCTGCGCTCCGTCTTCTGATTGCTGCTTAAACATCACGTGCTACCACGCGACCCCTGGTCACGTGTAAGCACGTGACCCTTGTTTGAACTCTCTTTCTTTGGTTCAACGGGATAACGGGTCTGCTGTCTTGAACGTCACGTGTCAACACGTGACTCTGGTCACGTGAGAGCACGTGACCTTTTCTGAAGCTCTTTTCCTTGACTTGATCAGGGAACCAATGTGCGTCTTTGCTGCTTGAATTTAAATGTCACGTGCCGACACGTGACCTTGATCACGTGGGAGCACGTGACCCTTCCTGAAGCCCCCTTTTCTTCGACTTAGTCAGGGGACTGAACTTGCTTGAATGATGCGTTCAGGTGTCACGTGCGAACACGTGACCGCTAGTCACGTGTAAGCACGTGACCCTCTTCTGAAGCTTTTCACAGAAACTTCCTGATTTTAAATCAGGAAACAATGATATATCCCGCACCTCATTCGACGAGGAAAGGACCGACGATCCCTTCACCGGGAGTGACTCCTTTAGCAAAACTAGAAAAGCCTCAAAAACACTCCATTTCAAAATTCATTCGATCCTACAACGATATCAAGTTCATTACGCAATAGGTTTTCAGAAAAATCTGTCGTAGCCCTCCGTCATTTCAGATAAGTACTAGTTAGTATTCGTGCTGCGGTAGTTTGGTATTCGTCAAGGCGTAGTGTACGGTAGCTAACTAGTATTTATCTGCTTATGCATATGATGCAGATTGGATTAGGGTATTCGTACGGCGTTGTTTGGCATTCGTCAAGGGTCGTGCGGGTGGGTTTAATTCGA
The DNA here is from genome assembly GCA_030015575.1 of Agapanthus africanus. NCBI lineage: Eukaryota > Viridiplantae > Streptophyta > Magnoliopsida > Asparagales > Amaryllidaceae > Agapanthus > Agapanthus africanus. The sequence goes on along the minus strand of CM057343.1, from coordinate 11,338,669 downwards.
TCAAGAAATGTATGGGTTGAACTTGACTAGTGGACTATGGGTTGTTTGGCATTCGTCAAGGTCATAGAACACTAGGGGTAAAACATTATCGGGAATTTCAAGTGTTGAAATTTGCAATGAGATTGCATACCTTCTATGAGATAGTTGGATCCCGATACCCGCTGCGAGTAATTGTTATTCCTGGGAGAGTTTTACACATTGCAATTAGCTGATCAAGTAGGTGTCTAGAAAGGTGTCAACGGGGTTACGCCTCTGGGAAAACGAGCTTTACATTAATTAGGTTCATGCGAAAGCACGGGGGGACCTCCCTCAAAGTACCGACACTGGCCTGGCTGAAAGATTGGCGAACTTGTAGTGTGTAATTAATCCCGGCTAGTCTTTCCTTTTAGGGTTTGAAGGAAGATTTGATAAAAAGCAGTGGGAGCCATCCTGATTAGATAAAATAATAACCAATCTATTTTTGCAAGAGCGCACGCTGAGTGTTTTCTTCTCTCTCTCTCCAGGTAGCGACCATATCACGCCTTAATCAAGATAATAATATGGATTATTGACCGAACCCGCTTGTTATACTGTGCTGGGGAACGATGGTCCCGCTCCAACTTATAATTGTTATAAGACGGAGCAGGAAATTGGGGATTACCAGAATTCCCATGCCGCCCAAACGAAGAGAGTGCATGATGATGCATCATCTTCGGGTGTGTTCATTACAAAGAACTGTTTCTCAGTATCCTTTACGTCCTGGGTATATGATACCAGATCAGGATCCCAGATATGTAATCTGTTACATAGGGCTACAGACAGGTAGAGAACTGAGATCGGGTGATTAGTTTCATGAGACAGAAAACGGGGCAAGTGTTGCAGCCAAGTCTGTTGGTCAATGTCACCCTGTATTATCAATACATTGATTCTGAACGAATGTTATTAGATACCGAACCTGATATACAAAATCATATCTATCTCTTTATTAGTAAAGAAATGATAAAATTTTGTATTGTTGGATAATGTTTTGAACATTTCCTATATCAAAAGTTGATCGGTTCAGGCACGTTATCTAAAAGCATTGACGTTCTAAATCAAACTACAGTTCTTAGTATACGGAACACACACAAGTGGAAGAGTTCAGAAATGAACGAATCCTTCTTGAGGTATTGTAGACTAGGTCATATCAATGTGACCCGACTAGCTAGAGTTACATATAGATGCATATTTAAATCAGTTTGAATTTACATCTTGTGAAACTCGCCAGTTATGTCACAAAGATAAGATGACCATAGCTCTGTTTATTGGAAACAGAGAAAGAGTTAGTGAACTCTTGGGACTGATACATGATGATGTATGTAAGGTCTCCTGTCTATACATGCCAGGAATGGTTCTTTATACTTCATTACATTCTCTGATGATCTTTCGAGATTCAGACCTATGTTCCTGTTGAAACACAAGTCCGAACCTTTTGAGATATTCACAGAATATAAGTTAGAAGTAGAGAATCAAAATACGGGTATAAGTATTATGTCCTATGATGAGATCAGGGAGGAGAATACTTGTGCATGGAATTCCTGGACTTTTCTAAAGGAGAATGAGATTCTCTCTCAGCATTACTCCTCCGAATACACCAAAGCACGATGGTATATCGGGGCGGAACAGATGCACCCTATATGATATGGTGTGCTCTATGATGAGTACTACTGAGTTACCTATTTCCTTTTTGGCAGTTGTGCACTTGAGAAGCTGCATACCTATTGAATTGGATTCGAATCAAATCTATGCCTACCGCTTCATATGTGATATGGAAAGGGAAGAGCCCATATCTTAAGTTAGTTAAGATTTGGGGTTGTCCGGCCTATGTCTAAAAACAAAATCCGGACAAGCTCGAGGCAAGGTCTGTTATGTACAACTGGAAAGGTTCCAGCTATGCAAACTGAAGCAGCTAATTTAGTAGAACCAGAGGATTCAGTAGATTCCAACGAACCTCAGCCTCTCCGCCGATCTAGTAGGGTTCCTCACCCACCTGAGAGATACTTCGGTTTCTCGATGACAGTGGGAGCGAGGATTGCATCATGAGATGATGACCCAACTAGCTTCGAGCTGGCCATCGAGAGTAAGACTCTGTAAGAATGGCTGGATGTTTATCGATCTGAGATGGAATCCTTATACACCAACAAAGTATGGACTTTGGTTGCTATATCTGAAGGGTTAAATCCCCATCAGGAGCAAGTATATCTTGAGAAGATTACTTGGTGTAGATGGAAAAGTTGAGACTTTCAAAGCTAGACTTGTTAAAGGTTTTCGTCATTGACCAGGCGTGGATAATGATGAAACCTTTTTCCAGTGTCTATGCTTAAGTCCATCCAGATTCTACTTGCCACGGCTACATACTATGACTACGATATCTGGTGGTTGGGTGTCATGACAGCTTTTCTAAATGATGTTTTAGAAGAGGGAGTCTATAAGTACACAGCCAGAGGGCTTCGTAGACAGTGGGAGCAGCGGAAACGTGCACAAGATGCTTTATAGGTTAAAGCAGGCATCGCGGAGTTGGAACATCTGTTTTGATGTGTTAGACAAAGAGTTTGACATCATCAAAATTGTAGATGAACCTTGTATAAACAAAAAGGTAGTAGGAAGTATGGTGGCGATCCTCGTAGAGTACGTGGATGACATACTCTTGATAGGGAAGGAGTTTCCTATGCTACGCTCGATCAATCTCCGCTTATCACACTGATTCTCCACATAAGATCAAAGTGATACCTACTAAATCCTGGAATTTGGATCTATGAGATAGATCTAGTTGGATATTAGGACACTCACTAGTTGTAGTGAGATGGTATCAGTTGATCCTAGGGAGAATCACTGGAAGTGTTCCAGAGTGATAAAGACGACTGAATGTCAGTCACAGGCATTGTCTTTACCCTCAGTAAAGGGACGGTATGTTGGAAGAGTTCCAAGCTAGATACCGTGACATACTAGACGATAAAGGCAGGATACATCGCTACTTAAGATGCTACCAAAGAGGCTGTTTGGGTGAATATTGGTTCATGAGATGAACTACGTTCCTACCATTGTGAGACAATGGAGTTGTGGCTTATGCCAAGGAACGCCGGTCCCATCAGTGATCCAGACATAATCTATGGCAGTATCACCTGATCATGGAGATGGTTGATCTCTAGGGTGATCAAGGTTAGGAGAACAGACTCAGAGGACAACACGGCGGATCCACTCACAAAGGCCTTTTCCCAGAGAGAGACTTTTATGGGATGGTTGAGTATGAGATACTACAACCACTGCTATCAGATGGCCCTAGTGCAAGTGGGAGATTGTTAGTTATATGTATGCCCTAAAGGCCATTACTATACATAGGATGTATATTGTAGTGGATGCTTGGACATATATAGGGAGGACTTTCTTGCTCGACATGATAGTATGCTATCTGGTTGCTCTTTACCTTAACGTGTACACTGAATGTCTCTCTGTTACATGTTGGTAAAGCCCTTAGGATGTGTACTTGACTACCTGGACTATGATGCGGATCATACCAGTGGGGACATGGTAGTCCATAAGTACATCCTTCAAAGTCCCTAGTCGTGGGTGTATCGAGACGGGGCATCGATATACCAGAGTAGACTAGCTTATACCTTCTCGACCCATACAGATGGGCGATGGATGATCCCATATCCATTGGTGTTTGACATCAGAGATGATATACGGGTGCTCAGTGGAGACTGGGTACACTGGACGGACTCGCCGAGAACTCCCAGATGGTATTATACCTTACGTCAGATGGCAGTTCTCTGGTGACACTGGTACAGAGTAGTCTGTTGACCCGAGATCGTCATAGAGTCTTGTGTGGTTCCCACTGTGCTTTGATTTCCATCTTACCACGTCCAAGAGGGCGTGCAAAACGGTGGTTTTTGGGTACAGTCCCGAATCACATGGAGGCAATGAGCGATAGGAGGGGATTCGTCTCTCCCGGTATAGGGAGTTGATGTTGCGCTGTGTTCGATTGGCTATAACCGGAAATCCCTGGCCAGGGTTGCTGAGATTTACTGGTAAGTGTTACCAGTAGTTTCTCGAATGTTATAGACCTCATATCGACACGACTTATCAAGTTATTGGGGTCTGACGTTTACCACCCCTAGGCGAGATATGCGACATATCAGACGATCAGACCGGACTGTACGGTAAGTGTTACTGGTTGGATTCACAGGAGTGTGAGCGGGCTTGCTCGTCGATCTTCTGATCGCTCAATACACGGGTGGCCGTTACGTTTAGCAGACCGCTTGCGGCTTGTGGGTGTTTGATATGATCATCACCTGCTGCCGGCGTATTGACGAGTCTTTAGAGTCCTACACAGAGGTTTCCTGGCTCAAGCGAAACGAAATAGGAGCGCATATGAGATATGTGCGGGACCGAGAATAATGCGTGTATGTGATACCGTATTCCATTCTCGCGATAAATGTATCGATTGGTTGTATGCGATATAACCTAGTTATCGATTCAAGCATTGATTCGATAAGCCGATACATTGAATATTAGTCGGTTATATGCGATATGACCGGGTCGTTAAATCAAGTGTTGATTTAATGATTTAATGCATAATTATATATTTGATATATTACTTTGCATTAACTAGTATTGGTTCACTTTAAATGGGTTTTCTCACTTCATTTGCACATTGTATATGTGATATAGTTTTTGTGCACTAGTTTGTAACATGTTTGATGATACATGATAGTTTGGTGTATGGTTTAAACCATGGTTGGTCAATGGTTAGGGTTTCTTATGCTTCATTTACTTATTCTTTTATTTATTCATTGATTTGTGAAAGAAATAAAATGGTGGCCAATTTTGGATTATCCTTGAAGCTTCATGAAGCTTTGAAATGGTTGACCATTTTGTTTCTTTCTCTAACCCTAACCATACAACCTAACCTTAGTTAATTCTCTACACCTAACTAGAGTTGGATTATGATAAGTATTCATTGATTTTCTATTTTGCAAAAGAACTTATCATAATATTCTTTCTTCTTCTTCTTCATCTTCTTCAATGAAGAAAGCTTGACTTCATCAATGGTGACTTGATGAAATGAGTGAGAAATCCAATTCTAAAGTGAACCCACTTCCTATTTCTTCATCCTCTACCTCTTGCCAAGTAGTATAGGGTGTTTCCTTCACAAGTTTTCATGGCCTGGTGAAGGTGGAGCTTGATCTAGTGATGCCTCGACGTAGATCATCTTCGGCATCGTAGTCGATGACCTAGCCCGTCCTTTCTCCGATGAAGCCGACGCTAGAGCCCAAGATCCGATTTGTACAGCGAGGAGACTTCATCGCGGAGCCATGGAGGTGGAGAACCGGATCTACAAAGGTTGTATTTCCGTTTACTCTTAGTAAAGTAGTTTAATAGTTCTAGTTTTCGCCTAAATTTCTAGTTAATGATCCGTAGTCTAGGGTTTCTCGGCACCGTAAAATTTGAAATTGGCATGGTTGATGCCTTGTAAGACCTCTTGAGAGTGCCTAGGAACCCTACAACGAGTTTCATCGAGGGCATCGAGCTCATCAAGCCAAAGATGGGCATTTTCTTCATCTGTCAGCTCATATCGAACTGCTACTCGTAGAGAAGGTAGCTCTATTTCTAAGGGAAGTACCGCTTTCGTGCCGAATACCAACGCGAATGGCGTTGTATTCGTGGCCATTTTGAACGTGGTTCGATACGCCCAGAGAGCTTCATGCAGTCTCTCGTGCCAGTCCCTTTTATTTCTGTACATTATTTTCTTTATGATTTTCTTCAAGGTCTTGTTGAAAACCTCAGCTAGACCGTTAGCTCGGGGATTATAGACCAAAGAGTATCTCCAATCTATATTATGCTGATGTGTGAAGCGATTGATCTTATGGCTTTTGTAGGCCGGCCCATTATCCGAGATGATTCGTCGCGGAGTGCCGAACCGGTAGATAACGTTTGTCCTGAAGAAATGGAGGATGTTCTCCGTCTTCACCTCCCTCAGCGGTACTGCCTCTGCCCACTTAGAGAAGTAATCAGTCGTTGCCAATATGAATCGATGTCCTTTAGATGACACTGGTTCGATGGGCCCAATTATATCGGTTCCCTACATTTCGAACGGCCAACTAGCCAGTGTTGGGTGCAGCGGGTTCGGATGCTGGTGGATGAAGTCCCCGTGAATTTGGAACGAGTGAAACTGCTTCGCATAGTCGAGGCAGTTTTGAATCATCGTGGGCCAATAGTAACCCATTCTCTTGATCTTCAACTTCATCTTTGGTCCGGCTTGATGAGAACCGCAGAGTCCGTCGTGAGTTTCTTGGATGACTCTCCTTGCTTCTTCTGGTCCCAGGCATCTTAGCCATAAACTGTCAAACGATCTCTTATATAGAGTATCATTGACGAAGGCAAAAGACAGAGCTCGCGTCATGATCTGATGTCTTGCCGACGCGTTTTCGGGCATTTGATGGGATTTGAAGTAGTCCATGAAGACTTCTCTCCAATCCGTAGCCTTTTCTTCCTTTTCTATTTGGCAAGTTGCTTGTTTGGTCGCTTTCTTTCTTTCAGACGATTCCGGAGATATTTCTGCTGGCGTGAGAATCCGACGGCTTTGCACAATGATCCTTACGTCATCGAGGTTTTCGTCGGCCAGTTCTTTAGCGAGCTTGGCCAACGCATCCGCTTTGTTATTTTCCGCCCGCGGTATGCTTTCTAGGATGTAAGAGGGAATTTGAGTCAGCAGTTGCTGTAGGGTTGCTAGGCACACTAACAAGGTTCTACTAGGCATCTACCATGCCAAAATCAAATTTTTATGTGCCGAACAACCCTAAGCAAGATCGTATACTAGAGATTAGGCGAAACTAATAGCAAGTAAACAACTTTACTTCTAAGGGTTAGGGATTACAACCTTTGTAGATCCGGTCCTTCACTTCTAAAGCTCCGTGTTGACGTCCCTTCGCTGCGATCATCGAGATCCCGGACTCTTGTGACGGTTTCCTCGGAGAAATGAACAGGCTAGCTCGTTGACTTCGAGGCCGAAGATGATCTACTTCGAGGAGACTTAAACTCAAGCTCCATCTTCACTAGGTCATGAACTTTGTGAAGAGAACACCCTAAACTAAATGGCAAGTAGTAGAGGATGATGAAATAGAAAGTGGGTTCACTTTGGATTTGGATTTCTCACTCTATTTCTTCACTTGAAAATTTCTAGCAAGCTTTTCTTCTTCTTGAAGAAGAAGAAGATGAAAGAAAATGAATAATGAATTGTCTAAAAAGAATAATTAAGTGAAGTCTATCATAATGCAACCATGGGTGAGTTAACCTTTGTAGAGACTAAACTATAGTTTAAGTTAATGGTTTGGTTAATAAAAATCTTATGCAAAACAAAATGAGTGGACTTTGTCAAAGATGCTTAAAAGCTTTATGAAGCTTCAATCCAAGACAAAAAAAGCCACCATTTTGTTTTACAAAAATAAATAAAAACCTAAACCATTATCTTAAATATGGTGTAAGTCATACACACACCCAAGTTTGCATATATCATCAATCATGATACAAACTAGTGCACAAACATATATCACATATACAACTTGTGCACATCAAGTGAGAAAATCAATCTTTAGTGAACAAATACTAGTTAATGTAAAGTAATATATCAAATATATAATTATACATTAAATCATTAAATCAACACTTGATTTAATGATCCGGTCATATCGCATATAACCGACTAATATCTAGTGTATCAATATATCGAATCAACACTTGATTCGGTAACCCGGCTATATCTCATATAACCGACCGATATACAAATCGTGAGAATAGAATACAGTATCACATACTGGTATTATTCTCGGTCCCGCACATATCTCATATGTGCTCCTATTTCGTTTCGCTAGAGCCAGGAAAGCTCTGTGTAGGACTCTAAAGACTCGTCAATACGCCGGCAATAGGTGGTGATCATATCAATCACCCACAAGCCGCAAGCGGTCTGCTAAACGTAACGGCTACCCGGGAATTGACCGATCAGAAGATCAACGAGCAAGCCTGCTCACACTCCTGCGAATCCAATCAGTAACAATTACCGCACAGTCCGGTCTGTTCGTCTGATATGTTGCATATCTCGCCTAGGGGTGGTAAACGTCAGACCCCAATAGCTTGATAAGTCATGCCGATATAAGGTCCATAACAAGCGTGAGACTACTGATAACACTTACCAGTAAATCACTACAACCCTGACCAGGGATTTCCAGTTATGGCCAGTCGAGCATAGCGCAACATCAACCCCCAATACCGGGAGAGACGAATCCCCTCCTATCGCTCATTGCCTCCATGTGAATCGGGACTGTACCCAAAAACCACCTGTTTGCACGACTCAATAGAGCCGTGGTAGGGTGGAAATCAAAGCACAGTAGGAGACACACAAGACTCTATGACGATCTCGGGTCAACAGACTAAGCTGTACCAGTGTCACCAGAGAACTGCCATCTGACGTAAGGTATAATACCATCTAGGAGTTCTCGGCGAGTCCATTCAGTGTACCCAGTCTCCACTGAGCACCCTCATACCATCTCTGATGTCAAACACCAATGGATATGGGATCATCCATCGCCCATCACATGGGTCGAGAAGATATACGCTAGTCTACTCTGGAATATCGATGCCCCGTCTCGATATTCCCACGACTAGGAACATTGAAGGATGTACTCATAGACTACCCAGGCCCCACTAGTATGATCTACATTATAATCCTGCAAGTCGAGTACAAATCCTAAGGGCTTTATCAACATGTAACAGAGAGACAGTAAGTATACATGTTAAGATAAAGAGCAACCAGATAGCGTACTATCATGTCGAGCAAGAAAGTCCTACCTATATATGTCCCAGCATCCACTACAATATACATCTCATGTACAGTAATGGCCTCTAGGGCATACATATAACTAACAATCTCCCACTTGCACTAGGGCCATCTATAGCAGTGGTTGCAGTATCTCATACTTAACCATCCCATAAAAGTCTCTCTCTGGGAAAAGTCCTTTGTGAGTGGATCCGTTGTGTTGTCCTCTGAGTCTACTCTCCTAACCTCGATCACCCAGGAGATCAACTATCTCCATGATCAGGTGATGCTGTCTTGGAATATGTCTGGGTCACTGATGGGACCGTGGTTCCTGGATCAAAACCACACTTCCATTTTCATACAATGGTAGGAACCTAGTTCATCACATGAACTAATATACACCCAAACTGCCTCTTTGGTAGTATCTTTGATAGCGATGTCACCAGCCTTTATCGTCTAGTTTGCCACGATATCTAGCTTGGAACTCTTCCAACATACTGTCCCTGCTCTGAGGGTAAAAACAATGCCTGTGACTGACATTCAGTCAACCTTACCACACTGGAACCATTCCAGTGATTCTCCCTAGGATCAATTGATACCTTCTCACTGCTGCTAGTGAGAATCCTAACATCCAATTAGATCTATCTCATAGATATAAAACCTAGGATTTAGGAGGTATCACTTTGATCCTATATGGAGAATCCATGTGATAAGAGGAGATTGACCATGCGTAGCATAGGAAACTCTTTTCCTATCAAGAGTATGTTGTCCACGTACAATACGAGGATGACCACCTTACTCTCTACTACCCTTTTGTATGTACAAGGTTCATCTACTATTTTGATGAAGTCAAACTCTTTGACTACCACATCAAAACAGATGTTCCAACTCTGCGATGCCTGCTTTATCACACAAAGCATCTCGCACACATTTCCGCTGCTCCCACTGTCTACGAAGCCATCTGGCTGTGTTCTTATAGACGCTCTCTTTTAAATCAATATTTAGAAAAGCAGTCATGACACCCAACCACCAAATATCGTAGTCATGGTATGTAGCAATGGTAAGTAGGATCCGGATGGACTTAAGCACAGCCACTGGAAAAGGTTTCATCTTTATCCATCCTTGGTTGATGAAGAGAACCTTTAACAAGTCTAGCTTGGAAAGTCTCAACTTTTCCATCTACACCAAGTAATCTTCTCAAGATATACTTGCTCCTGATGGGGATTTAACCCTTCAGATTTAGCAACCAAAGTCCATACTTTGTTGGTGTACATGGATTCCATCTCAGATCGCTAAGCATCCAGCCATTCTTACAGAGTCCCTACTTCGATGGCCTGCTCGAAACTAGTTGGGTCATCATCTCATGATGCATTCCTCACTCCCACTGTCACCGAGAAACCGAAGTATCTCTCAGGCGGATGAGGAACCCTACCAGATCGGCAGAGAAGCTGAAGTTCGTCGGAGACTATAGAATCCTTTGGTTCTGTTAAATCATCAGCTGTAGTTTGTATAGCTGGAAATCCTTCCAGTTTTACAGAACTGACCTTGCCTTGATCTTGTCCGGATTTTGCTTTTGACATAGGCCGGACAACCCCAAATCTTAACTTGCTTAAGAGATGGGCTCTTCCCATACCATATCTCATATGGAGTGGTAGGCACTGATTTGATTCGAACCCAATTCAATAGGTATGCAGCTTCTCAAGTGCATAACCCCCAAAAAGAAACAGGTAACTCAGTAATACTCATCATAGAGCACACCATATCTAATATGGTGCGATTGCTCCGTCCCGATACACCGTTGTGCTGTGGTGTATTCAGAGGAGTAATACTGAGAGAGAATCTCATTCTCCTTTAGAATAGTCCAGGAATTCTATGCACAAGTATTCTCCTCCCTGATCTCATCATAGGACATAATACTTATACCCATTTTGGTTCTCTATTTCTATCTTATATTCTTTGAATTTCTCAAAAGCTTCAGACATGTGTTTCAACAGGAACATATGTCTGAATCTTGAGAGATCATCAGAGAATGTAATGAAGTACAAAGAACCGGTCTTGGAATGTGTAGACAAGGGACCTTCATACATCAGCATGTATCAATCCTAAAAGTTTACTAACTCTTTCTCTGTTTCCAGTAAACGGAGCTATGGTCATCTTATCTTTGTGACATGACTGGCAAGTTTCACAAGATGCAAATTCAAACTGATTTAAATATGCATCTAAATGTAACTTCAGCTAGTCGGGTCGCATTGATATGACCTAGTCTACAATGCCTCAAGAAAGATTCGTTCATTTCTGAATTCTTCCTCTTGTGTGTGTTCTGTATACTAAGAACTGTAGTTTGATTTAGAACGTCAATGCTTTTAGATAACATGCCTGAACCGATCAACTCTTGATATGGGAAATGTTCAAAACATTATCCAACAATACAAAATTATATCCTTCTTTAATAAATAAAGAGACTGATATGATTTTGTATATCAGGTTCGGTATCTAATAACATTCGTTCAGAATCAATGTATTTTAGTAATACTGGGTGATAACTATCAACAGACTTGGCTGCAACTCTTGCACCGTTTCTATCTCATGAAACTTATCACTCGTTCTCAGTTCTCTACCTATCTGTAGCCCATGTAACAGATTACATAGATGGGATCCTGATCCGGTATCTAATACCCAGGACGTAGAGGATACTGAGAAACAGTTCTATATAATGAACACACCCGAAGGAGATGCATCATCATGCACTTTCTTCATTTGGGCGGCACGGGAATTCTGGTAATCCCCAATTTCCTACTCTGTCTTATAACAATTATAAGTTGGAGCGGGACCAACATTCCCCAGCTCTGTATAACAAGCGGGTTCGGTTAATACATCCATATTATTATCTTGATTAAGACGTGACATGGTCGCTACCTAGAGAGAGAGAGAAGAAAACACTCTGCGTGCGCTCTTGCAAAATTAAATTGGTTATATATTTTATCTAATCAGGATGGCTCCCACTGTTTTTATCAAATCTTCCTTCAAACCTTAAAAGGAAAGACTAGCCGGGATTAATTACACTCTACAAGTTCGCCAATCTTTCAGCCAGGCCAGTGCCGGTACTTTGAGGGAGGTTCCCCGTGCTTTCGCATGGACCTAATTAAAATAAACCTCGTTTTCCCAGGGGCGTAACCCCGTTGACACATTTCTAGACACCTACTTGATCGGCTAATTGTAAAGTGCAAAACTCTCCCAGGAGTAACAATTACTCGCAGTGGGTATCAGGATCCAACTATCATATAGAAGGTATGCAATCTCATTGCAAATTTCAACACTTGAAACTCCCGATAAAGGTTTTTACCCCTAGCACTTATGACCTTAACTATGGTCAACAAATCATAAGCACTAGTCAAGTTCTACCCGTCATTTCATGATTAATTAGACCCACCCACATGACCCTTAACTAAGGTCAACAAAGTCGCGCGACTGTCTTAACTAATCGCATCATATGCGGTGTAGGAAGACATCACTTAGCTACCGTACACTGTGCCTTAATTAAGGTCAACAAACACAGCACGAATACTAAGTACTCTACTTCCTAAAATGACGGAGGATTGCGGATGGTTTTTAAGAAAACCTTTAACGCTTTGAACTTGATCTCGTTGCGGAATCAAATGGTTTAAAATGGAGTGATTTTGAGGCTTTTGCTAGTTTCGCTAAAGAGGTCACTCCCGGTGAAGGGATCTCGGCTCTTTGCTCGTCGAATGAGGTGCAGGATATTCACAATACCGCTATGCAAAGGAAGAACTAGAAAAGCAATCAAAAGACAAACCGAAGATTATAGCATCTGCTAATTATTGCTAAAGAGGTCACTCCCGGTGAAGGGATCTCAGCTCTTTCCTCGTCGAATGAGGTGCAGGATATTCTACAAGGAATACCGCTATGCAAAGCAACAACTAGAGCTACCTTTTTTTTGAAATTCGATTCCACAACATCATTTAGATTTATTTTTCTTTCATTAATCTCATTAATAAATGTCCCATCATTTAAATCCACCTAAACATCACAGATAAATACAACGTATACTTATGCCATCCGCATTTGCCTCGATGTCCCGTCTGTACCGTTAAGTTAGGTAACTAACGGCAGAGCGGGGCAGGGCTAGCGCGGATGTAAAACATAAGCAACGTCTATATAATATATCATATATACTATATACAGTATCTATCTAAACATATCACATGATCACATCACAGATAACGCAGTAGAAAACAACATATGAAATATTGGATATACTAGGACGTCCGTATTTTATTTTGAGCCTATATAAAACACGGATTCCACGGTCGTGATGAATAGCCAATCCCACACCCCTAGACCCCTATGAGAGCAGCAAGCAACTCTACCAATTCTAGAGTTAGGAGACCCAGACTCGACTCCTCGAGGCGGTCTCCCACTGGACCCTAGAACCCGGTTACTTGTGCTCCCCTCCTAGGTCTATCCTAATGCGGAAAAGTAAATAATATACATCAATGGTGACATCTTCCTCAACCTGGAAGTGCCCTAAATAAAAAAATATTACATACAAGTTTTTACATGAATGAAAATGAAAAACTCTCATCTCACATAAAAAAAAACCCGGCTATTCAAACACGACGATCCAATATAACATATCCAGCAACATATAATATCACATATCATCAACGTAAGCAAGTATGTGTATCCCGATTGTCGTTGATGTATAGCAACGAAGCCGGCGATACACTACATACTACGCTTACGGTCACAGAAAAGAAAGTGTAAAACTACAACAGTTGGAATCCGCAACCTCCTTAGACATCGCATGCCTAACACTTATAAACCCCGCATTTTAGTCTCATTATCGAAAACACTTTTCAATATCAAGTCGGGCAATTCAACAAGATTCCCGACATTCTGATCGAATGCTCTTCGCAAACTTTAGTAGACGACCACACCCCCGATACCGTCGACGAAGTGCACTAAGGCGGAACACCGCTGCCGCGAGCACCCGAACGGATGCTTTTGGCGACGGGGTTCTCCTACAGTCACTTGGTCGGGGCTATGGGGTGTAGCTGTCTATTAAGTTTACCCGGCGAGTATTCACGTACACTACGTGATTGCGACGGACTTTTGATCGCATCAAAATCCCGTGGCAACCGATCATCTGAGACTAAACTGCTAGACTTATAAAATTCAAATGTTGTTGATTCCAATTATTGTATCACATTCAAGATAAATAGACAATGTTAAACTTTCTGATCGAATAATCAAACACCCAAGTTTTTCCCAAATAGTTCTCAACAGTTGAAGTTAGTTTAAAAACATCCATTACATGCCACAGTACCAATGGTCCAGCCGTAGAAGGGTCAAGCCAACGCCTCACATGTGGCACGCTGTACTGCCCCAAACCCTAAGGTTCAAAAGGCAGTTCAAAACGGTCACATAATCGAGTTAAGGTTTGTTGTCTTCTAGAGGGTCCATCGCGTTACTTGCACAACTTAGAACGTTCTTAAACCACGGAAAAATCCAACGCTTGGAAATTTTCCGGCTGGGGAAAAAGTGAGTTATTGATATCCGTTCGAACTTTTCAACACGTTCTAAAAATTACCCGGACAAACTAAACAAAGTTAAATTATCCGATCGAATCAACGAGTCCCCAATACAACCCTAGAAAACTCAACACTTGAGTGGAATTAAAAAATTACCAGAACAAAATGACAAGAAAGGACCTAAGAATAAATATATGAGGGACTAATTCAAAATTTTGGCCGCGGAACCTTAGCCAAACCAAGGGTTTGGCGGCGGTTCCGTGGCCGAATGAGCGAATTAGTGGTCCGTACTTCACAGTAATTCTTAATTTTTCCTGCTTGTTTTTTTTTGAGTATTTTTAATTCAGAAAAAATCACATTTTCAAAAAATGTCCAGAGAAGGGTTTAATCGGGGCTATCCGGGTTCGATCGGACTTTAAATTTCTCCTAGACATCGCCAAAAACTCTACCTTGGCTCTGATACCACTGTAGGGTTGCTAGGCACACTAACAAGGTTCTACTAGGCATCTACCATGCCAAAATCAAATTTTTATGTGCCGAACAACCCTAAGCAAGATCGTATACTAGAGATTAGGCGAAACTAATAGCAAGTAAACAACTTTACTTCTAAGGGTTAGGAATTACAACCATTGTAGATCCGGTCCTTCACTTCTAAAGCTCTGTGTTGACATCCCTTCGCTGCGATCATCGAGATCCCGGACTCTTGTGACGGTTTCCTCGGAGAAATGAACGAGCTAGCTCGTTGACTTCGAGGCCGAAGATGATCTACGTCGAGGAGACTCAAACTCAAGCTCCATCTTCACTAGGTCATGAACTTTGTGAAGAGAACACCCTAAACTAAATGGCAAGTAGTAGATGATGATAAAATAGGAAGTGGGTTCACTTTGGATTTGGATTTCTCACTCTATTTCTTCACTTGAAAATTTCTAGCAAGCTTTTCTTCTTCTTGAAGAAGAAGAAGATGAAAGAAAATGAATAATGAATTGTCTAAAAAGAATAATCAAGTGAAGTCTATCATAATGCAACCATGGGTGAGTTAACCTTTGTAGAGACTAAACTATAGTTTAAATTAATGGTTTGGTTAATAAAAATCTTATGCAAAACAAAATGAGTGGACTTTGTCAAAGATGCTTAAAAGCTTCATGAAGCTTCAATCCAAGACAAAGAAAGCCACCATTTTGTTTTATCAAAATAAATAAAAACCTAAACCATTATCTTAAATATGGTGTAAGTCATACACACACCCAAGTTTGCATGTATCATCAATCATGATACAAACTAGTGCACAAACATATATCACATATACAACTTGTGCACATCAAGTGAGAAAATCAATCTTAAGTGAACAAATACTAGTTAATGTAAAGTAATATATCAAATATATAATTATATATTAAATTATTAAATCAACACTTGATTTAATGATCCGGTCATATCGCATATAACCGACTAATATCTAGTGTATCAATATATCGAATCAACACTTGATTCGGTAACCCGGCTATATCTCATATAACCGACCGATGATACAAATCGCGAGAATAGAATACAGTATCACTTACTAGTATTATTCTCGGTCCCGCACATATCTCATATGCGCTCCTATTTCGTTTCGCTTGAGCCAGGAAACCTCTGTGTAGGACTCTAAAGACTCGTTAATACGCCGGCAGTAGGTGGTGATCATATCAATCACCCACAAGCCGCAAGCGGTCTGCTAAACGTAACGGCCACCCGGGTATTGAGCGATCAGAAGATCAACGAGCAAGCCTGCTCACACTCCTGCGAATCCAATCAGTAACACTTACCGCACAGTCCGGTCTGTTCGTCTGATATGTCGCATATCTCGTCTAGGGGTGGTAAACGTCAGACCCCAATAGCTTGATAAGTCATGCCGATATAAGGACCATAACAAGCGTGAGACTACTGATAACACTTACCAGTAAATCACTACAACCCTGTCCAGGGATTTCCAGTTATGGCCAGTCGAGCATAGCGCAACATCAACCCCCAATACCGAGAGAGACGAATCCCCTCCTATCGCTCATTGCCTCCATGTGAATCGGGACTGTACCCAAAAACCACCTGTTTGCATGACTCAATAGAGCCGT
Source organism: Agapanthus africanus (assembly GCA_030015575.1). Lineage (NCBI taxonomy): Eukaryota > Viridiplantae > Streptophyta > Magnoliopsida > Asparagales > Amaryllidaceae > Agapanthus > Agapanthus africanus. The sequence continues at coordinate 11,322,179 of CM057343.1, read as the reverse complement.
GGTAGGGTGGAAATCAAAGCACAGTGGGAGACACACAAGACTCTATGACGATCTCGGATCAACAGACTAAGCTGTACCAGTGTCACCAGAGAACTGCCATCTGACGTAAGGTATAATACCATCTGGGAGTTCTCAGCGAGTCCGTTCAGTGTACCCAGTCTCCACTGAGCACCCGCATACCATCTCTGATGTCAAACACCAATGGATATGGGATCATCCATCGCCCATCACATGGGTCGAGAAGATATACGCTAGTCTACTCTGGAATATCGATGCCCCGTCTCGATATTCCCACGACTAGGAACATTGAAGGATGTACTCATAGACTACCCAGGCCCCACTAGTATGATCTACATCATAGTCCTGCAAGTCGAGTACACATCCTAAGGGCTTTATCAACATGTAACAGAGAGACAGTATGTATACATGTTAAGATAAAGAGCAACCAGATAGCGTACTATCATGTCGAGCAAGAAAGTCCTACCTATATATGTCCCAGCATCCACTACAATATACATCTCATGTACAGTAATGGCCTCTAGGGCATACATATAACTAACAGTTGCCGCACTTTTTCGCCATATTATACCAACTCCGATTTACACGTCCGATAATCGCCATTTGCTTGGCTAACGACTAGCTGGGAGTCTCCATATATGAGGAGGTTTTCGATGCCCATGTCAACAGCAATCTCAAGACCTACTATCAAAGTTTCGTACTCAGCCTCATTATTTATTCTCAGCTCTGTTAATGAAAGGGCGAAATGCATTATCCCTCCTTACGGAGTCACGAAGATAAGGCCCACCCTGGCTTTAATCATGGGGGTGTTTTGCTTTCGCTTTTTCATGGAAGATGCTCCATCGAAGTAGAGTTCCCATCGGGCATTATTTCCTTCCTCCTCCCTGTCGATTGCATCGAACGCATGTTCATCTGGCAATTCGCAATTTAATGGAGAGTCGGCTGATATTGGATGTTCAGCAAGAAAGTCGGCGATGTCCTGGCCCTTCACTGCCCTGAGGGGTCGATAGATTATCGAGAACTCCATCAAAAGGAAGGCCCATTTGGCAAGCCTTCCCGTTAGTATGGCTCTTGACATCAAATATTTGAGAGGATCCACTTTTGATATGAGATGGACCTCATGTGCCAAGGCATAATGTCGAAGCTTCGTTATTGCGAAGATCAGTTCCAGGCAATGCTTTTCGATGGGGAGTAGTTGTTTTCTTCCCCCAGGAGAATTCGGCTCAAATAATAGAGAGCTCTTTCCTTTCCCTGATCGTTCTCCTGTGCCCATAGTGCGCCTAGAGAACCTTCAAGGGCTGTTGTATACATGATGAGGGGCTTTTCCTTGATCGGAGCGATCAGTACCGGTGGATTCTACAGATATTACTTGATTTCGTCCAGTGCACTTTAGCATTTACGATCCCAAACAAACGGGGTCCCCTTCTTCATTAGATGGCTGTAAGGGGTGGCATTTGCCGGAGAGGTCAGCTATGAACCGTCGGATATATGCGAGTTTTCCTTGGAGAGACCGCAATTGTTTGAGAGTTCTGGGCATGGGCATTTCCATAATCGCTTTGATCTTTGATGGGTCTATTTCGATGCCTCGGTGTCGTACGATGAATCCTAGGAATTTGCCTAAGGAGACTCCAAACGCGCATTTCAGAGGGTTCATCTTCAGATTATATTTCCGAAGACGCTGGAACACTATTTTCAAATGCTCCCAGTGCTCCTCATACGATTTGCTCTTCACCATGAGGTCGTCGATATAGCATTCGACAATTTGGTGTATGAGGTCATCGAAGATCTTCATCATGGCCTTCTGGTAGGTAGCGCCAGCGTTCTTCAAGCCGAAAGGCATCACCTTATAGCAGAATATACCTAGCGGAGTTCGGAAGGCAATGTGCTTTTGGTCTTAAGGATGCGTCTTTATTTGATTATACCCCAAAGATCCATCCATGAAGGAGAAGACCTCATGAGTAAACATGTTATCGATCATCAGCTCGGTAACAAGCACTGGGAAGTCATCCTTGGGGCAAGCTTTGTTGAGATCTTGAAAGTCCACGCATATGCGTACTGTCCCATTTTTCTTCATCACTGGGACAATGTTGGTGATCTAGTCAGGATATTGAACTTCTTGGATGAAGCCGGAGTCGATTAGTTTCTTGACTTCGGCATTGATGCTCATCGCGAGTTCGATCCGCATTCTTCTTGGCACCTATTTGACTGGCTTGACGTTCGGTGATATCGCCAGTTTATGCACAGCTATTTCGGGATCTAGTCCCGGCATCTCGGAATAGTTCCACGCGAAACAGTATTTATACTGCATAAGCATGTCCTTTAGCATGGCCACCTGCTTTTTAGACAGTAGCTCACTGACGAACATTGGCCTCGGCTCACTTTCTGTCCCAAGTTGATTTTTCTTAGGTTGTCGGCTGTGGTGTGTATCCCATCTTCCAGCTCTTTTGGTGCCGGTGGAAATTCTAAAACCACCTCATCCTCATCCTTATTTGCGAAACACCGGGAAAGGTCGTACATATCCTTGTGCTTTCCTTCTTTTGATAGTGTTATCACGTGGCAGGTACGGGCTTGTTTCCAAGCTCGATGCTAATCTAGACTTACCCTCGCAGTGTAGGTTGCTTTTGGCTCATGCTTTCATGGTGGGGCTACCCTCCAATTGTCGGATAGAGAAAACCTGCCTTGCTGATACTGGTCTTCGACCCAGTCTTTGAAGGTGAAGCGGTCTTCAAGAGGATGTCCTATTGTTCGATGGTAGGAGCAATAAGCCGGATGATGGACCTCGTTTATTTGCTCAGGGTGCCGAGACTCCGGGAGCGTCATCATTTGATGCTTCATGACAAGGTTGAATATTTTTCTTGTCTTGTCTTGAGGAAAAGAGTATTCCCGATGCATCTTCTTCATAAAAGACGGATTCCAGCTGACTTTTTCTCGATCGCGTAGCTTCTTGGATCTGCTTCACTGTTTTTGAACACCATTCCCATTCTTGATCTTGTTGTTGCTTCTGCGTAGGACTTTTTCCTTACCATGAGAACGCACAGAAGGCTGAGGATGAAGGGCATCATAGTCTTCTCTTTCCGTGGACTGCTGAATGAGACGTTGCGTCCGGGCTTTCTCGTAAATGGCCATTTCGCGGCTGTGGTCATCCCGAACCTTTTGACCCGCTTCCCTTATTAGCTTGTCAATTTGTTCTTCGGATGACGGGCTTGGTATTCTCACGGCGGGATCTCGCTTTGGTTCGATATCAGCGCTATCTGGAAATGCATTCGATTCTCCACCGGAGTTATTTATGACATGGCAACCATGGAATCGCTTTCGTTTCTTGGACAGAACGTATCTAAGCCCAGTCGTCTCCATCCTCCCGTTGGGCATCTTTCGCTGAGTCCCGGGAACGTCCCAAATCTTGTTGTAGAACTGGGATTGCCGAAAGGTCTGTTTGAAGGGTACGCCTTGGCATCTTAATAGCCTCTTCAATCCCTCTGCGTAGTAGGTAGGAAGCCGGATTGGTTGAAGCCTGTTAAGTGCAAGATCGGCACCATGCCAGACTTCTTTCTTCACTTTGATCTCCGTGATTTGATAGAAGAGGATCGCCTTTTCATCTCTCCGCCTAGGAGGAACGTAGAAGGTCTGCAGCTCTTACACGCCGTATGTATCGAGTGCATCAAGTTCCCTGTAATGCTGTTGTGGAACCATGGTTATTTGAAAACTCTGATCAGTTTCAGCGAAGGTCTGCATTGACGGGCGGACGGAGAACACTACGTTGGCATCGTCCTCAGAGTCACTGCCAAAGACCAAAATAGGAGTAGATAGTCCTAGCCTATTGCCTTGGGGTTGCCCCGAGTAGACTATTTCTTCATCTTCCTCAGTATCGCTCCTAAAGATCGAGATGGTGGCGACAGATTTTTGTCCGTTCTCGGGTTTACGACAGCTTTCCGTATCTTCGAAGTCTGGTAGGAAGTACTTGGCGTCTTCGTATTTACGGACTTCATTTACGGTAAATGGATTTAGCTCCCCTGTAACCGTGTACTTAAGGCCGTCTTTGAAGTACTTCATACACTGGTATTGTGTAGAAGGGATGATATTGTACTCGTGCAACCAAGGCCGGCCGAGCAGAGCGTTATAGCAAGTCTTGGCATCGATGACATGAAATTTGATGTCAGTGACTAGCATCCCAAAGCGTAATGTCAATATCACGGACCCAAGCATCCGTGATGACTGCGAATCGAACCCGAAGATGGTAATTTTTTCCCGAGCCAGGTGATGAACGTTCATGCAGATCTCCTTCAACACCTTCACGTTGAGAAGGTTGACAGAGGACCCGTTGTCGACCAGGATCTTGCCTATCTTAATGTTGTGGCAGTACCCGGTAACATATAGAGGACGGTTGTGCTCGCACGTTCCAAGAAGGAGATCTTCATCGCCGAATGTGATGTTAGCTGTATGAACCTCTGCCAGCTCGTCCTTCATCTTTTCTTCAGCAAAGAAAGCTTGAAACTGATCAGGCTCTTGCAGTGCCTTGATTAGAGAATCTCGTGCCTCTTTGCACAGGAGGAGAGCATCCAGTATGCTCAGTTGTGAGCGTATCTTCCTCGGGTGTGCCAGGATATTGTAATCCACCTTGTTTTTCTTAGGCGGGTCCTTGGCTGCGAGCTCTTTGACGACTCTATCATCGAGGGAAATTTCCCCAGGGACCTTTTCCTTCCCCTTGTCTCTTTTTCTTGGACCTTTGTTTGTAGGCCCGAGGTTCTTTTCAGGCAACGTACGGTTGCGCAGCTGAATATTCTCGCAGTTCTTCTCATCTTCTTGTTTCCACAAGTGGATTCTTTGAAGAGAGGGCCGAGGGTTATTTCATCCTCAGAATCACTCCCGAATGTAAGAACTTAAGATTTTCCTTTTGTCGAACTGGTATCAACCATAGAACAGTTTCCAGTCGTTTTTCCGCGCTCATCTGTCGCACTTTTTCGCTATCGATGAGTTTCATGCTTCATCCTCTTGAAGTGTTGTTGGTGGGTAACGTATCCTTGCCACCACTTCTTGAAGGCACCGCACTCTTCGGTGGGGTGTGTAACCCTTCGATGGTATAAGCAGTAATTCGGATGTACATCCGCTTCATTGAGGCACGTACTCCTGGGAGTATTTCCTTTGAAAAGTGGCAGCTTTATCCCCATAGACAAGGCTTTGGAGAATTGTTTCCCCATCCTAAACCTGCTTTTGTCTGCCGCGGGTGTGCTTCGATCTGGTTGGAGTACTTCATGACTCTTCCTTGCCGCAGCTTCTTCATTCTGACGCCGACGCTTGGTCTTTTCTTATTTGCCGTTTCACGCTCTCGGTTAGCTTTGCTCTTCTGAAGGGCTTCGTTCAGTTGCATGTCAATCAGGTCGTCTGACGGTTTCAGGGATCTGGGGAACGATCCTATCCCCAGTTTCCTCGCGTTGCTCTCTGACGCTGAAGGAGTTTCTTCGTCTTTTAACGACGAGTGAGAAACCATGTGGCAACTCGCTACAAAATCCTCGGATTCTTCTGACGAGTTGTTCCCTTCATCATTGTCGCTGTCTCCGTTCTCAAGGATATGGTTGAGAAACTCTTCGAGAGTGACTGGGGTCCGCACCTTCTAGTTGTACTCCTCCAGCGCGTCAATGTACTTTTGCAGGTCCGTACGCTCGTTATCAGGCTGTATGGGCCTCTTGGTCTTTTTCTTTTTCTTTGAATACTTTGAAGGCTTGGCCTGGAGGTCTTGCCCCTTGTTAGTAGTTTTCGGTGTTGGGTGCGGTTTAAGCATCCCCTCAATGATCTCGGGCTCCAGCGGGCTTTTCCATTTGATTGCCGGACATGCTTGAAGATCTTTTAGCATTCTTTTAGTTTTAACTGAAAGGACCACTTCCCACGGAGCTTCTTCTACAAATGAGCATGATTCCCCTGGCGTATCTACCTTTTTAGGAGTGTGCTACTGTGGCAGGTTTACCTTCTAGTTTTCGGACAGCGCAAACTTGCCTTGTTGGTATTGGTCCTCAACCCAATTTTTGAAGATGTAGCAATCTTCGATTGGGTGACCCATTACTCTGTGGTAGGGGCAGTAGTTGGGACTGTTAACGTCACCAGGCTGCAGTAGGTGTCTTAGATCCGGCAGAGTGATGAGCCTATTGCGCACCGCCAATTCGAACAGTCTCCTCATTTTATCCCGGGAAAACGAGTAAGGACGTCTCAACTTCTCTTCGAGGGATCAGCGTGTGTTGCTCTGGTGAGCAACTGGTTTCGGGTCACTCGGTTATTGTTGAGCGTTGGTAACGAAGGTCGCTTTCCCTTTGCCCATTTCATTCCGGAGAACTCCATTTCGGAAAGGGCACACGGCCCCGGCTTTATCCATCCATCCGTTTTTGAAGAGGACGGCCTATGGCCCATCTGGTCCATTTGGACCAGCTTTTCGATCAAAGCCTGGAAAGTGGTCGGCTTGAAGAACATCATAAACTGGGATATAGTCCCCTGAGGATCGAGGGTCCCTACGAACATGCCCACGGCAAGAGCTTCTTCGATGCGTTGTTCGTATTTTGACCATAGGTTCTGCCACCGAATTGCGTATTGAACCCAGGTCTCTCCTGGCTTCACCCTAGTATTGATTAATGCCATGATTGGGGTGCGCTTGCAAACCGCTGTGTGAATAGCAATTCTATCTCCGTGAATGTTTTGACAGAATCATTTGGAAGCTTGGAGTACCATTCAAATTCCGTCTCTGACAAGCTGCCAACAAACTGGGGAAGCAACAGTTTGTCGTCGCCTCCAGTATTACCGCACAAAGCTCTGAATTGAGCAAGGTGCTGGTGTGGATTTCCCGTCCCTTTATACACATGGAACTTAGGGATCATATATCCTGGCGGGTACTTGATTTGATCGTACCATCCTGGATAAGGTTGCCCGGTTCTGACGACTAGTCTTGCCGCTTCACTCGCTTGATGAGCTCGTATTTGTTGAGCTATGTAGTCGTCAAGGGCAGCCTTAGAAATTGTCTCTTCTTGGGCTGCTAAGACAGACGGAGGAGGGTTTGACGTTTCCCCTCTGTCGTCTTCGATAATTATCGAAGGGTCTTTAGCTGAAGGTTCCGGCTGGATCATCATCCCCACCATGTCTTGGAACAGAAGCGCCATCTGTTTTATATTAGCGGCCTGTTCTGCGGCCTCCTTATCCTTCTTTTCCAGCACCTTTCACAAGAACTCGGTGTCAGTCTCTTGTTCCTGGCGCTGCTCAGACGTTGATTCCCAGCTTTCTTTCTGCCCGGCGAGTGCTGACATTTTCATCAGCATTTCTTGGAGCTTTTGTTGCTGCTCCTGAGCTTTTGTCAATGACCGAGTGAGTGGTTGATGACCTACGGAAGCATGGCTTTCCTCTTTCCTGGAAGCCATGTACACCGTGTACACGATCATGCCCCAGACCTGGGGCGTTTGGATCCATCACCCTTGGGATTTGCCATCGGTGGTGGTAAATTCTCTGGCCTTCTATTTTTGTGAGAAGTCGAAGTCGAAGGAGCTATTGTAATAGGCGCTTGAGAAGTCCCTCGCTGCATGCTAGAGGGATGACTTCCCTCTTGTTGAACCTTCATTTTCTCCGATCGACGAGAATAATTTTTGTTGATCACAGAATCCTGAACTTTCTGCCAGACTCTGTGGATTCGGAAGGACAGCCGCTGAGGGGGCTGTTCTGGCTTCACATGTTCCATGTTTTCAACATGTGGAGGCGACTTCTTCAGTACAACGGTTAGAGAGTTCTTTCGCACCCTTCTGAGCGGATCAAAGCTGTTCCCAGTTGGAACAGCAACGTCAATTTCCACCATTGGAGCTGGTGGAGTAAGTCCAGAGGGGGAGTTGCCTCCAGCTCTTCTCACCCGGCGCCACTGGTGACGTCGACCATGTCTTGCCGATGGGACCACCTCAGCTGTGGAAGTGGCTCCATCATGCCCCCCTGCTTTGGTTAGGGGCTACTGCTGGTGCCAGCCTATTGAAGACTGACATTCGTTGAGATGGGACGGCCAATCTTTCGGAGGTCGACTTTCTGGTAGGAGGAGAATTTTTTGACGAATTCACCCATAGCAGGAGTCGGAACGGCCAGTCCTACGAAGACCGATCCATTAGTAGGAGAAGCCCCTTTGACGACTTCATCTGCCGGAACTGGAATGGCTATCCGCTTCGGGATAACCCTTCAGGTATCGCGAGCCTCTTTACGGGCCCACTGGAGCTTTGGCTCAGCCTGTCATAGACTGAGGTGACAGACTTGGACGATCCGTTGAGAGGGGCCATGGTGGTTGCAAGTCGATCAAAGACCGACTTCTTCGGAGCTTCCTGTGATGGCATTGGAACGCTGAAGCTTGTCGGTGGGAGCATAGTCCCGAAAAACAATCCAGCGGTGTCCTGAGTCACCTGTTCCACTGGCATTGCAAAGATGAAGTCCGCTTGGGGCCCATAAGTCACTCCTCCATTTGGGGTGGAGCGAGAGTTGCTGTTGCAGGTACACTTAGAAGCCATTGATTCTTCTTTTCTCTGCACAGGAGTAAGACACCAAATCTTAATACCTCGAATCCAGGGGCAACCATAGTAAACCGCGATTTGTTCATGAACACGACGCACGAAGTGTGGAGTGGAAAGACGAAAAGGTCCTACCGGGCATGCCAGAATGTATTTACCGCCGAAAACGGAGACGAACCGGGATGAATCGTCTTGCCTGAATTTGGGGGCAGTTGCTATTTGGATTTATCCGTCCACCTCTCCGAAGATGCCATGTTGATTTATGACACCGTGTATCGGAGGTCTGGATGGATGCGGCCGTTGTAGCAGACTTCATCAGATTCCCCCTCGTTGTGAGGGGTTTTTGATTGTAGGGACGCTCTTCCCTGCGGGCGCAAGCCCTTGTAGTTAATTATGTTACCGCATCGCGGTAACCACTTTCTCCTGCTCCAGAAGGTCACTTCGTGTCGTGTGTGTTTGTTTTATTTTTAGTTACCATGGATTGTATATGGAGACTAATTTATATTGTCGTCCGGAGGGCGTGGATTGGTCCAAATCCGCATATTCTTAGATTTGGGTTTGGGTTGGTTTAAGAATCATTAATCTCGTTTGAGATTAAGATCAACTTTAATGTTTGTAGAGGATACGTTAGTCTAATTTTAGACTAAGATCTATTCAACAGGATTTTGGGATTATTCAGACCCAACAAAAGAGCATTTGGGCTCCATTGTTTTAGTTTAAGGACGTTACGGTCCATTGTTAGTTTAAGGGCGTTTCGGTCCATAGCTAGTTTAATGACGTTGCGGTCCGTTGTGGTTTAAGGACGTTGCAGTCCGTTGGGATGTGCTCATCGGTTTAGGAGTGCACCAAGGAGTTGTTGGTTGTCGGGACCCTCCACCTCTATGAAGACGTTGAAGAATTACAACGACATGTATCAAAGGTGTGGAGAGATGTACCCTTGAACCAAATTACAGATTGAGAGGAGAGATCATGGTGGACTATCTAAGAATCATTAGTCATTTTTGGGAGACTAAGATTAACTTAGGAGATGTGTAATGGACATCGTTCTGGTCAATTAGTTTGGGAAGTCATGAGCATAAAGGCTCGGTCTATTTAGAGATCCAAGACGATTTAATCTCAAGAAGACTTAGCCAATTTGGGGCTGAAGTTGGCTTCTTATAGTGTTAAACACTAATATATGCTCGGTTTTCACGTGCTCTTACGTGAGTCTCTAAAGCAGTGTTAAACACTGAAATTTGGGGCACTCACGTGTGGCGCGTAAGACGCCTGAAAGTTTGCGTTGTACACTTGGGTCCAAATACCCGTCTTTATATAAGTGTTAAACACTTAATTCTTGTGGCCATCATGTGTGGGCATGTGAGGCGCCCCAGAGTTGGACACTGCTACTTTGGGTTTATTCCCTCTTCTTTTTATATAGTGCTCACGTGCGGACACGTGAGGTGCTCAAAATGTGAGCGCTGTCTTTGGATTTTTCCATTTTTTCATTTAAGCAACTGTTTGGGGGTCACGTGAGAACACGTGATTCGATCTCAGTCATTCCTTTTTTTTCATCGGAGGTGCTCACGTGGGAACACGTGACCCGTCTTTTCTTTTATATGCATAGAGATTTTGATCTGAGTTTTAAGAATTTCAGGTCCCTTGTTTTATAAGAATTAGATTCTTTTACAGGGTTAAACCCTAGTTTTATCAGAGAAATTAAATTCCTATATACTTTTGGAAGAATTAAATTCTTTGGACTTAGTTCTTTCCCCTAAGTTTTGAATCTGTATAATAGAATCTCCCCGATGAGAATTAAATTCTCAACTTATAGGGAGATCTGTTTCTGCAGACCTCAACAAAAGGAAGAACTAAGTTCTTGTATGAAGAGTTAAACCTTTAAAGAAGAGATAAGATAATCTCTGTACTTTCTTCTTACCTAGGATTTTTGTCTAAGAAAGGGATTTTCTTCCTCTAGAGAATTGAATTCTCTTTTTCTCTTTTTCTTTTATTTCTCAAAGCTTATGGGTCTCTCTTTGTCTCCTCTCCTCCTTTCCTCGCTCCTATTTATACGAAAAGAACAAGAATCAATTTGTTAAGAGAATCTCTCATTGAGAGATCATGATTGATTCTATGATCTTTTAGATCAATCGGTGAATTTTATTCACCGTTGGATTTTTTAATCTAAAGGCTCTCTTTTTAACAGAGAAGATTTCTCATTTTTTTAACCAAATTAGGAAATATTTTCCTAAGATAGAATTTTATTCTATCAGACGACCACCGTTTGATCTTTGATCCAAAGGTCTTTCGCTTAACAACAGAGGAGATGTTTCTATTTTAATGAAGATCGGGGATATATTTCCCATATATATAGAATTTAATTCTATCAGATAGTTTAGAAAGATTTAAGGAAATAATTTCCAAATAGGATTTTGATCCTTTTATTTAGAATTTAATTCTATCAGCTTGGAAGGTGTTTAGGAACACTCACGAGTAGCACGTGACCCCCACGGAGTTAAACTTGTTTGTTTAAACAATTAACAGCCTAAATAGGATTTTTTTTAATATGGAGCCTATATACTTTGTATATAGATGCTCGCGTGCTTACACGTAAGGCTCAATTTCAGCCTGTTAATTGTTTAAACGCAGCGCCTATGATCTTTGTATATAGGCGCTCACGTGTGGGCACGTGAGGCTCCATTAGTGGGGAATTTTCCCCATCCCTATTTCTTTCTTTTTTTTATAGGGGAACACCACCGTCTTGGCCCTTCTGTTTTGGTAACGAACAATTGATTAAAGATGGCTGGCCTGACCGACTTCTTGAATAGTGCCGGCACTTCTGTTCTGTATTTGCCCCGCTGCTTTCGCACGGCACAGAGCGCCTGATAGACTCTTGAAGTGATGGTGTCATGCTTTCTCTTTTGGGGATGGAACACGTCCCTTTGTAGCATTGTTCGGACTGATGTCTTCTTGATTCTGACGGTCATGGAATTTTTCTGAACCCACTTCAGAGGTTCGAAGGAATTGCTGACTTTTACGGCTGACTCGGCCGTCGTCACGAAGTAACCCTGCTCTTGGAACCTCACAAGATTCTACTTGGCCGAAGTCCTGGCCCTTTTGTTGGCTCGATACCTGAGCCGCTTCTTTCTCAACCTTTCTGTTTTGAGCACTTTGCAAGTTTCGGCCCTTCGGGACGATGTCATAGACCGACTGACAGAGAGTCTAGTGAATATGCCTGCTCGCTCGATCGTCAATGGCAACGTCTGAGCTTGCTGGAGCTGCTTTGTGGCCCCATTGGTGTTGACGGCCTTGCCCCCAGTTGGAACAGTGAAGAGCCATTCAAATACAGATTTGCATTTGGGGTGGGATGCTTTAGCGACCACAACGTTCGGCCTCCTACCTCTTGAGGTCGGTTTGGCCGCTTGGTTTGCCGTGACCTCCGCCAGATGAGCGCTTCCGGCAGGGTAAATGATGACGGAACCAAATTGACGGGGTGGATCCTCCCATTTCCGGCTGAGACTGGCAGGGAGAACCACGCGGGTATTGATCTTGACCACGCATGAGATCGGGGTCGCGTCGGAAGCTGAATTCATCTTAGAAGACATCATCATTGAAAGTTGATTGCTGCATGGAAAAAACATTATTTCGGTACAAACATCGGCATATATATTAAATGAGTTCGCATGAACACTTGACCCGAGATATGGGAGGAGAGAAGCGTCCCACCGGGCGTGCCAGAATCTATAGGGTGTTTTTCGTCACCCCATTAAGATGGGAATACGGGTCGCTTGTCAGGCATATACAGATTCCCCCTGCCTAAGGTAGACCGGGGTTTATTAATTGTGAGGATCCGAATCTCCAGCAGCCACGGACTAAGCTGCCGTTAATTACCTCTCGCCTTTGGAGCGAAGGAACCTCCGATTGACAGGTCAACTAGTCATGCAAACTCAGTGTGCAGTGTGCGTATGTGTGTCTTGAGGGGTTTTGGATACATCGGGGGCCCCGCAGAGTTTTACGGGGGTCCTTCTACCCGGATAGCGGGCTGATGGTCAAGAGGGCTAGCAGCCCCCTTGCGGGGTGCAGAGCAACGCTCCGTTAGAAATTTTTTCTAGCGGAGGAGTTATATTTAGTGTGGAGTGCATGGGAAAAAGTAGGATGATGAGTGTCACGCCCCACTTCCCAGAGTACGCAAGATTAGGCACGTGACATAGCCAACCATGCTACCTGTGGGTAGGAAGTATCCATCCACAGTCACATTACGGCTGTAGAGATATCAAGCACAAGATAAATAAACTAATCTAACACATGTCCAAATCCATATTAACAAGAGTCAATGAACAATAAGTGCGGAAGCAAATGATCCAATACAATAAATAAATAGTACTTCCCATAATGCGGGCTCACATCTGGAAATGAAATGAAATAAATAAACCAATCACTATGGAACTCACAGATCAGCCTGCTGGCTGAAGTACTCCTGCTCGGTCGTCGACAGTGGTAAAGAATCTGGGCCATGCAAAACCCAGACGTCAGCGCGTCATGTCAACCAGTAATATAATATGAACATGGTAATAAGCAATGCAGGGATGAACATGAATAAAACAATAATATGAAATAACAGTGCAGGGTAGTGTGCAGTGGGTAACTATACTGTTCTATCGGGTTTCTATTCTAAAGTCTTTGAAATCAATTGATGACTCGTCGATGTAACTCAATAGTATCCCGTGCATGCCCGGGACCACGGTCAAGACCCTCGGGGCTGAATCCGAGACGTGCCGCTAGGCAGTAATAGGTAGCAGGATGGACGAGTGATGTCAGCATCATCACTCCCGGACTGGCCAAGCCCGTAAGACTGATCAGAACAGGTATCGAACTGTTGAGTTACAAGTCGGTTTCACCTTTGATTTCCCCATACCCCCAAGTTATGTATGTCAGGTCAGGTATTCAGTAATCAAGAACTAATGCCAACACAGGATCAGGTAAAAGCAGGTTTGTCTGGATAGACAACAGGAATGGTCCATGAGGACCCCAAGTCAGGTTTGTTGGCATTAGGCATGAGATCAGGTAACAAGTCAGGTCATGGTACAACAGGTTGAGTTGGTAGTAAAGGGTACCATGTCCGGTGCATCGGTATGTATATATATATCATGTGTAGCAAGGTCAGGTCAATATGTAATGCAATCGAATGTGTGCTCATAATAGGTATAGAAGCGAATAAGGAACAACAGCAGGAAATAAAGTAAATAATAATAACAGTTCATTTAATCGCAATGGTGCACTACTATAGTGCAATTGTATTATCATATTAACAGGTTCGAGCACCCTTGGGGTGCAATAATCACAGGGTAGCGCAATATTAATAACAGAAAGTAATGAAGATATATGTGTACGGCTATCGTCCTTTAAATAGCAAAATGATTAACCGGTAGTTTGTTATTAGGGTTACAGTGGCAAAATACGGTTTAGGTTGCAGTATCATGATATATATCATATTTCGTCCAAATGAGAAAAGTAACAACACTAGCTAATCTTTGCAGGTTTTATGAGTCAAGCACACTTAATTAGCATAACATAGCATGTAGCAAGTAATACTTGCCTCGACGGTTTCGCAAACCGGAAAACACGAACGTAGCGTCGGCGGAAAACATGCGACGGTTGCACGGGCCACGGATCGAGTCCAAACAACGAACAGCGGGACCACACGGACCGGAGTACTTCGCTGGAGAGTCGGGTCAAGTCGTCGGCACGGCCGGAATCCGGCGAAATGTCAAAACGGCGACGAAGTTAGCAAAATACAAATCATGGACACGAACGACCAGCGAGGGGAAAAGGGAAGGGAGAAGGTAAAGAGATGCTTACAGGGATGGCACGGGTGTCAACCGTGACGAGTTCGACGGCGATGGGGCACCGGCGAGGAACAGTGAACGCGGCAAGGGTTGGAGGTGGCTGGATCGGGGGTGCGGTAAGTAGGGGGAGGTGCTGGCCTGGTCTGGGTTGCAGGGGGGAGAGGAGGTGGTCGGCGGTGCGCTGGCGACGACGACGAGAGTCGACGGCGGCGATCTCCGGCGAACCAGAGGAGATGCTAGGGTTCGGGCGTTGGGTTCTGTTGCAGCCCGGCGAGGGAAGGAGGAGGAAGGTGAAGAGGTCGGGACGAGGGTGAAGGGGAGGTGCTGGCGTCGTCGGCGACAAGTGGCGGCGGCGACGGCGAGCGGAGACAGTGCAGGTGGCTGCGGCGCCGGCTGCAGCGCTGGAAGGAAGGAGAACGGAGGAAGGAGGGGGTGCGGTCGAGGCTGCGGAGGCAAGGGTGATGGTGGTGGTCTCGTCGGCGCGGGGACTGCGGCGGCGACGGCACGACGAGGCTAGGGTTCGGGGGTTCGTGGGGTTCTCTGGTGAGGTTTCTCGTGAAGACGAGGCGAGAAATATAAAGATAGAGAGAGAGAGAGAGGTTATAGGAGAGAGAGGGATAGAGATTATAGGAGGAGAGAGAGAGAGAGTGAGATTAGAGAGAGATAGAGAGACGGAGAGAGAGAGAGGGACCCACGAGGAATTGAGCCTCGTGATAGGCAGCGAGAACTTGCAAAGGAGATTAAAAGGAGATTTAAAAGATTGTTAAAATATTTGATTGGTTAACAGACTGTAACAGTTTAAAGTTTGAATATATTTTATAGTTTAGTATAATTAATTAAATTGGGATTTTGGCGCTAAATGCAACATTTCCAAATCGCGCCCGGGTTGCGCCCAAATATTTGAAATTCAAATAATAGGATTTTAAGCGAGTTCCAAATTTTAAAATGAGATGTTTTATGATTAAAATGCATGCCCCCAAGTCGAACACTTGCACGCGCGCGTAGCCGTCCAAACTCGCCCGTTTCACCGAACGGGATGAAATCTCGACGCGCGGACGCTACCACGCGACTAGTGGTGACGAGTAGGCCAATATGGATATTTTTAATTTCATTTTAGGTGTTAAAATTTGTTATAGGCAAAAATGACTTAGTCGGTTAAAATTTTGCAACAAGAACCAAACAAGCAAGATAATTGAAATGAGCAATGTCTAACACTCAACCAGTAACAGAAATAGTATTATTGGGCTCGGGTGTTACAATGAGCGTCTTAAAGACGCTAGGGAATTGGGCACTGGGCGCTTGGGCGCTAGCGCCTCACGTGCCTGGCATATGGGCGTTGGGCGCTGGCGCCTCACGCGCCCGGCACATGGGCGCAGGGCGGTTGTGCGCTAGCGCCTCATGCGCCAGGCACGTAGGTGAGGGGCGGTTGTGCGCTAGCGCCTCACGCGCCCGGTACGTGGGCGCTTGGGAGTCGGCGGAAAGAAGGGGGGCTTTTAGCCCCAGAAACAGGAGTTAAACTCCAAAAGAGGATCTTTTATTTATGGAGTTAAACTCCGACAGATGTTGAATGGAGTTGAACTCCTCCTAAAAAAAGTTTTGATTTATGGAGTTAAACTCTAACAGATTTTGAATGGAGTTAAACTCCTAGAAATCTTTAGGGATGATCAAAGGGGACCCCTTTCTTCTCCCCTTTAACCCTGGATCTTCTTCCAAGCCTTGAATCTCCCCAAGGTAGGATTTTTGGAGATGGGTCTCCTTCTTCCTCCTCTTCTGTTGTCCGGATCTTGGAGAAAAGGGGGTGAGATTTAAAAATCTCTCCTTTTTGAGATCTGATGGAAGATCTGAGTTTCCCTTCAAAGGTTTGATGGTGAATAACTGTTTATTTTTTAGAAAGGAAGAGTGAAACTCTTGATTTAATTCAAAAAAGAGGAAGAAGGTTTAGAACCTTGAGAAAGGAGGAGGCACAAACCCTAGTTTTTTTTAGATTGAGAAAAAGTTGTTGAGATATTTTCATCATTTTTGCCTTTATAGGCTACACACTTTACATATAGCCGCTTGAGCTTTACAAGATGGCATTTTGCCCATCCTATGCGTCATGTGCTCATTTCTTTTGCACATGAGCCATGGGTTTTACAAAAATTTGGCTTTATGCCCATTTTTCTTACATTTATTCATAAAAAAATACACCAAAATTATTTATTACAAAATTTTTGTTTTGGCATGGGGGAGGCCGGCCGCTTCATGTTCGGGCTCGACTCGGGCATAGGCCCACTTGACATGGGCTTGGGCCCACTTGGCTTGGAGTTGACTTTGATTTTGACTTGGACAACCGAGGTGTAAATTTTGACCCAAACACTGTCTTCCATCGATATGTAGCGAGCGTTGTTGAACTGTTGAGATTTGAGTTGAAGGTTGTCTCGTAGAGTGTGTGGATCTCAATGGGTTGAGTTAGAGGTGGAAGCCGAGCCACCTGCAAGTAAGTCCCGGGATGGGTGACCACCGTAGTACCCTCCGATGATCAAGTTAGAGCCGAGGAATATTGGCAGAGTGGTGGCTTTTTGGAATCAAAATTGCCTTTCCTGAGTCGTCTGAGAGAGGGGTTTTATAGTGGTCGCATGGAGCGAGCAGGTGCGAGATCTTCGCCGTCAGTTACGCCCCTGACGTTACGTCTGTGTGAATGATGGGATCCCTCCATTAATGACGGGATATGCTCATTAATGAGGGGATGCGCCAGCGCGGGACGCGGGACTTGGGATGGCAGTTATATCGCTTTGGTGAGATACGCAAAGCCGCTGCGGAAGCGCTAGGGATCTGCGTTCTCGTTTGATTGGGAGAGCTGGTGAGGCTTAGCTCGGCGGATGGCTCGGAGACGAGCCGGGAGGCCGAGGAAGCTCGGCTTGTCACGGGCTCAGAGACGAGCCGGGAGGCCGAGGAAGCTCGGCATGCCAATGGCTCGGAGATGTGCTGAAGGTTGTCTCCTAGGTGAAGGTGGAATGTATTCAAGGAGGTCTTCCTGAAAGGCCGGATACATTCCTCGAGACGAAATCCCGAGGAACCCTTATAATGCACCTAATTTATTCCACCTCCGTGGCCTTCGGGACACGTCATCCGCCATGTGTCGTAATCTTGAGGAGATACCACTTGTGAGCATTCAGTCTCCCTCCTCCATTTTGCCACCAGGCAACGACACCTCACCTTAAAAAAGGAGCAATTTTTACGATAAAGTTCACAACTTTGATCCAAATTAGGGCATAAAAATTACCAGAGTGAGTGGAGAGATTCGAAGATCTCTGTGAGGATGACTCTAAGCTGGCCAAGCTCGTCTTCGAAGAGGCAAATGACGACAGCCACTTTCCTGGGCCTGACCCAGACTGGACCGGTGGCAGACTCGGCCAACCCGACGTCTTAGCCGCCGCCGCCGCCTCGTCGTCGTCTTAGGGTTTGACGGAGCGGAGATTTTCGATTAGGGAAGCGAACCTCGGTGTCGAATTCATGGGGTTTTGAGTTGAACAAAACTGCGAACTTTTTTTATTGGGAAATTTTTTAAGCTACAACGATTTTGATCGCATTTACTCTTTACACTCTGCTTCTCAGTGGCATCATTCTCAGCTTATATTTTGCTTCTTGGAATATGGACCTGTTTGGTTGGCTGGAAATACCAGAAGAACCGCAATTAATATTGAAGCAACTTTCAAAAAATTTGTCATAAAAGTACATATAGGTCTTATTTCTAATGTTTGTTTATATGTTTTATTGAAGAAAGAAGTAAAAAATGAAGTAACTTTCTAGGTTTATTTCATAAAGAAAACAAACACAAAAAATACTTTTTTAATAATAGTAATATATTATTACCTTTTAGAAGTATTAAAGAAAATGATTAAATAGTTCATTTTTTTCTTGTTCCTTGTGCTCTATAGTTACTTTCCGTCCAAAATGAGGGAAAGAAAGTTTTGGAAGTAATCATGCCACATAGGATCCAGCCCATTACCATGAAATAACTTCCAAGCTCTGCTTTAGTCAAAACAAACAACCGAAGTATCGGAAGTAAGTTTACTTTTGGTACTTCCATGTTACTTTGATGCAAACAAATAGGCCCTAAAAGCAGCGCGGACGGTCGTTCCGGACCAAATGCAACAAAGCATCATCTTGTCATACCCGATTACACCATTCAGCACTCCAGCATTTGTCGTCTCATTTTCTATTGACAAAATTATTAACAAAGCAGGAAGTGATTTGTTTGCTTTAAGCCAAAAAAGAGGAAATGATTAATTTTGAGTGTTTCAATTTCTTTTTAAACTGTGGTAAACCCTCACTGTGGGGGGCTGGTTTAGAAAATCATATTAAATTTCACCAAATAACAACCATCCTAATATTTCTTAGTTAAATATCATAGAAACTAAATACCAAAAACTTTCTAAGATGTAAAAATAGATAAAATCATCAGTACTTTTATTTTTATTTTACATTTTATATTTTTGTAGCTTTCAATTCATATGAAGATAAAAGATATGGTATTTATTTGCAAAAATTTTAAATCCCAAACATTTGTGGTATTTATTAACACCATACTACATTTATGGTATATCTTTTCTATACCATGAAGAAAATGTGAAAGTGCATGGTATTTATTTGACATAATTAAATTTCATGGTTAATAAATAATGATTCATGGTATTTATTTGAAAAGCTTTGAAAGCTCATGGTATTTTGTTTGAAAAATCTTAAAAGTTCATGGTATTTTATTTGAAAATCCTTGAAAGTTTGTTGTTAATAAAGCATGATCCATGAATTGCCATAATCGTTTTCAAGATTTGGGCACAACCACAAGTTTACCAATATAACCCAAATCACCACAATATTTGATGTGAAAGGCAAAATGGGCATCCAAAAGTTTTGACCATAATTAAATATGCATGTTTGCCCACACCACCAAACCATAGTTTTCAAAATATCAATACAGTCTAAATTTGATACAAAATAGAATAATCAAAAATAGGAAATTTCAAAGTTTCACACCTTCACTCACTCCAGTGCCTTATAGTATATAATATAAAGGGAAGGAAGATTGCATGACAAAACAAAATAGAAAAAGAAAACATATTTGCTACTTATGTATATTATACTAGCAAGGGCCTCCAATGCGGAGCTATGAATTTCGAAGTCAAGAAAAATAATACTTGATGAGGCTCGATATCGGTGATCTCCCAGATCAGGACACATAGCAGATGACGTGTCCCAAAACATGCAAGAAAGGGCCTACAGCGGCCGACCAGACCACACCTATGCTCGTCCTACCGAGCAAACGCTGGCTCACCTACGAGCCCCCTGCATAACCGGCCTCCTCGGCCTCACAGCTCGTCTTCGAGCTACCGCAGAACCAAGATACCTCGGCTCTCCCACTCGTCCGCGAGCTCTCTCGCCGAGGTCATCTTCCTCGGCCTCATCGACCGACCAATAGCACCGCTTGCAGGCGTAACTGTCACGCCCCGCTTCCCGGTGTACGGCGAAGTGGACGCGACGAGGTCCGCTACGTATGTACTCAGAAGTACATACGCTAAACGTAGCTAAGCAATATAAAGTAAATCACAAGAGACAAGAGTAAGAAATAACAGCAACTTTTATTTAATAACATTCTTTGTACAATACATGGAAAGGAAAATACAACTAAAATAAAGATGCCTAAATAGTGGCATAATAGGAAAAGGAAAGTCTGAAAAGAAAAGTATACAATGAAATTATACTGCTGGGTCGTCGGCAAATTGCTTCAAGTCTTCTTCTGTTGGCTCTACTTCTGCCGGGTCCAAGTCACCTGACAACATTCAAAGAAGAGAGAACAGAATGTCTTCAGCGAATAGATCGCTCGGTAAGTCCCAAAGGTAAGAGGGAAGTAGAGAAGACAGAATAAGAAAATACATTTTTACAGTGTAAACTATTGTTGTAATGTTATGTTAACGCTGTTATTTGTAGCTTGGTACAGAAGAATGCCAGTTTATACGAGGGGAGTCTCAATTGCCAGAGACTAGGGCACGTGTAGTACAAGGAACCGTTATGCCACGGTACAACAGCAATAGGATTCAGGTTAGGTGTATTAATCTGACCACCTCGTGCCACCTTTAACACCTTCCGTACCAATCTACCCCTTAAACCCCGCGATGTCTTGTTTGTATTGTTATCTTGTAAAATTGTATTGATTGTAAGATTGATTAACTGACTGACCGAAACCATGATATCAGGAAACGGTTATAACCGTAGAGTCATGTAAATGGAATACTGGGAAACATGTAAAAGGAATATATCCATGGTTCGGTTCAGTCAAGTTATATAGATTGTTAACTGGATTCAGGAATTCATGTATTCATCTTGAGAAGAATATAAAGAATATAGATTGACTTGATTCATATTCAAGTCAGAAATAGTCAGACTCTAACCCGAGTCAGACAATCAGGGATGTGAATCGAAGTTTTATAAATGCTAGGGTCCTTAGGGTAATTTATAAAACTTGAGGGGGTTTTATTTAAAAATACTTTTGTATAGTTTTCAAAATACAACTCAAGTATTTAATTATCGTCTTTATGTACATACAACAATTTAATGATCGAGATAAATATGTATACATATTCGAATAGCATGAAATGAGTCAAGTATATTATACGAGTAACTACCAAAAACAATGCTGTAAAGAAATATTATGTACGGTTAATTAATCAAGACAAACGAATGCGAGAACATAAACAAAAATATGTCTCTAAGTGTTTTGCATGCGTGAGTTCCAGTTTCACCTAAATACGACTACCGGTTTGAGAGATATATATGTTTTCGTATCGTCGCGCAAAACAGATCAGAATCTATTCGGCACCGTCACATATTTTTAAAATGGAGTTTGAGTTAATTTCTAGCGTTTTAGGTTACGAAAATTATTATAAACTTTTAGGTATTTCTATGTACTTATCCAAAACACCAAGATTCATAAGATTTGGATTTCTGAAGCTCTAGTTATGATCATTTTAATATCAGCGTTTAAAACAGAAATTCAGATTTCTGGACAGCAACTATATATTCTATTGCAAAGCCTATATCAGGTTGTTTCATGCATTCCTAAGTAATATAATATACAGAAAATTATAGTTCTATCAATGGTGCATCTACACATCTAAATTTTGTCACAAACGGACAACGGGTGTTCGAGTTATGTCCAATTTAAAAACAGTGTGCGAATCGGAATAGATTCTGTCCAGATCCGTCACTTAATATTGTAACGCAGTTTTCTTTATCTTAGATGGGTTTTCAGTAAAAATATAAAATAAATAAAATCTAGATCATTCGATGTAGATATCAAAAACACCTGAGTTTGCTCAATTTGGATACCGGTATACCAAGTTATATGTCCTAGAAATTGACCGATAACTGCAGTTTTCTGTTTTACGATCAGTGAATAAATACTATGTAATTCCTAAACCGTTATGCGGATTGATCTAAAATTTTTACAGCATGTATAAAATAATATAATCTATCATATGTAAATTCCATGAAATTTTCAGAAGTAAAAATTAATTTCTAAAAATTATTTTAAAGCTAAAAGTATTGATGTGTATACTAAAATCGGCAGAAAGATTAACTAGTATTTTATGCAGGCTTCTATTTTTCTTTTAATAAACAAACCGATTTCATGTGACATTATAGATATATTGTGGCATGAAATTTGTGTTCTCACAACTTGTAATAAACATTCCTAGTCATGAAGAAAGAATTAAAAATACTTTAATTTGAACAAGAGATAATAAGATATTATTAAACCATATAGAATCATATATATCTAAACTTATGTATATGTATATGTATATGTATATGTTTATGTGTATCTTCTCTTATGGATTATGATATGAAAAGAATAGGGGGTTCACGATGCATGACAAGAGGAAAATAAGAGGTGGGGGGAAGGAGAGAGAAGGGACTTACATGCACAAGCCGGTATTGTCACCGGGCTTGTCTATCCGCCGATAGCCTCGCGTTAGTAGCGAGACCTTCTTGAAGATTTCTTCATGTTCTTCTTCTTGGACTCTAGGTGAAGAGGAAGAAGTGAGAGATAGAAAAATGTGAGGAAGGAAAAGATGGAGGAGGACAATAAAGATGATATAATGGTGAATTATGTATAATAATATATGCATTCAACATGAGAATTAAAAGAGAAATGAATGGTCACCATTCATTTTGGAAATGAAAGGTCTCATTTGTAGGTTATGAGAAGAATAAAAAATGATAAAAAATAATTGCAAGAATGGGGATTTGAACATGTGACTTATGAAATAACAATGTAAGGACTTAACCAATGAGCTATAAGGTTGTTCATGCATATATTTAATTAGAATTAAATATATGATGTTGCTTAAAAAGAAAATGGGCTTTTTAGATGGGCTGTAGAGAATAAGAATAATGGATTTGGGTTAAATATTTATGAAAGAAAAAATAAGGATGAGAAGTTAAAAACTTAAATATAAGAAAAAGAAATTTTACCTAGAAAAAAATACATAATAGATTGAGAAATAAAATAATAATAAATTTAATAGAAAAAGGAAAATACCAAGTACAAATAAATACGGTATATTATTGAAGAGGGATAATACAAATGTATAAAGATTTTGGGGTCATTACATTATACCCTCCTTAAAAATAATTTCGTCCTCGAAATTACTCAAGAAGGATGATGTAACAGAGTAAGGAAACAGGATTAGGATGATGTCTTCTGCGAGCTCCGTCGATTGATACTCTAACCAATTGAGCTAATAAGTCTACAAGATACAAATAGAAAGGATGAATAAGAATTAAGGATTCAAAAGTGGAGAGATGGACTTTAAGGAAACCGAAGGTGGAGTTCAAGATGGATTCAAGGAATATGTAATGTAAAGAATGTTTTCAGTTGCTGTTTCTTGTGTTATATTGCTTAGGTTGTACACGCAGAACAGAGCTGCATGGTAGTGTTCCATACAGCTCTGACCTGCATGGGCCGCCAACAAAACCTGTCACGCCCCGCTTTCCAGTGTACGGCGAAGTGGACGCGACGAGGTCCGCTACATATGTACTCAGAAGTACATACGCTAAGCGTAACTAAGCAATATAAAATAGTACACAAGAGACAAGAGTATAAAAGAACAACAATTTTTATTAATAACATTCTTTGTACAATGCGTAAAAAGGTAAATACAACTGAAATGAAAAGCAATGCCTAAACAGTGGCATAACAGAAAATGGAAATACTGAAAAGAACAAGGTACAATATCTAGAGCTCTGGGTCTTCGTGGAACTGCTCCAAATCTTCACTGGTGGGCTCGATCTCAGCTTGGTCCAACGCACCTGACGACATTCAAAGAAAAAAGAAATAGAATGTCGTCAGTGAACAGGTCGCTCGGTAAGTCCCAAAGATAAGGGAGAAATAGACAGAGAGTAAAAGAGAGAGAGAGTAGTTTTTTTTTAATGTTGTATTGTATTGTCATATTATGGTAGTATGGTATTAACGCTGTTGTTGTAGCTTGGTACAGAAGGATACCAGTGTATACGAGAGGGATCTCAGTATGCTAGAGACCAGGGCAAATGGAAGTACAAGGCTCCGTTATACAATCCGGAACAACGGCAATTGGATTCAGGTTAGGTGTCTTAATCTTACCATCTCGGGCCACCTTTAACACCTTCCGTACCAATCTACCCCTTAAACCCCACGATGTCTTGTTTGTATTATTATCTTGTAAAATTGTATTGATTGTAAGATTGATTAACTGACTGACCGAAACCATGATATCAGGAAACGGTTATAACCATAGAGTCATGTAAATGGAATACTGGAAAACATGTAAAAGGAATATATCCATGGTTCGGTTCAGTCAAGTTATATAGATTGTTAACTGGATTCAGGGATTCATGTATTCATCTTGAGAAGAATATAAAGAATATAGATTGACTTGATTCATATTCAAGTCAGAAATAGTCAGACTCTAACCCGAGTCAGACAATCGGGGATGTGAATCGAAGTTTTATAAATGCTAGGGTCCTTAGGGTAATTTATAAAACTTGAGGGGTTTTTATGTAAAAATACTTTTGTATAGTTTTCAAAATACAACTCAAGTATTTAATTATCGTCTTTATGTACATACAACAATTTAATGATCGAGATAAATATGTATATATATTCGAATAGCATGAAATGAGTCAAGTATATTATACGAGTAACTACCAAAAACAATGCTGTAAAGAAATATTATGTACGACTAATTAATCAAGACAAACGAATGCGAGAACATAAACAAAAATATGGCTCTAAGTGTTTTGCATGCGTGAGTTCCAGTTTCACCTAAATACGACTACCGGTTTGAGAGATATATATGTTTTCGTATCGTCGTGCAAAACAGATCAGAATCTATTCGGCACCGTCACATATTTTTAAAATGGAGTTTGAGTTAATGTCTAGCGTTTCAGGTTACGAAAATTATTATAAACTTTTAGGTATTTCGATGTACTTATCTAAAACACCAAGATTCATAAGATTTGGATTTCTGAAGCTCTAGTTATGATCATTTTAATATCAGCGTTTAAAACATAAATTCAGATTTCTGGACAGCAACTATATATTCTATTGCAAAGCCTATATCAGGTTGTTTCATGCATTCCTAAGTAATATAATATACAGAAAATTATAGTTCTATCAATGGTGCATCTAAACATCTAAATTTTGTCACAAACGGACATCGGGTGTTCGAGTTATGTCCAATTTAAAAACAGTGTGCGAATCGGAACAGATTCTGTCCAGATCCGTCACTTAATATTGTAACGCAGTTTTCTTTATCTTAGATGGGTTTTCAGTAAAAATATAAAACAAAGAAAATCTATATCATTCGATGTAGATATCAAAAACACCTGAGTTTGCTCAATTTGGATACCGGTATACCAAGTTATATGTCCTAGAAATTGACCGATAACTGCAGTTTTCTGTTTTACGATCAGTGAATAAATACGATGTAATTCCTAAACCGTTATGCGGATTGATCTAAAATTTTTACAGAATGTATAAAATAATATAATTTATCATATGTAAATTCCATGAAATTTTCAGAAGTAAAAATTAATTTCTAAAAATTATTTTAAAGCTAAAAGTATTGATGTGTATACTAAAATCGGCAGAAAGATTAACTAGTATTTTATGCAGGCTTCTATTTTTCTTTTAATAAACAAACCGATTTCATGTGACATTATAGATATATTGTGGCATGAAATTTGTGTTCTCACAACTTGTAATAAACATTCCTAATCATGAATAAAGAATTAAAAATACTTTAATTTGAACAAGAGATAATAAGATATTATTAAACCATATAGAATCATATATATCTAAACTTATGTATATGTATATGTATATGTATATGTATATGTATATGTATATGTTTATGTGTATCTTCTCTTATGGATTATGATATGAAAAGAATAGGGGGTTCACGATGCATGACAAGAGGAAAATAAGAGGTGGGGGGGAAGGAGAGAGAAGGGACTTACATGCACAAGCCGGTATTGTCACCGGGCTTATCTATCCGCCGATAGTCTCGCGTTAGTAGCGAGACCTTCTTGAAGACTTCTTCATGTTCTTCTTCTTGGACTCTAGGTGAAGAGGAAGAAGTGAGAGATAGAAAAATGTGAGGAAGGAAAAGATAGAGGAGGACAATAAAGATGATATAATGGTGAATTATGTATAATAATATATGCATTCAACATGATAATTAATAGAGAAATGAATGGTCACCATTCATTTTGGAAATGAAAGGTCTCATTTGTAGGTTATGAGAAGAATAAAAAATGATAAAAAATAATTGCAAGAATGAGGATTTGAACATGTGACTTATGAAATAACAATATAAGGACTTAACGAATGAGCTATATGGTTGTTCATGCATATATTTAATTAGAATTAAATATATGATGTTGCTTAAAAAGAAAATGGGCTTTTTAGATGGGCTGTAGAGAATAAGAATAATGGATTTGGGTTAAATATTTATGAAAGGAAAAATAAGAATGAGAAGTTAAAAACTTAAATATAAGAAAAAGAAATTGTACCTAGAAAAAAATACATAATAGATTGAGGAATAAAATAATAATAAATTTAATAGAAAAAGGAAAATACCAAGTACAAATAAATACGGTATATTATTGAAGAGGGATAATACAAATGTATACAGATTTTGGGGCCATTACATTATACCCTCCTTAAAAATAATTTCGTCCTCGAAATTACTCAAGAAGGATGATGTAACAGAGTAAGGAAACAGGATTAGGATGATGTCTTCTTCGAGCTCCGTCGATTGATACTCTAACCAATTGAGCTAATAAGTTTACAAGATACAAATAGAAAGGATGAATAAGAATTAAGGATTCAAAAGTGGAGAGATGGACTTTAAGGAAACCGAAGGTGGAGTTCAAGATGGATTCAAGGAATATGTAATGTAAAGAATGTTTTCAGTTGTTGTTTCTTGTGTTATATTGCTTAGGTTGTACACGCAGAACAGAACTGAATGGTAGTGTTCCATACAGCTCTGACCTGTATGGGCCGCCAACAAAACCTGCCACGCCCCGCTTCCCAGTGTACGGCGAAGTGGACGCGACGAGGTCCGCTACGTATGTACTCAGAAGTACATGCGCTAAGCGTAACTAAGCAATATAAAATAGTACACAAGAGACAAGAGTATAAAAGAACAGCAATTTTCATTAATAACATTCTTTGTACAATGCGTAAAAAGGTAAATACAACTGAAATGAAAAGCAATGCCTAAACGGTGGCATAACAGAAAATGGAAATACTGAAAAGAACAAGGTACAATATCTAGAGCTCTGGGTCTTCGTGGAACTGCTCCAAATCTTCACTGGTGGGCTCGATCTCAGCTTGGTCCAACGCACCTGACAACATTCAAAGAAGAAAGAAATAGAATGTCGTCAGCGAACTGGTCGCTCGGTAAGTCCCAAAGATAAGGGAGAAATAGACAGAGAGTAAAAGAGAGAGAGAGAGTAGTTTTTTTTTTAATGTTGTATTGTATTGTCATATTATAGTAGTATGGTGTTAACGCTGTTGTTGTAGCTTGGTACAGAAGGATACCAGTGTATACGAGAGGGGTCTCAGTATGCTAGAGATCAGGGCAAATGGAAGTACAAGGCTCCGTTATACAATCCGGAACAACGGCAATTGGATTCAGGTTAGGTGTCTTAATCTTACCATCTCGTGCCACCTTTAACACCTTCCGTACCAATCTACCCCTTAAACCCCGCGATGTCTTGTTTGTATTATTATCTTGTAAAATTGTATTGATTGTAAGATTGATTAACTGACTGACCGAAACCATGATATCAGGAAACGGTTATAACCATAGAGTCATGTAAATGGAATACTGGGAAACATGTAAAAGGAATATATCCATGGTTCGGTTCGGTCAAGTTATATAGATTGTTAACTGGATTCAGGAATTCATGTATTCATCTTGAGAAGAATATAAAGAATATAGATTGACTTGATTCATATTCAAGTCAGAAATAGTCAGACTCTAACCCGAGTCAGACAATCAGGGATGTGAATCGATGTTTTATAAATGCTAGGGTCCTTAGGGTAATTTATAAAACTTGAGGGGGTTTTATGTAAAAATACTTTTGAATAGTTCTCAAAATACAACTCAAGTTTTTAATTATCATCTTTATGTACATACAACAATTTAATGATCGAGATAAATATGTATACATATTCGAATAGCATGAAATGAGTCAAGTATATTATACGAGTAACTACCAAAAACAATGCTGTAAAGAAATATTATGTACGACTAATTAATCAAGACAAACGAATGCGAGAACATAAACAAAAATATGTCTCTAAGTGTTTTTCATGCGTGAGTTCTAGTTTCACCTAAATACGACTACCGGTTTGAGAGATATATATGTTTTCGTATCGTCGCGCAAAACAGATCAGAATCTATTCGGCACCGTCACATATTTTTAAAATGGAGTTTGAGTTAATTTCTAGCGTTTCAGGTTATGAAAATTATTATAAACTTTTAAGTATTTCGATGTACTTATCCAAAACACCAAGATTCATAAGATTTGGATTTCTGAAGCTCTAGTTATGATCATTTTAATATCAGCGTTTAAAACAAAAATTCAGATTTCTGGACAGCAACTATATATTCTATTGCAAAGCCTATATCAGGTTGTTTCATGCATTCCTAAGTAATATAATATACATAAAATTATAGTTCTATCAATGGTGCATCTACACATCTAAATTTTGTCACAAACGGACATCGGGTGTTCGAGTTATGTCCAATTTAAAAACAGTGTGCGAATCGGAACAGATTCTGTCCAGATCCGTCACTTAATATTGTAACGCAGTTTTCTTTATCTTATATGGGTTTTCAGTAAAACTATAAAACAAAGAAAATCTAGATCATTCGATGTAGATATCAAAAACACCTGAGTTTGCTCAATTTGGATACCGGTATACCAAGTTATATGTCCTAGAAATTGACCGATAACTGCAGTTTTCTGTTTTACGATCAGTGAATAAATACGATGTAATTCCTAAACCGTTATGCGGATTGATCTAAAATTTTTACAGCATGTATAAAATAATATAATCTATCATATGTAAATTCTATGAAATTTTCAGAAGTAAAAATTAATTTCTAAAAATTATTTTAAAGCTAAAGGTATTGATGTGTATACTAAAATCGGCAGAAAGATTAACTAGTATTTTATGCAGGCTTCTATTTTTCTTTTAATAAACAAACCGATTTCATGTGACATTATAGATATATTGTGGCATGAAATTTGTGTTCTCACAACTTGTAATAAACATTCCTAGTCATGAAGAAAGAATTAAAAATACTTTAATTTGAACAAGAGATAATAAGATATTATTAAACCATATAGAATCATATATATCTAAACTTATGTATATGTATATGTATATGTATATGTTTATGTGTATCTTCTCTTATGGATTATGATATGAAAAGAATAGGGGTTCACGATTCATGACAAGAGAAAAATAAGAGGTGGGGGGAAAGGAGAGAGAAGGGACTTACATGCACAAGCCGGTATTGTCACCGGGCTTGTCTATCCACCGATAGCCTCGCGTTAGTAGCGAGACCTTCTTGAAGACTTTTTCATGTTCTTCTTCTTGGACTCTAGGTGAAGAGGAAGAAGTGAGAGATAGAAAAATGTGAGGAAGGAAAAGATGGAGGAGGACAATAAAGATGATATAATGGTGAATTATGTATAATAATATATGCATTCAACATGAGAATTAAAAGAGAAATGAATGGTCACCATTCATTTTGGAAATGAAAGGTCTCATTTGTAGGTTATGAGAAGAATAAAAAATGATAAAAAAAATAATTGCAAGAATGGGGATTTGAACATGTGACTTATGAAATAACAATGTAAGGACTTAACCAATGAGCTATAATGTTGTTCATGCATATATTTAATTAGAATTAAATATATGATGTTGCTTAAAAAGAAAATGGACTTTTTAGATGGGCTGTAGAGAATAAGAATAATGGATTTGGGTTAAATATTTATGAAAGGAAAAATAAGAATGAGAAGTTAAAAACTTAAATATAAGAAAAAGAAATTGTACCTAGAAAAAATACATAATAGATTGAGGAATAAAATAATAATAAATTTAATAGAAAAAGGAAAATACCAAGTACAAATAAATACGGTATATTATTGAAGAGGGATAATACAAATGTATAAAGATTTTGGGGTCATTACAGTAACCGCCATCCCGCGAATCTCGCCATGCGCGAGATCTCCGCCGGCCACATCCCACGTTCCACGCCATCACAATCCCCCATTAACGAGCCTGTCTCGCCATTAATGGGAGGTCCCGCTCATCACGCGGGCGTGACGTCGGGAGCGTAACGGCCGGCGTGATTCTCGTACCTGCCTTGCCTGCTGCCACCGCTATATAAACCCCTCCTTCAGACGGTTAAAGTAAGCCATTTTTACTCCACTAAGCCGTTACTCTGCTTGGATCTCTAGACTAACTTGATCGTCGGAGGGTTCTCGGTGGTACAACCATCCCGGGACTTCCTTGCATGTAACTCGGCAACCACAACCTCAACCCATTGAGATCCACACGCTTCAGGAGCGACAACCTCCAGATCCAATCTTAGCCACCCATCACAGTCATCAGCAGATCAACGGGAAGCAACATCTGAAGGAGATTTCAGCCTCCATCAGCTGGCGCCGTCTGTGGGAAATCCTTGATTCCACAAAAACAAAAGTTCGCCTCCCGATCTCAATCCAATAGCGAGCGATCATCACGACAATCCAAGCGCCAGCCGCCGCCTCCGCCTCAATAGAGGCACGGACGGACCTCCTCCGCCGAATGCCATCAACGCCCTCGCCTGTCGGATAGACCGACTCGGGTCTGTTGTGGAGGCGCTAATCCGTGTCCAAATGGCAGGACAAGATCACTAAGTCGTCGCTCCCCCGCCTCAGGGCCAGGACCCCTACGGGGGAAAAGAAGACTCCGTCCGCGTCGGCACTGCCGACCGCCGCCTCATCATTTCCGACAACAGCGGCTTTCTTGAGCCGACGTACTCGAAAACCCGGTGGGTACCGCTAAGTTCGGCTCCGAAGTCTTACGCCGGAGAGTTTCGCCGCGAGTCTCGTCGCACCCCTGTCCCTCCCGAGGCGGTGGCGGTCAGCCCGCCTGTTTACAGGCATGACCGGCACCCCCTCCCTATACGGGGTCGCGCACGCGAGACTCTCCTAGGCAGCTCTAAAACAACCCCACTGGGGGCGTAAAGAACCTCACCAAAGGGAACCAAGGCTCGTCGAAAATCATGGTCATGAAGGTCGGGGGTACGTCGGGTACATACGAGACTCAGCACCCCGCACCCGCCGCGGAAGCCGACAGCTGACCGACGAAGAGGCCAAGGGAGACTGAACCGATCACTTTTGACGAAGGGGACTTTCATGGCATATCCTTGCCCCACAACGACCTCCTGGTGATTACGGCTCGAGTCCATCAATACGAGGTGCAAAGGATCCTAGTCGACTCGGAAAGCTCGGCAGACATTCTCTTCCACGACTGCTTCCTGCGCATGGGGCTTACCCCGGCAGACCTGAGGCCGACCTCCCACATCCTCTCAGGATTCACCAACCATTCCATCCCGGCTGAAGGGGTAATCACTCTACAGTTCAACATCGGGGAGGCCAACCGTATGCGGACTCTGCCGGTAGAATTCATCGTAGCAAGAATTCCATCGGCCTACAAAATCCTCCTCGACCGCCCCACGCTGAACTCCCTCCGAGCCCAGATATCTACCTATCACTTAGCGATGAAGTTTCCCTTCGACCAGAGCGGGATATGTCGGGTCTATGGAGACCAGCGAATTGCAAAGGTTTGCTTCACCGCGACATCTTCATCGGAGAGACCGGTCGACGATGCCGAAGGTGAGGGTGACATCAGGGGTTCTCTAGACACTCGAGACGAGCAAACCGAGGTCCGAGGGGCCCCGGTGGAGCCTCTGACAGAGGTCCCCTCATAGAAGGGGACGACGAAAACCTTGTTCAGATCGGGTCGCTTCTGACAGGAACTCGGCGAGATGACCTGATCCATTTCCTCAGAAATAATTCCGACGTGTTCGCCTGGGCGCCTGCTGACATGCCCAGGATTGACCCCAAAATTATATCACACAAGCTCGGGGTAGATCCTGCGGCCCGACCCGTCAGACAGAAAAAGCGAAGTTTCGCCCCTGTCAAACAGAAGGCTATCGAAGACGAGGTGGATCGGCTCCTTGCCGCTAACTTCATTCGGAACGTGCCCTATTCGGAGTGGCTAGCAAACGTAGTCCTGGTCAAGAAATCAAGCGGGAAGTGGCGCATGTGCGTCGACTTCACCGACCTCAACAAGGCCTGTCCAAAAGACAACTATCCCCTACCTCGGATAGATCAGCTCGTCGACAGCTCGGCATGCCACGAGCTATTGAGCTTCATGGATGCCTTCTCCGGCTACAATCAGATCAGCATGAATCCGGCAGACGAAGATCTCACCGCATTCACAACAGACCGGGAGGTATACTGCTACAAGGTGATGCCCTTCGGACTCAAGAATGCTGGGGCCACGTACCAACCGCATGTTCAAGCCACAGATCGGCAGGAACATGAAAGTTTACGTCGAAGATATGCTCGTCAAATTATTCTTGTCGACCGACCATGCCAAGGACCTGGGCGAGGCCTTCGAGGTACTCCGCAAGTTCAAGATGAAACTGAACCCCGCCATGTGCGCATTCGGGGTCACCGGGGGAAAATTCCTCGGTTTCATGGTCACCCACCGTGGGATCGAGGTTAACCCGGAAAAAATCGACGCTATCCTCAACATGACCGCGCCTGTAACATTTTGAAAATTTAGAAATAAATAAAATTAATTAAGTAAATAATAAAGTGTTAAATTAAAAATTTATTGAAACCAAATAAGACAATTTCATAAGATATATGTAAAACAAATTAAAAGTTAATTTTAGTATGCAACATAAATAAATTATAAGGGTTTTAGTGATAAATTTAGCTTCATTTTAATAAAAAGGGTGTTTTATAATAACATAAGTTGTGAGGGGTTTCTATATAAAGTTTAGGAATTTGTGCAAATGGGAATTTATTAAGGTTGTAAGTGAAAAGGAGGTAAATTAGGTTTTGTTCAGAATTTTATCTTAAGATAAATTAAAATGGAATGATAGGTTTTGCCACCACCTCTTCTCATGCACAATACACTCCCCACACCTTCTCCTTGCATGAAACCACCACATCATGCTTGGTGACACCTCCTCCTTCACCTTATTCTTTCTTTTTATTACATATCTCCTGTGATCAGATCATTCATCTAGTTAAAATCTAAAAATTTAATAGATAGAAAAAGAAAACAAAGAAAAACCAAAGAAAAGAGAAGAGATGAACTAAGCCTAGGATGTCCTCACCATCAAGCTAAGAGCTAGGAGCTAAAGGTTTGGGTGTCTTGGAGGAAGCTTTTAAATCATTCTCATTTGGTAAATTCCTAGCTCAGTAGAATAGATTCTGTATTTTGTTTAAGTTTGAAATCATAGTGTCCATAATATCGTATTTTAAGCAAAATTGGACCCTATAGTAATCTGCTGTAGGTTGGATAAATTTTAACTTAACAAAACAGTTCCAAGATGATGTATGTTGAACCTAGAACAAACCATAGAACCACGAGCGCAGGGGATCGGCTTTGGGCCGGCGACCAACAGAGAAATTCCGGCGTCGTCGGATTTGTAGGGGGAGTTGGTGATTTGGGTTGTTGGGTAGGTCTATGTGTAGAAGTTTGGATCATCTGGTGCTGTTTAATCAATTTAGTTTAGCTGTATATAAAATCTGGGAGCAAATATCGGAAATAGGTATCTAAAACCCATAATACGACTTGGGAAATTCGTAACGCATTCTGTTTTTGTTACGAAACAGCGTTAGGTTAATTTCCAGTAAAATTGAGTGTTAGATCATATGCAATAGTCGGATGTGGTATAACTAGAATGCACAACTTGTGTTTTCATGATTTTGTCGTGTCGGAATAGCCGTTTTCTTATACAAGTTATTGCTATGTTAGATTCAAATACGGAGACTTTGGAGGCTGCGAGGAAAGGAAAAAGGATTGGCGATTTCTGAGAAGATACGACGTATTTCCGGTGAGTAGATTTACATCTACGGGGGAAGTCGGGTGGATGGCGTATAGCACCCCCACAACCTTATAACTATTATTGTGATATCTAGTTAAGTTAGCTTTTCTTCAAAGTATTGATACAGTATTGCATCTTGTATGCCCCCTGTTTACATAAAGTTTATTTGAAGTTTTTTTTAATGAGATATATGTGATATTTGATCCGTACGATATGGGTACGATTTAATGAGTTTGTACAAGGGATTATGCCGTACTTAAGTTGATATGGTTATAGCGATATGTTGAACTTTGTATGTCGAATAACGGCCAATTTATTCTTTGATTCGTAGAGATAGATTATATTCTGTTTTAGGAGGTAATACTGATATGAGCTATATTGTTTTAAAAACCACGGTTCGTTGCATTTTAAATAAACTACCAGGATGCGTGCCAGTTTCTAAAACAAACATCTTTTTTTTAATCTAAGGTAGCTTCCTTATTTTCAAACTTAACATTCCGATCATTTCTAAAGATAATGGTATAGTTCATAACAAGTAATTACAATAAGTACGTTTAGATTATATTATCTATAATTTATGTTTCTGCGTTACGCACACTCTGATAGAACACTGCACAAATACCAATGAGTACTGTGCTGCACAAGCACGTAAATATATATTACACTACACCTCATTAGTACTGCCATGTCACTGTAGAATCGTTCTGATGTATACGTGTTAATATATAGATTGTTACACCGTAGAATACTTGCACAATTACTAATGATTTCCATGTTGCACGAGCACAAACGCATTTGCTACACTACACATCATTAGTAGTACCATGACACATTATAATTGAAACCATTATGATATGTGATATGATTACGTAATCGTTTCCTATTCATACTGTAGTACTATAGATGTTTTATTTGATTTCTTAGGATTTCTGAGTATTTTACTTCTGATGATATATATAGCGGTGGTATGGGACACTGTTATATATATACATATATAATATATCATCAATACAACCTATGCAAGTTCTTATTCCTCACTTGATATTTTATATAATGAGTAAATATCCACCAGGAGATTTGTGTTTTCTGATTTGGATATCCGGACCGAGTCGGTGGGTATACGGTTACGGATTTACAATTTTTATCCAGACTGAGTCGGTGGGGATACAGTTGGATACCTGGTGGACCCGGTCTAGACCGAGGGGCAGGATAGCCACATTTGAGGCAGGGGAGCCTAACGAGATGACTCGATTCTGGAGATAGAAATGAGCATGGCAGATATCCAGGAGATACTGACCGGGGTTCGATTAGGTACGACAGATATCCAGGGGATACTGATCGTAGCCAGAATATCGGGTGGCGATCATCTGTTGAGATGGTGTCGATGGTATCTGTTTTTACGTGTCGATGCTGGACACTAGATATTGCGGATTTCGATGTCGATACTGGACATCTATATATATGATGTGATCATTATTATGAGGTACACAGATAGATATATATTTATTGGATTCCACCAGGACTGATCCGGGGGACAGTACCTGCATATATTTGTACAGACATTCATAGACAAAAGGGAATTCCAATACAGATAATAGATTCATGATTTTGATTCATATGACATTGAGATACTATACTGGGGATTGCATGATAGTTAGTATTACACATATGCATATCATATAGTATATCGATACAGATTATGATAGTACCATATTTATGACCTAGGTATCGTCATGCATTTCGATTTCTACCTTCAGATGCACTTTTATTCACTGAGTTGGCAACTCATCCCCGTTATGCCACAGTTTCTTGCAGGTTTTACCGCGTGGATTATCAGCGGTTTGGGCACACAGTCTTTTAGGGATTGATGGGTAAGTGAATTGTTATTGTATCATACTCACTCTTGATTATTCATATGTTCTTGTATCTAGTGGAAAACTCCACCAACTTAGAAATGGCATATTATTGACTTAGAATCGAGAATTAGAGTTGTGTTTTGTTTGTCTCACTCTTTAGAGTCGACTACTGCTTTAGATTGATTGGTTGCTCCATTGTTTGGACGTGGAGACTAGCTTCCGTTGGGATGCTATTTTATTATGTTATCGGGTTTTTATAAAAATGCAAAAGAGGTGATGTCAAGTTTCAAAACGTCATAAATGCTTTTCAAATACTTAATTAAAATTAGATGTTATTTAAATTTGATTTCATTGGATGATTATTTTAAACCTTACCTCAAATACTTTCAAAAAGGGTTTAGATTCCGAATTTCGGCTTACTTAGATTGCGTAGATGTCTTTAGATGTCACGTGTTTTAAGTGCCGATCACGTACCATATTTAGGTCGTGACAAAGTTGGTATCAAAGCGTTTGGTTTAACCTTTGTTCGAGTCTAGGTTGACTATATGGAGTCTGGGCATATATTTTGTTACCTAGGCTTGACCTTATAGGACTTAGACTTGATTTTAGGGGTCTTATACCCGAACTTTCGTTATATAGGATGACCTTTGTTGATGGAGTAGGTACTAAGTAGAGTGACATACCGTACATATGTTCCGCGGCATATTTACGATATGATACTCCGCCTAAGATACCTTAGGATTTATATCTTGAGATCTTCCTTCTATTCTTTCCGTTGATCTATCTTCGTCAGTGCATGATTGGTTGTTCGATCACCATGTTATGAGGGCCGCGAGGTGCTACAGTTAGAGATACGGTCAGAGCAGACTTGTCGGGGATAAGGACTGACTGGGGTGACTTTCGATGATATAGAGACACGTCGTTTATTCATATATGATCAAGTTCAAATGGTGGGGTGAGTTTCTTCGGGATCCGCACCAGATGGAGGAGTTATTGTTAGAGATTTAACAGATTTGGTACGTGATATTTTCCCCTCTCCAAAGATCATGGTGTTGTGTACGGTTTAGACTACGGTACTAATCCTTGTTGAGATTGTCGAGGTGTTGCTTCCCGCGTCCATGAAGTTAAATGGTTGACGATGTTACCAGTATAGATGGATCGGCCGGATTCATAGCCGTTCAGAGGTGAGATTAACCAGACTTTTCTACAGGGAATCAGAAGTAACGGATTCGCTAAATTCTCCAAGTGTGCTTTCTGGATAGATAGTGTAGATTTCTTGGGTCACATAGTTGCAAGAGATGGGATACATAGGGACCCAAAGAAGATAGAAGCGGTACAGCACTGGCCCAGACCGGTGTCAGTTATAGAGGTTCGAAGTTTCTTAGGTCTGGCCAGTTATTACAGAAGTTTTGTGCAG
Source organism: Agapanthus africanus (assembly GCA_030015575.1). Taxonomy (NCBI): domain Eukaryota; kingdom Viridiplantae; phylum Streptophyta; class Magnoliopsida; order Asparagales; family Amaryllidaceae; genus Agapanthus; species Agapanthus africanus. Next base: position 11,284,841 of record CM057343.1, on the reverse strand, counting down.
AATCTTTCTCGGATCGCCACACCGTTGACCGGACCGACTAGGAAGGAAGTTCCATTCTTTGGACAGATGCATATGAACAGAGTTTCCAGCAGTTAGAGACTCGATTGATGATGGCACCTGTCTTATCGTTACCTTCCGGGTCAGGTGGGTTGTGGTATATTGTGATGCCTCTCGAGTGGGTTTAGGCTGTATATTGATGAAGCACAGCATGGTGGTAGCTTATGCTTCTCGGCAGTTGAAGAGACACGAGCAGAACTACCCCCTCATGAAGTGGAGATGGCTGCTGTAGTATTCGCACTGAAGATTTGGAGGCATTACTAGTACGGTGAGTCGTGTCAAATTTTCACAGATCATAAGGGCTTAAAGTATATTTTCAACAGAGGGATCTAAATCTAAGGCAGCATAGATGGAGGGAACTTATGAAGGATTACGATTGTGAGATCTTGTATCATCCAGGCAAAGCAAATGTTGTAGCAGATGCCTTGAGTCGGAGGCCTGGAGGTAGCGTATCTCATCTGCGCACTTGGCAGATTTTATGTGATAACCGTATTCAGTTCGAGTTCACATCTATAGGAGGACAGTTAGCGCCTGTTCGCACCGTCCTCAGTTATTGGATCGTATTTTGGAGACACAGCCGCAGAGGCTCGTATGTCAGAGATTATGGATCAAAATAGGCAAGGCAGAGAGTCGGAGTTTGTGATAAATGACCGTGGAGTATTACGTTTTGGGACTCGTCTTTGTGTGCCAGATTCGGATGGACTGAGACGTGAGATCTTAGGGGAGGCCCTTAGATCAGCATACAGTATTCATCCTGATTCCACCAAGTTATAGCATGACTTGAGGGATGTTTATTGGTGGGAAGGAATCGAAGAAGGATGTTGCGGAGTTTGTTTCAAGATGCTTGATTGTCAGCAAGTCAAGGCAGAGCACGAGATGCCAGCTGGAGAATTGCAGCCCTTACCCATTCCGGAATGGAAATGGAAACAGATTTCCATGGAGTTCGTTGTGGGTCTAACCAGGACTAGCAGAGGATATGCTTCGGACTTGTAGCCTTGATTTCGGTAGTAGTTGGGATTGTCACTTACCTTTGATAGAATTCTCATACAATGACAGTTTTCAGGAGGCGATCCAGATGGCACTCTTTGAAGCTTTATATGGGAGGAAATGTCGATCACCCGTTTGTTGGACGGAACTGAGCGAGAGTAGCATCTTGGGACCGCAAATAGTACAGGAGACTACAGAGAAGATTCAATTGATACGGGATAGAATGAGGGCGGCCAATGCAGACAGAAATCATATGCAGATCGACGACGTCGTAAACTCAAGTTGATGTGGGAGACCATGTGTTCTTTCGTGTGTCTCCGATGAAGGGGTGATGTGTTTCGGGAAAAAGGAAAAGATCAGCCTGGATGTGTCGGACCCTATGAGTATCTGAAGAGAGTGGGTGCTGTAGCTTAACGGTTAGCACTTCCAATGAGTTTTCCCGATGTGCATCCGGTGTTTCACGTATCGATGCATCGCAGGTATCTTCATGATCCTTCTCACGTGATCCAGCATCAGACCTTATAACTTGAGTCGGATTTATCCTACACAGTACAGCCAGTCGCTATTCTAGACAGGCAGGCAAAGGAACTAGGATCAAGGGTACTTCCATCTGTAAAGGTTCTTTGGCATAGAAAGAATCGCGAGGAGGTTACTTGGGAGACCGAAGATACGATGCGAAAGAGATTTCCACATCTTTTGATGGTATGTCTAGTTAATTTTTAAATTCGGGGACCGAATTTTCTTAAGGGGGAATATTGTAACATTTTGAAAATTTAGAAATAAATAAAATTAATTAAGTAAATAATAAAGTGTTAAATTAAAAAGTTATTGAAACCAAATAAGAAAATTTCATAAGATATATGTAAAACAAATTAAAAGTTAATTTTAGTATGCAACATAAATAAATTATAAGGGTTTTAGTGATAAATTTAGCTTCATTTTAATAAAAAGGGTGTTTTATAATAACATAAGTTGTGAGGGGTTTCTATGTAAAGTTTAGGAATTTGTGCAAATGGGAATTTATTAAGGTTGTAAGTGAAAAGGAGGTAAATTAGGTTTTGTTCAGAATTTTATCTTAAGATAAATTAAAATGGAATGATAGGTTTTGCCACCACCTCTTCTCATGCACAATACACTCCTCACACCTCCTCCTTGCATGAAACCACCACATCATGCTTGGTGACACCTCCTCCTTCACCTTATCCTTCCTTTTTATCACATATCTCCTATGATCAGATCATTCATCTAGTTAAAATCTAAAAATTTAATAGATAGAAAAAGAAAACAAAGAAAAACCAAAGAAAAGAGAAGAGATGAACTAAGCCTAGGATGTCCTCACCATCAAGCTAAGAGCTAGGAGCTAAAGGTTTGGATGTCTTGGAGGAAGCTTTTCAATCATCCTCATTTGGTAAATTCCTAGCTCAGTAGAATAGATTCTGGATTTTGTTTAAGTTTGAAATCATAGTGTCCATAATATCGTATTTTAAGCAAAATTGGACCCTATAGTAATCTGCTGTAAGTTGGATAAATTTTAACTTAACAAAACAGTTCCAAGATGATGTATGTTGAACCTAGAACAAACCATAGAACCACAAGCCCAGGGGATCGGCTTTGGGCCGGCGACCAACAGAGAAATTCCGGCGTCACCGGATTTGTAGGGGGAGTTGGTGATTTGGGTTGTTGGGTAGATCTCTGTGTAGAAGTTTGGATCATCTGGTGTTGTTTAATCAATTTAGTTTAGCTGTATATAAAATCTGGGAGCAAATATCCGAAATAGGTATCTAAAACCCATAATACGACACGGAAAATTCGTAACGCGTTCTGTTTCTGTTACGAAACAGCGTTAAGTTAATTTCCAGTAAAATTGAGTGTTAGATCATATGCAATAGTCGGATGTGGTATAACTAGAATGTACAACTTGTGTTTTCATGATTTTGTCGTGTCGGAATAACCGTTTTCTTATACAAGTTATTGCTATGTTAGATTCAAATACGGAGACTTTGGAGGCTGCGAGGAAAGGAAAAAGGATTGGCGATTCCTGAGAAGATACGACGTATTTCCGGTGAGTAGATTTACATCTACGGGGGAAGTCGGGTGGATGGCGTATAGCACCCCCGCAACCTTATAACTATTATTGTGATATCTAGTTAAGTTAGCTTTTCTTCAAAGTATTGATACAGTATTGCATCTTGTATGCCCCCTGTTTACATAAAGTTTATTTGAAGTTTTTTTTAATGAGATATACGTGATATTTGATCCGTACAATATGGGTACGATTTGATGAGTTTGTACGAGAGATTATGCCGTACTTAAGATGATATGGTTATAGCGATATGTTGAACTTTGTATGTCGAATAACGGCCAATTTATTTTTTGATTCGTAGAGATAGATTATATTCTGTTTTAGGAGGTAATACTGGTATGAGCTATATTGTTTTAAAAACCACGGTTCGTTTAATTTTAAATAAACTACCAGGATGCGTGCCAGTTTCTAAAACAAATATCCTTTTTTTAATCTAAGGTAGCTTCCTTATTTTCAAACTTAACGTTCCGATCATTTCTAAAGATAATGGTATAGTTCATAACAAGTAATTACAATAAGTACGTTTAGATTATATTATCCATAATTTATGTTTCTGCGTTACGCACACTCTGATAGAACACTGCACAAATACCAATGAGTACTATGCTGCACAAGCACGTAAATATATATTACACTACACCTTATTGGTTCTGCCATGTCACTATAGAATCGTTCTGATATATACGTGTTAATATATAGATTGTTACACCGTAGAACATTTGCACAATTACTAATGATTTCCATGTTGCACGAGCACAAACGCATTTGCTACACTACACATCATTAGTAGTACCATGACACATTAGAATTGAAACCATTATGTTATGTGATATGATTACATAGTCGTTTCCTATTCATATTGTAGTACTATAGATGTTGTATTTGATTTCTTGGGATTTCTGAGTATTTTACTCCTGAGGATATATATAGCGGTGGTATGGGACACTGTTATATATATATATATATATATATATATATATATATATATATAATATCATCAATACAACGTATGCAAGTTCTTATTCCTCACTTGATATTTTATATGATGAGTAAATGTCCACCAGGAGATTTGTGTTTTCTGATTTGGATATCCGGACTGAGTCGGTGGGTATACGGTTACGGATTTACAATTTTTATCCAGACTGAGTCGGTGAGGATACAGTTGGATACCTGGTGGACCCGGTCGAGACCGAGGGGCAGGATAGCCGTATTTGAGGCGGGGGAGTCTAACGAGGTGACTCGATTCCGGAGATAGAAATGAGCACGGCAGATATCCAGGGGATACTGACCGGGGTTCGATTAGGTACGACAGATATCGAGGGGATACTGATCGTAGCCAGGATATCGGGTGGCGATCATCTATTGAGATGGTGTCGACGGTATCTGTTTTTACGTGTCGATGCTGGACACTAGATATTGCGGATTTCGATGTCGATACTGGACATCTATATGTATATTGATGTGATCATTATTATGAGGTACACAGATAGATATATATTTATTGGATTCCACCAGGACTGATCCGGGGGACAGTACCTGCATATATTTATACAGACATTCATAGACAAAAGGGAATTCCAATACAGATAATAGATTCATGATTTTGATTCATATGACATTGAGATACTATACTGGGGATTGCATGATAGTTAGTATTACACATATGCATATCATATAGTATATCGATACAGATTATGATAGTACTATACTTATGACCTAGGTATCGTCATGCATTTCGATTTCTACCTTCAGATGCACTTTTATTCACTGAGTTGGCAACTCATCCCCGTTGTGCCACAGTTTCTTATAGGTTTTACCGCGTGGATTATCAGCGGTTTGGGCACACATTCTTTTTGGGATTGATGGGTAAGTGAGTTGTTATTGTATCATACTCACTCTTGATTATTCATATGTTCTTGTATCTAGTGGAAAACTCCACCAACTTAGAAATGGCATATTATAGACTTAGAATCGACGATTAGAGTTGTGTTTTGTTTGTCGCACTCTTTAGAGTCGACTACTGCTTTAGATTGATTGGTTGCTCCATTGTTTGGACGTGGAGACTAGCTTCCGTTGGGATGCTATTTTATTATGTTATCGGGTTTTTATAAAAATGCAAAGGAGGTGATGTCAAGTTTCAAAACGTCATAAATGTTGTTCCCCTCCGAAAGGCGGCGCACAAGACTGCGATGTCTTGGCACTGAGATTCGGGGCAGATGCTAATTGGTGCTATCCGTTCACCTCTCCGAAGATGCCAAGTTGATTTATGGCACCATATATCGAAGGTTTAAACAGATGCGGCCGATGTAGCAGACTTCGTCAGATTCCCTGTCGTTTGAGGGGTTTTTGATTGTTGGGACGCTCTTCCCTGCAGGCGCAAGCCCCTGCAGTTAATTACGCTACCGCATCGCGGTAACAACTTTCTCCTTCTCCAGATGGTCACTTCGTGTCGTGGGTGTTTATTATGTTTTTGGTTGCCCGTGGATTGTATACGGAGACTAATTTATGTCGTCGCCCGTAGGACCTGGATTAGCCCAAATCCATATTTTCTTAGATTTGGTTTTGGGGTTTTGGTTTGAGGATACGTTAGCCATATTTGAGGCTAAGATCAACTCAAACGTTTGTTAAGGATACGTTAGTCTAATTTGAGACTAAGATCAACTTAACGGGATCGTTTAGATCTGACAAAAGAGCATTTAGGGGCTCTATTGTTCCAGTTCAGGGACATAGTGGTCCATTGAATGTATGGCCGTCGGGACCCGTCACCTCTCTGACAACGTTGAAGGATTACAACGACAGGTGTCAGAGGAGTTCCGAGATGTACCCTTGGACCAAAGTTGGTTGGGTGATCCATAGTCCAATTTGGGACTAAAGTCTGTTTGAAGGTTTAAGGATACGTTAGCCATATTTGAAGCTAAGATCAACTTAAACGGTTGTTAAGGATACGTTAGTCCAGTTTGGGACTAAGATCGTCTTAACGGGATCGTTTAGATCCAACAAAAGAGCTTTTGGGCTCTATTGTTCCAGTTTAGGGACATGGTGGTCCATTACCAGTTTAGGGACATGGTGGTCCATTACCAGTTTAGGGACATGGTGGTCAATTGGTAGTTTAAGGATGCATAAGTCCATGGGTTTAAGGACCCCACAGTCCATATGGGTGTGTTTAAGGACGCATTAGTCCGTTAGTTTAAGGACGCATAAGTCCGCGGGTTTAAGGACCCCACAGTCCGTATCTTGGTTTAGGGACGATAAGTCCATGAGTTTAAGGACCCCACAGTCCGTGTTGATGTGTGGTTGTCGGGACCCGTCACCTCTCTGAAGACGTTGAAGGATTACAACGACAAATATCAGAGGAGTTCAGAGATGTACTCTTGAACCAATGAGTTGGTTGAAAGAGCAGATGTGCTCAGTTCAAGATGATTTGAGGACTTATGGCCAGTTTGGGCTAAGTCCAAAATATTGGCCCTCTATTGGTCCATTGAAGGAGAGGCTTTGCCTCTGGCCATTTAGCCAATTGGGCCAATGCCTAGTGTTAAACACTAAAGACCAATCAGTGTTGAACACTGGGAATGAGATTGATAAGTTAGTGTTTAACACTAAAAGATAGTTGGTGTTAAACACCAGCAACAAGGCTTTCAAATTAGTGTCGACGTCGTTATCAAAGAGTTTGATTTCGACAAAAACCCAGATGAACCTTGTATTTACAAGAAGGTGACAGGGAGTAAGGTTGTCTTCCTCGTATTGTACGTGGACGACATACTCTTGATAGGAAATGATATTCCTATGCTGCAATCGGTCAAGCTCTTCTTGTCACAAAGATTCTCAATGAAAGATCTTGGTGATGCCTCCTGCATATTGGGAATTAGGATCTATAGAGATAGATCCAAACGGATTTTGGGATTGTCCCAATCCAGGTACATTGACACCATACTAAAGAGGTTTAGTATAGAAGAATCCAAGCGTGGGAACTTGCCCACGATCTCTGGAGTCACTCTCTCCAAAGAGATGTCTCCCAAGACTGATTTGGAGAGAGCTCGCATGCAAGGGATACCCTATACTTCGGCTGTAGGCTCTATCATGTATGCGATGCTGTGTACCAGACCCGATGTAGCATACTCACTAAGTGTAGTGAGTAGGTATCAAGCTGATCCTGGAGAGAGTCACTGGACAGCTGTGAAGAGCATTCTCAAGTACTTACGAAGGACTAAAGAGATGCTCTTGGTGTATGGTAACGGAGAACTCCAAGTGGAGTCCTTTACCGATTCGAGCTTCCAGAGTGATAAGGACGACTCTAAGTCGCAGTCGGGATTTGTCTTTACCCTTTACGGAGGGGTGGTTAGCTGGAAGAGTTCCAAGCAGGAAACCGTGGCAGACTCGACGATGGAGGCTGAATACATCGCTGCCAACGATGCTGCCAAAGAGGCTGTCTGGATCAAGAAGTTCATTACTGAACTTAGAGTGGTTCCATCCATTGAGCATCCAATACCTTTGTATTGTGATAACAATGGAGCGGTGGCTTTGGCCAAGGAACCCAGGTCCCATCAGCGATCCAGGCATATTCTGAGGCGGTATCACCTGATCCGGGAGATAGTTGATCGCCGCGAAATCGAGGTCAGGAGAGTTGACACAAAGAACAACACGGCGGATCCACTCACGAAGGCCAATCCCCAGATACAGTTTGAGAGACTCTTCGGGATGCTCGGTATGCGATACTACAGCAGCTGGCCCTAGTGCAAGTGGGAGATTTTTAGTTGTATGTATGCCCTAGAGGCCAGTATTGTACAGATGATGTATATTATATTGGATGCTTGGACATATATAGAGATGACTGTCTTGCTCGATATGATAGTATGCTATCTGGTTACTCTTTATCTTAACATGTACACTTGTCTCTTTAAACTGTCTTATAGTTACATGTTGATAAAACCCTTAGGATGTGTACTTGACTACCTGGACTATGATGCAGATCATACTAGTGGGGATATGGTAGTCCATAAGTACATCCTTCAAGGTCCCTAGTCGTGGGTGTATCGAGACAGGGCATCGATATACCAGTGTAGACTAGCGTATACGCTTCTCGACCCATGAGATGGGCGATGGATGATCCCATATCCATTGGTGTTTGACATCAGAGATGGTATACGGGTGCTCAGTGGAGACTGGGTACACTGGACGGACTCGCCGAGAACTCCCAGATGGTATTATACCTCACGTCAGATGGCAGTTCTCAGGTGACACTTGTACAGGTTAGTCTGTAGACCCGAGATCATCATAGAGTCTTGTGTGATTCCCACTGTGCTTTGATCTCCACCTTACCACGTCCATAAGGGCGTGCAAAACGGTGGTCTTTGGGTACAGTCCTGAGTCACATGGAGGCAATGAGCGATAGGAGGGGTTTCGTCTCTCCCGGTATTGGGGGTTGATGTTGCGCTGTGCTCGATTGGCCGTAACAGGGAAGTCCCTGGCCAGGGCTGATCAGAGATTTGCTGGTAAGTGTTACCAGTAGTTTCTCGACCCGTTATGAGCCTCACATCGGCACGACTTATCGGTTATTGGGGTCTGACGTATACCACCCCTAGACTTGATATGCGACATATCAGACGAACAGACCGGACTGTACGGTAAGTGTTACTGGTTGGATTCACAGGAGTGTGAGTGGGCTAGCTCGTCGATCTTCTGATCGCTCAATACCCGGATGGCCGTTACGTTTAGCAGACCGCTTGCGGCTTGTGGGTGCTTGATATGATCATCATCTGCTACCGGCGTATTGACGAGTCTTTAGAATCCTACACAGAGGTTTCCTGGCTCAAGCGAAACGAAATAGGAGCGCATATGAGATATGTGCAGGACTGAGAATAATACGTGTATGTGATACCGTATTTCATTCTCGCGATGGATGTATCGATTGGTTATATTCGATATGACCTAGTTATCGAATCATTGATTCGATAAATCGATACATTGGATACTAGTCGGTTATGTGCGACATGACCGGATCATTGAATCAAATGTTGATTTAATGATTTAATGTATAATTATATATTTGATATATTACTTTGCATTAGCTAGTATTGGTTCACTTTAAATGGATTTTCTCACTTGATGTGCAAGAAGTATATGTGATATACTTTTGTGCACATATTTGTATCATGTTTGATGATACTTGATCATATAGTTAAGTGTATAGAATTAAACCATGGTTAATTTGATAATTAGGGTTTTGCATATTCATTTATTTATTTATTTGTTCATTTATTTATTTGGAAATGATTTAGATAAGAATGGTGGCTTTATTTGTTTTTAGTTGAAGCTTCATGAAGCTTTGACTTCTTAACCATTCTTGTCTTCATGCTTAACCCTAACCCATCCAAGTAACCATGGTCTATTCTCTACACTTAACCTTAGTTAGCTTATGATAAGTATTGATTTATTTTCATTTTAATTCAACACTTATCATATTCTTTCTTCTTCTTCATCATCTTCTTCTTCAAGAAAGCTTGATGCCATCAATGGCAACTTGAGTTCTAAAGTGAGAAATCCAATTCTAAAGTGAACCCAGCTCCTATTTCTTCACCCTCTACCTCTTGCCAAGTTGTTTTGGGTGTTTTCTTCACAAGTTTCACAAATTTGTGAAGTCGGAGCTTGAACTTGTGATGCCTCGACGTAGATCATCTTCGGCACGAAGCCGACGATCTAGTCCGCCCATTTCTCCGATCAAGCCGACGATCGAGTCCGGGATTCGAGATGGACAGCGAGAGGACACCTACGTGGAGCCAAGGAAGTGGATGTCCGGATCTACAAAGGTTGTAGCTTCCTATCTTTAGTTAAGTTGTTAACTAGTTTACTGTTTCGCCTAAATTTCTAGTCGACGATCCGTATTAGGGTTTCTCGGCACCCATAAAATTTGAAATTGGCATGGTTGATGCCTTGTGAGACCTCTATAGTGTGCCTAGGAACCCTACACTTTGGTAGTCAGCTCTTTCATGACTTGTTCATCTAAAGTGATATCCTCAGTGACCTTTTCCTTTCCCTTATCTTTTCTATTTGCGGGCCCGAGATTCTTTTCTGGGAGCGTGCGATTGCGCAGCTGAATGTTCTCACAGGCCTCCAATTCCTCCTCTTTCCCTAAAACGGATTCTTTAAAGAGAGGGCCCAGAGCCATTTCTTCATCAGAGTCGCTCCCAAAGGTGAGAACTTGTGACCCTCCGGCATTAACCATGTAACAGTTGCCAGTGGTTCCGTTGTGCCCGTCGGTAGTACTTTTTCCTTCCCGATGAGTCTTGCGTTTCATGCGCTTAAAATATTGCCGATGAGCAACATATCCTTGCCACCATATCCTAAAGGCGTCGCACTCCTCCGTGGGGTGTGAAATTTTCCGATGATATGCGCAATAATTAGGGTGCCTCTCCGCCCCATTGAGTGTGTTTTCTTCCAAGGGTGGTAGCTTCATTCCCATTGACATGGCTTTGGCAAACCTTTTCCTCGTCTTGAATATCTTCTTGTCTGCCTCGGATGCCTTTCGATCTGGCGGGAGTACTTCGACTCTTTCGTTCAGTCGCCTACATTTAGCTCCTTCCGATGCGGCCATCTCACGCTCCTGATCCGCTTTACTCTTCAGACGAATCTCGTCTAGAAAGGCATCGATCATTTCATCTGTTGGCCACACACGCTCTGGTTCAGGCTCTACCCCCAGTTTCTTAGTGCTAGGTGTTTTTTCATCATCAGTAAACGAGCGGGAGATTCCGTTACAACTCGCCACGTATCCCTCGGATTCATCCGACGAACTCTCTCCATCATCTTCCTCTCGAAAGATGTGGTTGAGGAACTCTTGCAGCGTGACAGAAGTTCGCGCCTTTTGATTGTACTCTTCCATCGCGTCGATCTGCTTCTGCAAGTTCGTGCGCTTGTCTCCAGGCTTCACGGGCTTCTTGGATTTCTTCTTCTTTTTCTTCAAAGATTTTGACGGTTGGGCGTGAGTATTTAGGCCATTACCACGAGTCTTCGTAGTCGGGCACGGCTTCAACATCCCTTCGATAATTTGAGGTTCAAGCGGGTCCTTCCATTCGATTGCAGGGCACGCATGAAGGTCCCTCAGCATTCTTTTGGTTTTAGTTGACAGCACGACCTCCCATGGAGCTTCTTCAATAAAGGAACAGGTTGCCCCCGGTGTATCTGCTTTCTTAGGAGTATGCGGCTGTGGTGGGTTCACCTTCCACTTTTCGGACAGTGCAAACTTCCTCTGGAGGTATTGATCTTCAATCCATCCTTTGAAGACGAAGCAATCCTCAATCGGATGACTTACCGTTTGATGATAAGGGCAATAGTTAGGGTTATTCACCTCAGTGGGTTGTGGCGGTCGCCTTGGATTTGGTAGGTTTATAAGTCTGTTGTGTACTGCCAGCTCGAATAGCCGCTTCGTCTTGTCCCATGGGAACGAGTAGGGATGCTTCATCTTCTCATTATAATACCGGCGTCTTTCTTCCAGTTGATCCGTCAGTTTTTGGGCATTGGGTTGCTGCTGAGCATTCGCGACGAAGGTGGCCTTTCCCTTACCCTTGTCATTCCGAGGTTCTGGCTTCGGGGGAGGTGGTCTATGACCTATCTGGTCCATCTGAGCCAACTTGTCGATTAAAGCCTGGAATGTGGTCGGCTTAAAGAACATCATAAACTGGGAGATAGTTGCGTGAGGGTCTAGGGTTCCCACGAACATGCCCACCGCGGGCGCTTCCTCGATGCGTTGCTCGCATTTCGACCACAAATTCCGCCAGCGTATAGCATACTGGACCCAAGTTTCGCCTGGTTTTACCCTGGCGTTAATCAATGCCGTTATTGGAGTGCGTTCGCTGGCGCTTGCGAATAGCTGAGTGAATAGCAACTCCATTTCAGCGAACGTCTTGATAGAATCGTTCGGGAGTTCCGAATACCATTCGAACGCTGTTTCTGATAGGGTGCCCACGAACTGGCGAAGCAACAGTTTATCATCACCGCCGGTGTTACCGCAAAGGGCCCTGAACTGGGCGACATGTTGGTGGGGATTGCCGGTCCCTTTGTAAACATGGAACTTGGGAATTGTGTAACCCGGCGGGTACCTGATTTGGTCGTACCAGCTTGGATACGGCCGGCCCGTTTTTACGACTTGACCAGCTGCCTCAGTCGCGTGATGAACCCGGATTTGCTGGGCTATATAATCGACCAAATCAGCCTTAGAGATTGTCTCCTCCTTGGCCCTTGAGAGGGCCGGTGGTAGATTTGACGTTTCCCCCCAGTCGTCTTCAAGGACGATCGGGGGATCCTCAGCGGGTGGGTCTTGTTGGATCATCATTCCTATCATATCTTGGAAGAGAAGGCCCATACGCTGTATGTTGGCTGCTTGTTCAGCGGCCTCTTTGTCCTTCTTCTCCAATATTCGGCGAAGGAACTCAGCGTCAGTTTCTTCCTCCTGGCGTTCGTCTGAGGACGTTTCTGGGTTTTCTTTTGGCCCGGTAAGTGCGGCCATAGCGTTCATCATTTCCTGGAGCTTTTGTTGTTACTCCTGAGCTTTGGTTACCGACCGTGTAAGCGGTCTATGACCCGTAGACGTACGGCTGTCTTCCTTTCCTGACGCCATGTATACGGTATAGACCATCATGCCCCCAAACTTAGGGCGTCTGGGCATAGTGCCTTTAGCTGTCATTGCAGGCTGGGGGATCTTTTCTGGCTTCCTCCTTTTATGAGCAGTGGCAGTTGAAGGGGCCGTTGAAGGGGCCGTTGAGGCGGGCACCCAGACAGTATTTCGTGGTTTAGCCTGGTGACTGGCTTCCTGTTGGATTTTCAGCTTCTTGTGTTGGCGGGAGAAGTTTAGATCGATCATCGAGTCTCGGGCCTGCCGCCAAACCTTATAGATTCTGGAAGACAGCCGTTGTGGGGATCGGGGCTGTTCTGGCTTTATTTCCGCAACCTTTTTTAGTGGAGGAGCAGACCTCTTTAGTATCGCAGTAGGAGAATTCCTACGCACCTTATTTAGCATCTCAAAGCTGTTCCCAGTTGGAACAGCAGCATTAACTTCTGTCGTCGGGGCTGGTGGAGTTAGCCCAGAGGGGGAGTTGCCCCCAGCCTTCCTTACTCGGCGCCAGTGGCAACGTCGAGCGTGTCGAGCGGACGGCGTTGGTTCAGCGGTGAGAATAGCTTCGTCTTGCCCCCTGTGTAGGTGGGGGGTCATTGCTGGTGTTAGCCTGTCAAAGACCGACGTCCTTTGGATAGCAGGAGCGGGAGCTGGAGCCGTCAATCTTGTAAAGACCGACTTTGTGGCAGGGGAAACCGCTTTGACGACTTTAGGAGCAGGACCGGTCACTTTCTTAGAAGCAACCTTCTCTGGGATTGTAGGCCTCATTGTGGGTCCACAGGAGTCTTGGCCGAATCTAGAGAAGACCGAGGCGCTGGTGTTGGGCGACCCGTTGAGAGGGACCGCGGCAGGGGTAAGACGATCAAAGACCGACTTCTTGGGAGCTTCCTCTGTCAGCACCGGCGCGGTGAAGCTTGTCGGTGGGAGCATGGTCCCAAAAAACAATCCTGTAGTGGCTCGAGTGACCTGTTCCACGGGCATTGTGAATAGCGAAGCAGCTTGGGGTCCGTAGGCTATACCTCCTGGCGAGGCAGAGCGTTGGTTGCAATTGCAGTCCGAGCGGTTGGAGCGTTTCGCAGAAGTAGAAGCCATCGATTCTTTGCTTTCTGCAATAAGCAGGACGCCAAGTCTTAGTATCTTGAAACCCAAGGGCAACCATTAGCGAACCGCGATTAGTTCGCAAATCACGACACACGAAGTGTGGAGTGGAAAGAGGAAAAGGTCCCACCGAGCGTGCCAAAATCTGTTCCCCTCCGAAAGACGGCGCACAAGACTGCGATGTCTTGGCACTGAGATTCGGGGAAGATGCTAATTGGTGCTATCCGTTCACCTCTCCGAAGATGCCAAGTTGATTTATGGCACCATATATCGAAGGTTTAAACAGATGCGGCCGATGTAGCCGACTTCGTCAGATTCCCCCTCGTTTGAGGGGTTTTTGATTATGGGGACGCTCTTCCCTACAGGCGCAAGCCCCTGCAGTTAATTACGCTACCGCATCGCGGTAACAACATTCTCCTTCTCCAGATGGTCACTTCGTGTCGTGGGTGTTTATTATGTTTTTGGTTGCCCGTGGATTGTATACGGAGACTAATTTATGTCGTCGCCCGTAGGACATGGATTAGCCCAAATCCGTATTTTCTTAGATTTGGTTTTGGGGTTTTGGTTTGAGGATACGTTAGCCATATTTGAGACTAAGATCAACTCAAACGTTTGTTAAGGATACGTTAGTCTAATTTGAGACTAAGATCAACTTAACGGGATCGTTTAGATCTGACAAAAGAGCATTTGGGGGCTCTATTGTTCCAGTTCAGGGACATAGTGGTCCATTGAATTGAATGTATGGCCGTCGGGACCCGTCACCTCTCTGACGACGTTGAAGGATTACAATGACAGGTGTCAGAGGAGTTCCGAGATGTACCCTTGGACCAAAGTTGGTTGGGTGATCCATAGTCCAATTTGGGACTAAAGTCTGTTTGAAGGTTTAAGGATACGTTAGCCATATTTGAAGCTAAGATCAACTTAAACGGTTGTTAAGGATACGTTAGTCCAGTTTGGGACTAAGATCGTCTTAACGGGATCGTTTAGATCCGACAAAAGAGCGTTTGGGCTCTATTGTTCCAGTTTAGGGACATGGTGGTCCATTACCAGTTTAGGGACATGGTGGTCCATTGGTAGTTTAAGGACGCATAAGTCCATGGGTTTAAGGACCCCACAGTCCATATGGGTGTGTTTAAGGACGCATTAGTCCGTTAGTTTAAGGACGCATAAGTCCGCGGGTTTAAGGACCCCACAGTCCGTATCTTGGTTTAGGGACGCATAAGTCCATGAGTTTAAGGACCCCACAGTCCGTGTTGATGTGTGGTTGTCGGGACCCGTCACCTCTCTGAAGACGTTGAAGGATTACAACGACAAATATCAGAGGAGTTCAGAGATGTACCCTTGAACCAATGAGTTGGTTGAAAGAGCAGATGTGCTCAGTTCAAGATGATTTGAGGACTTATGGCCAGTTTGGGCTAAGTCCAAAATATTGGCCCTCTGTTGGTCCATTGAAGGAGAGGCTTTGCCTCTGGCCATTTAGCCAATTGGGCCAATGCCTAGTGTTAAACACTAAAGACCAATCAGTGTTGAACACTGGGAATGAGATTGATAAGTTAGTGTTTAACACTAAAAGATAGTTGGTGTTAAACACCAGCAACAAGGCTTTCAAATTAGTGTTAAACACTAAAACAGGTCAAAACACTGGCAGCAGAGATCTCAAATTAGTGTTAAACACTAAGGTAATCAGTGTTGAACACTGCAAATAAAGCTCTTTGATTAGTGTTGAACACTAAGGCCAAACAGTGTTTTAACACTGGATTCAGGGGTTCCAATTTAGCGTTAGACGCTAAGGCAAGAGGGGTCACGTGGTAACACGTGAGGGCGCCCTCCCTTCATTTGTTCTGCTGAGAATATCGCATCTTTTGGAGCATCACGTGCCATCACGTGACGGGTGTTTAAATGGAGTATGTTAAAGCCTCTGCCAAGGGTCACGTGGGTCACGTGAGGCACTGCCTCAAAGGGGCTTTTCTGTAGATCTTTTTGGGGGTCACGTGGTGACACGTGACCCTGCCTCTATGTATGTTTTTTAGAAGATCTGTTAATCCCTTTTGGGAATTAAATTCCTCGTAGGGTTGAACCCTGGCAATAATTTCAGAGGAATTAAATTCCTACTTCCTTTTGAAGATTTATATTCTGGGATAGAGTTGAACTCTGAATTTTCTGTAGAATTAAGTTCCTCATATATGTGAAGAACTGAATAGAGTTAAACCCTAATAAAAGCTT
The DNA here is from genome assembly GCA_030015575.1 of Agapanthus africanus. NCBI lineage: Eukaryota > Viridiplantae > Streptophyta > Magnoliopsida > Asparagales > Amaryllidaceae > Agapanthus > Agapanthus africanus. The sequence continues at coordinate 11,268,792 of CM057343.1, read as the reverse complement.
TAAGGAATTAAACTCCCACTCTCTGTTAAAGAATTATTCTGGGGAATGAGATTAAGGGAATTAAATTCATGTTGTTTTAACAGAACTAAGTTCCTAATTAGGGTTAAACCCTGATTCTGCTCATTCACAGGGTCAAACCCTAATTTTATTTTAAAGGAATTAAATTCCTATAGTTCTGTGAGAATTAAATTCTCGTGCTTCCATTCCCTCCCTATGCTTTGGGTCTGCATGGCAGGATCTCAACCCATTGAGAATTAAATTCTCAACTAAAGGGGAGATGTGCACTTTACAGATCCTCCACCAAAGAAAGAACTATGTTCTTCTGTTTTTATATCAGAGTTAAACTCTGTTGAGAATTAAACTTTCTTTTCCTTTCAAAAAGGCCTTCCCCTTCTTACCTAGGGTTTTCTTTTGCAGAAGATCCAAATTTCTCCAAAGTATGAAAGCTCCCCTCTTTTTTGTCTCGATTCCTTTCTGCCTTTTTCTCTCTTTTTCTTTTTTTTTCGCTGTGTCTCTTGGCTCCTATTTATAGGAGAAGCAGCCGAATCAATTAGTTTTGGCGAATCTTTCATTGAGAGATTTGATTTGTATTCACCATTTGTTCTGGACCTTTGGATTATTAGGTGAATTTTATTCACCATTGGATTTTAAATCCAGAGATTCTCCTTTGTTATTTCGGTTAGATTTAAAGGGGAAATCTTTCCAAATTTGAGATTTTCCCATAGATAGATGGTATTTAATCACCTTTAAATCTTTAATTTAATCGGTTGCTTTGGAAAGATTTAAGAGGTCTTTTCTCAGAATTTAATTTCCGTTAGCAGATAGGCTTTGAAAGCCGGTCACGTGTGACCACGTGACCCTTGGTCACGTGTGGGCACGTGACCCCCTTGGAACGAGCCCTCTTCTTTCTTTCTGCGCTCTGCTTTCTGGTCGCTGCTTAGCTGTCACGTGCCACCACGTGACAACTGGTCACGTGTGCGCACGTGACCCTGGCCTGGAGCCTTTTTCTTGATTCAATCAGGGAATTGAGTCTGCTGCTTTCGAATGTCACGTGCCAACACGTGACCCTGGTCACATGGGAGCACGTGACCCTTTCTGAAGCCCTTTTCTTTGATGTAGTTGGGAAACTGAATTTGCCTTGTCGATGTATTTAGATGTCACGTGCCAACACGTGACTGCTGGTCACGTGTGAGCACGCGACCCTTTTCTGAAGCCTCTTCCGTAGGCTTTCCTGATTTTAAATCAGGAAACAAATGTTTTTCAAATACTTAATTAAAATTAGATGTTATTTAAATTTGATTTCATTGGATAATTATTTTAAACCTCACCTCAAATACTTTCAAAAAGGGTTTAGATTCTGCGTTTCGGCTTACTTAGATTGCGTAGATGTCTTTAGATGTCACATGTTTTAAGTGCCGGTCACGTGCCATATTTAGGTCGTGACAGCGTCCAAGACCAACGTCAAAATCATGCGACTGACAGGGCGGGTAGCCGCTCTGAGCCGTTTCATGTCGAGGTCGGGGGAAAAGTGCCTCCCATTCTTCAAAGCTCTGAGGAAAATTCCGAGGTTCGAGTAGTCCAAAAAGTGCCAGACTGCCTTCAACCAACTAAAGAGACACCTTGCAATGCCACCGCTGCTAACTCGACCGGTTGAAGGGAACAAACTCTCACTATATCTGGCGGTATCCGATCAAGCAGCGGGCTCAGTGCTCGTACGAGAGGTCAACGGAGCGCAGAAGCCGGTGTACTACGTGAGCCACGTCTTTAAAGACGCAGAGACGAGGTACCCAGCCATAAAGAAGATTGTATTGGCGCTCGTTGTGGCCTCAAGGAATCTACGACACTACTTCCAGGCGCACACTATCTTCGTCCTCACTGAGCGCCCGCTGGGGGTTATCCTAGCCTCGCCCGAGTCCTCGGGCCTGTTAGAGAAATGGAGGTGGGAGCTGTCTCAGTTTGACATAAAATACCGCCCGAGGCAGGCCATCAAAGCACAAGCCCTGGCCGATTTTATCGTCGATTGTACCATCCCCAGTAAGGAACCGGAGTTCGTACCTCCCCTCGCGGCCCGACGACCGATCGGGAGGAAACCCAACTCGGTCCTTGAGTGGGTCATTTACGTCGACGGGTCCTCGACCGAGGAAGGCTGTGGCGCCGGCCTCATCATTCGGGGCCCGAACGAAGCAGAAATGGAATATTCCCTAAAGCTCGGATTCAAGGCTTCAAACAACGCGGCAGAGTGCGAGGCCCTGCTGGCTGGACTTCGCATGGCCTCCGGGCTGGGGCTGAGGACAATTCGAATCCGCAGTGACTCAGCCCTGGTCGTTGGCCAAGCGACCGGCCACTTCAAGGCTCGGGAACCCCTAATGGTGAAATATCTGGCCGAGGTGAGAAAACTTTGGAAGAATTTCGACGAAGTCCAGATAGAACAAATATCCAGGCAGCTCAATACCCAAGCCGACGCCCTAAGCAAGCTGGCCTCATTCTACTCGGCCAACAACAAGCGGTCTATCCTCTTCGAAACCTTGCCACAACCCAGCGTGGAAGACGGGGCGATAGTACTCCATGTGTACACAGCGCTGGAAGATGACAAAGACTGGAGGAAGCCCCTCGTGGAATTCCTAAAGGATGGAGCGCTCCCAGAAGATCAGGGAGCCGCCCGCCGCCTCCGGGCTAAAGCCCGTCACTTCGTCTGGAGCAATGAGAACCTCTACAAGAAATCCTTCACTCAGCCCCTGCTCCGGTGCGTCGACCCCTACGAAGCTGACTATGTCCTCCGTGAAATTCATGAAGGGGTTGGCGGCGCACACCAAGGGGCCCGTACCTTAATCCAGAAGGAATTGCTCCAGGGGTACTATTGGCCAACTGTTCACGAGGACGCCCAGAAGCTCGTCTGGAGATGCAAAAGTTGCCAACTCCACGGAAGCATACCTTGCCTCCCAGCCACCGAGCTTACTGCGCTGACCTCCCCGTGGCCGTTCACCCAGTGGGGATTGGACATGATAGGCCAGTTCCCTACAGGCACGGGCGGGCACAAATATGTTCTCGTCGCGGTGGATTACTTCACAAAGTGGATCGAAGCCGTCCCCATCAGAAAACCGGACGGCGCCATGACCATCAAGTTCCTACAGAACAACCTGATACTCCGGTTCGGCATGCTGAGCACCGACCACGGAACGAACTTCGAGAACGAGAAGGTGAAAGATTTCTGCAACGAATATCATATCCTCATGAAATTCGCCGCGGTCGCTCACCCCCAATGCAACGGGCAGGCCGAAGTCGCCAACCGGGGTCTCTGGACCCGCTTGGAGGGCTGCCAAGGCAGTTGGTTCGAGGAATTGCCCCGGGTCTTATGGGCCCTGCACACGTCAAAGAAGACCCCCACCGGGGAAACCCCTTTCAGCCTCTGCTACGGGACCGAGGCGATGGTCCCGGCGGAGATCGGGCTACCCAGTCACCGGGTCGAATACTTCGACGACGAAGCAAACACCACAGCACTGCGGTCCAACCTGGACATCTTGCTGGAGAAACGGGACCGGGCTTAAATCAGGGCTGCCGCCTATCAGCAGCAAACTGCCCGATACTACAACGCGCGAGTCAAGCGTCGTTCCTTCAAGACCGGAGACCTGGTCCTACAGCAAAACGAGTTCGTCGATCAAAGCAGGCTGCATAAGTTCTCCCCGAAATGGGACGGTCCATTCCTCGTCTCCGAAGTACTTCCCGGCTAAGCCTACAGCTTACAGGATGCGGATGGCCGCAAGTTTCCACGGCCTTACAACGCTGAGAAGCTTAAGATGTACCAATGAAGCGAATACCCACGAGTGTGTACCTCTCCTTTCTCAAAGGCAATGTAAATTTTTCTAAAAGGTTCTTTCTGCTTAAGTAATAAGAGGGGAACGCTAGAGCATTACAAAAAGAGGAATCTTATTAATTCAAAAAGGCACTCTGGGCTCCTCTGCCTTACAAAGCCCTCGCGAAGAGGCAGCCCTGCAGCTACCTCGCTCGGCTATCCCTGGCTGGTAGCTCCCTACCCACAACGCCAGGGATTTAAGCCCTCACGAAGAGGCAGCCCAGCAGCTACCCTGCTCGGCTATCCCTGGCTGGTAGCTCCCTACCCACGATGCTAGGGATCTAAGCCCTCACGAAGAGGCAGCCCAGCAGCTCCCTGCTCGGCTATCCCTGGCCGGTAGCTCCCTACCCACAACGCCAAGGATCTAAGCCCTTACGAAGAGGCAGACCAGCAGTTACCCTGCTCGGCTATCCTTGGCTGGTAGCTCCCTACCCACAATGCCAAGGATCTAAGCCCTCATGAAGAGGCAGCCCAGCAGCTACCCTGCTCGGCTATCCTTGACTGGTATCTCCCTACCCCCAACGCCAGGGATCTAAGCCCTCACGAAGAGGCAGCCCAGCAGCTACCCTGCTCGGCTATCCCAGGCTGGTAGCTCCCTATCCACGACGCCAGGGATCTAAGCCCTCACGAAGAGGCATCCCAGCAGCTATCCTGCTCGGCTATCCCTGGCTGGTAGCTCCCTACCCACAACGCCAGGGATCTAAGCCCTCACGAAGAGGAAGCCCAGCAGCTATCCTGCTCGGCTATCCCTGGCCGGTAGCTTCCCTACCCCCACAACGCCAGGGATGAAAGCCCTCGCCAAGAGGCACTGAGCAGCTACCCTGCTCGGCCATCCTTAAGGACAAAAAGCCCTCGCCAAGACGCACTGGCAGTGACCCTGCTCGGCCATCCATAGTAGGCCACTTACGGCCCCTCCCGCGCTATGGATGAAAAGCCCTCGTAAGAGGCGACCGAACCTGCCCTTGTTCGATTATCCCTGGCTGGTAGCTCTCTACCCCAACAAACCAGGGATCAAATCCCTCACAGAGGCAACCGGACCCTCCCTTGTTCGGTTATCCCTGGCTGGTAGCTCCCTACCAATTCAGGGGTAAAAACCCTCGCCAAGAGGCACCGGACAGCAACCCTGCCCGGCCCATCCTTAAGGATCAAAGCCCTCGCAAGAGAAAACCGGGCCCGCCCTTGCTCGGTTATCCCTGGCCGGTAGCTCCCTGCCCCAACAAACCAGGGATCAAAGCCCTCGCCAAGAGACACCGAGCAGGTACCCTGCTCGGCCCTATCCTTAATAGGCCACTTACGGCCCCCCGCGCTAAGGATCAAAGCCCTCAGCAAGTGACACCGAGCAACTACCCTGCTCGGCCATCCTTAGCATACCTCCTACGGCCCCTCCCGCGCTAAGATCAAAGCCCTCAGCAAGAAACACCGAGCGGCTACCCTGCTCGGCCATCGCTATTGAAGCCCCAACAAGAGGATCCGGTCTATCAACGTCTTAGCGAATTCGACTTCGACTTCGGGGCCATGGAGATACCGTCTTCCCGCCGGTCCTCACACACTCGGAAAATGATCAGAGCCAAGTCGACGGGTAATCACTAGACAAGGATCATGCCGACCATAAAGCAGTACTGTGCAGATACAAGTGTCTACCAACAAAAAGAAGCACAAACACTACTGCAAAAACAAAAAAACTTTATTCAAAAATTCAAAGCTTTTACAAGGGTACTGTAGGCTCCCCAGCCTTACAAATGCCCGAAGGCCTACAAAATACCTGACGCGACAAAAGAAAAGACAAAGAGAAAACGAGGGGCTTCAGGCCCCAGGGCCGGGCGCGATGTCGACGAGCTCGACGTCCGCTGCGACTGGGGATGCGTCCGTCGCAGGAGCCTCGGCGTCGCCCTTATCGAGAGTCCCTTCCCCGGCAATGCTCCCGGGGGCATCCCCCTGCTCGTCATCCCCACGGGGATATTCTGCACGGAGCTCTTCATTAGCAAACTCCGGCACCCGGGTCTTGACGGCGTCGAGAGCCTCGTGCCAGATAAGGGTGGTGGTCGAGGCTAGGACGGTGTAGAACTGCTCCGACTTCTGGAAGTTCTCCACCGCTTGCGCCGCCCTGAGGTCGGCTCTCTTCCCCGCCTCTACCGCAGCCCCCAACTCCTTTCGGAGGGTGCTTACTGACTTCTTCATGATGCTGACGAGCACCTCAGAGCTCTGAAGCTTGGCCTGGGCGGCCTCGCGGAGCCTGGCCACCTCCTGCTTCGAGGCCGCCGCCGCCTCTTTCTTCGCGGCCGCCGCCTCCTGCCTCCAGGCGGCCACCTCGCCCTCAAGGGCAGCGACCCTCGCCATCACCGCCTTCAGCTCCGGCTTTGAGCTCTCCCCCAGCGAGGAGAACTCGCCCGCGGCTCGCATCGCCGGGCTATCTCCTCCTCCTCCATCCGGGCGACGATGGCGACGTGCTGGAGTACCTGAAGAAATCGGAGGGGGGTCAGAAAGAAAAAGGGGCACCAAATCTCGCAAACAATGAGATGATGTACGAGCGCTAACCTGCAGGGCCTCTAAGGCGATGAACGCCAGTTGTCCCTTCAGCGTCCCCCCAGCGACCCAGCCCCCGGCCGACCTCTCCATGTCGTGCAGCAAGTTGTCAGCGATGGAAAGCCCTGAGGGCACATCAAAGCAGAGCTCCCCCTCGTCCACCAAGATCGGAGAGGCCGGGGTCCGCGGAACGGTTCGGGGGAACCTCTTGAGAGACGACGGCAGAGAGCTCGTCTCCACCTCCGAAGCTCGGGCATCCTTTCCCCGAGCCCTTTTTCTGCCCGGCGCCTGGCTGGGCTTCGGGGCGCGATCCGCACTCGAGCGCTGAGGTGGGACGGCTGCTGGGGAAGACCGGCGTCTGACGGGAAGAGCTGACCCCTCTAGCCTTCGACCCCCTCTTCGGCTTGCGCATAGCTGCTCGGAGGGCACCCGCATCCATAGTTTCTGCACAAGACAAGATATAGTGGAATCAGTGACACAAACAAAGTAAAAACAAATACAAGCTCCTAACTTACCGACGAACTGGGCGGGGCTGAGCCCGGCCCAACTGAGGGCCCGCTCAGAAAGCAGCACATCAGCCAGAGGAATAGGCTCCTACGCCGCCACTCTCGCCGTGTTAGGGTCATTGGACGGATTTCTTTGCCAGCACCTATCTTAGACTACTGGACGGGTATGGGCCAGTTCTCACCCTCTAGCGGCCTGACAAAGAAAAACTTCTTCTTACAATCATGGATAGAAGAAGGCAGGACGACAACTCCTGACCCGGCTACACTCCCCCGCTACTTACTAAAGGAGAGGTAGACCCACCTCGAGTCGCCCGCGTGAGTTCCGGGGTGACTTTTGTAAATAAGGGAGGAGGCAAGGATGGACAGAATAAAGGGGATCGTCTGCAACTTCATCCGGACCAGGAACCCAAGGAGAATCCTCCAGGAGTTCAGCAATAGCTGGCCCGGGGCTAACCCGAAGTAATTTAACGCAGCTACAACCTCGGGAGAGAAAGGCAGCCGCATTCCGGCCCAAAGGGCTTTCAGGTATAAGGCAATCTCTCTACCCCTCACCTGATCTGCCCTCTCTCCTTCCTCGGCCAATCGTAGCGTGTAGCCGGGGAGAATATGGAAACGAGCCCGAGCGGTGACAAGCTCGTCCTCATATCTTACTGAGGACGACGCACCAGGGGCGTCCGCCACCACCGCTCCAGAAATCGCCCCAGACGCGCGACCCCGGAAAGAGGATTTGACCCCAACTTACCGAAGGGGCTCCAACCCTGGGGAAGAATCCCTAATATCTACCCCTACGACATCTGCAAACTCCTCAAAACAAGACATCTAACCTGATGGGAAGAAATCCTCGAGAAGAGAAAACGCAAGGTCCGACCAAAAAGGAGAGCACCGAGCAAATAAGACTCGGAATGAGAAAAATATGAAGAGAGAGGGATCCTGAATCAGGCCTCCCCTCGATTTATACAGCCGGCGTCCCCATCCAACGGTGACGGTCGATTCCCGCCAAAACGGTTCAGTGCACTCGACGGTCACGATCGCTCCACCTGTAGTGAGCACATTGGCAGCATCCCATCGGACGCCAGAAGCCTGCGGCACGTCATATCAGCCAACCGACACCCGACACGTAGCCTATCGCTTCACCAAAGTGCACACGATCCGGCGCACCCTCTTTAATGCAAGGGATCTCGCCCTAATTCGCTGGCCTCATCCAGAAAAGACAACCAATCGCCCAGAGACACGCCCGACGATATCTTCGGAAAGGAGCTCACCTCGGGTGATCCGGCAAACCACTCTCGACCCGACCCGTCAGCTGGTCGGGACGAGAGTGGGGGGCTAATGATGAGGCTCGATATCGGTGATCTCCCAGATCAGGACACGTGGCAGATGACGTGTCCCAGAGCATGCAAGAAAGAGCCTACAACGGCCGACCAGAGCACACCTATGCTCGTCCTACCGATCAAACGCTGGCTCACCTACGAGCCCCCAGCATAACCGGCCTCCTCGGCCTCACAGCTCGTCTCCGAGCTACCGCAGAACCAAGATACCCCGGCTCTCCCGCTCGTCCGCGAGTTCTCTCGCCGAGGTCATCTTCCTCGGTCTCATCGACCGACCAACAGCACCGCTTGCAGGCGTAACCGCCATCCCGTAAATCTCGCCATGCGCGAGATCTCCGCCGGCCACATCCCACGTTCCACGCCATCACGATCCCCCATTAACGGGCCTATCTCTCCATTAATGGGAGGTCCCGCTCATCACGTGGGTGTGACGTCGGGAGCGTAACGGCCGGCGTGATTCTCGCGCCTGCCCTGCCTGCTGCCACCACTATATAAACCCCTCCTTCAGATCGTTCAAGTAAGCCATTTTTACTCCACTAAGTCGTTACTCTGCTCGGATCTCTAAACTAACTTGATCGTCGGAGGGTCCTCGGTGGTACAACCACCTCGAGACTTCCTTGCAGGTAACTCGGCAACCACAACCTCAACCCATTAAGATCCACACGCTTCAGAAGCGACAGCCTCCAGATTCAATCTTAGCCACCCATCGCAGCCATCAGCAGATCAACGGGAAGCAACATCTGAAAGAGATTTCAGCCTCCATCAATACCAATTAAAAGTTTATTGATCTATGATTTATAAGTTGTAATATCTCATATTTATGAATTTTTATATGTAAAATATAAGAAAGATTAACTTACAAATACTTCGTTATTTTTTTCCAGCTTCTCAATATTTTCCTTACAATAGCAAATGAAAAACGATAAATTTTTTTAAATCTCAAAAATAAAATTCCTTTTTTCAGTTTTTCTATTTTTTGCATACAAGAATCACAAAATGCACAACAATCCAAAAAAAATTGTTTTGTTCAAATTTTCAACATATTACATGAATAGTGCCAAAATTTTAAAATATCAATATTTATGCTTTCCAATATTTTACTTGTTATAGCACAAGTAAATATGAAAATTTCAAAAATAGAATATTTTTTGTTTTCTTCTATTTTCCAATATTTTCCATAGTATAGCATGAGAAAACCGCAAAATTTTCAAAAATCTCAAAAATTTCCGTTTTTTTCTGTATTTTAATATTTTGTTTGCTATACCGCACTAAATCACGATATCTTCAAATATCCTTAAAGTTTTTGTTGGGTTCTGAATTTCAATATGCTCATACGAAAATAGCGAATATTTTTTTAAAATTTTAAAAAAAAATCCGTTTTCTTCAAAGTTTCAATAATTTGTATATGCACACGAAAATCGCGAAATTTTCAAAAATCTCAAAATTTTATGATTTATTTTATTTTTCAATATTTTGCTTATAGCACACAAAAATCGCGAACTTTTTCAAAATCATCTAAATTTTCTGTTTTCTTTTCTTTTAAATGTTTTGCTTCATATAACACACGAAAACCACCGAATTTTAAAAATCTCAAAATATTTTTTGTTTTCTTCGGATTTACAGTTTTTTTATGTTGCATAGAACACGGAAATAATGAAAATTTTAAAAATCATGAAAATATCCAAACTTTCTGTTTTCTTCGGGATTTTTATTTTGATTGCTATATGGAGCATGAAAATTGTAATGTTTTCAAAAATTCCTAATTTTTTTGTTTGATTCGGTTTTTCAATGTTTTCTTTCATGTATAACAAACCAAAATAGTAAAACTTTCAGATATCTAATTTTTATTTTATTTTATTTTCTTCGGCTTCTTAAATATTTTGCATGATATGATACATGAAACATAATTTTTTTTTGTTTTTTTCATTTTTCATTATTTTGCACGAAAATATTGAAATTTCAAAAATCTCAGAATTTTTATTTTCTTCAGTTTTTCAATATTTTGCTTATTCATGAGAATTTCCTATCCACCTTTGATTTTGTTAATAATAAAACTTTTTTTTACCTTACCCTAACGAAGTAAGCAAGTACAGGCATCAAGGAGACAAAGTTATATGAAATAAAATAAGAAAAGGTCGGTAATTGCTTCTGAGAACATGATATTATAAAGAAATCCGATCTGAGTGACTAAAACTCCGGGTGACTGGGGACTCCTGGCAATACACGAAAATAACAAAATTTGAAAAAATCCAGTTTTTTTGTTTTCTTCAAATTCCCAATAATTCATACGCTGTAATACACGAAATTCGCTAAATTTTCAAATATCTCAAAAAAAATTGTTTCTTTTGTTTTTTTAATATTTTGCTTGTTATAATATACGGAAAATCGCAAAATCTTCAAAAATCTCAATTTTTTTTAAATTTTTTTGGTTTTCCCATATTTTGCCTGTTATAGCTTGCGAAAATCGTAAAATCTTCAAAAATCTCGAGAATTTTATGTTTTCTTCATTTTTCAAAAAAAATTATTTTCTACAGCACACGACGCAAAATTTTTAAAAATCATATAATTTTCTGTTTTCTTCCTCTTTTCTCGACGGAATTTTCTTCCCTTTTTCAATATTATATATGCTATATAGCACACACCAATTGCAAAATTCAAAAATCTCAAATTTTCTTGAAAATTTTAATATTTACATGCCTAGCATATGAAAATAGCTAATTTTTCAAAAATGTTAAAATATTTTATTTTCTTTGGCTTTTCAATATATTATTTGCAAGACCGAACGAAAATTGCGAAATTTTTAACTCTATAGGGTTAGAATGGCAGTTCCTGCTCCCCGGGAGGTACCAAAATAGTATTAGGGCTAGAATGGCAGTTCCTGCTCCTCGGTACCAAATAAATGAAAATTATTGCTAAATTACTTTTTGAATCCACAAGATAATTTGTGTGGGCCCTTAATATAAGTTGAGGCTGGTCCCACTCTGTGGGGTTGGATCACATGAGCGTAGCTCGATCCCAACCCCATTTTTCTCTTTCAAAGAAAGGTAAAATTAGTTTTGAGTCTACAACCACTCATTTTGGAGAGTATAACTGGTTACCCACTTGCAAGTTGCAAGACAAAAATAGGGGTAGTTCATCGAATTAAAAATTGAAAATAAGCGTCACTCATTTTCAAGGCCGAGTGGCAAAAGAAAAAATAATTATTCACATATGCAACTGCTACATTAAATATTGAAAATTCAAAACAAAAATGTTTATCTGTTACATACAATACAATTGAAATTTCAATTAATCATTCTTTTGTTCATGTGACATGTTTAATAACAATGATGATTTAATGCAGCAAACTCGCATTTGAAATTTGTTAAACCCAAAAAGCATGTATGATAAAATTCTTTCTTCACGGGTGAATTCAGCAAGAAGAGGAAATCATGAGGCATTCTTTGTTTCAAAGCTCGGAATCATGAACTTGGGCTTCCCTTCGAAAAACAACGGAGGCCGCCCATAAATAACTGATGCAGCCCGAATCAAAACTCTCGCAGTAAAACCCCAGATCATGAACTTGTTATCTGTGGTCTCAAAGTCGAAGTAATGAATTAAAAATTCATTTCCCATGCGAACTCGCTTCTCTGATTTCCTATTCGCATCCTGTTGTTCAAAGCATTAGAATGAAAAGTTAATCGCACAACACCTCTCTAAGTTTAGCATCATCCTCTGTATTTATCGACCAAACCCCTCAAAAACTCTCAAATTTAACCCTAAACGCCCGAAATGATTGTCAAATTTATACTTTAACTTGTTCGTGCTGCTTAAGGTAGATTTTTAGAGTGTTTTTGACGGTTTCGGTGGTAGGAACATAGTGGACGTTTCTGCCAATAAATCACTTGAAGGGTACAAGAGCTATATTAAGTAAATTACACAAAGGGGGGTGTTGTGCAAAATTAACCTTAAAATGGCTTAGCGAAAAAATTATAAGAGATTCAGTAATAGTTTTGAGATAAACCTTGAGGAACATCTCAAGAGGAGCATCGAATATTATCTCGACCTCAGCGGTGTTTGCAACAGGTGTGAACGCTTTTCTGTTGGTGAGTATGCCGATGACTGGAACTACTATGAGGAGGTGCTGCAAAGTTCAGAAAAAACTAATTTTCAAGAAAACAAGAAAAAATTTGTTTTGTGATTAAATGACTCAAATATTATGAAACAGCCGCAGCTAGTCACACTAGAAAATGAGAAAGGATGGCTGCTATAATGAAGTCAATGCAAGAGTCGCACATAGAAAGCAGAACATATTGTTATATTGATGCATGATGTAAATAGCATCATAAGTCAATTGTTTTGGTAAAAGGATTTGAAGTATGGTTCCTACCTTAAGTGCAGGGCATGGGGGCTGAGTGAGCTTGAGCATGTTCAAGAACCGGTTTCATGCGTAGCAAACTCTAAATTATGATTTCTTCATTAATGCAGGTTAAGCTCTGAGATATATTGCGCAACAACAAAAAGCCAAAGTAGACAGCATGAGAGAAACATCAAGGCTAACAAGCATATGGTTGAATATAATGGACCACAAGACATAACTTGAGGGAGGAGGAATTTATTTTCCTATGCATTTAGAGGAATCTAGGAGATGATCATTCTAACCCCAAGACATCAATCGTCGGAAGAAATACCCTGGCATATGCATTTCGCTCATGGAAGAAACTACACAATATGAGCATGCCTGAACTTTGAGCAACCTAACCAAGGCAACTTAAGTTGGGATATCTAATGCACTTAATCTCTGACATTAGAACAATTTAACTGCTTATCAAGATCATATAGGGATGCATATAGCTAGTCTGGGGGGCAGGAAAATCTTGACGCCTTTTGATGATGCTCGATATTGAGGACCCCCAAGATCAGGACACGTGGCGGATGACATGTCCCAGAACTCAGAAGAAAGGGCCTGCAGAGGCCGACCGGGCCTCCCCTGAACCCGACCTGCAATCACAAGCTATCCCTCCTCGGGCCTCCCTGCGGATTGGCCTCCTCGGCCCCTCAGCTCGCCCTAAGCTGCCACAAGACCAAGGCTCCTCGGCCCTTTCGCTCGTCCCCGATCCCCTCGGCCAAGCCGTCTACCTCGGTCCTCCGACCAGCTCCACCGCTCGCGGGCGCAACCGCCGCTCCGTGAATCTCGCCATGCGCGGATTCTCCGCCAGCAACATCCCACGTTCCACGCCATCAGTCCCCATTAATGGGCGATCCGCTCTCTACACGGGCGTGACGTCGGGAGCATAACTGCCGGCAAGATTCTCGCGCCTGCTGCTGCGTGCCTCCACCGCTATATAAACCCCCATCACAGAGGGGTCAAGTAGGCCATTTTTACTCCACCCAGCCGTTGCGCTGCTCGGATCTAGTACTAACTTGATCGTCGGAGGGTCCTCGGTGGTAACACACCACCCCGGGACTTCTTTGCAGGTACCTGGCGTCAAACTCCTCCAACTACCAAATCGGTTATAAAATGATGGGTAATAAAAAAAAGATTGCTAGATCCATTTCTCTAGTTATAAAATGATGGGTAATTTTTCAAAAGGCCCTGTAATTTTCGAAATTGTTGAGAAGGGCTTACTATTCAAAATCTTTATGGAAAAACCCCATGGGCTGTATTTTATTTAGCGTTTGTATTCTCTCAACTGCTTGGATATTACAGGCAACTGTTTAGATATTGCAGGCAACTGGTATAAAGCATTTTTGGAGGACGAGCAAAAAGCCCATGGATTTTTACGCAAGTTTGAATCGGGCCGGGGCCAAATGGGGTTCAACCCAAACCCATTAAAGAACCCAAAACATATGCAAACGTGCACGCAAGACGCACAAAACAGAGTCAAACAACTGAGCACCAAACTTCTCCCATCAATCCCGGCAAAAGTCAAACATTAACCAAATGTCTGAAATATTTTTACACACCACACCAAATTGATACCATGGACCTCAACAAACACTTGCTGAAATTTATTTGAAAAACAATCAGCAAACCAACGCACACCTACACAGCCCAAATCCAAAACCATGTCGAATTCTAACGACGGTTCCGGCTACAACCTGAGCGCCCGGATCCTGACCACATCGATCCTATCCTTGATCTTCATCGTGCTCCTCCTCATTGTTCTCCACCTCTACGCCCGCTGCGTTCTCCGCCGCAGCGGTTCAACCGCAACACGGACGGTCTCCCTCTTCCGGATCGCCAGCGACGGCGCCCAAATCGAGCCGCGGTCGATCACCGGGCTTGACCAATCCACGATAGAGTTGCTACCGACCTTTCCGTATAAGAAGGACGACGATTCGGCCGAGTGTTCGATTTGTTTGAGTTTAGTACGGGATGAGGAGATGGTTAGAGTATTGCCCAACTGCAAGCATTTGTTTCATGTCGAATGTGTGGATATGTGGCTGCATTCGCATTCGACGTGCCCGTTGTGTAGGGCGAAGGCTGACGCCGGGGTCGAGCCGAACGGTTCAGGGTTGGTTTCGAGATTGGGTTCGTCGTTAAGGCGGATGATGAGCCGGGAGAGATCGGAAGATTTAGAGTGGCAAAATAGTTAACTAACGGCTTTATTGATATTTGTGCCGATTTTTTCTACTTCTTTTTGATGGTTTTCTCATCGATTCTTTTGTAATCTAAATTCATATCATATGCTGGGGATTGAGAATGAGGGTTTGTAGAGCTAATATTATCAGATTGTTATAACGGATATATATACATGCATGATATCGATGAGAATACAGAAGTCTACATTATGCTCTTCGTAAAAATCTTTCTTCTCAAACTTTTCGATAAACGGAGATAAATCAGAAAACATAAACCAAAGAAAAACAATCGACAACAGAGATACACTCCGCTCTGGAAAGGCCCTGAACGAATGGTGAACTGAGCTAGTTTGGGAAACATTTCGGAGTTAGGATTCAGGACATCCCAACAATATGTCTCATACATAATGTATTTGAGGTACGTATGGTGATCATACATGCACAGTACATACTGTATGTCCACGTGCATCACATAAGCGACCGTGATTGAGGTGATTTAAGACAGGTAAGAGACAGAACAAATGCAATCTGGGCAATTTGCACATCTAATGATTGATTAAAAGTCAAAAGGAAGCACAACCAAAAGGAGCTAATTTGGTTGACAATTATGAAGTGGATACTGATAATTAGGCTGTGGCAGGTAAAATAATTATTTGATAGTACTGTCAAGAGAAAAAAATTTATAACAGATTGAACACAGAATAAAATAAATTCGCTTCTCCAAGAATGCAAATCCTAGATCGTTTTTCCTTCTTGAGAATTTGACGGACATCAACCGGTCGTCTCATTTTATATTTAAACCGATAATCACCCGAAACAAAAGGAGAAGAACAAAAGGAAATAAGAGAAACAACAATACCGGTATAAAGCAATGAGCGCAAGCAGACTCTACAATTTTGCCTTCTGCTAATACTGAAGAACCTCAGTGAACATCATTTCACCGAAGTTTTCAATGGAGCCTGCGACGGAAAAAAATGGCATTTACACCTAATCAATCATACAATAGACACCTTAGTTCGTAGACTTGAAAGTTAAAGCACCTCTTATAAGCAGATATTCTTCTGAACACGTCGATTGTACAAGAATCAGTAACTTCAACAAGATGGCACTCACAGGGATCGTATCCTCCGAATTGCAAACAACTTGCCGTTCATCTTACTTAAAGGAAATAGAAGAAAGACGGTATCCCAAATCGAAATATTTTGTTCTTAATCAATATCTAAAAAATCATGCAGACAATCTGAGTTAATTGCACCATCATAACCATGTTTAATCTATATACTATCAAATGCACAATATCCGATTCAATTAAAACTCTCGTATCCGTTTTGTATTCATATTTGATTTTTCCAAGTATAAATATGAGAAGTCAAATTCCGAGCTATATGCGTGTTTGTATTCGTACGTGTAACTAGGAAGCAGCTATCGATATGGTAACGCCTATATCGCTCCGTATATGATCTGAATTCAACACTAACCGTATGTGTGTCATATGAATCTTCAATGTGTGTTGTATGCATGTCATTAAAGTGTCTCTAGGAAAACTTGATTCATTTGTATATTTAAATGGTGTTTCCTACTTTACACACCCACCCACCCACCCACACCCATCCAGAACGTTGAATGTTGAGATTGGCGACAGAGGAGCCACACACAGCTCGTCGGTTACTACAAACTTACCGAGTCCCTTAGCATATCCACCACCAGATTCCAGTCACATTTTTGGGGAACTTCGGGTTTTACTCTTTAAACTTCGCAGTAGCAACGCCATGCGAGCAAACACTATTTTTTGACCTAAAGCAATTGAAACATCTACTTATAGAGGAATCGCCAAAGACACTTTCCTCAATCATAAGTAGCTGGTTTTTCCAACTGAACAATTGTGCCAGCTTAGGTTGTAGAAGCATCATCTTACATTGCTCAGACTTGAAGCAATCATTTCCTTGTGAGCACAGATTCTCTATGTTACTATATATGTTATCTACACAACCGATGGATGATTGGATACCGAGCAATTTGACAAGGGACCCAAGGGGTAATGTGAGGAAGCTGATTATGAGGTCGGCCATCTCTTCGCCACCTTCCATATGCACCACCTTATTATCAACGATTCATACAAGCTAAATCTTCTAATCGATAATTAGGCCAAAGAAACAGTTTGAATTAAATGAATTTATTTGCATCTGTACGAAGATGTTTTTCCTCGTTCAAAAATTCTTCGTTAGTAGCAACTTTACTTTAATCTCCTTGTTTTCAGAGTTGGCTACAGGTTCAGATTTCAGGATTACTTGAAATGTACGATCAATATTTGAAGTATCATTTGTAGTAGAACAACCGAAGCACAAGTTGGTCAAAGGAGTATCTGAAGACAAAACACTTCTCAGCAGATTCAAAATCTGAAACAACCACAATATCTTTTTTCAGGTTCATGATAACAAAGTGCGAAAAGAAGAGTAAGTGGTGACAAGTATATACATGACCAACGAAGAGACATTTGGTTCAATGACCAACTCTTAAAAGTACGGACATTTTTATTGAAAAATAGTTACAAAAGCGGGAGAGAATATATATATATATATATATATATATATATAGAGAGAGAGAGAGAGAGAGAGAGAGAGAGGAGTGTAGGAATCTCATGAAAATTGATACATAAGGTATGCATAACATGCAGATCACGGTGAACGGTCTGGATCGGTGAAATACTCGGGGAGCATGGTATTATAGAGTGCGTCTCATTTGTCTCACATAAGAAAGTGTCTCACTGGATCATTACCCCCACACAGATATATATAGGGGAGTGATATATTGCAAACCAGTTCTCGTTTTTTAAAAACGGGAACTCTCAATCTACAACATATTTGAACGATCCGAACCGTTCAAGTTGATCATCCTACCTTCGAGTCTATATATATGGAAAATCAAAGGATTTGAAGATCCTTAACCAATGCATCGAATGAGTGCAAAATGAACGTCTCTCAATATAGCAACATAAACTTCATCCGATGCATGAATTAAAGGTCTTCAAATTCTTTGATTTTTCATACAAATAGACTCAAAGATAGGGTGATCAACTTGAACAATTCGAATCGTTCAAATATGTCATCGATCGAGAGTTCCGGTTCTTAAAAAAAGCGAACCGATTTGCAATAAAGCACTCCCATATATAGATATATATATATATATAGAGAGAGAGAGAGAGGTGTATGAGCTGGCGTCCCCTTTTTTAAAAATGAGTCATTGTCCTAAAACACACAGCCCATGTATTTCACACATCCAAACCAGCCATCTTGATCTACGTATTATGAACCCCTATATACAAAAAATTTAGGGATTTAAAGACGTATAACGCATTAATCAGGCAAATAAAAAAATTAACATGCGGGATACATAACCCAGTGGTGGGCAATAGGAGTTTGTGAGGGGAGACCCGTGATCGAACTCGAGATCTCCTATTTAGTGCTTCGAAGAGAGGCATGCGGGGTCGATGGGCTTCATTGCGGTCGAAAAATTAACGGCTTATCGATATAAGAAAATTACGGTCGCTTGATGAGCACGCTAGAGATTTTTAAATACCGAGATTTTTTGTATATAAGGATTTCATAATATGTAGATCAAGATGGCCGGTTTGGATCGGTGAAATACACGAGAGTATACGTGTTTTGAGACAATGGCTCAGTTTAAAAAAAAAGGGCCGTCGGCTCATACCTCTCTCTCTCTCTCTATATATATATATATATATATATATATATATATATAAGTGATCCAATGCAAACCGGTCCGCGTTTTTTAAAAACGGAAACTCTCGGTCTACAACATATTTTAACGATCCGGTCTGTTCAAGTTGATTACCCTACCTTTAAATATATGTGTATGAAAAATCGAAGGATTTGAAAACCTCTAACCTATGCATCGGATGAAGTCTATGTTGCATTATAGAATGACGTTCATTTTTGCATCCATCGATGCATTGGTTAGAGGTCTTCAAATCCTTTGATTTTTCATACACATACATTTAAGGATAGGGTGATCAACTTGAACGGATCGGATCGTTAAAATATATCGTAAACCGAGAGTTCCCGTTTTTAAAAAACATGGATCGGTTTGCATTGGAGCGCTTCCATATATATATATATATATATATATATATATATATATATATATATATATATATATATATATATATATCATGAATTACCTCCTCATGTCCTAGATCAAGAATCATCTCCTCAACGATGCTCCCATCATTTTGTTCAAGCTTGCCAAACAGAGACAAGAGAACAGTGGTAGACATTGGCATGATATGCAAATCATCGGATATAATAAACTTCAACCCTCCCTTGACGAAAACTCCATCTATATATAAGTCCTTTTGCAACTCGTTTTTGCCAATACCAACTTTAGCTCATTTGTTTACCACAAACTACACTGAACATTTAGGGATGGAGCTATAAAAACAAGTAGCTTTGGAGTGGCAGCCTGATTCCTCACAGGTAAAGAAGTCTCTCGGTTTTGTATAATCAATGTTCACTACTAGATTCTCGCAGTGTCTGCGAGCTGCATTCAAGGGCGTAAGCAGCATAGACTTGCAGGCCTTAGTTTGGAAGTGCTGGTCATCGAGATTTTTGATGCTATCGTACAAATTGGCAATGCAGCCTATTGGCGAATCCTTGCCGAGGAGCCTACAAATGGTTCCCCTAGGCATTGTTAAGAAGCTAAGCAAGATATCCACAAAGTCTTTGTCTAATTCGGCAAGCACCACACGTCTATACTTCTTGTCAACCAGAAGCTTTAAGCTTATTTTTGTATCAACCTCCATGATACAGGCACAATAGCCTTCTCTTTTACCTTCATTCAAATAACAAATAGTAAATTGCGACAGCCTTTTGGTTCAGAAAACAGGTTAATTGAAAGATATTATACCTATTGAAAACGCAAGATCAAAGCCTAAGGTGTCACTCCAAGGTGACAAGGCAATACGGTAATACCTCATTGGATGTTGCATATTAAGTAAGTGGATCCAATATTTGATACGAGAGATGCATCGCTTTTTTATCCATATATATGTCATCCAACAGAATATTTCCATGTCATCCTCAAGTGCACAAGCGCATCATACAATGACACTTAAAGCCTTGTTTCCTCATCATACAATGACACTTAAAGCCTTGTTTCCTCATCATAAAATATAAATTTCGTATGCTATCAATTTAAAAAATAGTGAAAAGTATTTGTTGAATAGGATTATTGAGAGACCGACTAACTTACAAGCAAAGGTAGAGTAGTTGGCGCAGAGAAAACAAAGAAGACTTTTAGTAAGAATAAGAGAAAGCGAATTCAGTAGCATCATGACAAGAAGGCGGAAATCGGAGGCATAATTGCAGACCTCTAAACGGAAAGTGAAGAAAGAGAAATACGAAAAGTGAGCCAAAGCAGGGTTAATGATCGGTTTTCCGAAACTTTAGCGTGTCACCTTGACCTAGCCATATGTTGAAGCGACGACAACATGTATCATGGGATTTAGAACTCCCATTGATCTGAACACATGTACTTTTCGGAACAATGTAAATCCCTAACATTATAACTAGTGCAAAAACAGATACTAAACTGTTTAGACTAAAAAATTGAAGTGTGAGTGTAGAGATAAATCAAATGAGAACCCTATTTCTCTCTTTTAGACTCGCGGGTACAACTTAAATCTCTTTCATTACCAAAACTACACTGAACATTTAGGGATGGAGCTATAAAAACAAGTAGCTTTGGAGTGGCAGCCTGATTCCTCACAGGTAAAGAAGTCTCTCGGTTTTGTATAATCAATGTTCACTACTAGATTCTCGCAGTGTCTGCGAGCTGCATTCAAGGGCGTAAGCAGCATAGACTTGCAGGCCTTAGTTTGGAAGTGCTGGTCGTCGAGATTTTTGATGCTATCGTACAAATTGGCAATGCAGCCTATTGGCGAATCCTTGCCGAGGAGCCTACAAATGGTTCCCATAGGCATTGTTAAGAAGCTAAGCAAGATATCCACAAAGTCTTTGTCTGATTCGGCAAGCACCACACGTCTATGCTTCTTGTCAACCAGAAGCTTTAAGCTTATTTTTGTATCAACCTCCATGGTACAGGCACAATAGCCTTTTCTTTTACCTTCATTCAAATAGCAAATAGTAAATTGCGACAGCCTTTTGGTTCAGAAAACAGGTTAATTGAAAGATATTATACCTATCGAAAACGCAAGATCAAAGCCTAAGGTGTCACTCCAAGGTGACAAGGCAATACGGTAATACCTCATTGGATGTTGCATATTAAGTAAGTGAATCCAATATTTGATACGAGAGATGCATCACTTTTTTATCCATATATATTTCATCCAACAGAATATTTCCATGTCATTCTCAAGTGCACAAGTGCATCATACAATGACACTTGAAGCCTTGTTTCCTCATCATACAATGACACTTAAAACCTTGTTTCCTCATCATAAAATATAAATTTCTTATGCTATCAATTTAAAAAATAGTGAAAAGTATTTGTTGAATAGGATTATTGAGAGACCAACTAACTTACAAGCAAAGGTAGAGTAGCTGGCGCAGAGAAAACAAAGAAGACTTTTAGTAAGAATAAGAGAAAGCGAATTCAGTGGCATCATGACAAGAAGGCGGAAATCGGAGGCATAATTGCAGACCTCTAAACGGAAAGTGAAGAAAGAGAAATACGAAAAGTGAGCCAAAGCAGGGTTAATGATCGGTTTTCCAAAACTTTAGCATGTCACCTTGACCTAGCCATATGTTGAAGCGACGACAACATGTATCATGGGATTTAGAACTCCCATTGATCTGAACACATGAACTTTTCGGAACAATGTATATCCCTAACATTATAACTAGTGCAAAAACAGATACTAAACTGTTTAGAATAAAAAATTGAAGTGTGAGTGTAGAGATAAATCAAATGAGAACCCTATTTCTCTCTTTTAGACTCGCGGGTACAACTTAAATCTCTTTCATTAGCATTAGCAAAACAACCGAAACACATTGTATAGATATAATAATCCAGAAGAAACAAAAGAATTAGACTGTAAAACAAATAAAATGTTATATCATCATCATCATAGTGTTTTTCTGCCAAAACAGGGCAGGTTAGGAAGAAAAGGTATCGATGAAAGATGATTCAGCATTTAACAACTGTCGACATCTATAACTTTTGTCAGTAGTGCCAAATTTCTGGCCAAAAACAACTACCATCAACAGAAAATTGTTTACGGTATTCCTGAAGCACAGGTAAAGTCAAAAACCAGACAGAAGAGACACATTTCCAGGGCAAAATAATGCCGCATTCAAAATACAACTACCTTCGTTTTACGGTACGGGTCTTATTTTGGCACCGTTTCTTCACTCAAATTACTCGTCACTTAATATTATCAAGAAACATGTTTACTCTATACTTAAAAAACGAATGCACTTTAAATATGGAGTTTCAAATCTATCGCTAAAAATGAATGAATTCATGGATTTTCTTAAAGCATATTCAACGTTCAAGAGATTTAATGAAGTGCTAAATTTAGGGATTTCACATTTATAATGATTTTTAAGAATTTAGAAAAGTTAAGAACTCCTATTAATAAGTGAATGAATATTGATCTAGAAAAAAATAGGCAGCAAACTGAAAATTAAATATACTTGAAACTGCAAGCTTTTGAGTCAAATTTATTTTGGTTCCTCTTGCTATATTGCAAACTCCCTTATTCTGAGGATAGAGTTTTGATTGAACTCTGGGTCGAAATTATTTCATAGACTACTACTTTTTATTCAAGCATGTTATGCCAAAAAATTTGGTATGAAAAATCAAATCAAATTTTGTTATACTATTTTTTTTGAAACAAAAAGCATATCTTTTTAAAACAAATAAATCAATGCATTTGTTATTCAAAGTCTTGTGAAAATAAAATCAAAGGTAAAAATCTCCAAATCAAATTTTGGTATAAACTAAAATTCCTTAACCATAAATTTAACAACTCTTTAAGTTCTAACGATATTTTTAAAAATAAAAATCAAATCTTTTCAAAACAAATCATTGTATTTGTTATTTAAATTTTTATGAAGATCAATCAAATTTTATAAATAAAGGATTTTTGGTAATCATCTTTTAACTACCATTTATTAAAAATATTTGGTCTATAAGATTTCATTTGGATCAAGATTATAAAGAAGGTATAAGCGATTTAGGTTTGTGTTAATAAATGGAAAAGTAATTAAAAATAGAAAGAAAAAGACATTCTTAAAAAAGATGAATTCAGGTTTCCTAAAATATGGAAAATACTTATAAAAAAACAAATTATTTCATGTTTATTATGGAAATATTTACTACCATACATATTGATATTTATTTTTTCAAATTTTCTTTATGCTTCTTTATCATGAGTCTCTCATCTACCTCTCTCTTTCTTTCTTACTAATGTCAGTCATTTTTTACTTGCTGTGACTTAACTTGATTTGCATATTTCCGATTTGATCTCGTCGTCTTTTTTTGTTAGTTATCTTTTCACCAATTTCTTCTTCTTCTTCTTCTTTTATATTTAAAAATGTAGAAACCTCCCTTCGTTTTAGAAGTATATGATGGTACATATACAACGTCTCGGTATGTGTGTTTCCTGTGTTGAAAATACGAGGGATTTTATCCTTTCCTATTTCAAACCATTTTTAATAAAAGTTTTTCTCTCCCCTTGTTAATTAAACTTTGATGAAGTACTATATGCCACATGCATCACACGTGCAGAAAACTATAGATTAAGTTATCTCCAAGTCAATTCAAAAATTTAAATATGGAATTTTAAAATACCATCGTTGAGAATATGGAAGCTACATATTTCTATTGCTAAAAATCTTTCATTTCTAACTTTTGAATTCCATGCCTCATAAACTATAGTAACATCATTCTAGATGTCGATGGAATACAGACCGATATAAAATGTATTTCTACTAAGTGATGCATGTAAACACTTAACAACATGTATAGTCGATTATTATACATTATATAGGCTTCTGTATTTGTCTCTGTCTGGGTAATTTGCTAATCTAATGGTTAATTAAAAGCCAGAACGAAATGTTGATTTTGATATAAAATCAAAACCCAAATTCTCTTCCTCCTCTATTCAAACAAATGTGGACGGTAGATGCCGCACACGCGTACTGATACGCATAGGCCGCCGCGTGAGACAAGAGGGGTTGCTGCGCATGAGTGAGCAGCTACTTTTATTAAATAAGTAGGGGTTAGAACCATAAATGACGACTACTTCTTTGAACCACTACCTCTTAAGGATCACAAGGACCACTTCTATGAATGAAATGGAAAAGGACTCACATAGGCATGAAAGGAACCCAAGGCTTGTGAGAGTTGGAAAGGGCTTTTGGTGATTATGTTTGGGTTTGGGTTTGAGTTGTTTGGAAATTTTCCAATCCCTCTCTATAAATTTCCAAACAACCCAAACCAAAACTTAATCACCTAAGCCCTCCTCCACCCAATTGGACCCAATCTTTCAACCGCAACGAGAAACTTCCACTAGAGAAAGAATTATACAAGATACACCAAGTTCTACCTTCTTCCTTTACAAAGAAAAGAATCCTTCTCTCACAAACTTTTCTCTCACACATTAATTTGCAGCACACACTCTCTCTATTTCAAAGTGCTTTGTTTTGTGTGTAGTCTTGAGAACTCAAGTGAACGGGGATATTTACAGAGATGGATTGGAAAATTTCCAAACCCCCAAACTTAATCACCTAAAATCCCATCCACCAACTCTCACGAGCCTTGGGTTTCTTTCATGCCCATGTGAGCCCCTTCCCATTTCATTCATAAAAGTGGTCCTTGTGATCTTTAAGAGGTAGTGGTCTAAAGAAGTAGTGATCCTAGCCCTTATTTAATAGAAGTAGTTGCTACTTCTTCAGCACCCACAAGCAACGACCCCTCTTGTCTTACACAGCAGTCCACACGCATCAGTACGCGTGTGCGGCATCTACTGTCCATATGTGTTTGAATAGAGGGGGAAGAGAATTTGGGTTTAGATTTTATATCAAAATCAAAAATCTCCACCTTGATATAAAATCCATCATAAATCTCGTCATTTTCTTAAACCGTAGACATTTGTTCTCATTGTCTTGACCGTCAACAATTTACTGGCAAATTAAGTCCAAGCATTGCTAGACCTGATATCCGGATCCACCTCTGGATCAGTCAGACTCTCCATATGTACCCACCTCTTTAATAGCATTAGCCTTCTTCTCGTCTTTCAAGAAGAACATCAGTTTCTATGAAACACTGAAACATCTGACAATCTTTGCTGATAAATAGTCTGCCTAACCGCTTTTAAGACGGTTGTCAAAATTGCCTCCATTGTTGATTATGCGATAATAAATTGAAGTGTCAATCTCTTGCACGGCATCCGTGCTTAATATACCCATCCTCGACCTCCATCAGTCCCTGTCACCTGTAGTCAATGATGATAATATCGCTAAAAACTAAAATGTGTCTCTAACAAAGTAGATACGGGCTTGGTCTTCTCCCTTCTGTATCAAACTAGAACCTGCTCGATAAGTTGCTGCAACTGACGCTATTTTCTATCCTGACACTGAGAATACCAAGAATCAAACTTGCATACTTCTTATCGAACTCTCGATCCTTTTCATTGGAGACTCGTCCCGTGCATAGTCACAATATTCGTGAATAATTCGCGTATTATAAAATCTCCGATTTAGCCGGCCGATTTAATCGCCGTTCGCGAACGATTCGAATTTTTCGCGAAATCAGAGGATACTTCGCAAAAATTAGCTAATAATTCACAAAAAATAGAACCCATCGCCTCATCTACTATTTACATGTTATGCGCATGCTCATATATTAATTTCTTTCTTGAAATCCTTCCGAACATTTCCTGAATACTTGCCGCATCTTTTCTGAATACTTGACGATTTTTTCCGAATAGTTCTTCGAATCCGATATTTTGACCTCGCCGAATTATTTCCAAATGCCGAATTTATGACTATGGTCCCGAGCCGCTCCTGTGCATCTAACTTCAGCAGACTTCAGCACCATAGGCTGTGCTGGACTTTCCACCTAAATCGGAGTAATGATCACCTCACCTTCGAAAATATAGACCTGGAACCATCGAACTCCACGGCGCTTCGTGGCACAAATTATCTCTTTTCACCATCTGTCTGAGTCTGTTTTCTTCAACGCATCGCAGACTTGTCTCATGCATATTGGCTAATTACTCCTCACTGGATACCAGGACACCACGACCTGTACCCTCTTGGCTTCACACGTAAAGCCGACTCCATCAGCCCGTCGATGCATCTTTGAACACGAAGCATCTAGTAATCTCTAGCCTCTCCGGTCCATAATTCGGGAATTCGTTTATCTAACGGTGTTGATGATGACCGATCGATGAGGTACTCGGCGATAGATAAGGCTCCAGCCCGAAACTCAGTTCGGAGATTTGGCCCTAAAGATCTGTTCTCTCCAACTATCCGAAATATCCACTCTGCAACGCCAGTCGACCGAGGATCCAAAATGATATTTTGATGCAATGATCCTCTCTGGCTTGCAGAAACCCACGGACCCATGCGAAGTGAACCTTCTGCCAACATCAGACCAAAAAACCTTTACACGCCTACTAACCTTTTCTCCATATGGCCTTCCACAACTTCAATAACACACACCCACAACTTTTTCAAGAAGTCGTGATAGCTGGCTCCACCGCGAGAAAGAACTGATACAGGGCCCACATATAGGGTCCACACCTTATTCGCCGTCATGACAATAATAACATATTTGGAGATCTCGAAATCACTATCGATCATGCTTTTGCAACCGACTCTGCCCAAAGCATCCAATCAGATCAAAGCCTCTCTTCAGATCTAGCACATGCATGTTCGTACTATAGAAGCAGACCATCACTGCCGCCATCTGAATCCTCCACCACAATTACAGTAGCGGAGAAATGTTTCCTATCTTTCTCCTTGAGCTTCGGACAATCTCGCGTCCAATGGCCATTCTCCTTGAGCTTCGGACAATCTCGCCTCCAATGGCTTTTCTCCTTGCAGCAGTTCCATTTGTCATTAACTTGGTTTCTCGACTTTCCTTTGGAACCACCATCTGACCGTTTTTTAGAACGTCCTTGAACGGACAACGCATCCCCATGACACTCCCTGTCACCCGCCATCTTCTCCCTCAACACCTCGCTGTGCAAACCCGTCTTGACATCCTCTAATGAGAGTTTGTCTTGGATGTACACCATCGATTTCACGAACTGACCATAACTGGGGGTCAAAGAACAAAGCATGATCATAGCTTGATCCTCGTCTTCTATCTTTACCTCCACACAACGCAAATCCATCACGATCTGGTTGAGCTCGTCTAGGTGGTCTTTGACCGATATCTTCTCCTTCATTTTCGAGGTGTATAGCCATTGCTTCATATAGAGACGGTTTATGAGAGATTTCTTCATGTACAGAGCTTCAAATTTGCTCCATAACCCCGCCGCCATACTTTCTTGCTCTAGTTCGCAAAAAACTTTGTCGGCTAAACGAAGCTGGATCGAACTGAAAGCCTTGTCCTCCATCGTTTTTAACTCTGTTATTGTAGTCGTCGCCGGAATTGTATTTTTCAAAGACAATCTTATGCACACCTTGCTGCTTAAAAAGAGCCGTCGTTTTCAGCCTTCATAGGCTAAAATAGTTGCGACCATCGAACTTTTCGATCTTGTAATTTGTAGACGTCATTTTTTTGCTCACCCAAAACACTATCCTGAAACTCTGATACCACTTGTTGTAAATATATTAGTGGATGTGATTTACAAAGGAATCAGTCACCACAACAATATCGCAGCAGAAAAATGAATCGTGTATTTTGCGGTCGAATGGAAAAGGTTGCCGACGATGAATAAATAATGCTACTATAAAAAGCACAAACACCAAGCACCAAGTAGACAAGATATACTCAGGTTCGACCCCCAACTGGACCTAATCCTACAACCGCAACGAGAAACTTTCACTAGAGAAAGAATTATACAAGATACATCGACTTCTACTTTCTTCCTTTACAAAGAATAGAATCCCTCTCTCACAAACTTTTCTCGCACACATTAATTTGCAGCAAGCACTCTCTCTATTTCAAAGTGCTTTACTTTGTGTGCAGTCTTAAGAACTCAAGGAAACGAGGATAATTATAGAGAAGGATTGGAAAATTTCCAAACAACCTAAACCCAAACTTAATCACCTAAAGCCCCCACCAACTCTCACAAGCCTTGGGTTCCTTTCATGTCCATGTGAGCCCCTTCCCATTTTATCCATAGAAGTGGTCCTTGTGATTCTTAAAAGGTAGTGATCCAAAGAGATAGTGGTCCAAAGAAATAGCGGTTCTTTATGGTCATAGCCCCTACTTATTTAATAGAAGTAGCTGCTACTTCTTCAGCACCCATGCGCAGCAGTCCCTCTTATCTCACACGGCAGCCCACGCGCATCAGTACGCGTGTGCGGCACCCACCGCTCACATGTGTTTGAATAGAGGAAGAGAATTTGGGTTTTGATTTTATATCAAAATCAACATGAAACACAACCACAGAGATAATTTGGTTCACAATTTTGGAGGGGTGGCAGGTGAAAAATCATAGCCGGGGCTGGTAAAATAACTATTTGATAGTACTGTTCAGAAAAAATTAACAGATTAAATGCAGAATGATATGAAGTCTGCTGCTCTAAGAATGCAAATCCTAGATCGTTTTTTCCTTCTTGAGACTCTGACAGACATCAACTAGGCATTTCATGTTATGTTTAAACCGATAATCACCCGAAACACTAGTTTAAGACACTAAAATAGCTTGCTTAAAGAGACGATCAAAAGAAAAAGTGAGACAACAATACCAGTACAAAGCAATGTGACTGAAGACCTCAATGAACACCATTTCACCGTGGTTTGCAACGGGTTAGGAGCCTGCGACAAAAGGAATAGCATGTACACCTTAATCAATTATACAATAGGCACCTTAGTTCATAGACTATTAGAAGTTAAAGCACCGTACTGTGAACTCCAGCGCGGTAAGCTAAATAGGCACCCCTTTTAAGCAGAATTTCATCTGAACAGGTTGCTTATACAAAAATTAGTGCATTTTTCCTTCTTTTATTTCTGCTAATCAACTTCGAAAAGGAACGGAAAAAAATTACAGCAAATTAGCAGTTATACCGTTGTAAGAATCGAATCTCTAGCATAAGAATCATGCCCAACATCCATAGCAGCAGATGTTGTTTACAAATTGAAATATAAGTCAAAGACGACGATAAAGTAGCAAAAAGAAAAACGACATTAATCAGCAATGTGTCTTAGCATGCACACAATGACTAGGTTAAAACTGAATTGAAGTTCATACATCTTGACCAGGAAAAAATGTAAAGAGGGAGAAGCAATTAGGAGAAAAAGGGTTTAGCACCAATGTTCCCCAAAGATATAACCAGGCTAAGCTCTTCTAAATCTTTTCCTCTTATTTGCAAAGACACCGGTGAGTGCCGTATCAGAGACGAAGGCATCTTTCAACAGATTCAAAGCCTGCAACCAAACAGAGGGGGAAAAATCCACATCAGCGAGATCTCAGTAGGTATAAGAGCAGGCAAATAACCATTGCTACCTGCGCTTTTCCGATGCCAATCTCCTTCTCGACCAAATCACAGATGCTAAGTTCCATTCTGTGTACAATGTTGAAGGTTGAGATCGAAGGCAGAGGAGCCACATGCAAATCATCGGTTACTACAAATTTACCTCCCTTGGAATATCCACCACCAAGTTCTGTCACAAATTTCGAAGACTTTGGGTTTAACACTTTGAATTCAGCAACACCGATGCCATGCGAGCACTCCTTAGGTGAGCGAGCTCTACCATTTGACCGAAAGCAAGAGTAACATCCACGTACAGCATGTTTGTCAGGTACGCTTTCTTCAATTACCAAAAGCAAGAGTAACATCCACGTACATTTTGTTCGACAACAATTGCTGCAAAAGGGAAAATAGATTGTTGAGTTTGTCTCAAATTAAAGCCCAACTTAATTAACCCATTAATTAATTAATTGTGCTCTTGGTTTAAGTTGGTATTATATGCATATCTCCAGCCTTTGTTCCGTAACAAAAAAATATATTTTGTTTAGATTGTTTGTTCCGTAACAAAAAAATATATTTTGTTTAGATTGAGTGCTTATATTATTCCACCAGTTTAGAGAGAGAGTTTTGTGTGTGAGGAATTTATTCTTCCGTTCATCTCTATTCCAGATTAATTTGGGGATTTTTTGTACTCTCAATTTTTCATAGTGGAATTTTTGTCTCCTCGTCGTCCGTGGTTTTTCCCGCAAGGGTTTCCACGTAAAATCTTTGTGTCATCGTTTCTTGTTTGTTTTTAATCTTTGATTGATTTATTGCTTCCGCGCTCTTGAATCAACAAACTGGTATCAGAGCTTTGTTCAATCAATCAAGATTTAATCTTTCTCCATCATGTCGCCTTCTACAAAGTTCGACATTGACAAGTTCGATGGCAAAATTAGTTTTGCAATTTGGAAGGTTCAGATGAGGGCCGTCCTTACCCAACACGGGTTGAAGAAGGCGTTATCCGGTCGACCCAAGTCCGACGACAGGGAAAAATCATCTACCCCTTCCAGTACCGTGACAGATGCTGAGTGGGAAGAATTAGATGAGAAAGCACTCTCAGCGATCCAACTTTGTTTGACTCGTGAAGTTCTCCGTGAAGTCATCCATGAGACTACAGCCGCAGGATTGTGGTCTAAACTCGAGTCACTTTATGCGGCCAAGAGTCTTGCGAACAAGATTCGTCTCAAGGATCGCCTCTACACATGCCATATGGCTGAAGGTACACCAATCCAATCTCACTTGGATGAATTTAATTCGATTCTTATCGATTTAGAAAATCTTGATGTTAAAATTGAGGATGAAGATAAAGCTGTTCTACTTGTTGTTTCACTACCTCCCTCATATGGCCAATTTAAAGAAATCATGCTTTATGGTAATCGGGAGTCCCTCTCTTTTGAAGATGTGAAATCCAATTTGTTGTCTAAAGAGAAATATGATGCTGAGAAACCTAGTAATCATGCTGAGGGTTTATTGGTGAGGGGTAGAACACAAGAAAGGGGTCAAAACAGTAAGAACAGAAATAAGTCTCGGTCGAAGTCTAGAGGCAAACACTCTAATAAAACCTGCAATTATTGTAAGAAACTTGGGCATATTGTTGCCGACTGTTATAAGTTGAAAAATAAGCTTGAACGGGAAGATAAAAGACAGGGTAAGAAACCCGAAAAAACCGCTGAAGCTGCTATTGTTGAGACCGATTCTGATGGGGATGTTTTCCTAGCTGTTGATAGTTCAAAAAGGTCTAGGAGTGAATGGGTTCTTGATTCTGCCTGTTCGTTTCATATGTGTCCTCATAGGGACTATTTTGCCACTTATGAATCGGTTGATGGTAGTTTAGTTTTTATGGGAAACGATGTACCTTGTAAGGTTATTGGTATAGGTTCAGTTAAAATCAAGACCCATGATGGTTCTATTAGAACTGTGACAGGTGTTAGACATATCCCTGACCTGAAGAGAAATCTTATCTCCTTAGGCACTCTTGAATCACTCGGTTATAAGTACAGTGCTGAGAATGGAGTTCTCAAGGTGTCCAAGGGTATTCTTGTGTACTTTAAAGGTATTCGGCGGGGTACCTTATATATCTTGCAGGGTTCTACAATTACAGGTTCAGCTGCAGTTGCTTCGTCCTCACATTCGGATGACTCCAAACTTTGGCATATGCGTTTGGGTCATATGGGTGAGAAAGGCATGAATGTTCTCACCAAAAGAAATTTGCTTGGTACTTTAAGTTCTTGTGATCTTGAATTTTGTGAACATTGTGTTTTTGGCAAGCAGAAAAGAATTAGTTTCTCAGCAGGTGTTCACAGGACCAAAGGTACCTTGGATTATGTTCATTCGGATCTTTGGGGTCCATCCCGCAAGCCTTCAATCGGAGGTCACAGGTATTTCATGACTATTATTGATGATTATTCACGGAAGGTCTGGATCTATTTTCTGAAACATAAGAATGAAGCCTTCACTAAGTTCAAAGAGTGGAAGGTGTTGATTGAGAACCAGACTGGTAAAAAATTGAAGAGGCTCAGAACTGATAATGGTCTTGAATTCTGTGAAGAAAAATTTGATACTTTCTGCAAACAGGAAGGCATTGCTAGGCATAATACTCTGGTTGGTAAGCCCCAGCAGAATGGCGTTGCAGAGAGGATGAATAGAACCATCCTTGAAAAGGTTCGTTGCATGTTTTCTAGTGCTGGGTTATGGAGTCGTCGTAATTTATGGGCTCAAGCGGTAGAGACTGCTTGCTACTTGATCAACCGCTCGCCCCACAGGTCTCTCGACGGCAAGATTCCAGAAGAAGTCTGGTCAGGTAACCCTGTTAATTATTCTAACCTTCGTGTTTTTGGGTGTCCTGTTTATATTCATGTCAACGAGGGAAAATTGGCTCCTCGTGCGAGAAAATGCATTTTCATGGGTTATGGATCGGGTGTTAAAGGGTACCGTGTTTTTGATCCTGATTCTAATAAGATTATTCATAGTAGAGACCTTACTTTTCATGAAGATGCTCTTCTTTCTGGAAAAGATACTGCTATTCCTTCTTCTGGTGCAGATGACAATGACAATGATGGTGCCAGTGAGAAGGTGGAGTTTGAGGTGGAGGGCACACAAGCCCAAGTAAATATTCCTACCTCCACCACTAGTCCTAGCATTGTGACTGGTGATACTCAAGTGCAAAGAAGTCCACAGCGGCAAATTGAGCCATCTATAGCTCGTGATCGTGGAAGGAGGCAACCACAAAAGCCTGCAAAATTTAAAGATTTTGATTTGGCTGCTTATGCTTTTGTTGCTGCGATGGAGATTGAAGATATTGGTGAGGTTGTCGTTGAAAAAATTGACACCGCTCACAATCCTGCGGATATGCTCACTAAGCCGCTTCCGATTACTAAGTTCAAGTATTGCTTGGACTTAGCTGGTATTTTATCTCATTGAGTGCCCTTCAGGGCTTATGCGACGACGTGGAGTATTTTGGAGCATTACGGAATTTGAGCCAAGGTGGAGATTTGTTGAGTTTGTCTCAAATTAAGGCCCAACTTAATTAACCCATTAATTAATTAATTGTGCTCTTGGTTTAAGTTGGTATTATATGCATATCTCCAGCCTTTGTTCCGTAACAAAAAAATATATTTTGTTTAGATTGTTTGTTCCGTAACAAAAAAATATATTTTGTTTAGATTGAGTGCTTATATTATTCCACCAGTTTAGAGAGAGAGTTTTGTGTGTGAGGAATTTATTCTTCCGTTCATCCCTATTCCAGATTAATTTGGGGATTTTTTGTACTCTCAATTTTTCATAGTGGAATTTTTGTCTCCTCGTCGTCCGTGGTTTTTCCCGCAAGGGTTTCCACGTAAAATCTTTGTGTCATCGTTTCTTGTTTGTTTTTAATCTTTGATTGATTTATTGCTTCCGCGCTCTTGAATCAACAAACTATTGTTGGGTCTCGGGATTGTTGGGTTGTGACTCGTATCTTTAGTCCCACATCGGGAGTTTATAGGAAGTTGATGTGATATATAATATAACTTGGACCTCTACCTATCAGCTCGGGCTTTTGGGTTAGAATGGGCACCCAAGTTGTGTTGTGTATCCGTCGCTTGCGGGCTCCGCCCCCTACAAACTGGTATCAGAGCCTGGTTTGTTTGGGAGAAGGGGGGTGGAGCGAGAAAAAAATATATACCGCCGATATTGTATGCCACCTACAACGGTGCAGGCGGGTTTGTACGATACGAGTCAAGCTCGGGATTGTTGGGTCTCGGGATTGTTGGGTTGTGACTCGTATCTTTAGTCCCACATCGGGAGTTTATAGGAAGTTGATGTGATATATAATATAACTTGGACCTCTACCTATCAGCTCGGGCTTTTGGGTTAGAATGGGTACCCAAGTTGTGTTGTGTATCCGTCGCTTGTGGGCTCCGCCCCCTACATAGATATATCAGTCATGAATTACCTCGTCATGTCCTAGATCAAGAATCATCTCCTCGACGATGCGCCCATCATTTTGCTCAAGCTTGCCAAAGAGAGACAAGAGAACGGTGGTAGATGCTGGCATGATATGCAAATCATCGGAAATGTTGAAAATGACTTCAAATTGTATTACCTCACCTACCCGTTCTTTGTAGAGACCACTCTCTCACCTAACTATGAGGCAATTATTATGCTGGGGGACAAAGAATAGAAAGCCATGAGGCATTAATTGCTAAAGGACATAGCAATGTTGATGGCCTCGTTGAAGGCATTTTCTCTTGTCTTCTTAACGACGAGAGGTGCTTTGTGTTTGACATAGAATTACACGGAGCAATTCGTGAAGAGAGAAGAGTGTTTGTATTGAGAGTGGCTTGTGCTCTCATTTGCTTTTATCTTTTTGGTTTTGAGTGTTCTCTTTTTGTGAGTGTATTCTCTTGTAGTGAGGTTTGGATGAGAGTGTGAGTACTGTAACTTTTTTGTGTTCTCCTCCTTAAGATAAAGGAATCATGTTTCTGCTGTCTTCGCCCATGGATGTGGGTCTATCTGGCCGAACCACGTTAAATCGTGTGCTGTCCATTTTTAATTCCGCAATCGGTGTGTACTTTATTTTGTGTGCCGTATATTTGTGTTGGGACCGTTCGTCATAACAAACTGGTATCAGAGCTTTGGTGTTGATCTATTCCGGGTCCAATGGCTATGGCAAATTACAAAGTAGAGAAGTTCGATGGCAGAAACAGTTTCAGTCTGTGGTGCGTAAAGATGCATGCACTTTTGGTGCAGCAAGGATTGGTCAAAGTATTGTCCGGAAAGGACAAGTTGATTGCATCCATGCCAGAAGTGCAGAAAGTAGAACTTGAGATGAAAGCACACAGTGCTATGCAGCTTTTTTTGACCGATGAAGTTCTGCGTGAAGTCGCAGATATAGATACGACAGCTGATTTGTGGCTCAAGTTGGAGAGCCCGTAAATGACGAAGTCTCTCATGAACAAATTTATTTGAAGCGGCGTTTCTTCACCCTTTCGCATGAGAGAAGATAGGTCCATTAAAGACCACTTATATCAGTTAAATCAAATTGTTATGGATTAAAAAAATATGGATGTTCAAATTGAAGAAGAAGATCAAGCCCTTATTTTGTTATGTTCACTACCACATTCCTTTGAGAATTTCGTTAATAGCATGTTATATGGTAGAGATACACTTTCTTTAAAAGATGTATAATCCGTCTTGCACTCTAAAGAGTTGAGGCAGAAAGTGTCTGTCGGTGGAAGTGAAAATTCAGACGAGGGTTTATTTGTACGTGGTCGTTCGGAAAAGAGTGGTTCTAGTATAGACAAGTTTAGAGGAAGATTTAGATCGAAGTCTAAGCCGAGAACAACGAATACAAACCCCGAGTGTTATTGCTGTCACAAATTTGGGCACATAAGAGCCGCTTGTCCTAAGCTCAAAGCTAAAGAGAATGCTAAACAAAAGTCTCAAAATGAGAACTCTTCAGTTGCTAGTGTTGAACAAGAGTCTTCTACATCAGAAGTTCTCTCTCTTACCGTATGCGATACTCGCTCGAAAAATGAGTGGATTCTTGATTCCGGTTGCCCCCACCACATGTGTCCTAATAAGGATTGGTTCATTTCTTACCAGTCTATTGATGATGAGAATGTCTTAATAGGGAATAACACACCCTGTAAGATAGTCGGTATCGGTTCGGTCAAAATTCAGATGCATGACAGTATTGTTCGGACGTTAAGTCGCGTTCGACACGTGCCGGAGATGAAAAAGAATCTTATTTCTTTGGACACACTTGACATTAACGGTTACAAGTTTTCAACTGAAAGTGGAGTCTTAAAGATTATAAAGACTCTCTTGTGTTATGAAAGGAAAACAGGTAAAAACTTTGTATATCCTTCGGGATAGCATAGTGGCAGGCAATGTTTAAAATAACTCGCTACGTAGTTCGCTATTTTGCGTTACGTAGCATACTTTAGTATATTCGCTACGTAACTTTGGAAAAAAACTCAAATACAAAGTAGCTTACGTTTTTTCTTCAAATAGCTTACGCTTTTTAACAAATAGTATACGCTACGCTATGCGTACGCTATTTTCATATAAAATTTTCTATTGAACTTCTTAAGATTTCAGTATCTAATCCTAAACTATACGAACACAGTTTTATTAAAGTTCTAAGCTCGTAATTTGAAATCATATTTAGTAGACATGATTCTCAAATAGAGATTATTTAATTTATTTTCGATAGGTTTAATCAAGTATGAATCATATATATGAACTCAAGTATTGAAAATTTTGAAAATATTTTTTTTTGGAACTTCGAGGAGCAGAGAAACTACTACTGTAAAAAATATTATTATATTACTTATTTTTCTATGTTCCCAAGCCAATTTTATATCTTTATAATAATATAATTTATTGTAAATGAGATGATTATAGTAATAATTAATAATTCATGTAGCTTACGCTATGCGCAACGCTTTTTGCATTTTCTCTATTTAGTAATAGAGCACTACGCAATACGTTATCGCTACTTTGAACATTGGTGACAGGTACTGCTGCTTTATCATCATCCGTTAATTCAGTTCAGACACGAATCATCTTTGGCATATGCAGTTAGGGCATATGAGTGAGGACTTGATATATTAAGCAAACAAGACTTGCTTTGTGGCCAGAAAACAACCGAACTTGATTTTTGCGAGTATTGTGTGTTCGGAAAGTAACGTAGAGTTTTTCACTAAAGGTGTTTGTAACGACTCTGAAATTCCTTTACAGAAATTTCTTGTTATTATACAGAAAAGGGTATTACAGCTTGTGCAAGAGTTAAAAGTTATTTTTGTTAAATAAAAGCAAGACGCAACTTGTAGCTCACTGGTAAAGTTTCGGCACTGCTGTGACATAACCTGTGTGTTCGATTCCCATTAGACCCAATTATTTTTAAGATTTTTCTTTTTAATTTTTCGGAAGCCCAAGGGTTGCACATGCAATACATGGAGAAATGAAAAGTTTCAGAAAAATCAAACAGGCGCAAAGAGATGTACCACCCAACTTGACATGTGGCATGAATCTCGAGGCAAGGACTCAAGATCCGACCACCCATTCTTGGTTTTGGGCCGGCGCCAATGGTCGATGTAGCTCCAATCTCCTGTGTGCTTTCCACACTTGTCCCTTCAGCTCCTCTTAACTCCCCTACACTGTTTGATTTCCCTGCAATTAAATAATAAGCCTTCAATTCATCATTTAACAACATTTTAATTCTTTTAATCCACATTTTTAATTCCCAAACCTTAATTTTTCACTATAAATACCCCTCATGCCCTAGCTCTTTCCTATTCTGAAATTTCAAGCAAAAATTCTCTCAAAATCTCTAAGTACCAAGTGAAGTTAAGCCCCCCAAGTGGAGTAGCAAGCCAAACTCGACGACCGGAGCATCTCCGACGAAACCACGACCCCCGAGGGCTTCTTCGTTCTCTAATTAACCATCTAAAACCGTAAGTCCCTTCATCTCTATCTTTTTCCACCTCAAAACATTTTTTAAAATAAATCGACAAAAGTGGAGTTATCTCCGATATAATCTTCTTTTTAATTTTTGTATTCCATTTAATAAGCAAATTAGATCAAACTAACATCCTATACTAACCTTAACCTTATTTCCCATCATTTAGTTTTTAGTTTAACAAAAATTTCATGTGAAACAAACATATAATGAACTTTTTCATTAAAATACCATGAACTTTAGTATAACCTTTCTTGATAACTAGTTTATCTATCTTTAGGAAAACCTCACGGGGTAATGACCTACCCCACACGCACACCATGGTTTCATAACAAGGTATCCTAGTTCTATGGTCTATTTAAAGAATATGTTTTATATTAAAATACCACACATACACAAAACAGATTTTTTTAATCGGTATTTTGAAATCCTTGGTAATTACGTCTCTACAACCCTCGTTAGGAGAGCCGCTAATGGATGGTGTGGATTATTGCACATCCTTGGGATAGTAGAGCAAGATGCAGAACTCCCCACAGAGTATTCGGTCTCGAAAGGAAATAAAAATACGGTTTTTAAGAAATGTGACTTTTCTAAAAAAAACTATTTTTTGAGAAATTATATAAAAATTATGAATCCGTATTTTCAATAAAAACATATTATGAAACTATATTCTTTAAAATGAAAAGTTAGAATACCACCAAGTTTCCAAAAGTAATAGTTTTCACAACAGTACCATAAACTTTTAAAAACCTAGGTTTTATCACCAGAACACCACAACAATTAAAATACATGTTCATAAAAACCTTAAATATTACAAATCACCCTCAAGATTTATTCTTAAATTATATTAAAGTATTTTTCATAAAACCCTCTCGAGATATGCAAACAATATTCTAAGGACTCTAGAATTAATATAGGTTTAAGCGGTATCATTTCTCTTGAGCTCCGAGAGCCGGAGAAAGTGGGTGCTTTCCTATTCAGGTTAAACAACTTAACGGAGTTATCAATGACAATTGTCTTGGAAAAAACACAAATCCTTCCGTCCATATGCAGTAATTGCATAGGCTTCCAGCTGCACCAACTGCAACAACAACTTCCACTCCGTCCCCGCCGGAGGAGTGACTTATGGACCCCAAGCGGCCTCCATCTTTGCAATGCCAGTGGAACAGGTGACTCAGGCCACCACTGGACTGTTCTTTAGGACCATGATCCCGCCAGCAAGCTTCAGTGCCCCAGTGCCATCACAAGAAGCTCCCAAGAAGTCGGTCTTCGATCGACTTGCAATCTCCACGGCCCCTCTCAACGGGTCGTCCAATTCTAACGCCTCAGTCTTTAACAGGCTGAGGCTCACGATACCTGAAGGGGTTATTCCGAAGCGGATAGCCATTCTAGTTCCGGCGGATGAAGTCGTCAAAGGGGCTTCTCTACTAAAGGATCGGTCTTCGCAAGACTGGCCGTTATAACTCCTGTTTCCGACGAAATCATCAAGACTGCTTCCCCTATCAAAAGGACGGCCTTCGCAAGATTAACTGTCCCCTCTCAACGGACGTCAGTTTTCAACAGGCTGACACCAACGGCGGCCTCTCATCAAAGTGGGGGGGGGCATGATGAAGCCGCTCCCATGACAGAGTTGGTCCCGTCTACACGACATGCTCGACATCGCCACTGGCGCCGAGTGAGAAAAGATGGGGGCAGTTCCACCTCTGGACCTACCCCACCAACTCCAATAGTTGAAATTGACGCTGCTATTCCAACTGGGAACAGCTTCGAGCTGCTTATCAGGGTGCGCAAGAACTCTCCAACCGCTGTACTAAAGAAGTCTCCTCCGCCTGTTGAAAACACAACGCAGGCAAAACTGAAACACCTCCTCAACGGCTGTCCTCTAAGATCCACAGGGTCTGACGGAGAGTCCAGGACTCTATAATTGATAAAGACTACTTTCGCCAGCTGAAGAAAATGAAGGCTCGGCAAGAGGAGGACCATCCCTCCGTCGTACCATGGAAGGTATGTATGCATCGGTGCCTACTGCAACGCCCCCTTCAACTTCGACCTCCCACAAAAGGAGAAGGCCGGAGAAGATCCCCATGCCTGCAGCAAATTTCAAAGGCAGTGGACCCAAACGCCCCAAGTCTGGGGGCATGGTAGTACACACGGTATACATGGCTTCCGGGAAAGAAGAAAGCCGTACTTCCACAGGTCATCGACCACTCACACGGTCTGTGACAAAAGCTCAGGAGCAACAACAAAAGCT
Organism: Agapanthus africanus; assembly: GCA_030015575.1. Classification (NCBI taxonomy): domain Eukaryota; kingdom Viridiplantae; phylum Streptophyta; class Magnoliopsida; order Asparagales; family Amaryllidaceae; genus Agapanthus; species Agapanthus africanus. Next base: position 11,229,150 of record CM057343.1, on the reverse strand, counting down.
TCAAGAGATGCTGACAAAGATGGCCGCACTCACTGGGCAGAAAGAAAGCCCAGATGTATCGTCCAAACAGCGCCAAGATCAGGAGACCGATACGGAGTTCCTGCGAAGGGTGCTGGATAGAAAGGATAAGGAGGCCGTGGAACAAGCGGCTAATATAAAACAAATGACGCTCATGTTCTAAGACATGGTTGGAATGATGATCCAGCCGGACCTTCCAGCCGAAAATCCACCGATAATCGTTGAAGACGACAGAGGGGAGACATCAAACCCTCTTTCGGCTCTATCAGCAGCCAGGGAGGAGACGATCTCCAAAGCTACCCTTGATGACTACATAGCTCAGCAAATACGAGCTCATCAAGCAAGTGAAGCAGCTGGCCAAGTCGTCAGAACTGGGCGACCTTATTCAGGCTGGTACGATCAAATCAAGTTCCCGCCAGGATATACGATCCCTAAGTTCCATGTGTATAAGGGGCGGGCAATCCACACCAACACGTTGCTCAATTCAGAGCTTTGTGTGGTAATACTGGAGGCGACGATAAACTGCTGCTTTGCTAGTTTGTTGGCAGCTTGTCGGAGGCGGCATTTGAACGGTACTCCAAGCTCCCAAATGACTCTTTCAAAACATTCACGGAGATGGAACTACTGTTCACGCAGTGGTTCGCAAGCGCACCCTGATCACGACATTAATCAATGCCAGGGTAAAGCTAGGAAGGACCTGGGTTAAATACGCAATTCGGTGGCAGAACCTATGGTCAAAATGCGAACAGCGCATAGAAGAAGCTCATGCCGTGGGCATGTTCGTGGGGACCCTTGATCTTCAGGCAACTATATCCCAATTTATGATATTCTTCAAACCGACCACCTTCCAGACCTTGATTGACAAGCTGGCCCAAATGGACCAGATGGGCCATAGGCCATCCTCTTCAAAAACGGATCTCCAGAATGAAAAGGGCAGAGCGAAAGCGACCTTCGTTACCAACACTCAACAACCGAGTGACCCGAAACCGGTTACTCGCCAAGGAAACACACACCGATCCCTCGAAGAGAAGTTGAGACGTCCTTACTCGTTTCCCCGGGATAAAACAATGAGACTGTTAGAACTGGCAGTGCGCAACAGGCTCATCACTTTGCCAGATCCAAGACGCCCACTGCAACCTGGTGACGTCAACAGTCCCAACTACTGCCCCTACCACAGAGTGATAGGCCACCCAATTGAAAATTTCTACGTCTTCAAAAACTGGGTTGAGAACCGGTACCAATAAGGCAAGTTCGCGCTGTCCAAAAACTGGAAGGTAAACCCTCCACAACAACACGCTCCAAAAAAAGTGGACACGCCGGGGGCATCATGCTCATTTGTAGAAGAAGCTCCATGGGAAGTTGTCCTCTCGGCGAAAACTAAAAAAATGTTGAAGGACCTTCAAGCATGTCCAGCAATCAGGTGGAAAAGCCTGCTGGAACCCGAGATCATTGAGGGAATACTTAAACCACGCCCAACACCGAAAACTACTAACGATGGGCAAGACCTCCAGGACAAGCCTTTGAAGTCTTCGAAGAAAAAGAAGAAGACCAAGAAGCCCGTGCAGCTCGACGACAATCCTACGGATCTGCAAAAATACATCGACACACTGGAGGAATACAACAAAAAGGTGCAGACCCAGTTACACTTGAAGAGTTCCTCAAGTATATTCTTGAGAATGGAGACAGTGACATTGATGAAGGAAATACCTCGTCAGAAGAACTCGAGGATTATGTAGCTAGTTGTCACATAGTCTCTCACTTGTCGTTAAAAGAGGAAGAAGCTCCCTCAGCGTCGGAAAGCAACGCAGAGGAACTGGGGGCAGGACCGGCGTCAAAATCCCTGGAGCCGTCAGACGACTTGATTGACATGCTGCTAAAAAAAGCTCTTCAAAAGAGCAAAGCTGACCGAGAACGTGAAACAACCATATACGAAAAGGCCAAGCGTCGGCACCAGGATGAAGAAGCTGCGGCAAGGAAGAGTCACAAAGTACTCCAACCAGATCGAAGCACCCCCGCGACAGACAAAAGCAAGTTTAAGATGGGGAAACGGTTCGCCAAAGCCCTGTCAATGGGAATGAAGCTGCCACCTTTCAAAGGAAATACCCTTGGAAGTACGTGCCTCGAAAAAGCAGACATACATCCGAGCTACTGCTTATACCATCGAAGGGTTATGCACCCTACCGAAGAGTGTGATGCCTTCATGAAGTGCTAGTAAGGATACGTTGCTCACGATAATGCTTCAAGCGGATGAAGCGCAAAGCCCGTCGGGAGCAGCAGAAGAGCGTGACAGACGAGCGTGAAGGAGCTGCTGGCAACTGTCATATGGTTAATACCAGGAAATCTCAAATTCTTATCTTCGGGAGCGATTCTGATGAAGAAATAACTCTCGGCCCTCTCTTCAAATAATCCACCTCTGGAAAAGAAGAAGGGGAGAAGAACCGCGAGAACATTCAGCTGCGTAACTATACATTGCCTGAGAAGAACCTCAGGCCTACAAATAAAGATTCGAGCAAAAGAGACAAGGGGAAAGAAAAAGTCCCTGAGGAAATTTCCCTCGATGATAGAGTCGTCAAAGAGCTCGCAGCTAAGGACCCGTCTAAGAAAAATAAGGTGGATTACAATGTTCTGGCACATTTGAGGAAGATACCATCATAATCGAGCATTTTGGATGCCCTTCTCCTGTCTAAAAAGGCATGAGATTCTCTGATCAGGGCGTTACAAAAACTCAATCAGTTTCAAGCCTTCCTTGCAGAAGAAAAGATGAAAGATGGGCTGGAAGAAGTTCACACAGCTGACATCATCTTCAGCGATGAAGACCTCCTCCTCGGAACGTGCGAGCACAACCGTTCTCTATATGTCACCGGGTACTGCCACGACATTAAGATAGGGAAGATCCTAGTCGATAACGGGTCCTCCGTCAACCTTCTCAACGTGAAGGTGTTGAAGGAGATTTGCATGAACGTTCAGCACCTGGCTCGGGACAAAATTACCATCTCCGGATTTGACTCGCAGTCATCACGGACGCTTGGGTCCGTAATATTGACATTATGCTTTGGGATGCTCGTCACCCACATCAAATTTCATGTCATCAACGCCAAAACTTGCTACAACGCTTTGCTCGGCAGGCCTTGGTTACATAAGTACAACATCATCCATTCTACACAGTATCAGTGTATGAAGTATTTTAAAAACGGCATCGAGTACACAGTTACAGGGGAGCTAAACCCATTCTCCGTAAATGAATTCCGCAAATATGAAGATGCCAAGTACTTCTTACCAGACTTCGAAGACACGGAAGAATGTCGCAAACCGGAGGATAAACAAAAAGACGTCGCCACTATCCCGATCTTTGGGAGCGATACCTAGGAGGATGAAGAGATGGTCTATTCGGGGCAATCCCAAGGCAATAGGCCAGGATCATCTACTCCTATTTTGGTCTTCGACAGTGACTCTGAGGACGAGGCTAACGCAGTGTTCTCCGCCCGCCCGTCAATGCAGACCTTCGCTGGAGCTGATCAGAGTTTACAGATTACCAAGGTTCCGCAACAACATTACAAAGGACTCAATGCGCTTGATACCTACAGCATACAAGAGTTGCAGACTTTCTACGTCCCTTATAGGCGAAGAGGTGAAAAGGCGATTCTTTTCTATCGATCTCCGGAAACTAAAGTGGAGAAGGAAGTATGGCATGGTGCCAAACTTGCGCTTGACAGGCTTCAGCCAATCCGTCTGCCCAGATATTACGCAGAGGGATTGAAAAGGCTATTAAAATGCTAAAGCGTACCTTTCAAACAAACCGCTCGACAAGCCCAGTTCTACAACAAGATTTGGGACGTTCTCGGGACTCAGCGAAAGATGCCCAATAGGAGGATGAAGACGACGGGACTTGGATACGTTCGGTCCAAGAAACGGGAGCGATTCCGTAGCTGCCATGTTATTAATGATTCCGGCGGAGAAGGGAATGCCCTTCCAGATAGCGCTGATGTTGAAACAGAACGAAATCCCGCCGTACGAATACCAAGTCCGTCATTCGAAGAACATATTGATAAACTAATAAGGGAAGCGGGTCAAAAGGTTTGGGATGACCATAGCCATGAAATGGCTATTTACGAGAAAACCAGGACACAGAGTCTCACTCAGCAGTCTACGGAAAGAGAAGACCATGGCGCCCTTCGCCCTTAACCTGCTGTGCGCTCTCGTGGCAAGAAAAAAGCCCGACGCAGAAGCAACAACAAGATGAAGAACGGGAACGACGTTCAAAAACAACGAAGCGGATCCAAGAAGTCACGCGATCGAGAAAAAGTCAACTAGAACCCATCTTTTATGAAGAAGATGGGTCGGGAATACTCGTTCCTTGGAGACAAGACGAGAAAAATATTCAATCTTGTCATGAAGTATCAAATGATGATACTTCCGGAGTCTCGGTACCTCGAACAGATAAACAAGGTCCATCACCCGGATTATTGCTCCTACCACCGAGTAATAGGACATCCGCTTGAAAACTGCTTCACCTTCAAAATCTGGGTTGAAGACCAATATCAGCAAGGCAGGTTCGCTCTATCCGACAGTTGGAAGGCAACCCCACCACAAAAGTATGAGCCAAAAGCAACCTATATAGCGAGAGTAGAACCAGATCAACATCGGTCTTGGAAACGAACTCGTACCTGCCACATTATAACATACTCAAAGGAGGGGGAGCATGGGAATATGAATGACCTCTCCCAGTGCTTCGCAGATGAAGATGAGGATGAGTTGGTCTCAGAATTTCCACCGGCGGTAAAAGAGTTGGAAGATGTGATGCACACCACAGCAGACAACCTGAGAAAAATCAACTTGGGGACGGCAAACGATCTTAGGCTAACGTTTGTCAGTGAGCTGTTATCTGAAACACAGGTGGCCACACTAAAATACGTGCTTACGCAATATAAAGACCGCTTCACATTAAATTATTCCGAGATGCCGGGACTAGATCTAAAAATAGCTGTGCATGAACTGGCGATATCATCGGACGTCAATCCAGTCAAACAGGCACCAAGAAGAATGCGGCTCGAACTTGAAATGAGTATCAACGCTGAAGTCAAGAAGCAAATTGACTCCGGCTTCATCCAAGAAGTTCAATACCCCGACTGGATTGCCAATATCGTTCCGGTAATGAAGAAAAATGGGAAAATACGTATCTGCGTGGACTTCCGAGATCTCAACAAAACTTGCCCGAAAGATGACTTCCCAGTGCCTGTTACTGAGCTGATGATCGATAACACGTCCGCTCATGAGGTCTTCTCCTTCATGGACGGATCTTCGGGGTATAATCAAATAAAGATGCATCCCGAAGACTAAAAGCACACGCCTTCTGGACTCCGCTGGGCATATTCTGCTATAAAGTGATGCCCTTCGATCTGAAGAACGCTCGTGCTACCTACCAGAGGGCCATGACGAAGATCTTTGATGACCTCATACACGAGATTGTCGAATGTTATATCGACGACCATGTGGTGAAAAGCAAATCGTACTAGGCACACTGGGAACATCTGAAAATAGTGTTCCAGCGCCTTCGGAAGTACAACCTGAAGATGAATCCTCTGAAATGCACGTTTAGAGTCTCCTCAGGAAAATTCCTAGAATTCATCGTACGACACCGAGGCATCGAAATAGACCCATCGAAGATCAAGGCGATTATGGAAATGCCTTCGCCAAGAACTCTTAAGCAACTGCAGTCTCTCCAAGGAAAGCTCGCGTATATCCAACGGTTCATAGCCAACCTCCCTGGAAAATGCCGCCCCTACAGCTATCTAATGAAGAAGGGGACCCCGTTCATTTGGGATCGTAAATGCCGAAATGCACTGGACGAAATCAAGCAATATCTGCTGAACCCGCCAGTACTGACCGCTCCAGTCAAGGGAAAGTCCCTTATTTTGTACACAACAGCCCTCGAAGGTTCTCTAGGCACGCTATGGGCACAGGAGAACGATCATGGAAAGGAGAGAGCTCTCTACTATTTGAGTCGAGTTCTCCTGGGGGCAGAAAACTACTCCCCCATTGAAAAACACTGTCCGGCACTGATCTTCGCGATAACGAAGCTTCAACACTATGTCTTGGCACATGAGGTCCATCTCATATCAAAAGTGGATCCTCTCAAATATTTGATGTCAAGAGCCATACTAACGGGAAGGATTGCCAAATGGGCCCTCCTTTTGATGGAGTTCTCGATAATGTATCGGCCCCTCAAGGCAGTGAAAGGCCGGGCCATCGCCGACTTTCTTGTTGAACATCCAGTACCAGCCGATTCTCCCTTAAATTGCGAATTGCTAGATGAACACGCGTTTGACACAATCGACGGGGAGAAAGAAGGGAGTGATGCCCGATGGGAACTATACTTCGATGGAGCATCTTCCTTGAAGAAGCGAAAGCACAACATCCCCATAATCAAAGCTGGGGTAGGCCTTATCTTCGTAACTCCACAAGGAGAGATAATGCGTTTTGCCCTTTCCTTAACGGAGCCAAGAAAAAACAATAAAGTGGAATATGAAGTTTTGATAGAAGATCTTGATATCGCTGTCGACATGGGGATCGAAAACCTCCTCATATAAGGAGACTCCCAACTGGTCGTTGTTCCCCGCTGAAACGCACGACGAAGACGTGATAAACGTCTTGCCTGAATTTCGGAGCAGATGCTAATTGGTGCTATCCGTCCACCTCTCTGAAGATGCCAAGTTGATTTATGGAACCATATATCGAAGGTTTAAACGGATGCGGCCGATGTAGCAGACTTCGTCAGATTCCACCTCGTTTGAGGGGTTTTTGATTGTGGGGACGCTCTTCCCTGCAGGCGCAAGCCCCTGCAGTTAATTACGCTACCGCATCGCGGTAACAACTTTCTCCTTCTCCATATGGTCAGTTCGTGTCGTGGGTGTTTGTTTTTTGTTTGGTTGCCCGTAGATTGTATACGGAGACTAATTTATGTTGTCGTCCGTAGGGCGTGGATTAGTCCAAATCCGTATTCTCTTAGATTTGGGTTTGGGGTTGGGTTTAAGGATACGTTAGTCTCATTTGAGACTAAGATCAACTTAAACGTTTGTTAAGGATACGTTAGTCTAATTTCAGACTAAGATCAACTTAACAGTTTGTTAATGACACGTTAGTCTAATTTTAGACTAAGGTCAACTTAACCATTTGTTAAGGATACGTTAGTCTAATTTTAGACTAAGATCAACTTAACGGGATCGTTTAGATCCAACAAAAAAGCATTTGGGCTCTATTGTTCTAGTTTAGGGACTTTGCGGTCAATTAGTTTAAGGACATTACGGTCCATTGTTAGTTTAAAGACATCGCGGTCGAGGTTAAGAACATCATAGTCCGTGAGTTTAAAGACCCCACAGTCAAATGTTAGTTTAAAGACATCACGGTCGAGGTTAAGGACATCATAGTCCATGAGTTTAAGGACCCCACAGTCCAATGTTATTTTAAAGACATCACGGTCGAGATTAAGGACATCATAGTCCATGAGTTTAAGGACCCCACAGTCCAATGTTAGTTTAAAGACATCACGGTCGAGGTTAAGGACATCATAGTCTATAAGTTTAAGGACCCCACTGTCCGATGTTAGTTTAAAGACATCACGGTCGAAGTTAAGGACATCATAGTCCATGAGTTTAAGGACCCCACAGTCCAATGTTAGTTTAAAGACATCACGTTCGAGGTTAAGGACATCATAGTCCATGAGTTTAAGGACCCCACAGTCCAATGTTAGTTTAAAGACATCGCGTTCGAGGTTAAGGACATCATAGTCCGTGAGTTTAAGGACCCCACGGTCCAATGTTAGTTTAAAGACATCACGGTCGAGGTTAAGGACATCATAGTCCGTGAGTTTAAGGACCCCACGGTCCAATGTTAGTTTAAAGACATCACGGTCGAGGTTAAAGACATCATAGTCCATGGGTTTAAGGACCCACAGTCCAATGTTAGTTTAAAGACATCACGGTTGAGGTTAAAGACATCATAGTCCGTGAGTTTAAGGACCTCACAGTCCAATGTTAGTTTAAAGACATCACGGTCGAGGTTAAGGACATCATAGTCCATGAAATGTGTGGTTGTCGGGACCCGTCACCTCTCTGAAGACGTTGAAAGATTACAACGACAAATATCAAAGGAGTGAAGAGATGTACCCTCGAACCAAAGTGGATTGGGGATCTGTAGTCCAATTTGGAGCTAAGATCAATTAATTAGATTATGAGCTCATTGGCTCAGTTAAATCTGAATTGAGGACTTATGGCCAGTTTGGGCTAAGTCCAATTAAATTCGAAATGTTGGCCCCTTGTTAGACCATTAAACATTTGTCTGGGTTCAACCCCTCATTATTTGGCTCTGCTAAACAGGGGTTCTGACAACATTTTATCTTTGTTGAGTGCTGGGCACTCATATGCCATATGAGATGATCAATCTTAGAAGACAAGGGTATATTTGAGGCTCGGTCAAAAGGGAATCTTGCCTCAAAAGGACTTAGCCAATTTAGGCTAGGGTTGATTTGAATATAGTGTTAAACACTAACATATATTTTATGGTCACGTGTTCCCACGCGATGCGCTGAAAATAGTGTTAAACACTAAGAACAAAACGCTTCAAAAATAGTGTTAAACACTAAAATGGGATTGGTCGCGTGGGGCCATGTGAGGCATCTGAAGGTGGGGACTAGTCTTCCTTTATTTTGTTCTCAAAATAAATAAGTGTTAAACACTTTTAGTCTTTAAGGCCATCACGTGTGAGCACGTGATGAGCATCCATCCACTGGATATTAAAGGGATTTGTTAGGGGTCACGTGGGGACACGTGAGGGCGCCCTAAATTTGGGGCCAGATTTCCTTTGTTTTATCCTCAAATCTGCGAATAAGTGTCAAACACTTTTAATTTCCTGGCCATCACGTGTGGGCACGTGATAGGCACTCATGCACTGATTTGTTAAGGCTTTTATTAGGGGTCACGTGAGGATACGTGAGGGCGCCCAAATTAGAATCTGCCTTTGCTTTAATTCATGTTGTTTTGGAGGTCACGTGGGAGCACGTGAGGCATTGCCTTTAAGCTGTTTCCTTCTTATTTTTGGAGGATCTTTTCAGGAGTCACGTGGGGACACGTGACCTAATTCTTTATATGCATGGAGATCTTTCAAGTCTCTTTATTTTTTTAAGAATTAAATTCTTTGTAGGGTTAAACCCTAATTATTTTTTAGAGGAATTAAATTCCCATGTATGTGAAAGAATTAAATTCTTATGTAGGGTTAAACCCTAGTTCTGTCTTGGAGGAATTAAATTCCTATGAATTTGGGAGAATTGAATTCTCATATAGGGTTTAAACTCTAGTTTTATCTTAGAGGAATTAAATTCCTATGAATTGGGAGAATTGAATTCTCTAAACTCAATTCTCCCTCTAAGTCTTGGATCTGCATGGCAGAATCTCAACCCGATGAGAATTAAATTCTCAACCTATGGGGAGATTTGCTTCTGCAGATCTTCAACCAGAGGAAGAACTAAGTTCTTATTCAAAAGAGTTAAACTCTTAAATTGAGAATTAAATTCTCTTTGTTTTATGGAACTTAGATCTCTTTCCCCTTTTTCATCTAGGTTTTTTTTTCTCTGAAGAGATCTTTTTCTCTCTTGAGAATTAAATTCTCCTCTCTTTTTTCTCTCTGTTGCTGTTATCTCCCAAAAAAGTAGATCCTTTTCTCTTCTCTTCTTGGCTCCTATTTATAGGAGAAAGAAAAGAATCAATTTATTTTGTCAATCTTTCATTGAAAGATTTTAATTGATTTTGTAACCAACATGATCTTTTAGATCACTCAGTGAATTTCATTCACCATTGGATTTTTAATCCAAAAGATCTTTTATCTGTTATTCAAATTTCAATTAAATCTTTCTTTTTATAGAATCTTTCCATAAATTAGTGATTTTTAATCACCATTGGATTTTTAATCCAATGGTGCTCCATTTTACAGAGCACCATCTTTTTTGTTTGGAAAGATTTAGGAAAATATTTTTCCATTTAGGGTTTTTGATTCCCTCTTAATTAGAATTTAATTCTATTAATTCATAGATCTTTAGGAACTCATCACATGTTGGCACGTGACCCCCTGATTAAGCATTTGACCAGAATTTAATTCTGTTATTTTAAAGAACTCAGGAATTATCACGTGTCAGCACGTGACCCTTGGTCACGAGTTGGCACGTGATGCCCCATTGGGATTTTTCCTTGTTATTTTATTATACCTTTAATTCTTTTCAGTGGGTTTAAAAGCCCATCACGTGTTGGCATGTGACCCCACCGATTAATTATTTCCAATTATTTATTTTATTCAGTGCCTACAGGCTTTGCCTGTAAATGGTCGCGTGTCTGCACGTGATGCCTAGTCCCGTGTGAGCACGTGATGCTTCATAACTTTTGATTCCGGATGAATTATGAGGCCCATAATGTATCAAATCGAAGGATTTTTTGAGACACTTTCGATATCATTGGAATTTAGCTGTTTCTCATTCGGTAGTTTGTCAAAATGCAGCTCGGAAAATACTGGTTCCCATTTTCTTCCTTAGATTACATGTGCATAGCATATTTGCTCATAACTTTTGATCCCGGATGAATTATGAAGCCCATAATATATCAAATCGAAGGATTTTTCGAGACGCTTTTGATACCATCAGAATTTAGCCATTTCACATTCGGAAGTTTGTCAAAATACATCCCGAAAAATACTGATCACATTTTCTTAAACGTATCGCTGCCATTTGATACTTTGGGCTCTTTTGCGCAATTTTTTTTTTTGGCGGGAACAGTCGTTAGCCAAGTAAATGGCGACTACCAGAAATGCAGTTGGTAAAATATGGCGAAAGAGTGCAGCAATTGCTGACTCATATCCCCTCCTACATCCTCAAAAACATACCGCGTGCGGAAAATAGCAAGGCGGATGCGTTAACCAAGCTTGCTAAAGAACTGGCTGACGAAAATCTCGATGACGTAAGGATCATTGTGCAAAGCCGCCGGATTCTCTCCCCAGCAAAAATATTTCCGGAGTAGTCTGAAGAAAAGGAAGCGATCAAACAAGCAGCCTTCCAAATAGAGGATGAAGAAAAGGCTAAGAATTGGAGAGAGGTCTTCATAGACTACTTCAAATCCTATCGAACACCCGAAAACGCATCTTCGAGACATCAGCTCAAGAAACGAGCTCTGTCTTTTGCCTTCGTCAATGATATTCTATATAAGAGATCGTTCGACGATTTGTGGCTAAGATGCCTGGGACCAGAAGAAGCAAGGAGAGTCGTCCAAGAGACTCATGACGGACTCTGTTGTTCCCATCAGGCTGGACCAAAGATAAAACTGAAGATCAAGAGAATGGGTAACTATTGGCCCATGATGATTCAGGATTGCCTCGAATATGCGAAGCAGTGTCACTCGTGCCCAATTCACGGGGACTTTATCCATCAACATCCAAATCCGCTACACCCAACATTGGCTAGTTGGCCGTTCGAAATGTGGGGAACCGATATAATTGGGCCGATCGAACTAGCGTCATCCAAGGGGCATCGGTTCATATTAGTAATGAACGATTACTTCTCTAAGTGGGCAGAAGCAATACCGCTAAGGATGTGAAGATAGAGAACATCCTCCATTTCTTCATAACTCACGTCATTTATCGGTTCGGCACTCCGCGACGAGTCATCTCGGATAATGGACCGGCCTAAAGAAGCCATAAGATCAGCCGCTTTGCACAGCAGCATAAAATAGATTGGATATACTTTTCGGTCTATAATCCCCGAGCTAACGGTCTAGCTGAGGCTTTCAACAAGACCTTGACGAAGATCATAAAGAAAACGGTGTCCAGAAACAGAAAGGACTGGCACGAGAGACTGCATGAAGCTCTCTGGGCTTATCGAACCACGTTCAAAACGGCCACGAATACAACGCTATTCACGTTGGTATTCGGCACGGAAGCGGTACTTCCCTTGGAGAAAGATCTACCCTCCCTACGAGTGGCAGTTCAATATGAGCTGACGGATGAAGAAAATACCCATCTTCGGCTTGAGGAGCTCGACACCCTCGATGAAACTCGTCTTATGGCGCAACAAAACCTGAAAGCTTACAAAGTAAGGATGACGCACTCATACGAAAGACTGACTTGGCCGAGAACATTCCGCCAAAGCGAACTCGTGTTAGTCGTAAAAAGACCTATGATCCCCAACCGTGCAAAGCGGGGAAAATTCTAGCCGAACTACGAGGGCCCGTACATCATAGACAAGGTCTACCAAGGTGGGGCCTACTTACTCATGGATATGCATGGCGAAAGACTTTTCCGGCCATTAAATGGCCGGTTCCTTAAGAAATACTACGCCTGACAAGTCACGACTCAGATTAATGATAGATGACGACGCTTGTGTCTGCTCGCTGTCTTCCTGAGTCCAGACTCTATAAGTAGTATCCGGCAAAACTTCGCCCCAAAAAAGCTGGTCATGGACCGAGATGTCCCTAAACTAACAACAGACCGAGATGTCCCTAAACTAACACCGGACCGAGACGTCCCTAAACTAACAATGAACTGAGACGTCCCTAAACTAACACCGGACCGAGATGTCCTTAAACTAATAATGGACCGAGATGTCCCTAAACTAACACCTGACCGAGATGTCCCTAAACCAAGTACGTCGCCTCAAACACGGCGATAGTGGAATGTAGGTCTACAAGTCCCAGCGGCAAGGACTGCAATTCAAATCCCACAGGCAAACAGATGGGTCACCTGCAGCGAAACTATTTTTGAGAGTTTCATCGTTCAAAAAAAATGGTATGTCCACAAGCGAAATGGGCACGGATGAAAACCCGAAAGGGCGCCATGAGTAAAAACAGCAGGGCTACCGGCGAGCTTGTAAAAACCCGAAAGGGCACAATCTCGTTAAAAAAAGGTACATACACAAGCGAAATGGGTACGGATGAAAACCCGAAAGGGCACCGTGAGTAAAACAGCAGGGCTACCGGCGAGTTTGTGAAAACCCGAAAGGGCGCAATCTCGTTAAAATAAAAACACCTGGAAGGTCCTCTCGACTTTGTGAGGAGAAAATACCTATGTGAAATCCTTATGACTCACGAGAGAGCAACAAATTTAGGTATCCCTACGATTCCTAAGGAGAAATTACACTTACGAGATCCTCACGACTCGTAAAGAGAATTCCCCCCTATGAGATCCTCACGGCTTATAGGATTCAAAAGCCTTAAGATACAGGGACCTGAACCTGTTCTTAAGCCATCACACTCCCCAAGTTGCGGTCCATATTGACCCTTGTATACAATCCACTGGCGCAAATAAATGTTCCCTTACCAAGTCCCATCAATGATGAGGAATGCCCTCATATGGTGAACGACACTTGTAAGTCCTTTCGACTTATAAGAAGAAAATATTCTTATGAGATCCTTATGACTTATAAGAGAACACACACTTGGGAATCCCCACGATTCCTAAGGAGAAAATACACCTACGAAATCCTCACAACTTATAGAAAGAAATACCTTTATGAAACCCTTACGGCTCATAAAGTTAAAAAGCTTTAGTCGACAGAATCCTAACCTTGTTTACTAAGCCACCTTTGTTCAAATCAACAAAGGCAAATGATGATTCGCTCCTGGCAATATCCCAGTTGTAGCGATGTCGATACATAATTCGGTATCAAATTCCACGTCCTTTTACGGCAAATGATGGTTCGCTCCTGGCCATGTTCCAGTCGCAGCGATGCTGACGGTAAGATTGGTATCAGATCTCAAGTTCCATATTCGCAAGAAAAATCAGCGAGCCAAAAATGCATATGAAATAGCCGAAAAGATGGGGCAACTCGCAATAAAATCAGCGAGCAAAAATGCATATGAAATAGCCGAAATGATGGGGCAACTCGCAATAAAAATCAGCGAGCCAAAATATATGCATATAAAAACATCCGAAATGTTTGGGCAATTCGCAATAAAAAGTAGCGAGTAAAAAGAAAAAAATAGCCGAAATGATTGGGCACCGCAATAAAAAGCCGAAATGATTGAGCAATCACGACTTTCACGATATAAAAAGCTGAAATGATAGAGCATCGCGGAAAGAAATAAAAAAATGATGAAACTTTTGCCCTGCAGGTGAGTCCACATCAACCCATGTATACAATCCATGGGCACAAACGAAAAGAGAACCACATTTTCCCACTGGGCTTTGTCAAAAGGGAGAGTCAAATCTTGACGGTTCATAAACAGCCTAGAGATCACCACGGTGTTTCTTTTCACTTCAGCAGGATGCAGACGCGACGTCAACAAATGGAGCCATGGCAAAGTCCCTAGTTCCGAGCCTCGATGGTTTACAGACAACGTAGAGACAATCTCGACATTCGTCGCAATATAGCAGACACAATGTCAACAAACGAAGCAAAGGAAGATCCTTAGTTTCAGAGTCTCGACGGCAACGGCTACAGCCTAGAGATCACTACAGTGTTTCTTTTCACTCCAGCAGGATGCACACGCGACATCAATAAATGGAGCCATGGCAAAGTCCCTAGTTCCGAGCCTCGATGGTTCACAGACAATCTAGAGACAACCTCGACATTCATCGCAATATAGCAGACACAATGTCAACAAACGAAGCAAAGGAAGATCCCTAGCTTCAGTATCTTGACGGCAACATCTACAGCCTAGAGATACCCCGGTGTTCCTTCTCACTCCAGCAGGATGCAGACGTAACGTCAACAGCGACCCCAGGGTCAAAACAGCAGAGCCATGGTAAAGTCCCTAGAACCAGATCTCGACAGTTCATAGACAGCCTAAAGATCAACAACGACGTTCTTGCTGACTCCAGCAGGATGCAGAAGCGACGTCAATACAATGGAGCCATGGCAAAGTCCCTAGTTCCGAGCCTCGACAGTTCACAGACAACCTAGAGACAATCTCGACATTCGTCACAATATAGCAGACACAATGTCAACAAACGAAGCAAAGGAAGATCTCTAGCGTCAGGGTCTTGACGGCAATTCAAATAAAACCTGAAAGACTACCGGAGATCATCCCACGCATCGGGGCTCCCAAACTGAGCCTAACATCAAGTAAAAAGCGGCATGGAAAATCCCTAATGCTTGCTCTTCCGATGGTAATATGACCTGGGAGATTACTTGAAGACGTCTTGTCCAGCCTCCGAAGAGATCAGAGACACGACAGTCGCGGGGCTACTCGAAGAGCAAGATTGCGTATCGAGGAAAGCATCAGCCAACGCGACGGTACGACGGACAAAAAACCCTGGTACCACAGACCCTGACGGACCTATGTCATAAAGAGCAGAGGTTAACTGTGACGTTAGGACATTCTTGTGAGAACTTCTCGATTCGTCTCGATTCGTAGGAAAAACAATGTTCCAGCGAGAACTTCTCGACTCGTCTCGACTCGTAGGGAGAAAAGCCTTAGGCAACGGGGATATCAACCTATTTCCTAAACACTGTGGCCCTACAAGCAGGTCTAAACTGGCTCTTATATACTATCCATGGGCCATATTCTCCAAAGTCGAATATCGACAAGGAGGAAAAAACCCACTTACAAGTCCTCTCGACTTGTAAGGGGGAAAATTCTCTTGTGAGATCCTTACGACTCTCAAGAGAAAATACACTTAGGAGATCCTCACGACTTCTAAGGAGAAAATACACTAGCGGGATCCTCTTGACTCGTAGGGAGAAAAGTCTTTATGAGACCCTCACGGCTCATAAAGTTGAAAAGTCTTAGGCGGCAGATCCAAACCTGTTTCCTAAGCCATCGCTGCCCTACAAGAAGGACCAAACCGACTCTTGTACACTATCCACGGGCCACATTCGCCAATGAAATGAAGAAGCTACTTAAGGGGCCCCACGATTCGTAAGAAAAAAATACCCGAGTGAGATCCTTACAACTCATGAAGGCGATGAACACTTAGAAATCCTCACGATTTCTAGGGAGAATATGCACCTATGAGATTCTCTCGACTTGTAGGGAGAAAAACCTTCTTGAGACCCTTACGACTCAGGTAGATGAAAAATCCTTAGGCTACAAGAATCCTAAACTTGTCTCCTAAGCCATCAATTCTATGGCCATGCATAACTTTGCACTATTTCACCCACATACATACTTACGTGGGCAAAGTAGTGGGGGTCATTTTTTCCCGCCAAATTTTTTGGCTAAAAGCTACTTGTTCCCTTATAAAAAAAGGATGAAGGAAAGTTCCTCACTAAAACAGCCTCGCGTGTTTAACACGTGAGTTTCTATATGCAACGCATATAGGCACTACAATTAAAACAATTGCTAGGCTAAGACAGCCCACGTGTTTAACACGTGAGTGCCTATATGCACAACAATTAAAACAATTGCTAGGCTAAACAGCCCCACGTGTTTAATACGTGAGTGCCTATATGCAACGCGTATAGGCATAACAATTAAAACAATTGCTAGGCTAAAACAGCCTACGTGTTAAACACGTGAGGGCACTTCCCTACGTAGAATTAAATTCTACTCAACAAGGAATCGTTGGATCTAATATCCAACGGCGATCATCTGGTAGAATGAAATTCTATTATAGGAAAATATTTTCCTAATCTTGTTAAACTAAAAAGATATTCATATAATA